>JASDDO010000024.1:136308157-137508157 GCA_030015575.1 Agapanthus africanus | reverse complement strand
CTCCGCTTTGCTGACGTTGTATATTCCTGCAGAGACACTGATTTCTCTACGGGTCGGCACGAATCGAGATGTTCTCGTCAAGGACGCTGATTTCCCTGAATCGAGGTATTTGCCAAGGACACTGGTTTCCCTGGAGTCGAAACGAATCGAGGTATTCTTGCAAAGACACTGATTTCCTTACGGGTCGACGCGAATCGAGATGCTCTCGCCAAGGACGTTTATTTCTCTGGATCGAGGTTTTTGCCAAGGACGCTGATTTTCTCGGAGTTGAGACGAGTCGAGGTATTCCTGCAAAGACACTGATTTCTCTGCGGGTCGACACGAATCGAGATGCTCTCGTCAAGGACGCTGATTTCCCTGAATCGAGGAGGTTGCCAAGGACACTGATTTCCCTGGGGTTGAGACGAATCGAGGTATTCTTGCAAAGACGCTGATTTCTTTGCGGGTCGACGCGAATCGAGATGCTCTCGTCAAGGACACTGATTTCCCTGAATCGAGGAGGTTGCCAAGGACACTGATTTCCTCGGAGTTGAAACGAATCGAGGTATTCCTGCAAAGACGCTGATTTCTCTGCGGGTCGACGCGAATCTAGATGCTCTCGTCAAGGATGCTGATTTCCCTGAATCGAGGTCTTTGCCAAGGATGCTGATTTCCTCGGAGTTGAGACGAATCGAGGTATTCCTGCAAAGACTCTGATTTCTCTGCGGGTCGACGCGAATCGAAATGCTCTCGTCAAGGACGCTGATTTCCCCGAATCGAGTAGGTTGCCAAGGACACCGATTTCCCTGGGGTTGAGACGAATCAAGGTATTCCCGAAAAGACGCTGATTTCTTCGCGGGTCGACGTGAATCGAGATGCTCTCGTCAAGGACGCTGATTTCCCTGAATCGTGGTTTTTGCCAAGGACACTGATTTCCTCGGAGTTGAAACGAATCGATGTATTCTTGCAAAGACGCTGATTTCTCTGCGGGTCGACGCGAATCGAGATGCTCTCGTCAAGGACGCTGATTTCCCTGAATCGAGGAGGTTGCCAAGGACACTGATTTCCTCGGAGTTAAAACGAATCGAGGTATTCCTGCAAAGACGCTGATTTCTCTGCGGGTCGACGCGAATCGAGATGCTCTCGTCAAGGACGATGATTTCCCTGAATCGAGTTTTTTGCCAAGGACACTAATTTCCTCTGAGTTGGTTGACTTGTTTCCGAGACGGAGCGTTGATCCGGCAGGGAGGTCATTGGTTGACTCCAGGTTGTCTGTGAACCGTAGAGTCTTGGAACTGGAGACTTTGCCGTGGCTCCAATTGATGGTGTAGCATCTGTGTCCTGCTGGAATGAGGAGGCACACCATTGTTGGTTTTCGGGCCGTAGATATGGCCATTGAGATTTGGAACTAGGGATTTTGCCATAGCTCCGCTTCGTTGTGACTCTGAGGTCGGTTGTTGACGTCACGTCTGCATCTGGTTGAAGTGAGGAGAAACGCCGTTGGTGATCTCTAGGCTGTCTGTGAACCGTCGAGATTTGGAACTAGAGGGCTTTGCCATGGTTCCATTGTTTTGACCCTGGGGTCGTTTGTTGACGTCGCATCTGCATCCTTCTAGAGTAAGGAGAAACGCCGTTGGTGATCTCCAGGCTGTATGTGAACTGTCGAGATTTGGAACTAGGGGACTTTGCCATGGTTCCGGGGTAGTCTCTAGGCTATCTGTGAACCGTCGAGATTTGGAACTAGGGGACTTTGCCGTGGCTTCGTTTGTTGGTGTAACATCTGCATCCGATTAGAGGGGGGAAGAATGTCGGTGTTGATCTCTAAGTTGTCAATGTTGATGTTGAGACCTTGAAGCTAGGGATCTTCCTTCGCTTCGTTTGTTGACATTGTGTCTGCAATATTGCGAGGAATGTTGAGATTGTCTTTAGGTTGTCTATGAACCGTTGAGATTTAGCTTCGCTTCGACGAAGCCTGGTGGGACGATATAGTTCCCTTCTTGTTTGTACCCCTGGAATGTATACAGGGATCGATGTGATCTCACCTGTGGGGCAAAAAGTTCCATTCTTTCATTTTTTATTTCTTTCCGCGATACTCTATCATTTCAGCTTTTTATATCGCGAAAGTTGCGATTGCCCAATCATTTCGGCTATTTTTCGCGTTGCCCAATCATTTCGTCTATTTTTTTCTTTTTACTCGCTTTTTTTATTTCGAGTTGCCCAACAGTGTTAAACACTGGCAATAGAACTCTCAATTAGTGTTAAACACTAGAAGACAACGGTGTTAAACACTGGAAACAGAACTCTCAAATTAGTGTTAAACACTAGATAAGAATGGGTCACATGGGGACACGTGAGGGCACCCAAAGGTGGGGCCAGATCTCCTTTGCTTTGTTATGAAAATAAGTGTTAAACACTTTTGATCTTTTTGGCCATCACGTGTTGGCACGTGATGGATATTTGTACGCTGATTATTAAAGCATTTATTAGGGGTCACGTGGTAACACGTGAGAGCGCCCAAAGCCAGTATTTCCTTTGCTTTTATTCTCTTTGTTTTGGAGGTCACGTGGGAGCACGTGATGCATTGCCTCAAACCTTTTTCGTTTCATTTTGGGGGGATCTATTTAGAGGTCAAATGGGGACACGTGATGAAGATCTTTCAAGTCTCTTATATTTAAGAATTAAATTCTCTGTAGGGTTAAACCCTAATTCTGTTTTAGAGGAATTAAATTCCTTTGTATATGGAAGAATTAAATTCTTATGTAGGGTTAAACCCTAGTTCTGTTTTGGAGGAATTAAATTCCTAAGAATTTGGGAGAATTAAATTCTCATATTGGGTTAAAGCCTAGTTCTATTTTGGAGGAATTAAATTCCTATGAATTTGGGGGAATTAAATTCCCTAAACTCAATTCTCCCTCTAAGTTTTGGATCTGCATGGCAGAACTATACCCGATGAGAATTAAATTCTCAACATATGGGGAGATTTGCTTCTGCAGATCTTCAACCAGAGGAAGAACTATGTTCTTATTCAGAAGAGTTAAACTCTTAAATTGAGAATTAAATTCTCTTTGTTTTATGGAACTTAGATCTCTTACCCCTTTCTCACCTAGGGTTTCTTTTCTCTGAAGAGATCTTTTTTTTCTTCTCTTGAGAATTAAATTCTCCTCTCTTTTTTCTCACTGTTGTTGTTATCTCCCAAAAAAGTAGATCCTCCTCTCTTCTCTTCTTGGCTCCTATTTATAGGAGAAAGAAAAGAATCAATTTGTTTAGTAAATTTTTCATTGAAAGATTTTAATTGATTTTTGATTGGATAATTTAGCGTGCTTGCGCTTTCTAAAAGATAGATCAAAAATATTTGTAACCGCAATCAAGAACGGCATCGCTTTGCAGCTAGCCGGTGAGTACGGGTCGATCCACAGGGATGTTGTGAATTTCCGATTCGCTCTAACGAGTTAATTCCGAAGGGTGTTCGGATTAGTTATTAAATCTAAAAACCTAATTAACATAGGGAAATTATCTAGATCTACTCTTGCTAGGGCTAGGTTTAGGGATGGTTTGGAAATGTAATTAAATCTCACCGCTTTCAATACCCGAATGAAGATCTGTGAGGAGTTATGGTAATTATCAATAAAGGGGATTAGATCCGTTCGGGAAGGTGTTCCTTCCTCTAGGTTCTTGTCCTTCCTTTAGAGATCCTTACCCTAACCTCCATGGAAGACATCACAACCGGGCGTTTACACTACGGTGTCATCGTTACCTCGAGGGGTAAGATGCCGTAGGGCGCGGTATGTGCGTGTATGCATGGAGTCCTATTGTAAATATTTGATGGGTAAGAAAAGGATGAGAGATCTCATCTCTCAAAATCCTTCCTCAAAGCTAAACCCTAAACAAGTTCCTAGGGCATGAAATTAAATCTACCTAGGGCAAGGAATTTAAATCTACACTAGGGCAAGAAATTAAATTACTTACAGATGCATTTCTCCAATCATCAATGCAGTTTTGTCAAATCTGAATTTCTGAATTGAAGAGAGGCACCGATGCTCTCCATAAAGAATTTCTGAATTTTTATTAAAGGGAGGCATAGAAATTACAATCTTTAGAGTTCCTACTTATAAAGAATAGGAAACCCTAGGGTTACATTTGTTTCGCATGTCCACAATTACAAAAATAGCCCTAGAAAGACCCATTCAGCGCCGCCAAACATTTGGTAAAATTTATTTCCTCTGGTCGCACTACACTGCCGCGGAACCGCGGCCCGAGGCCTGGTTTGGCCGCGGTTCCACGGCCAAAAGGAAGAGTTAGCTGCTGAAACTTATGGGCTGGGTTCTTGTCATCTTGGGCTACTTAGTTCTATATATTTTTTCTCAATTCAGCTTCTGGTTCTCTTCCAGATTTCCAGTGAACATTGTTGTGGACTTTAACCGTGGTTTTGTGTCGATGTCTTGAATCTTGCTTTATGAATTGTTCCTTATGTAGGCCTGATCAAGATTCTCTGTTTGTTGGTAAAAGTCCACATTTTCATCGTCTTTACATCGTTTGCACTGTTTTCTGTCCAAGAACCTGTAACATGTAACATGTAGCAGACATGCGTCAAAAGCACCTATTTATTTGTAAAAAGAATAAGAATGGGGAATATAATAATACAATATTATGGTGTGAACAAATACCCCCAAACTTATCTTTTGCTTGTCCTCGAGCAAACTTATTTTTATTCACTACAAAAAAAAACTAACCATACTTTCGCAGGGAAACGCGATTGCACTGAGTACGTGCAACAAGCCGTTAAACCTCTAGGTGTCCCTAGTAGGAGGAGTGTTGTCTCCTGAGGGTTTTCAGCGGATTACACCCACAAAATCCTATCAATTTGGCCCATTGACTTTTGTTCTCCAATAAGGTTTTCTAACAAGGAATTCTATTATCTTTTGACTCGCAAATTATCCACCCATATTCTTCACACTTCCTCATTATTTAACTTAAGATTATATATGTTATGTAGACCTACTTAGCTTTCGGCATCTCTTAAGTTTTCCTTCTAAAGTTCCATCTCCACTTAGGAATTTCTATCAACTCTACTAAAGATACAAATTCTATTCTTCATTCCTTTCTCTCATCTAAACTCTAATCACATATCCCTACGTGTGTGTATAAGTCACCCCTACACTTGGAAATTCAAATCAAGCAATCGTACTCTCGTCCTTTGTCCAAAGCACTTATTAATTAGTGAATTTTTAAATGAAATTTGCTTACACATCCTTCATGCGACCGTTAATACTTCTTGAGGTACCAACAACCGATTACAAGATGCGTTAGCACTTTAAAGCGTACTTCCTAGTTTTGCAACACCCAAGACTTTAGCAGTGACTCCCAAACAAGTTGATCTAAGGCACTAGGTGATGAAGCAACCTCGCTAAATATTTTTCTATTTTTACAGCCTTAAGTAATCACAAAAACCAGTGTTCATTTTTTTTCTTTTCTTTATTCACTCTTTTTTCTTTTATTTTCTTCGTACTAAGGACTTTAGACAAGAGCATTTCAAGGTCTCCTCTACTATTCCAAGTTTCAAGGTGCGTGATTGTGCAAATTGTAGGGTATACATTTTCAGAATCTAGACTTAAGCTAGGAACTATTTTTCAAACTTATACTCTAATAAAAATATCAATACTTTTCCTTCATTTCGACTTAGCCCAAGAAGTGAACTCAAAATTTGCCTATTTCTAAATAAACTACAAAGACATATACTTTCTACCGTTAAACTTTAAGGAAAGTTATCTTTAGGGTTTTTAATTTACTACGTCAAAGATCTAGTTGTTCCTAGCTAGTTAACCTATTTGTCAAACTCAAATCAATACGGCCAAAATTGAATACATTAATTTTTATAATTTTTGAAATTTTTTAATTTTTATGGGTTTTCAAATAAATATGCAAATGCAAAAATATATACAAATGAATGCGAAGGAAGAAGACTTACCGAGCATACCCCCAAACTTGAACTTGACAGTGTCCTCACTGTCATGCTAAACCAAGAGGGTCAAAATACCGATACTCCCCTGTTTATTTATTTATAAATTTTTTTTTTATATTTTTAATGTTTTGAATTTTTTTTTTATAGAAAAGAAAACAAAAAATATATACATATATACAAAGATTCCCCTAAACTTAAGCTTGGCCTTGCACAAGCCAAAAGTTAGCACCAACCATTCAAAAATCTTATCGTGGAAATGGTATAGTTGGTGCAAGAAAATGAGAAGCACGCGAGACCGTGTGGAAAGAAGAATGGTAGAATATGGTCTCGGTGGGGGAGGAGAATGGCGAAAAGAAGAAGGAAGTGGAGTACGATCTTGAGGGTGTAAATTGAGTGAATAAATTAGCGCAATATGTGATGACCGATATGTTATAAGCGATTGCGCTAACCTATCAACCCGTCGGGAAATGTGGTCAAATCCCTCAAGATTCGCAAGAAAACATGGGTACGCCGAACTTGGTATTGGAGATGAAAGCGTAACGGTCTTTTGTTCGGTCGGAACAATGGGAAAAACGAAAGGGAGTAAATTAGGGATAGTATCTTTCTCACCGTAGTAAACTGTTTCGAACTTGAAAGATTCCATTAATGGTTCGAAACTACTATAATCAACCGAGTCTGATGGTTCAACTAACTCATCTGAAAATGTAAAGGACTCAAACTCGGGCGGTGAGTCATCAACATCGTCAGAAAAAGTGAAACACTCGTAAGTGTTATCATCTGTGAGAACTGTGTCAGATTCGAAGGAAAAGGTTTCAAGCTCACAGTCTTCAAGCGGGGTTGGAACGATGGGAAGGAGGGAGGTTGATATAACAGTCAAAGGTTCAGGAGGATGAATTGGAAAATCAGACACATCAAACAAAAATGATTCAACCTCAATACTATCCTCAAGACTCTCCTCGATACTATCCTCAATATTCAACTCATCCATGCCATTATCATCAAAATCTAGACGCATATGAGATTCGGGAGAAACATTTAATAACTCAGGATGATGATTTGGACATAAAATTTCAAGCAAATCGACAGGTTCATCATCCGAAATATTCCCGGTGTCTATATCTTCAATCAAGTGAAAATCAATTTCTTTAGACACCTCATCAGCATGGATATATATCGATTTAGGTTCTAGAGTGTAGGTGTAAAGATCGAAAGGATTAGGTGCGGTTTCACTCGAAAGGGGTTCCTCACAATTTGGCAAATCAAACACTATAAAATCACACAACTCATTTTTATTTTCAACAGGTGAAATATTTAGGGCAATCGATGGCAAACAGGAGTTGTGGGCTTCAATTGGGTAAGGGTAGGTTTGATTTGTAAATCCTCTCTCATTCTCACTCTGTCCAACCGCCTCCTTATACATTGAAAAATTTGGAGCTAGTTGGAAACTAGCTACCGGTTCACTAGGTTGCATAAGGGCGGCCATGGATGCTTCCACATTCCTAACCATTTTGTTTGTTGCTGCGATATACGCTTCCAACGACTCTTCCAAACTAGACTTGGGTGGTGAGGGGGTTTCGGTAAAAGATTCAAAATGGTGTGGATATGCAAAACTCCCAACAGGCTGTGTAGAAACAATGTCTAGTGAAGGTGGGAAGGTCGGGTAGGACTGGTAGGAAGTGGGTGGTTGGGCAGGGGTAGGGTCAACATATGGATAAAAAGGTGAATAGTCGTGTTGATCCCTAGAACTGGATGAGTGGAGAGGGGTGAAAGATCGACTGCGAGATTGAGCAATATGCTCAGCAATGGACATCGGCCTAGGAATTACAGCTGAACTTGAAGAAGTGGTATCAACATATGTAGGTGGTAAAGATTGACTCGGTTGACACAAAGTGGGTTGAAAAGTCAAACTATTTCTCCTAGACGCCTCTATTTGATCTTTCAAAGATATTTTTGGCAAGGAGGGATCGTCTTTAAATTGACCGAACAAATTGACGTATGACGCAAAATTAGGTTCGGGATACCAAAGTTCGGCTAATGATTTTTTATGTGGGGTACCCATGTTAGAAGAAGAAAGGTGACAAGAAGGAAGGTTGGATGGTGCAAGGATTTTTATTTGGGGCTAAAAAAAATTTTGCAAGTTCTATAAAATATTTGTCCTTTTTATTTTCATTTTTCATTGATTTTTTCTTTCTCTTTATTTGGAAAAATTTTGTTGCAAAAAAGATTTTAGAGAAAAGATATGCAACAGCAAAATATTTTATAGAAAGATATGCAACAGCAAAATATTACTTGCAATCTAATTTCATTTCAAGCGGGGCCCAAAAATCCTGCACAAGATCGTTATTTGGAAGGGAATATATTTTTAAAGCACATAAAATTCTGCAGGCAAATCTACAAAGAATATATCAATATTTACAGAAGAGAAAGAGCGGAGCTTACAGAAATTTTCTTTCCAGATGATGCCTCTAGATGACCGCCCTTCCGCGGCCAATGTGATGTTCCCACCGCGGTTCCGCGGTGGAGAAGCGGGCGCGGATCCCAAAAAAAACTTTGGTACTCTGTTTTGACGAGACGGCCGCGGTTCCGCGGCCTAAGGTAGGTTTTGGCCGCGGAATCGCGGCGGGTTGAGGGGTTTGGGTCTCCAAAATTTTCGTGCTTCTCTGTTTTTTAAAATCCCTTCTGTTGCAATATCTCTTTTTTCGTTTCGTTTTCTGGAAATTTCCAGATCGTCTTTGTATATCCTGCAAAATTAAAACAACAAAGTATCCCTTCCAAAAATAACAAAATATATAAATTTTTATATTTTTTATGATTTTTCAGATTTTTATGATTTTTTTAATTTTAAGATTAACCCGAAATTGCGAAAAGGAAAGTTCTACGCCATCCCCGGCAACGGCGCCATTTGATTGGATGATTTAGCGTGCTTGCGCTTTCTAAAAGATAGATCAAAAATATTTGTAACCGCAATCAAGAACGGCGTCGCTTTGCAGCTAGCCGGTGAGTACGGGTCGATCCACAGGGATGTTGTGAATTTCAGATTCGCTCTAACGAGTTAATTCCGAAGGGTGTTCGGATTAGTTATTAAATCTAAAATCCTAATTAACCTAGGGCAATTATCTAGATCTACTCTTGCTAGGGCTAGGTTTAGGGATGGTTTGGAAATATAATTAAATCTCACCGCTTTCAATACCCGAATGAAGATCTGTGAGGAGTTATGGTAATTATCAATAAAGGGGATTAGATCCGTTCGGGAAGGTGTTCCTTCCTCTAGGTTCTTGTCCTTCCTTTAGAGATCCTTACCCTAACCTCCATGGAAGACATCACAACCGGGCGTTTACACTACGGTGTCATCGTTACCTCGAGGGGTAAGATGCCGTAGGGCGCGGTATGTACGTGTATGCATGGAGTCCTGTTGTAAATATTTGGTGGGTAAGAAAAGGATGAGAGATCTCATCTCTCAAAATCCTTCCTCAAAGCTAAACCCTAAACAAGTTCCTAGGGCATGAAATTAAATCTACCTAGGGTAAGGAATTTAAATCTACACTAGGGCAAGAAATTAAATTACTTACAGATGCATTTCTCCAATCATCAATACAGTTTTGTCAGATCTGAATTTCTGAATTGAAGAGAGGCACCGATGCTCTCCATAAAGAATTTCTGAATTTTTATTAAAGGGAGGCATAGAAATTACAATCTATAGAGTTCCTATTTATAAAGAATAGGAAACCCTAAGGTTACATTTGTTTCGCATGTCCACAATTACAAAAATAGCCCTAGAAAGACCCATTCAGCGCCGCCAAACATTTGGTAAAATTTATTTCCTCTGATCGCACTACACTGCCGCGGAACCGCGGCCCGAGGCCTGGTTTGGCCGCGGTTCCACAGCCAAAAGGAAGAGTTAGCTGCTGAAACTTATGGGCTGGGTTCTTGTCATCTTGGGCTACTTAGTTCTATATATTTTTTCTCAATTCAGCTTCTGGTTCTCTTCCAGATTTTCAGTGAACATTGTTGTGGACTTTAACCGTGGCTTTGTGTCGATGTCTTGAATCTTGCTTTGTGAATTGTTCCTTATGTAGGCCTGATCAAGATTCTCTGTTTGTTGGTAAAAGTCCATATTTTCATCGTCTTTACATCGTTTGCACTGTTTTCTGTCCAAGAACCTGTAACATGTAACATGTAGCAGAAATACGTCAAAAGCACCTGTTTATTTGTAAAAAGAATAAGAATGGGGAATATAATAATACAATATTATGGTGTGAACAATTTTGTAACCAACATTATCTTTTAGACCACTCAGAGAATTTTATTCACCATTGGATTTTTAATCCAAAAGATCTTTTAACTGTTATTCAAATTTCAGGGAAATCTTTCCTTGTATAGAATCTTTCCATAAATTGGTGATTTTTAATCACCATTGGATTTTTAATCCAACGGTGCTCCATTTTACAGAGCACCATCTTTTTGTTTGGAAAGATTTAGGAAAATATTTTCCCAGTTAGAGTTTTTGATTCCCTCTTAATTAGAATTTAATTCTATTAATTCATAGATTTTTAGGAACCCATCACGTGTTGGCACGTGACCCCCTGATTAAGCATTTGACCAGAATTTAATTCTGTTGTTTTAAAGAACTCAGGAATTATCACGTGTCAGCACGTGACTCTTGGTCACGTGTTGGCACGTGATACCCCATTGGGATTTTTCCTTGTTATTTTATTATATCTTTAATTCTTTTCAGTGGGTTTAAAGGCCCATCACGTTTTGTCACGTGACCCCACTGATTAATTATTTCCAATTATTTATTTTATTCAGTGCCTACAGGCTTTGCCTGTAAATGGTCACGTGTCTGCACGTGATGCCCGGGCACGTGTGGGCACGTGATGCCCGGTCACGTGTGGGCACGTGGTGTCTCATAACTTTTGATCCCGGATGAATTATGAGGCTCATAATATATCAAATCGAAAGCCTTTTAGAGATGCTTTCGTTACCATCAGAATTTAGCTGTTTCTTATTAGCGAGTTTGTCAAAATGCAGCTCGGAAAATACTGGTTCGCATTTTCTTCTTTATATTACACGTGCATAGCATATTTGCTCATAACTTTTGATCCCGGATGAATTATGAAGCCCATAATATATCAAATCGAAGGATTTTTCGAGACGCTTTCAATACCATCAGAATTTAGCTGTTTCTCTTTCAGGAGTTTGTCAAAATGCAGCTCGAAAAATACTGGTTCGCATTTTCTTAAACGTATCGCTGCCATTTGATACCTTGGGCTCTTTTGCGCGGATATTTTTTTTTTTGCGGGAACATTTGGTATCAGAGTTTAAGTTCCTTACTAGCAATAAAAATCAGCGAGCAAAGTAGATGCATATGAAATAACCAAAATGATGGGTCAACAAGCAATAAAAATCAGTGAGCAAAAAAATATATGCATATGAAATAGTCGAAATGTTTGGGCAACTCGCAATAAAAAGCAGCGAGTAAAAATATAAAAATAGCCGAAATGAATGAGCACCGCGATAAATAACTGAAATGATTGGGCAATCGCGACTTTCGCGATATAAAAAGCTGAAATAATAGAGCATCGCGGAAAGGGAAAAAAATGATGAAACTTTTGCCCTGCAGGTGAGTCTACACCGACCCCTATATACAATACATGGACACAAATGAAAAAGGGAACCATGTTTCCCACCAGGCTCCGTCAAAGAGAGAGCCAAGCCTTGACGGTTCATAAAACAACCTATAGACTAGCTTAACATTCGTCTCGTTACAGCAGACGTAATGTCAACAACGGCGTTCCCTCTCACTCCAGCAGGATGTAGACGCGACGTCAACAAAAGTCCCCAGGGTCGAAACAAAACGGAGCCATGGCAAAATTCCTAACTCCAAGTCTTGACGGTTCACAAAACAACCTAAAGACTACCTTAACATTCGTCTCGTTACAACAGACGCAATGTCAACAATGGCGTTCCCTCTCACTCCAGCAGGATGCAGACGCGACATCAACAAAAGACCCCAGGGTCGAAACAAAATGGATCCATGGCAAAATTCCTAGCTCTAAGTCTTGACGGTTCACAAAACAACCTAAAAACTATCCCGACATTCTTCTCGTTACAGCAGACGCAATGTCAAGAAAGGCTCCAAAATAGCCAAATCAAAAGGAAGTGAAGGCAAAATTCCTAGCTTCGGGGTCTTGACGGTAACTCAAATAAAACCCGAAAGACTATCGGAGATCATCCCACACCAGTGCGGAGTGGTTATGACTCATCGGGGCTCCCAAACCGAGCCTAACCTCAAGTAAAAAGCGGCATGGAAAAATTCCTGACGCTTGCTCTTCCGACGGTCAAACTGCCTAAGAAGATTACTTGAAGACGTCTTGTCCAGCCCCCGAAGGGATTAGAGACACTACAGTCGCGGGGCTACTCGAACAACAGCGTAAAGTATGCATATCGGGGAATGCATCAGCCAACGCGACGGTACCACGGACTAAAACCCAAGTACCACAAAGCCTAACGGACCTCTATCGCAAAAAGCAGGGGTTATCTATAACGTTAGGACAAGTTTGCCTATAACCCAAGGGAGGTAAACTGAATACCTCCGAAATAAGTCCAAAAACTAGAGACTCCGAAATGAGTGAATAAACTACAAACTCCGAAATGAGTCCATAAACTAGAGACTTCGAAATGAGTGAATAAACCACAAACTCCGGAATGAGTGAATAAACTACAAACTCCGAAATGAGTCCATAAACTAGAGACTCCGAAATGAGTGAATAAACTAGAGACTCCGAAATGAGTACATAAAATACATTACGCCAAACTAAGACATCGACGAAAAGAAAAGTGCCAGTATGAAATGAAATATGTATTTTATTCATAAATTTAAGTGAATACAAGATACTCTTATTCAGGGATCAAAATGAATACAAAAAGAAAAGAATATATAACCAAAAAAAATTCTAAGTCGGCGGAAGGTTCAATAAGCCAGCAAGTTCGTCATTTTTCCGCTGGACTTCTGATTCAAGCTCTATTAGTGCCGCAAGACGAGTCCCTGCCTGCGTCTGTTGATTCTGGTATGAAGCGAACCGACTTTCAAGCTCTTTCTCAGCGACTTTGTGGGCTTCAACCATCTCACATGTAAAAATAATAGCCTTATCAAGAGCCACCACCTCTGTAATAGCCTCTTGAAGCACCCGCCAAATTTCATATGCACGAGTGGTCTTGACGGTGAGCTGGGCTTGAAGTTCCCTTAAAGCCTTTGAAGCCAACTCCCTCGCCGAAAATTTCCGGTTGAACCTTTTCTCGCATAACTGGAGATTGGCCACACATTGTTCGAGCCATTCACGCAGGCTCGCTTTTACAGACAAGAGGTCGGAGGAAAGGCGTATGCATTCAATCCCATGTAGACAGGCCTCCACTCTGCGGCAATACTCAACCCAGGTGCGCACCAATGCCTCGTCATAATAAGTGGCAAGAACAGATAAGGAAGCGTTGGCTTCAGAAGCGAATTCTTCGGCCACGATAGAAGTACCAGCACGAAGATCTTCGATGAAAGCCACCAGGGAATAAATGCTCTATTTTGCCATCTTCTCAGATACGCGTCGGGCGTAAGGACCTGGTGGCAAGGGAATCCGAGACTCTAATAGGGTCAGGGTTGGCAAAGCCGTGAAGATATATGCACGGTCAGTTAAATTTTCAAATATAGAGTAAGTAAAACGAAGCTAAACAAAATAAAACGTCACTTACCCACAGTCATGCATGGCGAGCTTGAGAGATTCCTAGGTCCATCAAGAATCTCGACTTCGTCGTCGGCTTCCAGAACTGTGGTTTAAAATGAAGGGCATATCAACATCATAAAAATATAAAACAAAAAAGGCAAAAGAATACCGACCTTGGCCAGAAGAGAACACTATGCTTTGTGGAGGTATCGCCTATAGGGCCGCCATGTCAAGAAATTGCTGGAAGGTTTTCCTCGGGGAAAGATCCAAGATGGATGCCGCCAGCTCCCGCAATTCTGAGGAAATGAAAAGTTCAGATAACGGAAAGGTCGTTAAACAAAATGTGTATGTGTAGAAGATTACCTTCGATATTTCGTCCGCCCTGAACTGGAGGGATGGTAGCTTCGGCAGCCTCCTCTACACCCTAAGGTGTATCACTGAGGATATTTGTGAAATCTACAACCGGCATGGAAGTCTCCAATAAGGGGACGAAAGCCATCGTGGAAGGCCCCGAGCCGGGATAACAGTTTCAGCAATCTCTTCTACACCCTCCGGTGCGTCACTAGAGATATCCATTGGATCTATGGCTGGCAAGACCACCTCTGCCGGAGGAGTAGACGCTGAAGGGACAGAAGCCACCACCGGAAGCTTCAGTAATCTCCTCTACACCCTACAGTGCGTCATGGGAGATATTTGTAGATCTGTAGCCATGGCTCGATCTGCGCTGAAACCCACTTCCGCTGCAGAAGTCCCTGCAAATTTTTTGCAAAAATAAGGAAATGTGAAATCAATACAAATTACTCGCCAAAAGAAAGACACGAAAAATACGCATACCAATATGCCAAGAAGCCTGAAGTATGGTTTTTTCGAGCCGTTGTTCTTTTCTGATCATATGCGCTCGCCGGGTTTCAATCGCAAGTAAATATGTATCGTTTTGAAAATCATTTAGGTGAAATTTCCGATAATCGGTAAAATAACGGGTGTTTTCCGTAAAAACCCATATATAATTATCTTTCAACATAGACTTGAATATACCTATTCTAGCTATGAAATTCCTAGTATTTGGTAGTTAATAGGTCACTTATAAAATTGCTAGTTTACTAAAATATTTTTTAAAATTAATTATTTTAAATATTATTTTAAGCCTTCACTAATACATTTAATTAGTGATAATTACAAATTGGAATGGGTTAATACAAATTCTGTGAACCATGACAATCTATAATCTAGCTTGTAACATATTCTTTCTTCTAAAATTTTCCTCATGGTGCTAGATGTTTTTAGAATGCTAGATTTTAAAAAAAAATAGAAATTGATGTGAGGTGCATTATGAGGTAAGAAGGGGTTAATTGGACTTGGATATTTCTTCACAAATACACACACACACCCCATACCCATGCTGGCCGAGCCTTCATGCTGCCCCTCCCCACAATTCCCCACTTGGAAAGTTTTAAAGAGAAAAGAAAACAAAAGGAAAACAATAAAGAAAAGGAAGTATGGGTGAGATAGTTAAAGTATGGGCTTTTCTTTACTTGCACACACACCCACATCCTCTCTCTCCCCTCTCCCATTTCAGCCGACCCCTATTCCAGCAGCAGCCCCTCCCAAATCCCCATCTCTTTCCATGTCAAAACTCTTGCAAATTTCATCAAAAATCCATCAAAAACCTCACAAATCCCTAATCTAACCCTTACCCATTATTCCTTGGCCATTCAAGTATGGATCTTGGAGCATGGAAGCTAATTTGGGAGGCTAGATTGCAAATGGGATCAACAAATTGTTAGGTATAAAATCTTAATCGTATGGTATTGTGTTGATTAATTCCTCCAATTTAAGTTATTGTGATGTTTAAATAGGGTTTTAATTTCAAGTTTGAAATCTCAAGTGAAGGGTTGAAATCGAGTTAGGGTTTTATCAATTGTTCATGGTTATAAAGTGTAGCTTAACACATCAAGGCATGTAAAATCTAATTTAGATTGTTAAGTTACTAATTGTTACTCCTAAATTGTCCAAATTGTGTAATTTTGCAACTAGAGTTTTGGGTTTAACGAAAATATGTGAGATTAAAATATAATTAGTATTGGTGTGACTTAATTAAGATATTTAGTGAGCATTGTGGTCACTGGTTTTGTTAAAACATCAAGTTTTGAGGTAAAACGGGTAATTGTCGCTTACTAGGTTTTTGGGTTAAATCGATTTTATTTACGTTTGAGATTTTGGTGAATTTTAACCTATTTCATATTATATTTAGTGTGTTGTGAATGTGCGATTGGTGTGATTGGGTTTTTGGATTAGTGGTTTTCACGTATTGCGACCCTCGTTGTGGTTTGTGGCGTTGTCGCGGCGCGTTTCGTGCAACAAGTATGCGCGCGTCGAGTTAATGCGCGTGGTTGACTTGTTTTGTTTGTGTCCGCGACTATTTATATATTTATTCTCTTTTTACTTGTGTACGTTGCTAGGATCGGGTGCAGAGGCGTCGGATGTGGCGCGGAAATGACAGAGCTGAAATCGGAGAAGATTAGCCGAGACGTCCAGGTGAGTAGATATATATCTACGGGGAAAGTCGGGTGGATGGCGTATAGCTCCCCCGCAGTTTCGTAGTGTAAAATATGAATATATTATATTATATATATAAAGGTGTGTATTGTGAGACTATAATTATCAAGATAGGTTTATGTGTTCATGGGTTAGTTTAGTATAATTAGAAGTATCTTAGTTTAGCTTCTTAGTCGCGAAACCCTAGATTAATGATTTGCATGCACGCACACGCACTCGCATACATTTTATTTTCTTATGCGTATATGAGGATACACACACACACACACATAGGTATGGGACTATGTGTATATATATACGTATACATATACATGGATGATGAGGATAGTATATAGTACTTGGAAATGAGTCGATGTGATTGGGCATGATGCCATGAGATCGGTTATGTGATTTGGTTCGTATTATGAGATACAACATGATTTTATAGCGGATCTTTAGGCGATATGTTTTCATACACACGCACATATACATACATACATACATACATATATATATATATATATGTGTGTGTGTGTGTGTGTGTGTGTGTGTGTGTGTGTGTGTGTGTGTGTGTGTGTGTGTTGATGGTATCAGTATGTACTAGACTTTATATCAGTACCCCCAGTTCATGATATATGATGATAAGGATACCAGATGAATAATGAGATAAATGTGATATTCGACCCGTACCTAGATTTGGGATGCCGTACGATGGATTTGCCGTACGAGATATAAATATTGATGATTGATCCGCACTCTTGACTTAAGAATGTCATATTATATATATTTTATCGTACGTGATACTATTAAGGCGAAATCATATATCGACTCAGACTTAGGTGGTTTTCTTTACCCTTTTGATTAGTCTGTTAGTTTAGTCCTATAGTTTACTTAGTAGATGTTAGACTGGGCTCGAGTCATACTTCTTTCAAAACTAACGAATCGGGAGTATTTCAAAGACAGGCCAAGGGATACTACGGATATTTCAAAGGATGTACTTTTTCATAAAAACACCGTAGCCCTATTTTCTAAACGCGACGATTCGTGCGATTTCAGATATCCAAAAACTGTATGACTCGTATATAGGAATGTATACTTCATTAATGCTACATTTACTATTCATTTGCCATTTATTCAGCTGTTTGTATTGCATTGCATGCCTATATGTATTTTCGTAAGAAATGATGAAACCTGTTATTAGGACACCAGCACCATTACCGATGATGCGTATGCTCCACGTACACTTGCTTGCCGGCTCACACACATCTTCATCGGTAATTGCTATGTCACGTACACTTTAGAGAACATTATTTTATTGACATAGCTTGCTAGCTGATAGTTCCTATATGTTATTACTTTTATATGCTAGTTCAATTATTGCATTCTTTGCTGAATATCAGATGCATTCATATATTCATTTGTCATGCAATATTATAGGACCAGTCTGGATTGCCGGAGCCCAGTATTTACTGTTATTTACTCTTGAGATTTGGATTTCGGATTCAATGAGATTTCTGGATTTGGAGAAACCGTAAAGATTTTATGAACTGATTATCAGTTTAAAAAAGATATAAAATTGCGGTTTTCTCCTGATATGATTTGAGATATGTCCACCATGAGTTTTCTCGGCTCTTGAGCGATATCATACACCCGATTCGAGGAGGAGGAACCGTCTGTGGGTGCATGGTGGACCCAGTGCGGTACCCCGGGATGAGAAGGTCGCAGATGATGGCGTTGAGCCTGAGACAGGGGAGCACTACTGACCGGTGATTTTATTGTGACGCGCCGGATATCCGGAGGATACCGACGTGGTCTTTTATTTGAGAATTTAGGCCAGTCCGGATAGCCGGAGCCCTAAATATTGATATTTGATGATACAGGCCAGTCCGGATAGCCGGACCCTGAGATATCTAGATTTGAGATTTATATTTTATGTCGATGATTGACACTGATTTTCTGCATGATTTCATTGATGATACTCGATTTTATACAGAAATCTCACTGAGATAAGAAAACAGTTTCCACATTTAGATGCATTCTGTTTTCATGCATTCATACATCATATTTATGATATATTGCTACCTGAGGCACTGACACGAGCACATGAGATTACACTTATGCATAGATGTTACCCTTGCCATTATTATATGCTTCAGGCCATATTATTATTTGAGGATATTATTACCGTATGACCTAGGATTGAGTCATACATACGATTTCTGATCGGTGATATTTTCTACTCACGAGTTGGAAACTCACCCCCGTTGTGCCACAGTTTCCTGCAGGTTTTGCCGTACAGGTTTCCTTGACGGCTTTGCTGGCACACTACCTCATTCCGGGTGATTGCTTTGGTAGGTGGGTTTACTCGCATCGTGACCACCATTGTACTTTATTATATTCAGTTGTATCTAGTAACTCCATCAACCAGACTTGTATATTTATTAGACCAAGAAGACCAGTTGTATATTCTTTCGACCTTAGAGTCGCGCGCTGTATTATTATGGTTTTCTTGATGATATTGATTTCCATTAGAGTTTTGATCCTCGCCCTTCGGTGTTGTATATTATATTGCTTGCGTGGTTGTGACCGCTAATTGGTGAAGAGCTAGCTCCCGCTTGGGGATGCCTTTATGTACATTATTCATGTCTGTACCCGTTTGGGGCCGAAATTTTCGGGAAAATATGATGTTGCTTTTAAATGTTTTATGCCACTTATCTTACTAAAACCATTTGCTTTAAAACAAGTTTTCCTTCACTTCTCTTTAAAATGGTTTAGATTTCTGGGCTTTTGGCTTACTTGAATTAGATGGGGTCCTATAGACTTCATATGATTCAAGTGCCAGTCACGTGTCATTTTGGGTCGTGACAAAGTTGGTATCAGAGCGCTAGGATAACCTTGGTTCGATTCTATGTTTTACTATGCGGAGTTTAGGGCGTATATGTATTCAGAACCTAGGCTTGACCTTACGGAACTTAGACTTGGTCGAGGGGGTATTAGACCCGAACTTTCATCGTGTAGGTTGACCTTGGTTGATGGAGTAGGTGACTTAAGGAGAGTGACGTACCGTGTGTATGTTCCACGGCATACTTACGATACGCTACTCCGCTTAAGAAGCCTTAGGATGTACATTTCTTTGCACAGTATTATATTCATTCCTATGATCTATCCTCATCGATATCGGTTGGTGGTTTTGTTACCACGATTGCATAGGCAGAGAGAGCTGCGGCTAGAAGTGCGGTCAGCACGAGCTCGTCTTGGACGAGGACTGACCAGGATGTATTCTAGTGACACACGATTGCATAGATGTGTCGTTTTATTGTTTTTTCCTGCCATGAGCGTTTGATGGATTGCTTGTGCAAAATTTCTTGAACGTGTAGATTAGCACCAGAGGATTGGGTCACTGATAGAGGCCGGCTAGAATGTGATGACTGTCAATGCACCGTTATTTTGATGATTGATGCACTGTTTAGCGTGCGGACGAATGAGCTAGTTGTTGTTGCGAATGAATAGATACTGCCCCAGATGTTTGAAGCTAATGCAGCACGAGTTGTACTTAGAGATATGATAGAGGATCACTAGTCACCCTTGGATGAATGACTAGGACATGTGGTTCGTTCGCTTACTCCGATGCGAGGTCATCAGATTGATTGATTCCAGCTTGAGAAGACTTCACGCAGGTACGTTGAGAGTCGATAGAAGACGATCGAATGTCAGAAGCCCATTTTCCAAGTTTAAGGTATTCGAAAAAACAAGTAATTCCGTGGACCCTCTAGAAGAATGAATCCCTAACTCGATATAATGACTATGTGAACGCTTTTGAACCTTAGGGTTTGCAGCAGTTCCACGGTGCCATTGATGAGGCTTGGGTTTGCCCTTCTACGGTTGGTCCATAGGTACTGTGGCATGTACTGGATATTATTAAACTGTACTCAAGAGTTGAGCTCTTGGAGGATTATGAAACTATGACGAATCGATCGAAAGGTTCGACGTCATTCGGATATCATGTGATGGGATATATTGCTTGGGAGACTCCAGATATAAGCATAGCTGTTGGAGCGCAGTCCATGCAGCCACAAAGAGATGAGTCTGAATCAGTTGACATTAGAGAAAAGTGGAGTAAGAGGTTTGTACGAGATTTCGACGAGATGACGTTCCACTCCGTTGACATCAGAGATGCGATACGCATGCAGAGGCGTTGTATATGGTTATATCTTCCAGAAGGAGTCGTGATGAGTATGCAACCGTTCCGGAAAAAGAAATAGATTTAGTAAAGGGTGATAACTTCCGGGCAGTTCGGTAAAAACGAGGTTTGGGGGAGACTTCGACAGAACCTTTCTGGAATACTATACGAGAAGACTTGGACCCAGGATCAGTCGTATTGTGCACATCCAGTAGGCCAGAGTTCGGCATCATCGACAAGATATGTTATGAGTGACCATGACAGTTGGCCAGAGATCTTTAGAGGATGTTCCAGAGCGGGACTGTTTCCATCATCTTTGATTTCGGTATTTGGGCGATTTATTTGCATGATTGAGATTTTGTGCACCGCAGTTGCACTTGACTTCGATTTGATGTCATTCAAGATATTGATTTTGATTTCATGCCTATGGTATGCATGTGATTTGACTTGTGCTTTCGGTGTAGTTTCCATGAACTTTTAGTATTTTGATTCGATTTTGTGCACGCTGATGCACATGGTTGTGAGATGATATACACGGTATACCTGATTTGGATTGAGATGTGTTGTATGCCGTCGATTTCGATTGTGATACTTGATATTGTTTTCGTGCATCTTATGCACTTGATTTGGATTCTTGCGCATACTTGGGCGCTTGATGCGATTTTGGTGCACACCAGATGCACTAAATCGGGATTTTTCGTGCATAGCAGATGCACTTGTTATTGTTGTCAGGCACACTTGTTGCATTTGACAGTTATTTTCGTGCACACCTATTGCACTCAGATTTTTTTTCTATGCACATGTATGGCACATTCATTGATTTCGATTTTTGTGCGCACCAGACGCACATGGTATTATTACATGTACTGTTGAGTACGATTTTTCTTGAGCAGTACGTTTTTATGATATTTACTATTTGGTTCAGTAGCAGAGCAGGACTAGTTAGAGGACAGTACCTGAATATATTTTTGCATGCATTGAGAGTTATAGAAGGGATTTCCAAAAAGGAGCTATAGTCTCAGTATTTACCTACGTGTCCGGGATGACACGAAACATTTTACAAAGAAAACCCTTCTAAAAATTTATTTTCAAAAACGGCGGGACGTGTATGTTAAACAAAGGATATATATAGATATAGTTATTTTCTTACAATAAACGTCCGCTACGGTGCCGTGATATGCGCATTGCACAGTGATTTGAAAAAGGTTTGGCATGCATTTCTTTCAAGGGTTTTGACGAGCTTACAACGATGCGTACTATGTACATATTATAGTTTTGAGTATATCATGTTGGTTTTCGTATTGGACTTTAGCACCGGTATCTTCACCGTGACTCCGATGATTGCGTGATGCTTGACGGAGTTTGATTTAGAGTTATATACTCGTTTTCTTGCGCATGCATTGCGTTAAGATATGTTTTAAGTATTTACGATGTTGAAGCCCCGACGACATGAGTGTTTTACTGAAATGTTTTAGTATTGGGGGAGTTTTAATTTAAATTGAGGGACCAAATTTCTTTAAGGGGGGAAGATTGTAACGTTTTGAAAATCGTTTAGGTGAAATTTCCAATAATCGGTAAAATAATGGGTGTTTTCCGTAAAAACCCATATATAATTATCTTTCAACATAGACTTGAATATACCTATTCTAGCTATGAAATTGCTAGTATTTGGTAATTAATGGGTCACTTATAAAATTGCTAGTTTACTAAAATATTTTTTAAAATTAATTATTTTAAATATTATTTTAAGCCTTCACTAATACATTTAATTAGTGATAATTAAAAATTGGAATGAGTTAATACAAATTCTGTGAACCATGACAATCTAGAATCTAGCTTGTAACATATTCTTTCTTCTAAAATTTTCCTCATGGTTCTAGATGTTTTTAGAATTCTAGATTTAAAAAAAATAGAAATTGATGTGAGGTGCATTATGAGGTAAGAAGGGGTTAATTGGACTTGGAAATTTCTTCACAAACACACACACCCCCCCATACCCATGTTGGCCGAGCCTTCATGCTGCCCCTCCCCACAATTCCCCACTTGGAAAGTTCTAAAGAAAAAAGAAAACAAAAGGAAAAAGGAAAACAATAAAGAAAAAGAAGTATGGGTGAGATAGTTAAAGTATGTGCTTTTCTTTACTTGCACACACACCCACATCCTCTCTCTCCCCTCTCCCATTTCAGCCGACCCCTATTCCAGCAGCAGCCCCTCCCAAATTCCCATCTCTTTCCATGTCAAAACTCTTGCAAATTTCATCAAAAATCCATCAAAAACTCACAAATCCCTAATCTAACCCTTACCCATTATTCCTTGGCCATTCAAGCATAGATCTTGGAGCATGGAAGCTAATTTGGGAGGCTAGTTTGCAAGTGGGATCAACAAATTGTTAGGTATAAAATCTTAATCCTATGGTCTTGTGTTGATTAATTCCTTCAATTTAAGTTATTGTGATGTTTAAATAGACTTTTAATTTCAAGTTTAAAATCTCAAGTGAAGGGTTGAAATCAAGTTAGGGTTTTATCAATTGTTCATGGTTATAAAGTGTAGCTTAACACATCAAGGCATGTAAAATCTAATCTACATTGTTAAGTTACTAATTGTTGCTCCTAAATTGTCCAAATTGTGTAATTTTGCAACTAGAGTTTTGGGTTTAATGAAAATATGTGAGATTAAAATATAATTAGTATTGGTGTGACTTAATTAAGATATTTAGTGAGCATTGTGGTCACTAGTTTTGTTAAAACATCAAGTTTTGAGGTAAAACGGGTAATTGTCGCTTACTAGGTTTTTGGGTTATATCGATTTTATTTAAGTTCGAGGTTTTGGTGAATTTTAACCTATTTCATATTATATTTAGTGTGTTGTGAATGCGCGATTGGTGTGATTGGGTTTTTGGATTAGTGGTTTTCACGTATTGCGACCCTCGTTGTGGTTTGTGGCGTTGTCGCGGCGCGTTTCGTGCACCAAGTGTGCGCGCGTCGAGTTAATGCGCATGGTTGACTTGTTTTGTTTGTGTCCGCGACTATTTAGATATTTATTCTCTTTTTACTTGTGTACAATGCTAGGATCGGGTGCAGAGGCGTCGGATGTGGCGCGGAAAGGACAGAGCTGAAATCGGAGCATATTAGCCGTGGCGTCCAAGTGAGTAGATATATATCTACGGGGGAAGTCGGGTGGATGGCGTATAGCACCCCCGCAGTTTCGTAGTGTAAAATACGAATATATTATATTATATATATAAAAGTGTGTATTGTGAGACTATAATTATCAAGATAGGTTTATGTGTTCATGGGTTAGTTTAGTGTAATTAGAAATATCTTAGTTTAGCTTCTTAGTCGTGAAACCCTAAATTAATGATTTGCATACACGCACACACACACTCGCATACATTTTATTTTCTTATGCGTATATAGGGATACACACACACACAGGTATGGGACTATGTGTATATATATACGTATACATATACATGGATGATGAGGATAGTATATGGTACTTAGAAATGAGTCGATGTGATTGGGCATGATACCATGAGATCGGTTATGTGATTTGGTTCGTATTAAGAGATACGACATGATTTTATAGCGGGTCTTTAGGCGATATGTTTTCATACACACGCACATATGTGTGTGTGTGTGTGTGTGTGTGTGTGTGTGTGTTTTGATGGTATCAGTATGTACTAGACTTTAGATCAGTACCCCCAGTTCATAATATATGATGATAAGGATACCAGATGAATAATGAGATAAATGTGATATTCGACCCGTGCCCAGATTTGGGATGCCGTACGATGGATTTGCCGTACGAGATATAAATATTGATGATTGATCCGTACTCTTGACTCGAGAATGTCATATTATATATATTGTATCGTACGTGATACTATTGAGACGGGATCACCGACTATTATATATATATATATATATATATATAGAGAGAGAGAGAGAGAGAAAGACTCAGACTTAGGTGGTTTTCTTTACCCTTTTGATTAGTCTGTTAGTTTAGTCCTGTAGTTTACTTAGTAAATGTTAGACTGGGCTCGAGTCATACTTATTTCAAAACTAACGAATCGGGAGTATTTCAAAGACAGGCCAAGGGATACTACGGATATTTCAAAGGATGTACTTTTTCATAAAAACACCGTAGCCCTATTTTCTAAACGCCACGATTCGTGCGATTTCATATATGCAAAAACTGTATGACTCGTATATAGGAATGTATACTTCATTATTGCTACATTTACTATTCATTTGCCATTTATTCTGCTGTTCGCATTGCATTGCATGCCTATATGTATTTTCGTGAGAAATGATGAAACCTGTTGTTAGGACACCAGCACCATTACCCATGATGTGTATGCTCCACATACACTTACTTGCCGGCTCACACACATCTTCTTCGGTAATTGCTATGTCACGTACATTTTAGTGAACATTATTTCATTGATATAGCTTTCTAGCTGATAGTTCCTATATATTATTACTTTCATATGCTAGTTCAATTATTGCATTATTTGCTTGATATCAGATGCATTCATATATTCATTTGTCATGCAATATTATAGGGCCAATCCGGATTGCCAGAGCTCAGTACTTACTGTTATTTACTCTTGAGATTTGGATTTCGGATTTCCATGAGATTTCTGGATTTGGAAAAACCGCAAAGATTTTATGAACTGATTATCATTTTAATAAAGATATAAAATTGCGGTTTTCTCCTGATATGATTTGAGATATGTCCACCATGAGTTTTCTCGGCTCTTGAGTGATATCATACACCCGATTCGAGGAGGAGGAACCGTCTGTAGGTGCATGGTGGACCCGGTGCGGTACCACGAGACGAGAAGGTTGCAGATGATGGCATTGAGCCTGAGACAGGGGAGAACTACTGACCGGTGATTTTATTGTGACGCGCTGGATATCCGGAGGATACCGATGTGGTCTTTTATTTGAGGATTTAGGCCAGTCCGGATAACCGGAGTCCTAGATATTGATATTTGATGATGCAGGCCAGTCCGGATAACCGGAGCCTGAGATATTCGATTTGATGATATAAGCCAGTCCGGATAGCCGGAGCCTGAGATATCTAGATTTGAGATTTATATTTTGTGTCGATGATTGACACTGATTTTCTGCATGATTTCATTGATGATACTCGATTTTATACAGAAATCTTACTAAGATAAGAAACAGTTTCCACATTTAGATGCATTCTGTTTTCATGCATTCATACATCATATTTATGATATATTGCTACCTGAGGCACTGACACGAGCACATGGGATTACACTTATGCATAGATGTTACCCTTGCCATTATTATATGCTTCATGCCATATTATTATTTGAGGATATTATTACCGTATGACCTAGGATGGAGTCATACATACGATTTCTGCTCAGTGATGTTTTCTACTCACGAGTTGGCAACTCACCCCTGTTGTGCCACAGTTTCCTGCAGATTTTGCCGTACAGGTTTCCTTGGCGGCTTTGCTGTCACACTACCTCATTCCGAGTGATTGCTTTGGTATGTGGGTTCACTCGCATCATGACCCCCATTGTACTTTATTATATTCAGTTGTATCTAGTAACTCTATCAACCAGACTTGTATATTTATTAGACCTAGAAAACCAGTTGTATATTCTTTCGACCTTAGAGTCGCGCGCTGTATTATTATGGTTTTCTTGATGATATTTGTTTCCTTTTGAGTTTTGATCCTCGCCTTTCGACGTTGTATACTATATTGCTTGCGTGGTTATGACCGCCAATTGGCGAAGAGCTAGCTCCCGCTTAGGGATTCCTTTATGTACATTATTCATGTTTGTACCCATTTAGGGCCAGTATTTACGAAGGAGACTCTGCCAAAATTTTCGGGAAAATATGATGTTGCTTTTAAATGTTTTATGCCACTTATCTTATTAAAACCATTTGCTTTAAAACAAGTTTTCTTCACTTCTCTTTAAAATGGTTTAGATTTCTGGGCTTTTGCCTTACTTGAATTAGATGGGGTCCTATAGACTTCATATGATTCAAGTGCCAGTCACATTTCATTTTGGGTCGTGACAAAATGACTGCCCGTCTTCAGTTCAAGCTCATCTTCAGAAACAACCGAGATGGTCTATTTTAGAGCCCGTTCTTCTTCTATTAATAGAGGACCCATGAGTGCCCTACGTAATAATGGGTCAACGTTGTAGAATACAATGGAGGGGAAGGTTTTCTTCGGGACGCGCACATTTTCAGTCTCATCTCGTGAGCGCCTTAAAGCCTCGGCCAACTGCACAGCCTCCTCGGCAGACGAACCTGGAAAAAGAAGACCGTCATCCGGCTCCTGCATAGATATCGGCTCATCCTGAATAAAAGGCTCGGATTCAAGCAAAGTGTCGAGTAGGCCAGCAACTGATTTCTTTCTTCTTTTGGAGCATGTGCTAACGCTAGCGGAGGAGCGCTTCCTCCCCTTTGGTGTTTTGGCACGACGCTTCCCAACTTTGCCTTCAGTAGCACCAATGGGTGATGCCACCGTGGGTGCTTTATCAGAAACTTTCGCCTCGGCTCCAGTACGCACCGGCATACCATCAGTGTGAGGGGATGATTCTACTTCTGCGACTTTAGGGATAAGCACCGAACCACTATCCCTCAGAGGAGGGCAAACTACCGACCAAGGCCGAAATAAGGCACTGGTGACCTGAGCCGGAATGGGAGCTCTACATTCAAAAAGCACCCGTCTCTCCTCTGCAATGACGGGGCCGACTCGATGGCGATACCAACCCTTGAAGGACCCCACAGGCCTCGGAAAGTAGTTGGGCTCTGGGATCATGAAGAGGGAGCCAGTGTTTAACCGCATGAAATGGTAGATGACATCGCGAGTAACCTCCAGGCAGAGGGCAGGCTCAACTAAAAATGCATCGAGACGAACGCCCTGGTTATGGCCTAACTGCTGGGCAAAGCGACGCGGATTATACCGCATGAAGAGAGCAGTGTCATTCTGGCGGAACACCAAATAACCCAACCTGATTGAGTATAGATGCATAATCTCCTTAGGCTTTAAAGACGGAACCCCACCCTTCGACAAATCAAACAATTGCTGAATAGGCCCCGCTGGAGCAGAAAGGACTCGATCGCTGAAAACCATTCCGCCTTCATTTGAATATGGATTCAGCAGTACGCGGAAAGCCCCTAACTGGGTCGGATCAGGAGCAGAAGCATCAACCAACCTCATGATCCGCGGGAAAGTATATGATTCATAAAAATCTGGTCGCTGGTGTGCAGCAAACGCTCCTAACACATGCATCTCGATCCACGACATGAAGTAGTGGAGGGAGAAATTCATGGTATTCGCATCCGGGTTCGAAGTATTAGCGGCAACGGTTAACCCGTGATATAGATGCGACAACCCCGCAACGCCAACAACTAATCATACTCCTTCAGCTATGCGATGAGCAGGATAAAAGACGGAGGCTCTCATAAAGCGGCGATGCATCGGCATGGCAAACCAACTGAACTAAAGACCGATAAATCCGATGAAGAAAATCTCTTCGTCCATGCCAGGGGCCGTGATCGCATCAAAAGTCATGGCCGACGAGTTTGGAATATAAAACTGCGGCAGGTCTTCTTCTTTAGCCGGCAGTTTCTTCAACCCGAACCCAAAAGGATCTTCAATTTTCACGAATTTTGGAGCCTTCTTGGATAACACATCCTCTATGAGAAAGCAGGCAATGAAAGTGTCAAAGGTGACACATTGCCTTTCCGATGTCACGAACAACTTTTCAAAAATACCCAGGGTATTGATTAGACTCGGGAACTTGTGGTGAACGGCATTCTCAGTCGTTAGACCATCAAACATAGCGAGCACCATAGCAAAGATGTATTCATCAGGAGGCAGTAACTCTTCGTAATGCTCTCCCCTGATCGGCAATCCTGAAATTTCACAAAATTCCTCCAGTGAGATCGAGACTTCGCGATCCCCTAGCAAGAATGTGTTTGTAGGAAGATTCCATTGGTTCAAGAAATCCTTGACCCACCAGACGTGAAGGGCATGATAATAGAATAACGACACATACACTGCTTGGTACAACCCAACCTTCTGCAGCCGTGCGTGTTGGGTGGAGAGAATATATCGAGCATGTTCGTCGCCGAAAGACGCGACCGGGACGTTAGGATGTCTGGCCTGAATTTTGGGGGCAGATGGTATTTGGTTTTATCTGTCCACCTCTCCGAAGATGCCAAGTTGATTTATGGCACAGTGTATCGGAGGTTTGGACAGATGCAGCCATTGTAGCAGACTTCGTCAGATTCCCCCTCGCTTGCGAGGGGTTTTTGATTATGGGGACGCTCTTCTCTACAGGCGCAAGCCCCTACAGTTAATTACGTTATCGGGTTACGATAACCACTTTCTTCTTCTCCAGAAGGTCACTTCATGTCGTGTGTGTTTGTTTTATTTTTGGTTGCCCGTGGATTGTATACGGAGACTAATTTATGTTGTCGCCCGTAGGGCGTGGATTAATCTAAATCCGTATTTTCTTAGATTTGGGTTCGGTGGATTTAAGGATCAAATCTCATTTGAGATTAAGATCAACTTAAATGTTTGTTAAGGATACGTTAGTCCAATTTTAGACTAAGATCTACTTAACAAGGTTTGAGGATCATTTAGATCCAAAGAAAGAGCAGTTGGGCTCCATCGTCTTAGTTTAGGGACGTTGTGGTCCATTGGGTTTAAGGACATCATAGTCCATGGAGTTTAAGTACATCATAGTCCATAGAGTTTGGTTTAGGGACATTGCGGTCCATTGGGTTTAAGGACATCATAGTCCATGAGTTTAAGGACCTCATAGTCCATGTTTAAAGACATCATAGTTTGTAAGGTCTTGGTTTAACAGTTTGGGGATGTGCCAAGAGTTATTGGTTATTGGAACCCTCCACCTCTCTGAAGACGTTGAAGAATTACAACGACATGTATTGGAGGTGTGGAGAGATGTACCCTTGAACCAATGAATGTGTTAGGTTAACCTAGCACCCTATGAAAAGTTTGGAAGCATCACATGTCACAAAGATTAGATTTTTATGGTGCTAAGTAAGCATACAAAGGATCTATCCCTAGAAAATTAGGGTTTCAAATCTTTACAAGTAACAAAGGCAAGGGTTTTGAGAGTACAACCTTTGTAGCTCCCTATTCTTAACTCCTTGGCCACTTGAGAGTTGGAAAACGGTTAGCTTGAGGTCTTCTAGCGTCCACGACGATCCACCCGAAGCTCCTTTGTCCAAGCTTGCAACTTCACTTTATCAAGAGAATGAAATGAAGCTAACACTCTAAACAAGTGGGCTAGACTTGTGTAGAATGGTGTTGTGGTTCTCTTTCTCACTTCAAAATCCTATCTTGATGAGTATTTTGCTCACTACAAAAGTCTAGAGAGCAAAAGAAGAAGGAGGAAGAAGATGATGGCCTTTTAGAATAAGAGTGAAAGAAAAATAACTCTTTTTAAGAAAATGGAAAATATATGTATATATATTTTTCACCCTTCATCTCAAACCATGGTTAATGATAATGATATTATTGTATTTGAGTTTAAAACACAAAAGAAAAATTAACCCATGGTTAATAAGTAGGTGAGCATGGTAAGATGAAGAAGAGTGTAGAAACTAATCCATGAATTAACCCTTTTTTCTTTTCCTTTTTGTTTTAACACAAATGCAATAATAATCCATATAAAAACCCATGGTGTGAGTCTTATATTGCCACCATTTTCAATGTATATGCAACCATGAAGGATGATGTATGTATGTATGTGTGCATGTACATCCATATGTGCATGAATCTAGAAAGAAAGCATACATGCATGCATACATCCATCAAATACAAGAAAGGATTTCTAGTGAGAAACTAATGGTTAAATGATAAATCAACACTTGATTTATCAATACGGTCATATCACATACGACCCCACCAAAAGCAACCCACCCGATTAATATACGGTATCTCATATGCGCATTTTAACCGGGTCCATGCGCATATCGCATACGCGCACCACAACGTTTTGCCTGGACTAGGTAACTCCTTTGTGGGACTCTAAGACTCGTCAATACGCCGGCAGTGGGTGATGATCATATCAAGCACCTCCAAGCCACAAGCGGTTAGCTAAACGTAACGGCCACCCGGGTATTGAGCGATCAGAAGAAAACAAGCAAACCTGCTACAACTCCCGTTGAGCCAACCGGCAACACTACCGTACAGTCCAGTCTCTTCGTCAGATATGCTGCATATCGAGTCTAGGGATGGTAACGTCGACCCCAATAACTCAATAAGTCGTGCCGGTGAATGGTCTATAACAGATCGAGAAACTACTGATAACACTTATCAGTAAATCTCTGCAGCCCTGGCCAGGGACTTACTGATATAACCAGTCGAGCACAGCACAACATCAACTCCCAATACCGGGAGAGACGAAACCCCTCCTATCGCTCATCTCCTTCGTGTGTCTCAGGACTGTACCCAACGGCCACCTGTTTGCACGACTCAGTAGAGCCGTGGTAGGGTGGTAATCAAAGCACAGTGGGAGAGCACACAAGACTCTATGACGATCTCGGGTCTACAGACTAACCTGTACCAGTGTCACCTTAGAACTGCTATCCGACGATAAATATAATTCCATATAGGAGTTCTCAGTGAGTCCGTCCAGTGTACCCAGTCACCACTGAGCACCCGTATATGATCTTGATGTCAAACATCGATGAATGTGGGAACATCCATCGCCCATCATATGGGTCTAGTATCATATACGCTAGTCTACTCTGGTATATCGATGCCCCGTCTGGATACACCCACAACTAGGGACATTTCAGGATATGCTTATAAACTACAGATGTCCCACTAGTATGATCTCTATCATAATCACTGTAGTCAAGCCAATATCCTCAGGGCTTTATCAACATGTATGAATGAGTAAAAAGCATGATCAAATCAATATGTCAGATAAAGTAGAACCAGATAGCATACTATCATGTCGAGCAAGAATGTACACTGAATATATATATATATACATGTACAGATACATCCACTATCATATAATGACCTCTAGGGCATACATATATCCAACAATCTCCCACTTGCACTAAGGCCAGTTATTGGCGTATCTCATACCCAACATCTCAAAAAGTCGCTCATGCTGCGGCTGAGGGAGGGCCTTGGTGAGTGGATCCACGGCGTTATTCTTTGTGTCTACTCTCTTAATCTCGATCTCGCGGCGATCTACAATCTCCCGGATCAAATGAAAGCGCCTCAGGATGTGTCTGGACCGCTGATGGGACCTGGGCTCCTTGGCTAACGCCATAGCCCCATTATTATCACAATACAATGGTATTGGATCAATAATGGTTGGAACTACTCCTAGCTCCGAGACGAACTTCTTCATCCAGACGGCTTCCTTGGCGGCATCATTTGCAGCAATGTACTCAGCCTCCATCGTAGAGTCTGCAACGGTATCCTGTTTGGAACTCTTCCAACTTACCGCCACTCCATTGAGGGTAAATACAAACCCTGAGATAGATTTGTTGTCGTCCTTATCGCTCTGGAAACTCGAATCGGTAAAGGCCTCCATTTGGAGATCTCCATTACCATACACCAAGAACAATTCTTTAGTCCTTCGTAAGTACTTAAGAATGTTCTTCACAGCTGTCCGGTGATTCTCCCCTGGGTTGGATTGATACCTGCTTACAACACTAAGTGCATAAGCTACATCTGGGCGTGTACATAACATCGCATACATTATAGATCCTACTTCCGAAGCATAGGGTATAATGCTCATGCTAGCTCTCTCTTCATCGGTCTTTGGACAAGAATCCTTGGAGAGAGTGACTCCATGGAAAGCGGGTAAGGCACCTCGCTTGGAGTCTTCCATACTAAACCTTTTTAGGATGGTGTTGATGTACCTGGTTTGGTACAATCCCAATGAGTTTTTGGATCTATCCTTATAGATCCTTATGCCCAGGATGTATGTGGCATCACCCAGGTCCTTCATGGAGAACCTTAGTGATAAGAAAGATTTGACCGACTGTAGCATAGGAATATCATTTCCTATCAGAAGAATGTCATCCACGTACAGTACGAGGAATGTGACAGCTCTTCCTACAGCCTTCTTATAAACACAAGGTTCATCTGGATTTTTTATGAAATCAAACTCTTTGATAACATCATCGAAACAGATGTTCCAACTCCGTGATGCCTGCTTTAACCCATATATGGATTTAAGCAATCTACATGCTTTCCCGCTGCTCCCACTGTCAATGAAGCCCTCCGGCTGATCCATATAAACGCATTCTTCTAAATCTCCATCTAGAAATGCTGTTTTAACGTCCATCTGCCAGATTTCATAGTCGTAGTGAGCAGCAATAGCAAGTAGGATCCGAATGGATTTAAGCATGGCTACGGGCGAAAAAGTTTCGTCATAGTCCAAACCTGGTCTTTGACGAAAACCCTTCGCCACAAGTCTTGCCTTATAGGTCTCTATCTGCCCATCTACACCAATCTTTCTTTTAAAGATCCATTTGCATCCCACAGGTTTTACCCCAGGGGGTACAACGTCCAAAGTCCATACTTTGTTGGTGTACATAGACTCCATTTCGGATCTCATGGCATCCAGCCACTTCACAGAGTCTCTACTCGTGATAGCTTGCTGAAAACTGGTAGGATCATCATCATCCATGATGCAGTCTTCTCCGTCACCATCAATGAGGAAACCGTAGTACCTCTCCGGTGGGCGAGAAGTCCTACCAGACCTTCGGAGTGGCCGAGGTTCTTCAGTTTCTACTGCAACAGCTGGCTCAACCAAATCGTCATTTGTAGTTTATGTCTCTAGAACCTCTTCTAGATCTACCACTTTGCCATCATCTTTATCTGTGAAAAACTCTTTTTCCAAGAATGTGGCATATTGAGAAACAAACACCTTTTGTTCCTCTTTATGGTAGAATAGATATCCATAAGAATTCTTTAGATACCCCACAAAATTACACATGACTGACCGTGTCTCGAGTTTTTCCGGATTCTGCTTTTTAACATAGGCCAGGCAACCCCAAATCTTAATTCTCTTAAGAAATGGTCTCTTCCCATGCCATATCTCATATGGCGTGATAGACACGGCTTTGGTTGGAACCCTGTTCAGTAGAAACGCTGCAGTCTCCAATGCATGCCCCCAAAATGAGACGGGTAACTCAGCATCACTCATCATGGATCGGACCATATCTAATAGGGTCCTATTCCGTCGTTCTGACACACCATTGTGCTGTGGTGTGTAAGGAGGAGTGAGCTGAGAGAGAATCCCATTCTCTTTTAGGAAGTTTGCAAATTCCGTACTGAGATACTCTCCACCTCGATCTGATCGAAGCATCTTGATACTCAAGCCGGTTTGTTTTTCTACTTCTTGTTTATATTCAATGAATTTCTCGAAAGCTTCGGACTTGTGCTTTAATAAAAATACATGACCGAATCTTGAGAAATCGTCAGTGAACGTAATGAAGTATGAAAAACCGCCTCTAGCCTGTGTAGACATTGGCCCGCATACATCACTATGTATGAGGCCTAGGAGCTCAGTAGCTCTTTCTCCGTGTCCGGTAAACGGAGTTTTGGTCATTTTACCCTTGATACAAGACTGGCAAGTCGCATAAGATTTATATTCAAAAGAGTTTAAATATCCATCTTTGTGTAACTTGTTTAGTCTTGTTTCGTTAATATGACCAAGTCTACAGTACCAAAGAAAAGCTTCATTTAATTCTGAAAGTTTTCTTTTATTAGTGTGTTGTATACCGAAAACTGTGTGTTGATTTAGGACGTATATCCCGTTATTAAGTGTACCATACCCAACCAACATTTGATTTAGGTGAATGTTCATAACATTGTTCTGCAATACAAAATTATATCCTTCATTGTCTAACAAAGAAACAGATACTATATTACATAGCATACTTGGTACAAAATAATATGGGTTCAAAACCAATATACACCCAGATGGCAACCCCAAGTGATACTCTCCCACTGCGACTGTATGTACATTAGAACCATTTCCAACGCGGAGAGTATGGTCACCTGTCTTCAAAACTTTGCTATTTCTCAGCCCCTGCATAGAATTGCAAATGTGAGAACCTGAACCGGTATCTAATACCCAGGAAGCAGATTTTATTGAAAAACAGTTTTCTGTCACAAACACACCTGAAGCGGAAGCATCCCCATGCTTCTTCTTGAGGTTCAAGTACTCCGTACAGTTGCGCTTCCAATGTCCTGTCTTGTGGCAATGAAAAAATTCACCTTTCCCCGAGTCTCCAGCTTTGGACTTTTCCTTTCCCTTCACCTTTTTAACTCCACCCTTAGGATTGGTGGGCTTCTTCTTTTTCTTTCCTTTGGCCTTAGCTTTAGGGCGAGAAGAAGAAGATTGCCCAATAGTCATAACGGGAGTTTTCATTGATTTCATAGTGCTCTCTACACTCCTTAACATATTAAGGAGTTCAGGTAGCTCCTTCTCCATGCCGTGCATGTTGAAGTTAACTATGAACTGAGCAAAGGTGGAGGGGAGGGACTGCAGAATAATATCCGTATATTGTTCATTGTCTATTGTCCATCCTAGGTCCTCAAGCTCATCTATAAGAGCTATCATCTTCAGAACATGGTCTCCTACCGGTGTGCCAGGGGCCATTCGCATCTGAAACAATTTCTTTGATGCTTCGTATCGTAATACGCGGGATTGCTCTCCATACAACTCCTTTGTATGGAGGAATATGGTTTGAATGTCCATATTCTCGTGCTGCTTTTGATGTGTATTGTCCATCGATGCAAGCGCGAGGCATTTGGCCGTGGCACAGTCAGCGTCCCATGTCTTGCGGACTTCAATGTCCGCAACTGAGGATTTTGGACCTGGGGTGGGCGGGGCTGAAGCCTGTTGGGGTAAAAATTTACACCCCCGTTGACCAATTCAAAATCAAAGTCAACCCCAAGACAGGTGGGCCCAAGCCCAGATCCAGTGGGCCCATGCCCGGGTCGAGCCAGAATATGAAGCGGCCGGCCTTCCCCCATGGCAAGATAAAAATTTTGTAATAAATAATTTTTTTGTATTTCTTTTATTTTATTTTTGGATAAATGTAAGAAAAAAATAGGCATAAAGCCAAATTTTTGTAAAGCCCATACTTATGTGCAAAAAAGAAATGGCACATGAGCCATGGGATAGGCAAAATGCCATTTTGTGAAGCCCAAGGGGCTATGTGTAAAATGTATGGCCTATAAAGGCAAGGATAATGAAATATCTCAACAACTTTTTTCTCTCTCCAAAAAAAAAGTTTCAGATCTGAGATCTTTCTTCCTTCTTCAAGGTTCCAAAACCTTCTTCTTTCTTTTGAATTAAATCAAGAGTTCTACTCTCCTTTTTATAAAATAAATTAGTTTTTCACCACAAAACCCATCAAGAGGAACTCAGATCTTCCATTAGATCTCAAAAAGGAGTGGTTTTTAAAATTCTATATCTCTTGATCTTCAAGATCCAGCCAACAGAGGAGGAAGAAGAAGAACACATTTCCCTAACCAAAACATTTTTCTTTTTTCAGGAGTTCAACTCCACTAATTTCTCTTTCGAGAGTTTTTGGGGCTAAAAGTCCTCTTTTCCTCCAGCGCGCAGCGCTCGTGCGCAAAGTGACCACGTGCCGACACGTGGCGTGCGCGCTTACGCACCAGCGCGATGCGCAAAGCGTCCACGTGCCGACACGTGGCGCGCGCACTTGCGCACCAGCACGCTTGCGCTCCCCCGCGCAGCGTTCGTGCGCAAAGCGACCACGTGCCGACACGTGGCGCGCGCGCTTGCGCACCAGCGCGATGCGCAAAGCGCCCACGTGCCGACACGTGGCCCGCGCACTTGCGCACCAGCACGCTTGCGCTCCAGCGCGCAGCGCTCATGCGCAAAGCGCCCACGTGCCGACACGTGGCGCGCGCGCGCTTGCGCACCAGCGCGCAGCGCTCATGCGCAAAACGCCCTCGTGCCGACACGTGGCGCGCTTGCGCCTGAGCGCACAGCACCTAAGCGCACAGCGCCCAAGGTGCTGCCCCACGCATCCTTTGGATGCCTTTTCCCCTTTATTTATATATATATGTATATATATACATTTGCATACAAATGTACACATACACATACTCCGCAATATTCTCCCCCTCCAAAAAATTTTCAGGCCGGGGCGCTGCCCCGAACCCCGCAAGGGGGCTGCTAGCCCCCTTGACCCCCAGCCCGCTATCCGGGTAGCGGGACCCCCGTAAAAACTCTGCGTGGCTCCCGATATATCCAAAACCCTCCTTTCAAAATAGAACACACGCACACCGCACATTGGGTTCGCATGACCAGTTTAACCCGTTAATCGGAGGTTCCCTCGCCCCAAAGGCGAGGGGTAATTAACGGCAGTTTAGTCCGCGGTTTCCGGAGATTCGGATCCCCACAATCATTAAACCCCGGCCTACCCTAGGCAGGGGGAATCTGTAGTACGCCCGACAAGCGCGCGCGTATTCCCATCTCACTGGGGTGACGAAAAACACCCTACAGATTCTGGCACGCCCGGTGGGACCAATCTCTCCTCCCATAGTTCGGGATAAACGTTAATGCGAACTCAATCAATATACATATCGATTGCTTATACTGAAATGATGTTTTTTTTCCGTGCAGCAATCAACCTTCGACGACAATGTCTCTCCAGACGAATTCAACTTCCAATGCGACCCCGATTCCGTACGTGGTCAAGATCAACGCTCATGTGGTTCTCCCCGCAAGCCTCAGTCGACAGTGGGAGGAACCACCCCGCCAGTTTGGTTCCGTCATCATCTACCCTGCCGGAAGCGCTCATCTGGCAGAAATCCCGGCGGAACAGGTGGTCAAGCCGGTCTCAAGGGGAAAGAAGCCGAATGTCGTGATCGCCAAGGCACCACAACCGAAAATTAAGACGATGTCTGAACGATTTTCTGGTGCTCCATCAGGGGGCAAGAACTCCGGTACAAAGGGAAACATCCAATGTTGCGGACGAGCTCAGGCGATTACTCCAACAAATGCACAATCGAGCGTATCTCCAAGTCCCTCCATCGACCGGTATGCGGCGTCTTCCCAAAGAGCCAAAGTCTGCCAGATGCTTAGAACAGAAAAGTTAAGGCAGAAGCGGCTCAGGTATCGAGCCAACAAAAGGGTCAAGGCTTCGGCTAAATGGAATCGTGTTAAGTTCCAAGTGCAGGGTTGTCCTGCGACGACGGCTGAGTCGGACGTGAGAATCAACAATTCCTTCGAGCCTCTGAAGTGGGTTCAAAAAAATTCCATGACCGCCAGAACCAAGAAGACGGCGGTCCGAACAGTGCCACAAAGAGACGTGTCCCAGCCCCAACAGAAAAGGTATGACACTGTCTCTTCAAGAGTCTATCAAGCACTCTGTGCCGCACGAAAGCAGCGGGGCAAACCCAGAAAAGAAGCTCCATCACCATTCAAGAAACTGGTTAAGCCAGCCGCCTTCAATCGACTGCCAACAACCGAAACAAGGGGGTCAAGACAGCAATCCGTGAAATCAGCTGCCAATGATAGAAAGACGGCTGGATATATCATCCATACGGTCTATATGGCGGGCGGGCGCCCCAGCGACAACCTTCGCAGCAAAAGCAAGGATGGGGCCACCACATCCCAAGCCCAATCTAGCCTGAATGTGGTTGCCGCCGCCTAAGAACAGCCGCCCCCGCTAGATGAAGAAAACCCTCTCGATGAGGATGATAGGCAGAAAGACCCCTCGGTCCATGCAGAGTCAAGCTCGGACAGCGAGGAAGAGCCGACTTTCCGCCCCAGGACTGCGGAGCAAGAGCTACTTCAAGAGCTTCGAAAACAGCTCAGGAGCAAAGACAAAGAGATGGCCAAGCTCTATTCAAAGATTGACGACTTAACGAACGTGGTGATGCAACTTACTGCTCAAATTGCTCGAGCGCCTCCCAATCAGACACAAACCGCTACTAATCAGCCGGGTGATGACAATCCGAGGCAGCCAATGCCTGTTCCTTTGGGACCAAGACTGGTCGAGCTGCATGAAAGCCGGCCGCATTCCGCTTCTGGGGACGCCTTGGCCCCAGATAGCACCATCCCGCTAACACAGGATCGGATAATGGATTTGGTCACCAGCAAGGTTAAAACATTGGTGGCCGAAGCTGAAGCTCAGAAAGAAATCGGCAGTAGTGGACGGCCATATCCCGCGCAGTACGATCTGATTGAGTTCCCAAGCGGCTACGTCATTCCTAAGTTCGGAAGATTTGATGGAACGGGGAATGCAAACCAGCACGTTGCCCACTTCAAAGCATCGTGCGGAAATACAGGGGGCAATGACGCGCTCCTTCTTCGTCAGTTTGTCAACAGCCTGACCGGCGTTGCCTTCGACTGGTATGCGAGTATACCGGACGGGTCCGTCATTACCTTTGCCCAAATGGAGTCTCTGTTTCGGCAAAGGTTCATGAGTGTCAGTGATAAAATCTCCATTGCCGACCTTGTGAGGACCAAGCCGGGGAAGAATGAAAGCAACACCGACTTTATCGCCCGATGGCGCAATCTCACAGTCAAGTGCGAACAGCCGCTGGAGCAGGACCAGTCCGTCAACCTTCTCATTGGGAACCTCAGCAATTGGATGGTCCCATTCTTGTGTACGGCGGGCCTCAAGACATTTCAGGAGCTAACCAAGAAAGTCCAAATGCTAGAACGCTCGAAGCAAGAGTCCCCGCCGGACTCTCAGAGAGACAAAACCTGGAAAAGCAAGCGGGACGACAACCGTAGAAGCGGGAGTTCCAGCAGTACCAATGTCTTCAATGCCTCCGACAATGAAGAAAAGCGAAGGGCGGGCGAATCCAAAACCAACCGGTCTCGAAAGCCATTGCTGGGAGGAGATGGGCCTTCCCTAGATGAGAAAAAGAACAAGGTTTACTCTTTCAGAAGGGACAAGGTCCGCAAGATATTTAAAGATGCCTTGAACAATGGCCTACAATTGCCGGAGTCGAAAAGACCCCAAGAAGCTAAAATGACCGACAATCCTCTGTATTTCCCGTACCACCGAGTAGTGAGCCATGCGATCGAGGATTGCTATATCTTCAAGGACTGGGTCGAGAAGCAGTACAAGGCCGGAGAGATCGAGCTGTCCAAAAGCGTGGTGGTGAACAATCAAGTTGCAACCGCCAACTTTATACAGACGGAAGCTGAAGCCTTCTGGGAGCAGACAGCCGAACCCGCTGCCCTGACAAACGAAACTGACTCATCGCGGCCTCCGTGGAGTACGAACATATCTAATAAGACGAAGAAGATGCTAAAGCTACTTCAGAAAGAGCCCAGGATGGAAGGGGAAGGACAGAAGAAGCCTGCCAGTCCAGCTGCCAATGCGGCTCCATCAGGCTCAAAATCCAAGAAGCTCAAGAAGAAGAAAAGTGCAGCTCGGCATGAAAAAGAGTCTGCAGGGAGATCGACCATTCAAAAATATATCGATTCCCTCGAAGAATATGAACAAAAGGAAAGAACATTGATTCAATTGAAGGAGTTCTTCCCTGTACAAGAGGCTGAAATTCTGGAGGAGTTAGAAGAAGACTCCAATGAAGAGATCCCAGTAGTGACCTACTACGCCATCCATCTTGGCAGCGACTCCGAAGATGATCTCTGTTTTCCGGAAGAGGACGAGGAGCTCACCACAAAGGCCAATCAAATCCAGCTCAGGAGCGGCAGGGCTCTACCGCAAAATCAGGGCAACGCCCCAAAAGGGAAGGAAAAACAAGTCGCTAATGAAGAAGATGGCAGAGAGCCAGCCGATGAAAACATAAGTCCTTCCTCGGTGGACTATAATATCTTGGCACATCTCCGGAAGCTTCCATCTCTCCTGAGCATCTACGACGCCTTGGTCCTATCTAAGGAGATTAAAGATGTTCTCATTCATGCTCTATAAAACCCCGAGCGGTATCAGGCTCACTTTGCGGAAATTAATATGAAAGAAGCCCAGCACGCTTTGCATGCCGCCGCAGTCACATTTAAGGATGAAGACTTGCTACTGGGAACGGCTGAGCATAATCGGCCGCTTTACGTGACCGGGTACAGCGACGGAGATCGAATTAATCGTATATTGATTGATCCGGGGTCCTCAGTGAACATCATGAACTTGCGAACTCTAAAGAGTTTGTCAATGGACGTCCGACACCTGTCAAGGGAAAGGATTGTCATTCAAGGCTTCAACCAAAATTGCCAGCAAGTTCTGGGGTCTATAGCTTTGCCAATCAAATTTAGGGATCTGCAAACTGAAGCTAAGATATACGTGATCAACACCGACACGTCTTATAAGATTCTCTTAGGGCGGCCGTGGCTCCACGATTACGGCATCATTCCGTCAACTCTCCATCAATGCATGAAGTATACTAAAAATGGCGAAGAAAGACGCATTGACGGAGACATCCAGCCGTTTGGTGTGCATGAAGTTCGATATGAAGATTCTCGGTACTTTATGAACCACCAAAATGCTAAGCCACAACTAACCGAGGATAGAACGGCCCCAAGACTCAAAAGCAAATCTGCGCCGCCTGTCACTTTCAAAAGAAAAAATACCCAAGTGCGCCCGCATCTCGGCAGCGACACCGATGAGTCCGATGCTGGAAGCCCGTCCTTCCGCAAAACTCACCCTCAGTATGGCAGCGATACAGACGAATCTGTTACTGAAAGCCCATCTAGCAGCAAAGTCCGCCCTCATCTTGGCAGTGACACTGAAGAGTTAGAAGAAGAGGACCTGCCGTGCAACAGCTGTGCAGATCGGCCCCCCATGCAGCAAGCAAAACTACGAGAGACCTTCGAAGTCGCTAAAGGGTCCCTGGCCATCACAAGGGTGCCGGAACGGATGTGCAAAGAGCTCGACGCATTTTCAGTCTCTACCGTGGACCAGCTGGAAACTTTCTACGTGCCCGGGAGGAAAAATGGACAGAAGGGCATCCTGTTTTACAGGTCAAACCCCGTTGTGCACCCGGACGACCTTTCTGTCGTGTGCCTTCCCTATGAGAGAGGCATAAGAGCCGTCCTCAATCCCAGATACTATGCGTCCGAGATGCGGGAATACTTTAAGAAGTGCGGATGCCGATTATATCAAACGGAGTCCGAAGCAAAGTTTTACGAAGGGCTATGGTATCCGCCCCAGGTCCGAGCACTCATCGATGGACGAATTCCAGATAGACGGGGCATAGGCTACATTCAACCTGATTCCAAAGCGTGCTACATGATCCATGTTGGTGAGGCCAGCGAAAGATCAAATGACGATGACGAGATAGCCGAGCCAGAAGAAGCTCCTCAAGAGCTCGAAGATGGCGGACAAGCGACCTTTGATGAGCTAACCGAGATTGACTTAGGAACGCCCGATAATCCAAGGCCGACCTACATCAGCTCACTCTTGTCGGAGGAAATGAAAGAGCAGATAATTTCCCTGCTGCGTGAGTTCGTCGACTGCTTCGCATGGACGTACAAAGAAATGCCTGGCCTTTCCCCTGAGGTAGCCGTGCATAAGCTCGCTATATCTCCTGATGCTAAGCCAGTCAAACAAGCTCCTCGAAGAATGAGAAGGGAGTTGGAAGAAAAGGTCATCGAGGAAACCAAGAAACTCATCGATGCCGGCTTCATCCGGGAAGAGAAATATGCAGACTGGATCGCATGCATAATCCCAGTGAAGAAGAAAAATGGGCAGATCCGAGTTTGTGTCGATTTCAGGGACCTCAACAAGGCATGTCCTAAAGACGACTTCCCGCTACCGGTCATAGAAATGATGGTTGATGACACCTCAAATTACGAACTATTCACATTTATGGATGGCTCGTCTGGATATAATCAGATCAAGATGTCGCCTGAGGATGAGAAGCACACAGCATTTCGAACCCCGATCGGAATATATTGCTACAAGGTAATGCCATTCGGATTGAAGAACGCAGGTGCTACATATCAAAGGGCAATGACTAATATCTTTGATGACCTAATCCATAAAGTCGTCGAATGCTATGTTGATGATCTGGTCATCAAGACTAAAGCCAAGGCCGATCATATCCAAGATCTCAGGACCGTTCTCACCAGACTGAGGGAATACGATCTAAAGATGAATCCTCTGAAGTGCGCTTTTGGCGTGTCATCGGGAAGATTCCTGGGCTTCATAGTCCGACATCGAGGGATCGAAGTTGACCCATCGAAGATAAAGGCCATCATGGAGATGCCCCCTCCGAAGAGTTTGACGCAGCTAAGATCTTTTCAAGGCAAGCTTGCTTATATACGGAGGTTTATCTCAAATTTATCGGGGAGATGTAGGCCCTTCTCAAAGCTCATGAAGAAAGGAGCTCCTTTTATCTGGGATGCCGAATGTCAAGCAGCGTTCGAAAGCATCAAACAATACTTGTTGCACCCTCCAGTGCTGGCCGCTCCCATTCCAAATAAACCGTTGATTCTCTACACTGCCGCGCTGGACGAGTAACTCGGTGCGCTCCTTGCCCAGAATAACGAGGAGGGAAAAGAAAATGCCCTCTACTACCTCAGTCGAACTCTATTCGGGGCGGAACACAACTACTCCCCAATCGAAAAGCAATGCCTGGCTCTGATATTTGCTGTGAAGAAGCTGAGGCACTATCTGCTCGCTCATCGGGTTATGCTGATCTCCAAGGTCGACCCGCTTAAACACTTGATGACCAAAGCAAGCCTAGCCGGCAGAATGGCAAGATGGGTTGTCATGCTACTTGAGTTTGACATAGTTTATACCCCTCAGAAAGCGGTAAAAGGGCAAGCTCTTGCAGACTTTCTCGCTGCTCATCCCATACCAGAAGGGTCGCCGCTAAATTGTGAGTTACCCGACGAACAAGTGCTGCACCTCGAGGAAGATGAGCCATGTTGGGAGCTCTACTTCGATGGGGCCTCATCAATAAGGAGCTCCGGCAGATCAAACGTCCCGGAGATAAAAGCAGGGATAGGATTGGTGTTCATCACACCATCATTGGGAACCCTACGGCGTTCTTTTGCTCTCACTGAGCCTCGGACAAACAATGAAGCTGAGTATGAAACTCTGATAGCTGGTTTGGAGATTGCCGTAGAAATGGAAATCCGTCGGCTACGAGTCTACGGTGACTCCCAGCTTGTCGTCAACCAAGTAAGCGGCGACTATAAGATATACAAACCCGAGTTAGCTCGGTATAGAGGTCGAGTGGTGGAACTCATGAAACGGTTCACTCATATTGAACTAACGAGAGTCCCTAGAGCGTTGAACGGAAAGGCTGATGTACTCGCTCGCTTGGCCAAGGAGCTGGTTGATCCTGACATGGACGAAATTTTGATCACAGTCAGGAGCCGGCAAATTCTACCCCCAGTCTCTCTACGAGAAGAGGAAAGCGCGGAACAGAAGAGCAGTCCCGCCGAAGAAGCTTCGATCATCCAAGACGAGCCCGATTGGAGAGAACCCTTCATAGATTACCTCCGATACGACAAGCTGCCCGAAGAAAAATCTGCGAGGATTCAGCTGAAGAAAAGAGCTCTCCGATACGTGTTTGTAAATGACACGTTATACCGCAGGTCATATGACCAACTCTGGCTCAGGTGTCTGTCATTGGCCGAAGCCCAAAAGGTCATGAAAGATGTCCACTCGGGCGTTTGCGGTGCTCATCTATCTGGCCCCAAGATGCGACTTCAAATCAAACGGCTTGGGTATTACTGGCCCACCATGATACGGGATTGTGGAGAGCATGCAAAGAAATGTTATATCTGCCAAATTCACGGTGATTTTATTCACAAGCATCCCAATCCGTTGCATCCTACGGTGGCGTCGTGGCCCTTCGAAGTCTGGGGCACCGACATTGTTGGCCCAATTGATCCTCCATCATCTAAAGGCCACCGGTTCATACTGGCCGCGACAGACTACTTCTCCAGATGGGCTGAAGCTGTCCCGCTAAAAGAAGTTAAGACAAAGGATATTCTGACATTCTTCCAGCATAATATTCTATACCGCTTCGGTACACCAAGAAGAATCATTTCTGACAACGGGCCTTCTTTCAAGAGCTTCAATGTCTCAAGGTTCGCTACTCAGCACAAGATAGACTGGAGATATTCCTCCATCTATAATCCAAGAACCAATGGGCTAGCCGAAGCCTTCAATAAGACTCTATGCAAGCTCCTGAGGAAAAATGCTTCAGCCAACAAGAGAGACTGGAATCTCAAGCTTCACGAGGCATTGTGGGCATATCGTACCACGCACCGTACTCCAACTCAGTCCACTCCATACTCATTGCTCTTCGGAGTGGAGACGGTCCTCCCCCTCGAAGTCGAAATTCCAAGCTTAAGAATGGTCGTTCAGCATGAGTTGACGGAGGAGGAAAACGTGCTCCTTCGACTTGAAGAACTCGATGCCCTCGAAGAAAAGAGGCTCGCGGTGCAGCAAAATCTGGAGCTATACCGAGCCCAAATGTCACGGGCCTATGACAAGATAACTCGTCTCCGCGCTTTCAAGAAAGGTGAATTGGTGTTGGTCCTTAAAAGACCGATCATCCTCAATCGACATGCCAAGGGAAAATTCGATCCAAACTGGGAAGGACCATACGTCATTGAGAAAGTGTTCGACGGAGGATCCTACCAACTAATAAGTGCCGAGGGAGAAAGGCCCATGCCACCCATCAATGGCCGATATCTCAAGAAATACTACACGTGAATGCTCCAAGTCGCAGGCGAATTGAGCACATCAGCCCTACGGTCTGGATCAGACATCATGCAAAACCGTATACAATCCACGGGCATAAATGACCCCCATCTCTCCCAAATCCTGCCGGTGAGACTACTTTTAAAGTCCCACCAGCGGCAAAAAAAAAAGAAGAAAAAATAAATAAATAAATAATAAAAGAAATAAAAAATAAATAAATAAACGGTATGTCCACAAGCAAAACGGGCACGGATGAAAACCCGAAAGGGCTCCGTGAGTAAAAACACAAGGACTACCGGCGAGTCTGTGAAAACCCGAAAGGGGGCGCAAACTCGTGAAAAGAGATGAAATACACTCGCAAAGTCCTCTCGACCTTGTGAGGAGAAAACCCCTGCGTGAGATCCTTACGACTCACAAAGGAGCAACACACTTAGGAATCCTCACGATCCCTAAGGAGAAAATACACATGCGGGATCCTTACGACTCGTAGGGAGAAAATGTTTTTATGGGACCCTCACGGCCCATAAAATTGAAAAGCCTTAGGTGATAGGGACCCAAACCTGTCTCCTAAGCCATCGTTCCCCAACGGGCAACGGCAAATGATGATTCGCTCCTGGCATTTCGCTTCAGTGTTAGCGGTGCTGATGCCGACCAAAAACCTAAATCCCAAGTCCTCCCGAGGCAAATGATGAGTTGCTCCTGGCATTATTCCAGTGCAGCAATATTGATACCAAACAAGATCCAAATTCCAAGTCCCCAAACGGCGAATGATGAGTCGCTCCTGGTACCATATTCCAGTGCAGCGATGCAGACGCCAACCAAAATCCAATTTCTCAAAATTCTCCCAGCCCTACGGTTGGTCCCCAAGTTGACTACCGTATACAATCCACGGGCTCAAATAATTATCGTCATACCCATGCCCCACCACAATTACCAGTTACGCGGCTGGTCTCTGCCTTTGGAATTATGCTCCATTGAGAAGACCCACTCATGTGTCCTCACGATACATGAAGAGAACAAACCTTTGTGGGATCCTTACGACTCATAAAGGGAAAACACACTTAGGAGTCCTCACGACTCTTAAGGAGAAAATACACCTGCGGGATCCTTACGACTCGTAGGGAGGAAATGCTTTTATGGGACCCTCACGGCCCATAAAATTGAAAAGCCTTAGGCGATAGGGATCTAAACCTATCTCCTAAGCCATCACTCCCCAATCCCCAAATGGCGAATGATGAGTCGCTCCTGGTACCATATTCCAGTGCAGCGATGCAGACGCCAACCAAATTCCAAATCCCATACCCCAACGGCGAATGATGAGTCGCTCCTGGTACCATATTCCAGTGCAGCGATGCAGACGCCGACAAAGTCCCGAAATTTTTCCGGCCCTACGGTCTGGATCATACATCCTGCAAAACCGTATACAATCCACGGGCGTAAAACAATTCCAATTTCTCCCAAATCCTCCCGGGGTAAATGATGAGTTGCTCCTGGCATTATTCCAGTGCAGCAATGCAGATGCCCAAAAAAAAAAAACCAATCCCAAAATCCTCTCCATGACAGATGATGATTCACTCCTGGTACCATATTCCAGTATAGCGATGCTGATGTCAACCCAAATCAAAATCAACAAGTCAACTTCCGCTCCGACGCTACAGAAAGCGGAGCAAGTCAGAATCCAATCTCGACACCGCAAGAAGCGGAGCAAGTCAAGTCTACCCCTGACATTGCAAGAAGCAGAGCAAGTCAAATCAAGCACCGACCGTCCACGTCGCTAAAAGGGCAGCACCGACTGTCCATGTCGCAAAAAGGGCAGAACCGACCGTCCAAGTCGCTAAAATGGCAGCACCGACCGTCCACGTCGCTAAAAGGGCAGAGGGCAGAACCGACCGTCCATGTCGCAAAAAGGGCAGAACCGACCGTCCAAGTCGCTAAAATGGCAGCACCGACCGTCCACGTCGCTAAAAGGGAAGCATCGACCGTCCAAGTCGCAAAAAGGGCAGAACCGACCGTCCACGTCGCTAAAAGGGCAGTACCGACCGTCCAAGTCGCAAAAATGGCAGAACCAACCGTCCACGTGGCTAAAAGGGCAGCACCGACCGTCCATGTCGCAAAAAGGGCAGAACCGACCGTCCAAGTCGCTAAAATGGCAGCACCGACCGTCCACGTCGCTAAAAGGGCAGCACCGACCGTCCAAGTCGCAAAAAGGGCAGAACCGACCGTCCACGTCGCTAAAAGGGCAGTACCGACCGTCCAAGTCGCAAAAAGGGCAGAACCGACCGTCCACGTCGCTAAAAGGGCAGTACCGACCGTCCAAGTCGCAAAAAGGGCAGTATCGACCGTCCACGTCGCTAAAATGGCAGCATCGACCGTCCAAGTCACAAAAAGGGCAGTATTGACCGTCCAAGTCGCAAAAAGGGCAGCATTGACCGTCCATGTCGTAAAAAGGGCAACGCAGGATTCCTACAAAGCGGGAACCGAATCACTCCGGGCCAGGGAAACGTCTATCACGAACACTCCATCTCGGAGTCATGTCAAGCAACGACCGTCCATGTCGTAAAAAGGGCAGTGCCAGCTTCCCAAAAAGCGGGAACCAAATCAGGTCGCCTCCAAGTAAAAGAAGATCCATCAATTTCATGCACACGACCCACATATGTGGTGTGCATTTATTGATGGGGGGCAATTTGTTGGGGTAAAAATTTACACCCCCGTTGACCAAGTCAAAATCAAAGTCAACCCCAAGACAGGTGGGCCCAAGCCCAGATCCAGTGGGCCCATGCCCGGGTCGAGCCAGAATATGAAGCGGCCGGCCTTCCCCCATGCCAAGATAAAAATTTTGTAATAAATAATTTTGTTGTATTTCTTTTATTTTATTTTTGGATAAATGTAAGAAAAAAATAGGCATAAAGCCAAATTTTTGTAAAGCTCATGGCTTATGTGCAAAAAGAAATGGCACATGAGCCATGGGATAGGCAAAATGCCATTTTGTGAAGCCCAAGGGGCTATGTGTAAAATGTATGGCCTATAAAGGCAAGGATAATGAAATATCTCAACAACTTTTTTCTCTCTCCAAAAAAAAGTTTCAGATCTGAGATCTTTCTTCCTTCTTCAAGGTTCCAAAACCTTCTTCTTTCTTTTGAATTAAATCAAGAGTTCTACTCTCCTTTTTATAAAATAAATTAGTTTTTCACCACAAAACCCATCAAGGGGAACTCAGATCTTCCATTAGATCTCAAAAAGGAGTGGTTTTTAAAATTCCATATCTCTTGATCTTCAAGATCCAGCCAACAGAGGAGGAAGAAGAAGAACCCATTTCCCCAACCAAAACATTTTTCTTTTTTCAGGAGTTCAACTCCACTAATTTCTCTTTCGAGAGTTTTTGGGGCTAAAAGTCCCCTTTTCCTCCAGCGCGCAGCGCTCGTGCGCAAAGCGACCACGTGCCGACACGTGGCGCGCACGCTTGCGCACCAGCGCTATGCGCAAAGCGCCCACGTGCCGACACGTGGCGCGCGCACTTGCGCACCAGCACGCTTGCGCTCCCCCGCGCAGCGCTCGTGCGCAAAGCGACCACGTGCCGACACGTGGCCCGCGCACTTGCGCACCAGCACGCTTGCGCTCCAGCGCCCACGTGCCGACACGTGGCCCGCGCACTTGCGCACCAGCACGCTTGCGCTCCAGCGCGCAGCGCTCATGCGCAAAGCGCCCTCGTGCCGACACGTGGCGCGCGCGCTTGCGCAGCGCTCATGCGCAAAGCGCCCTCGTGCCGACACGTGGCGCGCGCGCTTGCGCGCAGCGCTCATGCGCAAAGCGCCCACGTGCCGACACGTGGCGCGCGCGCTTGAGCGCCTGCGCGCAGCGCTCATGCGCAAAGCGCCCTCGTGCCGACACGTGGCGCGCGCGCTTGCGCGCAGCGCTCATGCGCAAAGCGCCCACGTGCCGACACGTGGCGCGCGCGCTTGAGCGCCTGCGCGCAGCGCTCATGCGCAAAGCGCCCACGTGCCGACACGTGACGCGCTTGCGCCTGAGCGCACAGCACCTAAGCGCACAGCGCCCAAGGTGCTGCCCCACGCATCCTTTGGATGCCTTTTCTCCTTTATTTATATATATATGTATATATATACATTTGCATACAAATGTACACATACACATACTCCGCAACATTCTTTCCCTCCAAAAAATTTTCGGGCCGGGGCGCTGCCCCGAACCCCGCAAGGGGGCTGCTAGTCCCCTTGACCCCCAGCCCGCTATCCGGGTAGCGGGACCCCCGTAAAAACTCTGCGTGGCTCCCGATATATCCAAAACCCCCCTTTCAAAACAGAACACACGCACACCGCACATTGGGTTCGCATGACCAGTTTAACCCGTTAATCGGAGGTTCCCTCGCCCCAAAGGCGAGGGGTAATTAACGGCAGTTTAGTCCACGGCTGCCGGAGATTCGGATCCCCACAATCATTAAACCCCGGCCTACCCTAGGCAGGGGGAATCTGTAGTACGCCCGACAAGCGCGCGCGTATTCCCATCTCACTGGGGTGACGAAAAACACCCTACAAAGCCGTGAGGACATATCATACTTTATCATAAGTCAAGGCTATTTTCAGATTCCTCAGCCAGTCTTTATAATTGGTCGCATTCAGTTTGTTTTTATCTAGTAGAAGCTTGAGTCCAGTCATTGGTATCTGCCATTAAGAGAGAGAAAAGAATACACTCAGCGAAAGCTCTTGCATAGATCAGATTGGTTATTATCTTGTCTAATCGATGTCTCCCACTGCTTTAATCAAGTTTTTCTTTCAAACCTTAAAAAGAAAACTAGCCAGGATTAATTACAGTCTACAACTTCGCTAACCGTTCAGCCAGGCCAGTGTCGGTACTTGAGGGAAGTTCCCCGTGCTTTCGCACGGACCTAATTAAAGTAAACCTCGTTTTCCCATAGGCGTAGCCCCGTTAACACCTTTCTAGACACCTAATGAGTTAGCTAATTGTAAACTGCAAAACTCTCCTAGGAGCAACCATTGCCCACAGTGGGATCGGGATCCAACCATCATATGGAAGGTATGCAATCTCATTGCAAATCTCAACACTTGAAATTCCCGATGTGATTTTTACCCCTAGTACTTATGACCTTAACTATGGTCAACAAATCATAAGCACCAGTCAAGTTCTACCCGTCATTTCTTGATCAATTAGACCCACCCATATGACCCTTAACTATGGTCAACAAAGTCGCATGAATGTCCTAATTAATCTGCATCATATGCAGTGTAGGAAGACATCACTTAGCTACCGTACACTACGCCTTAACTAAAGTCAACAAACGTAGCACGAATACTAAGTACTCTACTTCCTAAAATGACGGAGGGTTGCGGATGATTTTTAAGAAAATCTTTAACGCTTTGAACTTGATATCGTCATAGAATCAAATGGTTTTCAAAAGGAGTGGCTTGTGCTCCGCAGTTTTGAAATATAGCTTTTTCATAAAGAGCCGAGTGGTTTTCAAATCTGATTCTACAACATCTTTTTAGGTTTATTTTCTTTACATTAATCATATTAATGTAATCCCATCATTTAAGTCCTTAAGCCAATCACAGAAAAGAAACGAAAATAACACGTACGCTTATGCCATCCGCATTCGCCGCAATGTTCCGTTATGCACCGTTAGGTTACTTAACTAACGGCATACCGGGACGGGACTAGCGCGGGTGTAAAACATAAGCAACGTCTACTATATATCATATATATAATATGTCAATCGTCTCAGATATCTCAGAACACAGGCAGCAGAAACATATATATATAATGTGGGATATACTAAGACGTCCGTATTTAGTATTTAGCCAACAATAGAAAATACGGATTCCACAGTCGCGATGAATAGCCAAGCCCACACCCCTAGACCCTTACGAGAGCGGAAAGCGACCCTACCAATCCTGGAGTTTAGGAGACCCGGTCTCGACTCCTCTAGATGGCCTCCCACTGAACCCCAGAACCCGGTCACTCGTGCTCCCCTCCTTGGGTCTATCCTAATGCGGAAAAGTAAATAATATACAACACTGGTGACATCAACCTCAACCCGGAAGTGCCCCAAATAAAAGAATATTACATTACATTTGGATTTTACATGAATGAAAAATAAAACTCTCCTCTCACATAAAAAAAACCGGCTATTCAATCGCGACAATCCTACACATCATATCTCAGCAACACATAATATCATATATCATCAACGTAAGTAAGTATACGTACCCCGATTGTCGTTGATGTATAGCAACGAAACCGGCGATATCGAACATACTACACTTACGGTCACAGAAAAGAAAGTGTAAAACTACAATATTTGGAATCCACATTCTCTTTAGACATCATAAATGCGAAATATCACATACTTCGTATTTCATGCCTAAACTATATGAATTCCACATATTGTATCACATTCTAGATAAATAGACAGTATTAAAGTTTTTCGACCGAATGTTCAAATACCCAAAATTCCCTAAAGCTCAACACTTGAGCGGAGTTCAAAAAAATCCGGAGTTTGTCACAGTAGTAGCGGTCCAGCCGTAGAAGGGTCAAGCCAACGCCTCACATGTGGCACGCCGTACTGCCCCAAATCCTAAGGTTCAAAGGGCAGTTCAAGACGGTCACATAATCGAGTTAAGGTTTGTTGTCTTCTAGACCACAAAACTTGCACATATATCCGAAAGATTTAAACCCCGTGAAAAGTGAGCAAAGGACACTCGTTCGAACAATTCAATACTTTCTAGTTATCCGGAAAGACAAGAAGTTAAAATTCCGATCGAATCAATGAACTCAAAACCATCCCCAGAACATTCATCACTGAAGACAGATTAAAAATACCCAAAAATATCAACAAGCAGTTATAGGTAGTACTGTATAAAAACCATGCATTGACCCACCTGTATGGCCGCGGAACCGCGGCCCAAGCAAGCTTTGGCCGCGTTTCCGCGGCGGAAATGACTGTTCACTACATCGTTTTTTACAGTGTTTCTTAGATTTGCCTGCTGAATTTTTTACATATTTTTAATTCTGAAAATAACCAGGTTTGAAAAAATGTCCAGAGAGGGTTCCAAAAACCCGTATTTCGGTTTAATCGGAGTTTTTACTTCGCTAAAGTGTCGCCTAATGTTCTAGGTCGGCTCTGATACCAATGTTAGGTTAACCTAGCACCCTATGAAAAGTTTGGAAGCATCACATGTCACAAAGATTAGATTTTTATGGTGCTAAGTAAGCATACAAAGGATCTATCCCTAGAAAATTAGGGTTTCAAATCTTTACAAGTAACAAAGGCTAGGGTTTTGAGAGTACAACCTTTGTAGCTCCCTATTCTTAACTCCTTGGCCACTTGAGAGTTGGAAAACGGTTAGCTTGAGGTCTTCTAGCGTCCACGACGATCCACCCGAAGCTCCTTTGTCCAAGCTTGCAACTTCACTTTATCAAGAGAATGAAATGAAGCTAACACTCTAAACAAGTGGGCTAGACTTGTGTAGAATGGTGTTGTGGTTCTCTTTCTCACTTCAAAATCCTATCTTGATGAGTATTTTGCTCACTAGAAAAGTATAGAGAGCAAAAGAAGGAGGAAGAAGATGATGGCCTTTTAGAACAAGAGTGAAAGAAAAATAACTCTTTTTAAGAAAAAGGAAAATATATGTATATATATTTTTCACCCTTCATCTCAAACCATGGTTAATGATAAAGATATTATTGTATTTGAGTTTAAAACACAAAAGAAAAATTAACCCATGGTTAATAAGTAGGTGAGCATGGTAAGATGAAGAAGAGTGTAGAAACTAATCCATGAATTAACCCTTTTTCTTTTCCTTTTTGTTTTAACACAAATGCAATAATAATCCATATAAAAACCCATGTTGTGAGTCTTATATTGCCACCATTTTAAATGTATATGCAACCATGAAGGATGATGTATGTATGTATGTGTGCATGCACATCCATATGTGCATGAATCTAGAAAGAAAGCATACATGCATGCATGCATCCATCAAATACAAGAAAGGATTTCTAGTGAGAAACTAATGGTTAAATGATAAATCAACACTTGATTTATCAATCCGGTCATATCACATACGACCCCACCAAAAGCAACCCGCCCGATTAATATACGGTATCTCATACGCGCATTTTAACCGGGTCCATGCGCATATCGCATACGCGCACCACAACGTTTCGCCTGGACTAGGTAACTCCTTTGTGGGACTCTAAGACTCGTCAATACGCCGGCAGTGGGTGATGATCATATCAAGCACTCCCAAGCCGCAAGCGGTCAGCTAAACGTAACGGCCACCCGGGTATTGAGCGATCAGAAGAAAACAAGCAAACCTGCTACAACTCCCGTCGAGCCAACCGGCAACACTACCGTACAGTCCGGTCTCTTCATCAGATATGCTGCATATCGAGTCTAGGGATGGTAACGTCGACCCCAATAACTCAATAAGTCGTGCAGGTGAATGGTCTATAACAGATCGAGAAACTACTGATAACACTTATCAGTAAATCTCAGCAGCCCTGGCCAGGGACTTACTGATATAACCAGTCGAGCACAGCATCAACTCCCAATACCGGGAGAGACGAAACCCCTCCTATCGCTCATCGCCTTCGTGTGTCTCGGGACTGTACCGAACGGCCACCTGTTTGCACGACTCAGTTGAGCCGTGGTAGGGTGGTAATCAAAGCACAGTGGGAGAGCACACAAGACTCTATGACGATCTCGGGTCTACAGACTAACCTGTACCAGTGTCACCTGAGAACTGCTATCCGACGATAGATATAATTCCATATAGGAGTTCTCGGTGAGTCCGTCCAGTGTACCCAGTCACCACTGAGCACCCGTATATGATCTTGATGTCAAACATCGATGAATGTGGGAACATCCATCGCCCATCATATGGGTCTAGTATCATATACGCTAGTCTACTCTGGTATATCGATGCCCCGTCTCGATACACCCACAACTAGGGACATTTCAGGATATGCTTATAAACTACAGATGTCCCACTAGTATGATCTCTATCATAATCACTGTAGTCAAGCCAATATCCTTAGGGCTTTATCAACATGTATGAATGAGTAAAAAGCATGATCAAATCAACATGTCAGATAAAGTAGAACCAGATAGCATACTATCATGTCGAGCAAGAATGTACACTTAATATATATATATATACATGTACAGATACATCCACTATCATATAATGGCCTCTAGGGCATACATATATCCAACAGAATGTTCATCAAAGATTTGATAATCTTGTTTAGGACTCAGTCCAATTTAAAAGAAGACTTATGGGCTCGGTCGATTTTGGGGTTTGGCCAACCTTGGGCACAGCCCACTTGGTCTCTGTCATTTCCCTTTTTTTATAAAGTGTTAGACACTTGCTAGGACACAGTCCTTTCTCTGTGCACATAATGCTAAACATTTATGTGAACACTGAAACCCACTTTCATTTGTTTTTTATGAGTGTTGAACACTCTTCATGGCGCTAGGCACTTCTTGAGGAGCGCAGAGCGCTCCGTGTTAAGTAGCGCCCACGTGAGGGGCATGTGGGGCGCTTGGTGCTGAGCGCCGGTATTTGAGCGCTAAGCGCTGTTTATTTTGAGCAGCGCCCACGTGAGGGGCACGTGGAGCGTTTGGTGTTCAGTTGATAAAACTGCACATTTGTTATTACATTTTTCCTACCATTTCCATATTAAAAATGGTCTTTATTATAATATATCATACATATGAGGGTTTATGTGTAAAAATACTATTTTCCATGTGTTGATATATTATAATTAGAATTTGGTAGGAAAATGTATGCAAATAATATCATTGACCAAATCCTAGAAGAACAAAGTCTCCTAAATATTATTTAAGTTGTTGTGCAGAATTTTTCCAAGTTGTTGTGCAGAATTTTCCAAGAAATCAAGTTGTTAAAGAAAACTTGCCTAATTAAGAAAACAAAACTTGGAGACCAAGTCTGGCAGCAACCACGAGAAGATTTTCATGTTACAAAGGTTCCAAGGATCGCCAAATGTCACGAAGACAGAGCCCCAAGAAAATGATGAACGGCCGAGATCATATGCCCGCGGATCCGCGGCCATACCCCCTCTTGGGCCGCGGATCCGCGGCGAGATAGAGGAGATTGAAGCTACGCAAATTTTGGGAGATTCTCTACTACTATTTACCTAATTTGGAAGCAAAGGTTTCTGGCTTTGGACTATAAATATGGACCGAGAGCCTCTTGGAAAATTCATCAAGTCGACGAGATCACGAAGTCCAAGACGGCTCACGCATCCAGACTGATCATCAACGGTTCATCTACCTCCTTAGAAGAGATCGAGAAGCAACTAGTCTTTGTAATCATTTTCTAAGGAAAGAAAGTGTAATGGGCATTGTTGATTAATAAAGGTAGCTCTTTTTCCTATTCTATTTCCTTGTAGTTTAATTATGCATTTTCTCTCCATCTCTTTTTCTCCCAACATGCGCGAGTAATTCTCCGCTTGTTAGGGTTCGTAGGATTAGAGTAGGTTAATGGATGATGAAAATATCCAAACTCTTTTTACGTCTTATAAAGTTTATAAACTTTATCAAAAGAATTATTAATATCCTAATCGGGCGCGCTAACAATTCATTGTTAGTCTCGACTGCGATTAGAGATTAGATTAATGATTGTTTTGGTAAAGGCTAGATATGAAAGGAGTTCCGTGTCGAGATAAGGGTTAAGAGTGGGTTTCCTTTTCCCTCCAGAAACCCTAATCTACATGCATCACCGTCGTTCTAGCTTTAAATCTATTAAAGGATAGAAAGGGTAATTTTTAATTAATCATCCATAACTACTAAATCCTAACGAACCCTACAAGCCCCTTCTTATATTAACTACATCCGGATAAAAAGGGTTAACTACCACATAAATTCCACACCAATCAAATGGGCTTGTAGGGTTCGTTAGGATTTAGTAGTTATGGATGATTAATTAAAAATTACCCTTTTTATCCTTTAATAGATTTAAAACTAGAACGACAGTGATGCATGTAGATTAGGGTTTCTGGAGGGAAAAGGAATCCCACTTTTAACCCTTATCTCGACACGGAACTCCGTTCATATCTAGCCTTTACCAAAACAATCATTAATCTAATCTCTAATCGCGGTCGAGACTAACAATGAATTCGTAGCGCGCCTGATTAGGATGTTAATGATTGTTTTGATAAAGTTTATAAACTTTATAGGACGTAAAAAGAGTTTAAGTATTTTCATCATCCATTAACCTACCCTAATCCTACGAACCCTTACAAGCCCCTTCTTATATTAACTACATCCATAAATAATCTAGATCTATATTTTGCATTAGTGTTTAACGTAGATCTAGAAACCATTCCTCAACATTCTTATCCCTCCTATCTTTTTCAACACATCTAAACTAAGAGTAAAAGGTTCCACGTTTCCCAGAGGACGACCCGTATCCATCTCGGTCTAGCTACACGCGACACCGTTATTGATTGCGGTTAACTACCACATAAATTCCACACTAATCAAATGGCGCCGTTGCCGGGGATACGTGCGTAATTTTTTATTCTTACTATTTGTGTTGAATTCTTAGACGATTCATATCATTATTAACACAAAACTGCAAATTGCATATTTAACGATTTGTGCGTGAATTTTGCAAGGAGATCTGGAGTCACAGACTTGAGGAAAATAGAAGACAGAGACATCCATCAAGATCCAGAGGAGTACAGGAGGCCAAAGAAAAAATTTCATCACCTGGTCCCTCCACCCCGCGGCGGAACCGCGGCAAGAAGGGACTTTAGGCGGCGGAAACGCGGCTTAACTAAGGGATCTAGGGTTTAAACTTCTCTGGTATCTTTCTTAACTACTTCTCTCTCCTCTCAAATCCAATAAAATCTATTTTCTGCAGGATTCTTTGCAAAATAGCGCCGCTCAAAAATCTTTTTGCAAAAGTTTTGTGATTGGTTTTGTTTTGCATATTTTAATACGGACTTTAAGGGGCAAAGACCAAATCCAGATTAGGTGGGGATTTCATCACCCTTCCTAAGCCCCACAAATCACAAACAGAGCATCTGCATCAACCCTACATTAATTTAAAAAATATCTAGACCAGACTCTAAGAACTGCCGCGCTCATTAAGGACAGAGGAAGGTCGTGGATAATCTATCGCTTATCCGCATTACTTTTGTGGTGCCTAGGAAAGTGTGTCTAAGGCAAGTGGTTTACTTAATTAGGCCCGCTATTTTCGGTGATTCGTATAGCGGATACCTCCCACTTACCTGGCACTTACCTGGCCACAAGAGTAGTAAAGAGGTGGTAGAGGATTGATCCCACGGCTTGTCCTTTGGATGTCTAGGAGCGGTCTAGAGACTGACCTAGGTAAGTTCTAGGGTTGTTTGTGCATTTTAGAGTGATTTGTCTTGAGTCCCATTTTTTTCAAAACAAACCAATTTTAAATCACACACACGCTGCCACTTGCACTAAACCCGCTTAGTGCATGCTCGGCTGGACACGGGATCCTAGTGCCCGTCTTGTCCGCGTTCCTGCTATCGACGCCGAAGTCGGTACTTCTTCATCTTCTTTTCCCCCACCACACACCACGACCGAGATGGACGGTACTCCATCATATTATAACACCACGCTGCCACCGCCCGTAGGTGTGCAGAATCCACCTCGCATTTCTCTCCAAGAGAGATGCTATCCTATCCGTGGTCCCCTTCCTACTTGTCTATCTATTCCACCAGCTAACGGGGATAATTTCGAAATTAAACCCCACTACATCAATCTGCTGCCCAAATTTCACGGGCTTGAGTCGGAAGACGCGTACGTTTTCATCACCAAATTCGAAAACGTATGCGCAATGATGGGTACTTCACAGTTGACTGTCGATGCTATGTGCTTGCGTCTTCTCACATTCACACTGTGCGACTTGGCAGAAAAATGTCTTTATAATACTGCCGTACACTCTATCACTAATTGGGATGAATTCGTCATAGCATTTCTTAAGAAGTTTTACCCAAACCATAAGACTGCCCATATTATGAGCAAGATCAACCAGTTCACCCAGCTTCCCAATGAACCATTTTGGAAGTGCTTTGAACGTTTCAAGGAGCTGCTTGTCCAATGTCCTCATCATGGAATACAAAGATGGGATTTATATCGGATTATATATGAGGGCATTAATCCAGCGACAAAGCAGATGCTTGAAACAATGTGTCAATGCAATTTCATGTCTAAAGATGACGGTGAAGCATGGAAATATCTGGAAGATCTCGCAGAAAACACTTTGCAGTGGGAAAGCGTAAGACCACCTACATCTAAGGGAGGTATTCACCAGCTCGATGTTTCTATTGCAGTAAAAGCCGAATTGGCAGCGATACAGAAGAAACTCGACGCTATTGAGAACAAATTCTCATCATTCTCCCTAAATCAAGTCATGCTTCCTAAGACCGTCAGTGGTTGCTGTTCGGATCCTTCACACCTAACGGAAGAATGTCCTATGAATGCATCGTTTCAAGCTAATGCTGCTTTTCAGCAGCGACCTAGAAACGATCCTTATTCTTCCATATACAATCAAGGATGGAGGAATCATCCTAACTTTGCTTGGAACCAAAACCAACAAAGCAATTATCAAAGACCTCCTCCACAGCAACCACAACCACAGAATCAGCTCCCCTTCCAGTCACAGAATTTTCAAAATCCGGCCAACACTCCTACACCACAAGTGGCCGGTACGGACAACTCTTCACTCGCACAAACTTTGGATATGTTCATGAAACATTCCATGCAATTGTCGGCTGAGATGAAGTCTTCTATTGATACCATACAGAAAGACTCCGCCTCCCACGGCGAAAGTATTAAATCAATAGAAAACCAACTTGCACAGTTGAACGCCGCAATGAGTGCGAGAGAGAAAGGGAAACTCCCATCTCAACCCATACCTAATCCTGGCCACTCACAAAGTTATAATGTAAGTGTCGTTACTACGTTAAGATCGGGAAAAGTGATGAATAACCGAGTGGGTGAGCAATATGATGATAGTGACACCAATGATACCCCAGCTTCTTCTTCTTCCCCTAATTCATCTAGTCTCCCACCTTCATCCGAGCCAATTCTCCGTTTTCCCCAAGGCTCGAACCCTTCGCACATTTTCTCGAATCTACCTAAAACGATCCCTACTCCAATTCTGGGATCCACTCCATCCCCACAATACTCTCCAATGTTGGACCAAAGCCTTATTGATAAAGCACATTATCCAAACAGGTTAAGGAGCAACAGACCAAGTCCACAAATGGAGAAGATTGTGGAAATTTTTAAGCAAGTTAACATAAACATTCCTCTCCTAGATGCTATTCAACAAGTTCTGTCATATGCGAAAATCCTAAAGGACTTATGCACTAGGAAGAGAAAAGTTCAAGTACCTAAAAAAGTTTTCCTTGCGAGTAATGTGAGCACTGCTTTTATACAACAACTACCCAAGAAACGAAAGGACCCCCGAAGTCCTACAATTTCAATTTCTATTGGGGGTAAAAATATCAATCGTGCTCTACTCGATTTAGGTGCTAGTGTTAACTTGCTTCCGTATTCTGTTTATGAGCAATTAGGGATCGGAGAGTTAAAGCCTGCGCATTGCACTCTTCAAATAGCCGATCGATCTATCACCCAACCTAGGGGTGAGCTAGAGGATGTGTTAATCAAAGTCGGGGAATTTATATTTCCTGTGGACTTTATCGTTATTGATACACAACCTGTGGCAAACCCACGCAATCAAATCCCGGTGATACTCGGTCGACCCTTTTTGGCCACTTCCAACGCAGTAATCAATTGTAGAAACGACTCTATGACCCTATCCTTTGGAAAGAAGTCAATTGAGCTTAACATTTACAAGTTGGGAAGTGAACCCTCCGAACCCTATGCTCATGTGTGTTCTGTCGAATTAATGGATGTCGACAGCAGCGAATTTGATCAACCTCATAATTCTGACTCTTTTCATATGTCGTTGTTTGACACAGACTCTTCCACCGAGTTGTCCGGGTCAACATCTAACACTGATGAGGAACTTTTTATAGAGTCTGACGATCACCCCATTTTTTCTGATGGCATTATTCTTCGGGGTATCGACGAAAGTTTTGAGGAAATTTTCGCTGGTGAACTCGCATTTTTACAAGACACGGGTGTTGAGATGAATCAACTCCAAGACAAAGAAATTGAACCTCCACCCCTTCTTCTGGACAATCATGATAATGCGAGTAATCCATCATCACTATCACTGTGCCGTCTCTCCAAATTGAGACGCAATCCTTTTCCATTACACCTCTTATCACCTCCCCACTTCTTCACGTCGAAAGGTGACATGTTCTTCCACCAACCTTGGTGCTTCATCGATAAAATTTTTGAATGGTTGGTGTTTTCCTTCGGTCTTTGCAAAGCTTGGCATTGACCAATAACCTTGACCCCCTCGTGTGATTTTAAAAGATTAATATAGTTTAACTCAAGTTTGGGGAGGGATATTTTTGGCTCTTAAAAGAAAATGATTTTTACAAAATTGTGAGCCAAAAATAAGTTTGTGGTAGGATTTTCACTTTCATATATTCTTGCCCCCATTAATAATTTCCTCCCAAGTCTACAGGTTTTTGAGCTTAACGGATGACATCAGTGAGGACACTGCTGTAAACAGGTTTGGGGGAGGTTTGTGCTTATTTACGCATCAATTTTCATCATACTTTGCATAAGCACAACATTTTCAAAAAATTTAAAAAAAAATTCTTTGACAATAAAAGAATAGAAAGTGAAAAATTACATCTGAAAGATAGGAATAGTTTAAGAAAACCAAGAAAATTAGAAGTTTTCTTAAACGAACTGGTAATAAGTAGTTATGAGCCGTTGCCCCAAAGGGTTAGTAAGATGAAGGAAGTCACTAATCTGAGGATAAAAATAAGTCTGAAAAATAGTTTCTATTCTGGAAGCCAAACATTTGAATATTGATACCCTACTATATGCACTTACACACGTCTTGAAACTCGGGATAGTAGAGGATACCTTGAAATGCTCTTGTCTAAAAGCCAAAGTATGAAGGAAATGAAAAATGAAGAAAATATAAAATGGTGAAAAGAGAAAAATGAACACTGGTTTTGTTATCGCCAAGGCAGCAATAAAAAAATATAGCGAGGGCGCCTCTTCACGTAGTGCCCTAAGGCCAACAGGTCTGGGAGTCACTGCTAAGCCTTAGGTGGTGCAAGACGAGGAAAATACTATCACCTAATCAGCAAGCACAAGAGTAATCGGTCGGTTAGTACCTCAAGAAGTATTAACGGTCGCATGAAAATGTGTGAGCAAATCTAAATATTCATCAAGTTAAAAAGTACTGAGGCAGATGGACAAGAGTATGATAGCTTGAATTGAATTCTCCGGGTGTAGGGATGTTCTATTCACACACGTAGGGGTATATGATCGATGTTTGGATGAAAGGTAGGAATGAAGAATAAAGACGATGTTTTATTGAGGGATGATGTGATTTCTAACATCTTTTCATGACTATTAAGATAGGGCTCATAACAACTGAAAAGCTAGTGTAGTTAGAAACTCTTATTTTCAAAGTCTTTCTTTTATGGTTCTTATCTTTATATGTAAATTTCACCATCTCTCTTTTATAGGATTTTGTGGGTGTAATCCGCTGAAAACCCTCTGGAGACAACACTCCTCCTACTAGGGACACCTAGAGGTTTAACGGCTTGTTGCACGTGCTCAGTGCAATCGTGTTTGCCTACGAAAGTGTGCATAGTTTTCTTCTTTCTTTTTCTCCTTCTCTTGAATAAACTAGTTTGCTCAGGACGATCAAAGATAAGTTTAGGGGTATTTGTTCAGTTGATAAAACTGCACATTTGTTATTACATTTTTCCTACCATTTCCATATTAAAAAAGGTCTTTCTTATAATATATCATACATATGAGGGTTTATGTGTAAAAATACTATTTTCCATGTGTTGATATATTATAATTAGAATTTGGTAGGAAAATGTATGCAAATAATATCATTGACCAAATCTTAGTAGAACAAAGTCTCCTAAATATTATTTAAGTTGTTGTGCAGAATTTTTCCAAGTTGTTGTGCAGAATTTTCAAAGAAATCAAGTTGTTAAAGAAAACTTGCCTAATTAAGAAAGCAAAACTTGGAGACCAAGTCTGGCAGCAACCATGAGAAGATTTTCATGTTACAAAGGTTCCAAGGATCGCCAAATGTCACGAAGACAGAGCCCCAAGAAAATGATGAACGGCCGAGATCATATGGCCACGGATCCGCGGCCATACCCCCCCCCTTGGGCCGCGGATCCGCGACGAGATAGAGGAGATTGAAGCTGCGCAAATTTTGGGAGATTCTCTACTACTATTTACCTAATTTGGAAGCAAAGGTTTTTGGCTTTGGACTATAAATATGGACCGAGAGCCTCTTGGAAAATTCATCAAGTCGACGAGATCACGAAGTCCAAGACGGCTCACGCATCCAGACTGATCATCAACGGTTCATCTACCTCCTTAGAAGAGATCGAGAAGCAACTAGTCTTTGTAATCATTTTCTAAGGAAACAAAGTGTAATGGGTATTGTTGATTAATAAAGGTAGCTCTTTTTCCTATTCTATTTCTTTGTAGTTTAATTATGCATTTTCTCTCCATCTCTTTTTCTCCAAACATGCGCGAGTAATTCTCCGCTTGTTAGGGTTCGTAGGATTAGGGTAGGTTAATGGATAATGAAAATATCCAAACTCTTTTTACGTCCTATAAAGTTTATAAACTTTATCAAAAGAATTATTAACATCCTAATCGGGCGCGCTAACAATTCATTGTTAGTCTCGACCGCGATTAGAGATTAGATTAATGATTGTTTTGGTAAAGGCTAGATATGAACGGAGTTCCGTGTCGAGATAAGGGTTAAGAGTGGGATTCCTTTTCCCTCCAGAAACCCTAATCTACATGCATCACCGTCGTTCTAGCTTTAAATCTATTAAAGGATAAAAGGAGTAATTTTTAATTAATCATCCATAACTACTAAATCCTAATGAACCCTACAAGCCATCTTCTTATATAAACTTACATCCGTAGTTAATCTACATCTATATTTTGCATCAGTGTTTAACGTAGATCTAGATCCTACAACCATTTTACAATATTCTTTATCCTTCCTCCTCCCCTTTCTCAACACATCTAAAGTAAGAGTAAAATATTCAACGTTTCCCTGAGGACGACCCGTACTCACCTCAGTCTAGCTACGCGCGACACCGTTCTGATTGCGGTTATTCTACAAACACACTCTCTTTCGAACCAATCATTTGGCGCTGAGCACCAGCATTTAAGTGTTGAGCGCTCTTATTAAATAGCGTTCACATGAGGAGCACGTGGAGCGCTTAGCGCTCAGCGCCAGATTTGAGTGCTGAGCACTCTTTATTTTGAACAGCGCCCATCTGAGAGGAACGTAGAGTGCTTGGCGGTGAGCGCCGGCATTTGAGTGTTGAGCGCTCTTATTAAATAGCACTCACGTGAGGAGCACGTGGAGCACTCGGCGCTGAGCGCCAGATTGGAGTGCTAAGCACTGAGTTTTTCGTTCTGCCCAATTCAATTCTCTGAGAATTTGGTTCTCCCTTGTGAAAGACTTTGTCTTATAAATCTGAGATCTGGAAAAAGAACTAAGCTCTTCTAATGTGAGAGTTAAACTCGTAGATATGGAGGAGATCTATGATCTCGCTTCTTTTTTATCCACCTTGAAGAAGGTTCTTCTTCTTAGAGCTTTCTCTTCTCTTTTTCTTTTCTGAGAACTTGAAGTTTATGGGGGGTTCTTCCGTACAAGACTTGAAGTCTTGGGTCCTTTATATAGGGGAGGCTGATTTGTTGAATCAGTTAAGAAAATCTCTCATTGAGAGATCTTTGATTGATTTGGGGATGTTTCCCACCGTTGGATCTTTGATCCAAGGGCTTCTGTTTTTACAGAAGACATTTTCCTTGTTTTTAACAAAATTGGAAAAATATTTTCCCATACAGAACTTATTATGTATCTTGGTGATTTTTAATCACCATTGGATCTTTGATCCAACGGTGCTCTGATTTACGGAGCATAATCTTTCTTGTTTAGAAAGATCTGAGGAGTTTTTCCTCAATCAGAATTTAATTCTGTATTTTGATGATTTTTAATCACCATTGGATCATTGATCCAACGGTGCTCTGATTTACAAAGCACAACTTTCTTTTTCAGAAAGATCTGAGGAGTATTTCCTCAATTTAATTCTGCACTTTGGTGATTTTTAATCACCATTGGATCTTTGATCCAAGAGTAGAGAACTTTTAGTTCTGGCGCTGGCGCTCTCACGCTTTGCACGTGAGGCGCTGCCTCAGAGTCTTTAACACCTGGCGCTGGCACTTTTAGCGCTGGCGCTCTCGTGCTTTGCACGTGAGGCGCTACCTCAGAGTCTTTAACTCCCGACGCAGGCGCTTTTAACGCTGGCGCTCTCCTGCTTTGCACGTAAGGCGCTACCTCAGAGTCTTTGACTCTTGGCATTGGCGCTCTTGGCGCTGGTGCTATTGGCGCTAGCGCTCTCGTGCTTTGCACGTGAGGCGCTGCCTCGGTTCAAATTTCAAATTTTGAACAGAGCCCTGCTCTTCTTATTGGAGGAAAACAGAGCCCAAGAAAGGTAGCCCACTGGATGACACGGGATAACGCCTACCTTATACACCTTCCCCCAGGGTCGAGTTTCACCCTGACATATGCGGCGCCCCAAAATATCAATAGCCACCGGGGGAAAGTTGGGTATCCTGGTTGTTGACGGCTCGAGCCGGCCCGTGGAAGTCCAATTAGTCGCCTCCACCGCACAAGTAGTCCGTGGGCGTTCCATCAATGAGATTGGATGGGTGGGTTCTGTTGGCACTTTACAGGTAAAGCTATGGTGGCCCCTAATGATATGGTCGTACCAAACCCCCTATAAGAGAAGACTCGTACGGTCCTTGTCATGTGCCCTAATCATCGCCATAACTTCCCCGTCTGATGGGGACTGCGAAAAAGCGACTTCTGAGCGAGTGTAAGAGAAATCAAGAAGTGAGGCCATCGTTCCTGAAATAAGAGGGGAAAGAAAAAAAACCCATTTTAAAAAAAATAATAAAATAAAATAATATAAAATAAAATAAAAACGTGATGTTTGTTTCACGGGACCATTGGCTGCAAAACTAATGGACCCCACAAAATCAATATGGCGGCTCACCAATGACGAGACAGGATAATCATTATGAGAATAAAAAAGGATTCTCATTAAATAGACACTGGAGTTTAAACAAACTCTGGGCATCCTCAAAGAAAAATGAGTTCGGTTAAAATACCTGTTTACCTTAATCAGAGCAAAGCTCTGTTTAAATTCCAATATGGAAAAAGAAGCAATGCTTCTGTTTTTCTCCAATCAGAGCAAAGCTCTGTCTTGAAAATTAAAAAGAAAATTAAAATTAAAATAAATGAAGTAACGTACTCTATAAGAGCAAAGCTCATCATCAAAAAAAAAAAAAGTGCGCAACTGCGCAAGTGCGCAGTTGCGCGACACGTGTCACGCAGCTGCGCAGCTGCGCAGTTCACGCAGCTGCGCAGTGCGCAACTGCGCAGTGCGCAAGTGCGCAACTGCGCAGCTGCGCGACACGTGTCACGCAGCTACGCAGTGCGCAGCTGCGCAGTGCGCAGCTGCGCAGTTGCGCGACACGTGTCACGCAGCTGCGCAGTGCGCAACTGCGCAACTGCGCAGTTGCGCGACACGTGTCAACGCGCAGTTGCGCAAGCAAAAAATAAAAAAAAAATAATAAAAAATAAATAAAAAAAAAAATTCTTTATTGCAAAAACAGAATAAAGATTTGAGAAAATCTTTTCTGTTTTTGTTAAAACAATAAGATTTCTTCTGTAAAACAGAGACCTTTGGATTAAAAATCCGACGGTGGGGAAAATTCCCCAAATCACTTAGAGAATATTCTCTTTAACAAACTTTAACTAATTTATGGGCACTATAAAAAGGACCCTAGACCTCAATTCAAAGGCATCAGGATCTTGCTAAAAAAAAGATAAGAGAACTCTTGAAGAATAAAGAAAAAAGGTAAAAACCTTTTAAAGAAGAGAAAATTCTCTTCTGAACAAGATCATAGATCTTTAACGATAAATAAATAAATAAGTAAAAATAGTGCCTTGCACTTGTTTTATGAACCATCGGTTCTTGAACCTAAAAGGTTATTAAATTAATAGTGCCTTGCACTTGCTATGAACCTTTGGTTCTCTGATATAAGAAAAACTTGTTTTTTCTTAGATCTAAATCAAATAGTGCCTTGCACTTGTTTTATGAACCATCGGTTCTTGAATCTAAAACATTCTCAAATTAACAGTATTTTGCACAAATGCAATGCATTAATTAAAGGGCCAGGCCCAAATCAAAATGACCTGACAGGCCAAAATAAATTGCAAGGCAATAAATGGGCAGAGCCCAAATAAATTGATGCTTTGCATCCTTTATACAAGGGCAGAGCCCAAATAAAATTGATGCCTTGCAGGGCAGAGCCCAAAATAAATTGATGCTCTGCATCTTTACTGGGCAAGGCCCAAATAAAAATAAAAAAAGAAACGCAATGCAAAAGCAAATAAAATGTTGAACATTTCAACTGGACTTAGCCCAATTTTGGCCATAAGTCCTTAAATTAAATTGACTGAGCAAAATTGCTCTTCTAAATCAATTTACATCCGGTTCGAGGGTACATCTCCGAACTCCTTTGACATCCGTCGTTGTAATTCCTCAACGACGTCAAAGAGGTGACGGGTCCCAACGACCACACATCGATATGGACTGCGGGGTCCTTAAACTCGTGGACCGAAACGTCCCTAAACTAATATCGGACCGAAACGTCCCTAAACTAATATCGGACCACCACGTCCCTAAACTGGAATATGGACCACCACGTCCCTAAACTGGCACAATAGAGCCCAAATGCTCTTTTGTCGGATCTAAACGGTCCCGTTAAGTTGATCTTAGTCTCAAACTGGACTAACGTATCCTTAACGAACGTTTAAGTTGATCTTAGCCGCAACGCGACTAACGTATCCTTAAACTAAAAATACCAAACCCAAATCTAAGTAAATACGGATTTGGACTAATCCATGTCCTACGGGCGACGACATTACTCAGTCTCCGTATACAATCTACGGGCAACCACAAACAAAACAAACACACACGACACGAAGTGAAATTCTGGAGAAGGAGAAAGTTGTTACCGCGATGCGGTAGCGTAATTAACTGCAGGGGCTTGCGCCTGCAGGGAAGAGCGTCCCCACAATCAAAAACCCCTCACCCTGAGGGGGAATCTGACGAAGTCTGCTACATCGGACGTATCCGTTTAAACCTCCGATACATGATGCCATAAATCAACTTGGCATTTTCGGAGAGGTAGATGGATAAAACCAAATAGCATCTGCCCCGAATCTCAGCGTCAGGACATCGCAGTCTTGTGCGCCGCCATTCGGAGGGGAACAGATTCTGGCACGCCCGGTGGGACCTCTTCCTCTTTCCACTCCACACTTTGTGTGTCGTGTTCGCGAACAAATCGCGGTTTGCTGTGATTGCCTGTGGATTCAAGGTACTAAGATTTGGTGTCTTGCTCCGTGCAGAAAACAGAAGATCAATGGCTTTGAACTGCATCGCCTGCAGCAACAACTCTCGCTCCGTCATTACTGGAGGAGTGACTTATGGGCCCCAAGCGGCCTCCCTTTTCAAAATGCCGGTGGAGCAGGTGGCTCAAGCCACCACTGGACTATTTTTTGGGACCATGCTCCCACCAATGAGCTTCAACGCCCCAATGACATTGCAAGAAGCTCCAAAGAAGTCGGTTTTCGATCGACTTACCACTGCCGCGACCCCTCTCAATAGGTCGCCCAACTCCACTGCTTCAGTTTTTAACGGACTAGGCCAGAGCTCTAACAGGCTCGTGAAGAAGCCTGCCATACCAGAAAGCGTTATCCCGAAACGGATAGCCATTCCAACTCCCGTTCCTGGTAAAATCACCAAGGTTGCTTCCCATGTTCAGAAGTCCGCTTCTAACAAGTTGGCTGTCCCCGTTCAACGGACGTCGATCTTTAAAAGGCTGGTACCAGCATATTCTGACCAACGCAGGGGGCATGAGGAGGTTACCCCTATAGCTGAAACAACTCCATCAGCACGACACGCTCGACGTCGCCACTGGCGTAGGGTAAGGAAGGCTGGGGGCAACTCCCCCTCTGGGATAACTCCGTCAGCTCCGATGGTGAGGATCGATGCTGCTGTTCCAACCAGGAACAGCTTTGAACTGCTCAACAAGGTGCGCAGAAATTCTCCTACTGCGATGTTGAAACGAACTCCTTCACCTGTGGAGAATACTCCAGAGAAGAAGTTAGAGCAGCCCCCTCAACGGCTGTCCTCTAAAATTTACAAAGTCTGGCGACAGGTCCAAGAGTCGGTGATCGATCAAGACTGCCTCCGACGACAGAAAAAGATGAAGGTTCGGCAAGGGAAGGATTACTCTGTCAAACCACAAGAAGCAAAAGCTACTTGGGTGCCCACTACAACGGCTCCCTTAACTCCAATCACTCAAAAAAGGAGGCCGCAAAAAGCCCCTATGTCTTCAGCAAATCGCAAAGACACCGAACACAAACGCCCCAAGTCTAGGGGCATGGTAGTGCACACAGTTTATATGGCTTCTGGAAAGGAGGAAAGCCGCACTTCTACGGGCCACCGACCGCTCACCCGATCCGTGACGAAAACCCAGGAGCAACAACAAAAGCTTCAGGAAATGATGACTACAATGGCTGCACTCACTGGGCCAAAAGAAAGCTCTGAAACATCCTCGGATGAGCGTCAAGAACAAGAAACGGACGCTGACTTTTTACACAGAGTTCTCGAAAAGAGGGACAAAGAAGCTGCAGAGCAAGCGGCTAACATAAAACAGATGGCACTCCTCTTCCAAGATATGGTAGGGATGATGTTACAGCCGGACCCTCCTGCTGAAGATCCTCCGATCGTCCTTGAAGACGACAGGGGAGAAACGTCAAATCCTCCGCCGGCTCTATCAACAGCCAAGGAGGAGGCAATCTCCAAAGTCGACCTAGACGAATATATAGCTCAGCAGATCCGGGTTCATCAGGCGAATGAAGCGGCTGGGCAAATTGTTAGAACCGGACGACCGTATCCGAGCTGGTATGACCAAATCAATTACCCGACAGGATATACGATCCCTAAATTCCACGTATATAAAGGGACAGGAAATCCGCATCAGCATGTCGCTCAATTCAGGGCCTTATGCGGCAATACTGGAGGCGATGACAAGTTGTTGCTACGTCAATTCGTCGGCAGCTTAGCAGAAACAACCTTTGAATGGTATTCAGAGCTACCTAACGACTCTGTCAAAACATTTGCAGAGATGGAACTGCTGTTTACACAAAGATTCGCAAGTGCTAGTGAACGCATCCCGATTACAGCACTGATAAATGCCAGGATAAGGCCCGGCGAAACATGGGTCCAATACGCAACACGATGGCGAAACCTATGGTCGAAATGCGAACAACGCATAGAAGAAGCACCTGCGGTAGGCATGTTTGTGGGCACTCTCGATCCGCAGGCGACCATCTCGCAATTCATGATGTTCTTCAGGCCGACCACCTTCCAGGCCTTGATCGACAAATTAGCCCAAATGGACCAGATGGGCCATAGACCGTCTCCTCCAAGACCCGATCCCCGAAATGAGAAAGGAAAAGCGATCATCGTCGCCAACGCTCAGCAACAGTCGAGCAACTCAAAGCCGGTCGCTCGCCAAAACAACGTGCGTCCACGCCCATCCCTCGAAGAGAGGCTAGGACGTCATTACTCGTTTCTTCAGAATAAAACGAGAAGATTGTTTGAGCTGGCAGTGCGTAACAGACTCATCAATCTGCCGAGTTCAAAGCGTCTGTCGCAGCCAGGCGATCTTAATAATCCCAATTATTGCCCTTACCACCAAACGGTAAGTCACCCGATTGAGGATTGTTTCGTCTTTAAGGGATGGATCGAGGATCAATACCTGCAAGGCAAGTTCACGCTGTCTGAAAGCTGGAAGGTAAACCCTCCACAGCCGCACTCTCCAAAGAAGACGGACACGCCGGGGGCAACTTGTTCTTTCGTCGAGGATGAAAACGATGGAAAAAACTTATCGGATGAATTCGAAGACTACGTAGCGACTTGTCATGTGATTTCTCATTCATTGACTGATAATGAGGAGGATCCTTGCGCTGAGAAATCAATGGCGGACCCTGAAACAGAAATTCCGCGGCCGTCAGACAAGTTGATCGATGCCTTCCTAAATGAAATTCGTCTGAAAGCAAAAGCCAATCAAGAGCATGAAATGGCCATACTGGAAAGAACCAAGGTATTCCTGTCAAATCAAAAGCCATACATTACGGGTAAAAACAAATTCAAGACGAGGAAACGGTTCGCCAAAGCTCTATCAGTAGGAATGAAGCTACCGCCCTCTGAAGAAAATTCTTTCTCTGAGGTAGAGATGAACCCTAACTTCTGTTTATATCATCAAAAGATCATACATCCTACCGAAGACTGCGAGTCCTTTAACTGTTGGTGGCAAGGGTATGTCGCTCAAAAGCAACACTTCGACAAGATAAAGTGTGAATCTTGTGGACATCGGAAAAATGCGATAGATGAGCGCAAAAGAGCCGCGGCCGACTGTCATATAGCCGACTTCAAGGGATCACAAATTATCACCTTTGGAAGCGACTCTGACGAAGAAGTTACCCCCAACTCTTCCCTCGGGGAATCTATTTTAAAAATAAAGGAATTGAGAAGCTGCGAGAACGTTCAGCCATGCAATCGCATGCTACTCGGAAAGAATCCCGGCCCTGCAAACAACGGAGCGAACAAAAAGGATAAAAGAAAAGGAAAAAAGGCCCTCGTCGCCAGCGCTCACCAACAATCAGGTGACCCTATACCAGTTGCTTGCCAAAGCAACAAGCGGCAATCCCTCCAGGAAAAGTTGAAACGTCCTTACTCGTTTCCGCAAGATAAAACAAGGGGACTGTTCGAGCTGGCAGTGCGCAACAGACTCATTAATCTGCCGGATCCAAAACGTCCGTTGCAGCCAGGCGACGTTAATAATCCTAATTATTGCCTTTACCACCAAACGGTAGGTCATCTGATCGAGGATTGCTACGTCTTCAAGAACTGGGTTGAAGACCAATACCAACAGGGCAAGTTCGCGTTGTCCGAAATTTGGAAGGTGAACCCGCCACAACCGCATGCTCCGAAAATTATGGACACGCCGGGGGCATCATGCTCATTCATAGAGAAAGCCCAACGGACAACTACGTCCCAAAACTGGATAACGGACCGAAACGTCCTTAAACTAACAATGGACCGAAATGTCCTTAAACTAATATCAGACCGAAACGTCTTGAAACTAATACCGCAGCATCCTTAGGCTGACGAGATAAAAAAAATATATAAAAATAAAATAAAATAAACGGTATGTCCATAAGCCAAAGAGGGCACGGATGAAAACCCGAAAGGGCTCCGTGAGTAAAAACAGCAGGGCTGCCGGCGAGTGTTCGTGAAAACCCGAAAGGGCGCGACCTCGTAAAAAAAAGAGAAAGAGAAAAAATAAATAAAAAGAATAAAAAGAATAAAAAAAGGGTAAGTCCATAAGCAAAATGGGCACGGATGAAAACCTGAAAGGGCTCCGTGAGTAAAAACAGCAGGACTACCGGCGAGTGTTTGTGAAAACCCGAAAGGGCGCAACCTCGTTAAGAAACACTTATAGGGTCCTCTCGACCCTGTAAGGAGAAACCACCTGCATGAGATCCTTACGACTCACAAGGGAACAACACACTTAGGAATCCCCACGATTCCTTAGAAGAAAATACACTTGCGAGATCCTCACGACTCGTGAGGAGAAGGCTCTTATGGGACCCTCACGGCTCGTAAGATTTGAAAGTCTTAAGTTACAGAGGCCTAAACCTGTGCCTAAGCAACCCCCACAACTTTCGACATTGCCCTACAAGTGGTCCTATATTGGCCCTTGTATACAATCCACGGGCGCGAATAAACATTTCCCTAACTAAGTCCCATCTGAAACTAGGGATGTGTTTGCATGGTAAACAACCCTTGTAAATCCTCTCGACTTACAAGGAGAAAACCCTCCTGTAGGATCCTTACGACTTACAGAGGAACAATACACTTAGGAACCCTCACGATTCCTAAGGAGAAAATACACCTATAAGATCCTTACGACTTGTAGGGAGAAATAGCTTTGTGAGACCCTTACGGCTCATAAAGTCAAAAGCCTTAGTCGACAGGACCTTAACCCTGGTCGTTAAGCCACCTTTGTTCTACATCGACAGAGGCAAATGATGATTCGCTCCTGGCAATATCCCAGTGGTAGCGATGTTGATGCCTAAACCGGTATCAAATTCCAAGTCCTTTCACGGCAAATGATGATTCGCTCCTGGCAATATTCCAGTCGCAGCGATGCTGATGTCAAGATTGGTATCAGATCCTAAATCCCCTACTCATAAAAAAAAAAATCCATACAAAATAGCCGAAATGATGGGGCAACTTGCAAACAAAATCAGCAAGTAAAAATGTATGCACGAGTAAAAAGAAAAATAGCCGAAATGATTGGGCAACTCGCAATAAAAAAAAACAGCGAGTAAAAATAAAATAAACAGTCGAAATGATTGGGCAACTCGCAATAAAAAGCAGCGAGTAAAAAAAAAAATAGCCGAAACGATTGGGCACCGCGAAAAATAGCCGAAACGATTGGGCAATCGCGACCTTCGCGATATAAAAGCTGAAATGATAGAGCATCGCGGAAAGAATAAAAAAAAATGAAAGAATGAAACTTTTTGCCCTACAGGTGAAATCACATCGATCCCTGTATACAATCCAGGGGCACAGATAAAAAGGGAACAATACCTTCCCAACAGGCTCCACCAGAAAGCGAAGCCAAATCTCGACGGTTCATAGATAACCTAGAGACCATCTCGACATTTGTCGCAATATTACAGACACGATGTCAACAAATGAAGCAAAGGAAGGTCCCTAACTTCAGGGTCTCGACGTCAATATCGACAACTTAAAGATCACCAACGGCGTTTCTCCTCACTCCAACAAGATGCAGACATGACGTCAACAACTGACCTCAGAATCGCAACGAAACGGAACCATGACAAAGTCCATAGTTCCAAATCTCAATGGCCACGTCGACAGCCTGGAGACCAACAACGGTGTGCCTCCTCATTCCAACAGGACACAGATGTTACACCATCAAGCGGAGCGATGGCAAAATCCCAGCTTCACCTCAGCATTCGTCTCGATACAGTAGACGCAATGTCAACAACAGCGTTCCTTCGCAGTCCAGCTGGAGGCAGATGCAACGTCAACAAAAGACCTCACGGTCGAAACAAAGCGGAGTAACGGCAAAATCCCAACTCCACCTTAGCATTCGTCTCGTTACAACAGACGCAATGTCAACAACGGCGTTCCTTCGCAGCCCAGTGGGGTGTACATGCAAAGTTAACAAAAGACCCCATGGTCGAAACAAAGCGGTGTGATGGCAAAATCCCAGCTCCACCTCAGCATTCGTCTCAATACACCAGACGCAGTGTAAGCAAACGAAGCGAAGGCCACATTCTTAGCTTCAACGTCTTTACGGTAACTCACATAAAACCGGAAAGACAATCGGAGACCATCTCACATGAAGTGGTCACCTCCTTGACGTTCGTCTCGATACAGTAGACGAAATGTCAACCTCAGCGTTCTTCCTCCAGCAGGGATTCAGACATGACAAAGCAAATGAAGCGAAGGCCACATTCCTAGCTTCAACGTCTTTACGGTAACTCACATAAAACCGGAAAGACAATCGGAGATCATCTCGCATCAGCACAGAGTGGTCACCACCTTGACGTTCGTCTCGATACAGCAGACAAAATGTCAACCCCAGCGTTCTTCCTCCAACAGGATTTGGACACACCAAAGCAAACGAAGCGAAGGCCACATTCCTAACTTCGACGTCTTGACGGTAACTCACATAAAACCGGAAAGACAATCGGAGACCATCTCACATGAAGTGGTCACCTCCATAACGTTCGTCTCGATACAGTAGACGAAATGTCAACCTCAGCGTTCTTCCTCCAGCAGGGATTCAGACATGACAAAGCAAATGAAGCGAAGGCCACATTCCTAGCTTCAACGTCTTTACGGTAACTCACATAAAACCGGAAAGACAATCGGAGATCATCTCGCATCAGCACAGAGTGGTCACCACCTTGACGTTCGTCTCGATACAGCAGACGAGATGTCACCCCAACGTTCGTCTCGACACAGCAGACGCAACGTCATCAAACAAACGGAGCCACGGCAAAATCCCTAGTTCCCACCATGACATTCGTCTCGATACAGAGGACGCAATGCCAGCAAACGAAGCAAAGGCCAAATTCCTAGCTTCAGGGTCTTAACGGCAAGTCATATAAAGCCTGAAAGACTATCGGAGATCATCCCACACCAGCGCGGAGTGGTTATGACTCATCGGGGCTCTCCAAAATGAGCCTAACCTCAAGTAAAAAGCGGCATGGCAAATTCCTAGCGCTTGCTCTTCCGACGGTCAAACTGCCAAGGAGGATTGCTTGAAGACGTCTTGTCCAGCCCCCGAAGGGATCAGAGACACGGCAGTCGCGGGGCTACTCGAACAGCACGATTGCCTATCGAGGACTATATCAGCTTATGCGACGGTACGATGGCCAAAACCCTAAGTACCACCGACCTTAACGGGCTTCTGTCGTAAAGAGCAGAGGTTAAATGCGACGTTAAGATGTTCTTGCGAGAAACGTTCGATTCGTCTCGACTTGTGAAAAATTGTCGAGGCGGCTCGACTCGTGAGATAAAGTCTTAGACAGCAAGGATTGAAAAGCTTGCTTTTTGAGCAATGGGGCCCTGCAAGTCAATCCAAACTGGTCTCTTGCATACTATTCACGGGTCTCACTCTCCGAAGTCGAATTTCGACGAGGAGGGAAACAACCACTTACGAATCCTCTCGATTCGTAAGAGGGAAAATTCTCTTATAAGATCCTTACGACTTATAAGAGAAAAGCACACTTAGGAATCCTCACGATTCCTAAGGAGAAAATCCACCTATGAGATCCTCTCGATCCGTAGGGAGAAAAGCCTCTATGAGACCCTCACGGCTCATAGAATTGAAAAGTCTTAGGCATTAGACCTGAACCTGCGGCCTAAGCCATCGCTATTTCCTGAGGAAGTCAGAATACTCGTTTTAGACATCCATCAACCATGGTTATTAAGACAGCCTGCTGACTTTAAAAGAAAGAAGATGACAGAGAGAATATCCGGTCTACATTTGATCTGGCATGCGTGACGCATTCATTTATGCATGGACAGAAAACTCAGGACGGGAAATAAGAGAAGCTGAAGTAAAAAGTTTCCATTCATATTGGCAAAAATTCTTACAATTTTGAAAAGCGGTAAAAGGAAAACATTATTACAATGGAATAACTTCAGATCCGGGGCAGGGATTGAGGAATTCAAAAGTAAGGCCGTCCAAACTTCTTCTGGCCTTTCTAATTATTCTTATGCGCAGCCTCTCGCGCTCCTCGGTGTCAATATCATCGGCAAGCCCCTCCGGCCTTCGATAAGCAGCAACGATTGTCGTCTGCTGAAAGATTTGATGTAGGATGTCAATGAGGTTGTTTCGCCGTTTCTTCGAAATCAGCCCCGTCAGGTACACTGAATGCACCTTGTCTTCGGCATCATCTAGCGCATTGAGCGGTAAGGCCTCGTGAAGACCTGGGAGTGCTCTCCATATTGACCCCAGCACGACTTTCAAAAGGGCCGAACGACGAGGTAGCAGCCAGCCACCGCTGGCATTCAGGCGACCCATGACCTCTGCACATTGAGCGTCCGTAAACTCCTGGTTCTGTTGACGGCCCTGTACACGGATATCCTCATAAGTGATGAACTCGTGCAAGCTGTATAGACGCACCGCCATAATACCTGAAGAAAACAATACAGGGATATTAACAAACAAGAAAATACAGAAAGTTAAAAGTTAAACTCCTCGAGAGCAATGCTCTGTAGACAGGAGCGACACCAGTCAAAATCAGTTATGAGGAGAATTTGAGGAAAATTCCCTGAAAATATTGAGAGCTCCGCTCTGGAAAAAAAAATGATATAATAATAATAATATTCTCAAGTGCCATATAAGTTGGGAGGAGCAAAGATCCATTAATTAAGAAGATATAAGAAAAATCTTTTATAGAGCAAAGCTCTATTAATGGAACCCTAACAGGATTCTCCTGAGTTCTCTTTGGACCTCTTTAGAGCAAAGCTCTGCTAAATGAAACCCTAAATAGGTTTTCTTTAGATCAGGGATCTATGGAGAGCAAGGCTCTATTAATCAGCTTTAATTTAATTTAATTTTTACCTATGATGGTTATGAACTCTGGAGTTCTTGGAAAAAAATCAAGAGCAAGGCTCTGAAAATTCTTAAGCAAGAGCAAGGCTCTGAGTCAAAATTCTTGAAGTGGTAAAGAATTTTTCGAGGACCAAAGGTCCTATTTATAGGCATCAAGTGCCCTTTCAGCTTCCAAGAGATGGCGCGACGGTTCGGAGTTTGCCACCGCTGCGCTCACGTTAGGAGACCACGTAAGCGCAACGGTGGGGGGGCATTTGTTTACCTTAATCAGAGCAAAGCTCTGTTTAAATTCCAAGATGGAAAAAGAAGCAATGCTTCTGTTTTTCTCCAATCAGAGCAAAGCTCTGTCTTGAAAATTAAAAAGAAAATTAAAATTAAAATAAATGAAGTAACGTACTCTATAAGAGCAAATCTCATCATCAAAAAAAAAAAGTGCGTAGTTGCGCGACACGTGTCCCTCAGCTGCGCAACTGCGCAAGTGCGCAGTTGCGCGACACGTGTCACGCAGCTGCGCAGTGCGCAAGTGCGCAACTGCGCGACACGTGTCACGCAGCTGCGCAGTGCGCAACTGCGCAAGTGCGCAACTGCGCAACTGCGCGACACGTGTCACGCAGCTGCGCAGTGCGCAACTGCGCGACTGGGCAGTTGCGCGACACGTGTCACGCAGCTGCGCAGTGCGCAACTGCGCGACTGCGCAGTTGCGCGACACGTGTCAACGCGCAGTTGCGCAAGCAAAAAATAAAAAAAAAATAAAAAAATAAAAATAAAATAAAAATAAAATAAAATTTTTTATTGCAAAAACAGAATAAAGATTTGAGAAAATCTTTTCTGTTTTTGTTAAAACAATAAGATTTCTTCTGTAAAACAGAAACCTTTGGATTAAAAATCCGACGGTGGGGAAAATTCCCCAAATCACTTAGAGAATATTCTCTTTAACAAACTTTAACTAATTTATGGGCACTATAAAAAGGACCCTAGACCTCAATTCAAAGGCATCAGGATCTTGCTAAAAAAAAAAGAGAAGAGAACTCTTGAAGAATAAAGAAAAAAGGTAAAAACCTTTTAAAGAAGAGAAAATTCTCTTCTGAACAAGATCATAGATCTTTAACGATAAATAAATAAATAAGTAAAAATAGTGCCTTGCACTTATTTTATGAACCATCGGTTCTTGAACCTAAAAGGTTATTAAATTAATAGTGCCTTGCACTTGCTATGAACCTTTGGTTCTCTGATATAAGAAAAACTTGTTTTTTCTTAGATCTAAATCAAATAGTGCCTTGCACTTGTTTTATGAACCATCGGTTCTTGAATCTAAAACATTCTCAAATTAACAGTATTTTGCACAAATGCAATGCATTAATTAAAGGGCCAGGCCCAAATCAAAATGACCTGACAGGCCAAAATAAATTGCAAGACAATAAATGGGCAGAGCCCAAATAAATTGATGCTTTGCATCCTTTATACAAGGGCAGAGCCCAAATAAAATTGATGCCTTGCAGGGCAGAGCCCAAAATAAATTGATGCTCTGCATCTTTTCTGGGCAAGGCCCAAATAAAAATAAAAAAAGAAACGCAATGCAAAAGCAAATAAAATGTTGAACATTTCAACTGGACTTAGCCCAATTTTGGCCATAAGTCCTTAAATTAAATTGACTGAGCAAAATTGCTCTTCTAAATCAATTTACATCCGGTTCGAGGGTACATCTCCGAACTCCTTTGACATCCGTCGTTGTAATTCCTCAACGACGTCAAAGAGGTGACGGGTCCCAACGACCACACATCGATATGGACTGCGGGGTCCTTAAACTCGTGGACCGAAACGTCCCTAAACTAATATCGGACCACCACGTCCCTAAACTGGAATATGGACCACCACGTCCCTAAACTGGCACAATAGAGCCCAAATGCTCTTTTGTCGGATCTAAGCGGTCCCGTTAAGTTGATCTTAGTCTCAAACTGGACTAACGTATCCTTAACGAACGTTTAAGTTGATCTTAGCCGCAACGCGACTAACGTATCCTTAAACTAAAAATACCAAACCCAAATCTAAGTAAATACGGATTTGGACTAATCCACGTCCTACGGGCGACGACATTACTCAGTCTCCGTATACAATCCACGGGCAACCACAAACAAAACAAACACACACGACACGAAGTGAAATTCTGGAGAAGGAGAAAGTTGTTACCGCGATGCGGTAGCGTAATTAACTGCAGGGGCTTGCGCCTGCAGGGAAGAGCGTCCCCACAATCAAAAACCCCTCAAGCGAGGGGGAATCTGACAAAGTCTGCTACATCGGACGTATCCGTTTAAACCTCCGATACATGATGCCATAAATCAACTTGGCATTTTCGGAGAGGTAGACGGATAAAACCAAATAGCATCTGCCCCGAATCTCAGCGTCAGGACATCGCAGTCTTGTGCGCCGCCATTCGGAGGGGAACAATACCCAACAAGTTCAAATTCGTGGAAATAACGGTAAAACCCTATAATGGAAATATACTCAAGAACACCAGGGAATACAATTCCCAAAAGGCCTTCTCGATCTTTCAGAGCTAAGCTCTGTAATGAGGAATCAAATTCTTTTAAAAACAATGGAATTAAATTCCAGAAACCCCCATGATGGGGAAATGAAAAATGGAACTAAAATTCCATAGATCCTCATATATCAGAGGGGAAATGCCTGATCTTCGAAGACATTGGGGTTTACTATTCAAAGATTATGCATTTTTGGATCTCTGAGAGATCGGTTCCAAAAGTGAGCAAAGCTCTTGCGGTGGATTTAAAATCCAGAAGAAAAAAAACTAGAAAAAGGGGTTTCTTGTTCCTAAGAGATAAATGTAGTTCAAGATCTTTACCCATAAGAGTTTTCTTTTAAATAGAGTTTAACTCTGAAATTTCAACGGGCAGAGAACTGAGCTCTGAGAAGAGAATTAAATTCTCAAGAAAAAGACTTGGGAAGAAGATGAAGGAACAGTGGCTATCTCAAAGGCTAAGCCCTTATTTATAAGACGTGATGGAGAGCAGTTCATCTCCCCGTTCCCCTAGACAATCCAACGGCTGTAAAAGTGGACAGCGTTGCACTCACGTGTAAGCCACGTGAGAGCAACGCTGTGGGGGCATTTGTTTCGTTATAAGAAGAAAAAAAAAGAAGAAGAAAAGAAGATGATAGAAAGAAAGAGGGAAGCTTCTCACTAAACAAAGTCTCACGTGTTAAACACATGAGCGCCTATATGCTTTGCATATAGGCGCTGCAATTAAACTATAGATAGGCTGAACAAATCCCCACGTGTTAAACACGTGTGTGCCTATACGCAAAGCATATAGGCGCTACAATTAAACTACAGATAGGCTAAACAAAGGTGTTAAACACGTGAGCGCCTATATGCAAAGTATATAGGCGCTGCAATTAAACTACAGATAAGCTAAACAAAGTCTCACGTGTTAAACACGTGAGTGCCTATATGCAAAGCATACAGGCGCCGCAATTAAACTATGGATAGGCTATAAAACAAAGCCTCACATGCTAAACACGTGAGGACACCTCCTTACTTAGAATTAAATTCTACTTAATGAACTGTTGGATCAAGGATCCAACGGTGATTAAACATAGAATTAAATTCTATTGGGAAGAATATTTTCTGTTAGACAGAGAGTTAATGGATCAAAGATCCAAAATATTTTCTATCTTTCTAAACAGAGAAAGATTATACTTTATTAAATTAAACACCATTGGATTAAAAATCTAATGGTAATTAAAATGTCACCGCTTAATAGAATTTTATTCTATATATGGGGATAATATCCCCAATCTTGTTAAAAACGAGAACAATATCTTCTGTAAAACAGAAGTCCTTGGATCAAAGATCCAACGGTGAGTAAAATTCCCCAAATCAATTATGAGACCAATTAAATCAATTGGGATCTCTCAATAAGAGATTTTCTCAGAATTAAACAAACTTCATTCCACAATATAAAAAAACCCGAGACTTCAAGTCTTAAGGGGGGAAAGAGAAAAAAAGAGGGAGGAGAGACAGACGCAGAGAGAGAGAGAGAAAGAAAGCTCCCCAGAGGTTTAAAAATAAGAATATACAGTGAGCTTTGGAGGAACAGGAGAATTTAATTCTCAAAAGAAAGACTTGCTTCCTTGAAATATTAGGTAAAAAGAAAAACATTTTTCACTTGCCTCTCTAAGGGTTTAACCCTTCATGCAAGAACTTAGTTCTTCCTCTGGTTGAGATCTGCAAAAGCAGGTCTCCCCATAAGTTGATAATTTAATTCTCATCGGGAAGATTCTGTCATGCAGATTCAAAACCTAGGGGAAAGAATTGAGTTCAAAGAATTTAATTCTTACAAAACACATGGAAATTTAATTCCTCTGAAAACTAGGGTTTAACCCTATAAAAAGAATTTAATTCTTACAAAACAAGAGACATGAGATCCTCCAAATCCTAGTGTCATTAACATGAGATCAAAATCTCCAAACACTCAGAAGGAAAGACTAATGATTCATTAGCGTTTAAACACTATAATGAGGACCGCACGTGTTTCCCATGCGAGCGCTTAAAAGAATAACAAGAAGCGCCTCCTGGGGCAATCACGTGTTTTGCATGCGATCTCCAATCAAGTGCTTAGCACTTATATGAAAAAAAGGAGAGGATAAAACCCAAAAGGCGGTACCTGTTCATACCATAATATTGCATCATTATATTCCCCATTCTTATTCGTTTTATAAATAAACAGGTGCTTTAGACGCATGTCTGCTACATATTACAGGTTACAGGTTCTTGGATCTAAAACAGTGAAAAAGATAAAAGACGATGCAAAAGTGAAACTACAACCAACAAACAGAAGGATCTTGATCAAGCCTACATAAAGATCGGTTCACAAACTACAAGGCAACGCAAGGTCTAAGATTTCGTCTCGAAGCAACGGTTAAAATTCACTACACTATTCACTGGAGATCTGGAAGAAACCTCAAAGCCCATTTGAGAAAAGTACAGAATAAATAGGAAGACCAAAACCACCAAAACAAAGCCCAGAATTTACAGCCTCTAAGTCAACCATTGGGCCGCGGTTCCGCGGCCCAACCCTTGTTGAGGTCGCGGATCCGCGGCCATACAGAGCCCGGAGTAGATAAATTTTTTACTATAATCTGTGGCTGCGTTGAATGGTCTACCTAGGGGTATTTGTGTAAATACAGACGTGCGAATCATTTATAACCTAGGATTTCCTATCCTCTATAAATAGGAACTCTAAAGCTTGTATTAGGCTATCCCTCCCTTCATTAATAAATTTCAGCATTCTTTTGGAGAGCATCATTTTTGTAAGTTCTTTATTTTCAGCCCTAGGTTAATTTTCTATTCTTTTCCTAGATAAATTTAATTCCTTGCCCTAGTTAATCTTTTATTCTCTACCCTAGATAAATGTATTTTAATTCCCTAATGAGTGAGTAGTCTCCTCGCTTGTTAGGGTTAGATCTGGGGAAGGTTTGAGAGACGAAGATCTCTCATCCCCTTTTTTGCCCGTCATATATTTTCATAGGACTCTATGCATACATGCACATACCGCTCCCTACGGCACCCTATCCCACGAGGTAGCGGTGATACCGTAGTATAAAGGTCCGGTTGTGATGGTTTTCCATGGAGGTTAGGGTAAGGATGGATAAAGGAAGGACAAGAACCTAGAGGAAGAAACATCTTGCCAAATGGTTCTAATCCCTTTTATTAATAATTACCATAACACCTAATTAGATCTTCATATGGGTATAGAAAGCGGTGAGATTTATTGACTTTCCAAACTTAACCTAGACCTAACCCTAGCAAGATTTAGATATAGATTAATTTAGTTTTTAGATTTAATAATCAATCCGGCTCCCATCGGAATTAACTCGTTTGAGCGATTAGGAAATTCACAACATCCCTGTGGACCGACCCGTACTCACCAGCTAGCTACCAAGCGACGCCGTTCTTGATTGCGGTTTAGAAATAGTTTTGACATACAAATCAGTACCCAACTTTAGTGCCCCTCACGTGTTCACACGTGAGCGCCACAAGAACCAAGTGCTTAGAACTTATATGTAAAAAAAAGGAATAAAACCCAAAGAACAACGCCCACTTTAGGACACCTCACGTGATTCACACGTGAGCGCCTCCAAAGTTCATTGTTTAACACTGGTCCAACGCCTCACGCGGGATACACGTGATTACTACATTTACCAGTGCTTAGCACTAAAAGGGTAAATATGGAGACCCAAACCTAGTCACAAATTGGCTAAGTCTTCCCGAGGTCAAAAATGTTTTGATCTCCAAATCGACCGAGTCTCTGTGCTCATGTTTTCCCAAACTGATCTTAGTCCCAAATATGAATATTGATCTTCCAACTGATGATATCCAAAACGATACCCATTCCACATTCTCCCGAGGAAATCTTAGTCTCAAACATGACTAACATTTCTTAGGTCTACAGCAGCACCATCTTTCCCCTCAAATATGGGATTTGGTTTAAGGGTACATCTCTCCACACCTCTGATATATGTCATTGTAATTCCTCAACGTCTTCAAAGAGGTGGCGGGTCCCGACAACCAACAATTCTTTGGTGCACTTCCAAACCGACGTGCACACCTCAAATCAGACCGCATCCCAAACTGGGTGCATCCCAAATCATCGTTGTTCTTCCCGTCACGTAATAAATACACGTGCGCGCAAGATGGACAACGGACAGAGACGTTCTTAAACTAAAATCTCACCTCCAAAATGGTGATCGACGGACCGAGACGTCCTAAAATCTCACCTCCAAAATGGTGATCAACGGACCGAGACCTACTTAAACTAAAATCTCACCTCCAAAATGGTGATCAACGGACCGAGACGTCCTTAAACTAAAATCTCACCTCCAAAATGGTGATTAATGGACCGAGACGTCCTTAAACTCTCGGTCCTTAAACTAAAATCTCACCTCCAAAATAGTGATCAACGGACCGAGACGTCCTTAAACTAAAATCCCACCTCCAAAATGGAGATAATGGACTGATATGTCCCTAAACTAAGACAACAGAGCTCAAATGCTCTCTTGTTGGATCTGAAACAAAAATAATCCTAGAACCTTGTTAAGTAGATCTTAGTCTCAAATTGGACTAATCTATCCTTAACAAAAGACCAACCGAGCCCCTACTACTCACATACATTTAATAGATTAACGATCCTTAAATAAAAACCCCAAATCTAAGATATACGGATTTAAACTAATCCATGCCCTATGGGCAACAACATAAATTAGTCTCCGTATACAATCCACGGGCAACCTAAACAAACAAAAACACACACGACACGAAGTGAACTTCTGTAGCAGGAGAAAGTGTTTATCGTGATGCGATAACGTAATTAACTGCAAGGGCTTGCGCCTGCAGGGAAGAGTGTCCCCATAATCAAAAACCCCTCGCAAACGAGGGGGAATCTGATAAAGTCTGCTACAACGGCCGCATCCCTCCAAACCTCCGATATACGGTGTCATAAATCAACTTGGTATCTTCGGAGAGGTGGACGGATAAATCCAAATAGCACCTGCCCCCAAATTCGGGCAAGACAATCCATCCCGGTTCGTCTCTGTTTTCAGCGATGAACAGTTCTATAATTACAATAAACACCTTTTAGAACTTAACAATAGTGGGGAAAATAATCATTCAAATGTGCAATATTTCAGACTAATCAAATACCCCCAAACTTAACTTTGATCGTCCCGAGCAAACTAGTTATTAAAGAGAAGAAGAAGAAAAAGAAAAACCTAGAACATTTTCGTAGGTAACACGATTGCACTGAGCACGTGCAACAAGACTTTAAACCTCTAGGTGTCCCTAGTAGGAGAAGTGTTGTCTCCTGAGGGTTTTCAGCGGATTACACCAACAAAATCCCATAATAAAAGAAAGATGATGAAAGTTACATACAAAGATATGAACATATAAAAGAAAGAACTTGAAAAGAAGAGTTCCAAAATATACTAGCTTTTAGGTTTCTATGAGCCCTAACTTAATGGTCGTGAAAAGATGTCAACAATCACATCATCCCTCAATAAATCATCGCCTTTCATCTTCCTCCCTACCTTTCTTCCAAACATCGATCATATACCCCTACATGTGTGTAAAAGACATCCCTACACTTAGATAATTCAATTCATGCTATCATACTCTTATCCATCTTCCTTAGTACTTTTTAGTCGGTGAATATTTTAGATGGAATTGCTCACACATTCTTCATGCGACCGTTAATACTTCTTAAGATACTAACCAACCGATTACCGAATGTGCTCACTTATTAAGGCGTAATTAGAAATATCCTCGTCAATACCTAAGACTTAGCAGTGGCTCCTAAACCAGTTGGTCTAAAGCACTAGGTGATAAAGCACCCTCGCTATATTTTTTTATGCCACCTTAAGTAATTACAAAACCAGTGTTCTTTTTTCTTCGTCATTTTTCATTTTTTCATTTATATTTTTTTCGTTTATTTATTTTCCTTCATACTAAGGCTTTTAGACAAGAGCATTTCAAGGTAACCTCTACTATCCTAAGTTTCAAGATATGTGCAAGTGTGTATAGTAGGGTATCAACGTTCAGAAGTTTGGACTCAAGAATAGAGACTATTTTTCAGATTCAAATCTATCCTCAGATTAGTGATTCTCTTCATCTTACTAACCCTTGGGACAACAGCTCATGACTATCTATTACTAGTTTCGTTTTAAAAATATCTAATTTTCTTACTTTTCTTAAATCTCTTCCTATCTTTCGTATGTAATTTTTCACTTTCTAACTTTCATTATCAAAAAAAAAATTGTGCTTTTATTTAGTATATTGCAAAAATTGATGCGTGAATAAGCACAAAGCTCCCCCAAACCTATTTGCAGCAGTGTCCTCACTAATGTCATCTGTTAAGCTTAAAACCTGTAGATTTGGGAGAAAAAGTTAGTGATGGGGACAAGAATTAATGGCAGTGAAATCCTCCCTCAAACTTATCTTTAGATCACAATTTTTAAATTTTTTTTCAAGAGCCAAAATATTTTTCTCCCCCCCCCCCCCAAACATGAGTAAAACAGTATTAAGCATTTAAAATTATAAGAGGGAGGTAAAGTTATTGGTCTATGCAAAGCTTTACAAAGACCAAAATTCAACAACAACCATTCGAATATTTTATCGATGTAATACAATAGTTAGTAGAAGATTATAGATGTGAAGAAGTAGGGAGATAGGAGGCGGAATCGATCGGGTTTACGTCTCAGTTAGTAGAGACGAAATGGTGATGATGCACTACTCCCATTCTCGTTCTTGATAAGAGGAAGGGTGGCGGTTCGACTTCTTTGGGTAGGGCTTGATTTATCACAACTCCCATATTTTCTAGGAATGCAAGTTCTTCGGCAAAAATGTCTTCAAAACTTTCATCTATATTCCGAATGATAATATCATTGGAAAGGAAGTTATGAAACTCGGATAGCTCAACTAAATCATTCGACAAGTCAAAGAGTTTGGACTTAAGTGTGGACTTGTCGACAGAAAGGTCTTCACGTGTATAATAGATAGTAGGATCAAACCATAACGCACTAGTAGCGTCGAGATCAATATCGTAAAGCTCCTCAAATTTGCAACTGTCGGAAGCTATCTTTTCGACAGAACATACATGAGCATATGATTCTGATAGTTGACTTCCTAGCTTGTAGATGTTAAGCTCAATTATCATCTTCCCAAAGGACAGGTTCATTGAACCGTTATGACAATTGATTATCGCGTTTGAAGTTTCTAGGAACGGTCGACCTAGAATCACCAGAATTTGGTTCCATGGGTTCGCTACAGGCTGTGTATATATAACTATAAAGTCCACAGGGAATATAAATTCCCCGACTTTGATTAACACGTTCCCTAGCTCACCCCGAGGTTGGGTGATAGATCGATCAGTCATCTAGAGAGTGCAATGCGTAGGTTTCAGCTCTCCTATCCTTAATTGCTTATAAACAGAATATGGAAGCAAGTTAACACTAGCACCTAAGTCAAGTAGACCACGATTGATACTTTTACCCTCAATAGTTATAGATATTATAGGACAACCGGGGTCCTTACATTTCGTGGGCACCAATTGGATAAGAGAATTGCTCATATTACTCGCTAAGAAAACCTTTTTAGGTACTTGCGTTTTCCTCTTCCTAGTGCACAAGTTCTTTAAAATTTTCGCATAGGACAGAATTTGTTTGATAGTATCTAGGAGAGGAATATTTATGTTAACTTACTTAAAAATGTCAACAATCTTCTCCATTTGGGGACTTGGTCTGTTGGCCCTCAACCTATGTGGAAAAGGAGCTTTATCAATAAGGGTTGGGTCCAACTTTTGAGGAGAAGTTTGTGGGGATGGAATGGATCCCAAAATTGGATTTGGGATGGATGTAGATAGTAATTCCTTCAAGAAAGTGGATGAAGGTTCGAGCCTAGTGGGAAATTGAGAATAGGCTCGGAAGAAAGTGGTGGACTAGATGAAGTAGGATTAGAAGTAGTAGCCGGGGTTTCATCTGATTCATCCTCAACAACTTGTTTACCAACATTGTTATTCAGCACTCTTCCCGAACTCAACGTAGTTACGGCACTCACATTATGATTTTGAAGGATGATATTCGCGCTTTGTGAGTGGCCAGGATTTAGTAGAGGTTGAGATGGAAGTCTCTCTTTCTCTCTCTCGCTCATCACGGCATTTAACTATGCAAGTTGTGCTTCTATCGATTTTATGCTTTCACTGTGGGAAACAGTGTGTTGCACTAATGTGTGGAAAGAAGATGTTAAATTAGTCGTCGTTTGCATGGATTGTTTGATGAACGTTTCTAAGTTACATTCGAACGCAGAGGTTTTATCAGTACCGGCCGTTGAAATATTATTATAAGGATCAAAGTTGTTGGCCGGGTTTTGAAAAGATTGCGGTTGAAAGAGGTGCTGATTTTGTTATGGTGGTTGTTGTTGCTGTGGAGGAGGCCTTTGATAGTTACTTGGGAACTGGTTTTGATTTTGAGTTTGGTTTTGTTCCAAGCAAAATTAGGATGATTCCTCCATCCCTGATTGTATGTGGAAGAATAAGGATCGTTTCAAGATTGTTGCTGAAAAGCAGCATTAGTTTGTTCTTGACCTTGAAATGGAGGATTTAAAGGACATTCTTCCGTTAAATATGATGGGTCAAAAAAGCAACCACACGCGGTTTTGGGGAGCGTAACTTGGTTTAGGGAGGTTTGGGAAACTTTGTTTTCGATAGCTTCGAGTTTCTTTTGCATCGCGGCCATTTCAGCTTTCACTGCGATGGAAACGTTGAGCTGATGGATACCTGCCCTAGATGAAGTTGGTCTAACGCTTTCCCACTGTAAGGTTTGTTCGGCGAGATCTTCCAGGAATTGCCAAGCTTCGCCATCGTCTTTAGACATGAAATGGCATTGACAAATGGTTTCAAGCATTTGTTTCGTGGCAGGATTAACACCCTCATATATAATTCGGCAAAGTTTCCATCTATCAATTTCGTGATGGGGGCATTGTAGAAGAAGATCCTTAAACCGCGCAAAGCATTTCTACGATGGTTCGTTGGGAAGTTGGGTAAACTAGTTAATCTCGCTTCGAACACGGGCGGTTTTATGATTGGGATAAAATTTCTTAAGAAATGCTATAACGAATTTATCCCATTTGGCGATAGAATGTGCGGCAGTGCTATAAAGCCATTTTTCTGCTAGGTCGCACAAGGTAAAAGCGAGAAGACGTGATCGCATAGCATCCTCTAAAAGTTGGGTTGTGCCCATCATTGCGCATACGTTTTTGAATTTGATGATGAAAACGTATGCGTCTTCGGATTCAAGCCCGTGAAATTTGGGTAACAAGTTGATGAAGTGGGGTTTAATTTCGAAATTATCCTCGTTGGCCGGTTGATCGCACGCTTTCGGCGTGTCGAGTTTTAAGTTCTAAAGTTTAACCGCGATCAGGACGGTGTCGCTTTGCGGCTAGCCGCGATGAGCACGGGTCGATCCACAGGGAGACGGAGCGTTTTAGGTTCTTGTTCTTACGAGTTAATGGGCGTGGGAGGATTTGTTTGTATCTATCCTATATGTTATATGCAAAGTTAAACTTGTTAGGAAATGATAGGATAATGTAAGTTAATGGATTCCGTATTCAAGTCCTTTGAGCCGAACTCAACCAATGAAGCTAGAGCAATCGGCAATAACGTGGATTAGGGTGCTTAAGCACAGTATTCATGGAATCCAGCTTATTGACCCTTTTCCTTCCGTTCTTGTCTCTTGCTTTCGCCTCCGGTCAAACCGAACGCAACCGGTCGCGGTTAGGAATCACCGATACCTTGGTGGGGTAAGGTGCCTAACGGAGCGCTTGTGTAACGTTTGGACGGAGTTCAAATGGAAAAGATAGGAAAAGGAAATGAAAAACGAAACGTTAACTTACAATATCGGTTTCTTTTCCTAACAACACATATTCACAACATCAACACAACAAACCAAAAAGAGCAAAAGAAAAGAGAAAAGAAAAGAACGGAAAAAGCATTACAAGTAAGTAAAGGGCATGGTAATAAATTGCAAGGTAAGTAAAGCAAGAATTAAAAGAGCAAGGATAAAAAGAGCAAGTAATAAAAGAGCAAGAAAGAAAGAACTAGGAACCCAAGTGTGCAAAATGAAAGTTCTATTATGTCCAAGATACAACCTTGAGATCAATACCCTAAACTTAAACTTGCAAGCTCACTAAAGAGGTTGCAAGATCAAGAGAAGGGCATGAACTCAAGGGAAAGCTATGTACAAGAACTAAAGAAACAAAAAGAGTTACAAAATGTATGGAATGTTTAACAAAACTTGGACCCTTGGTCCCTTGCCCACTGCCTGCTATATATAGGCACAAAAAATGAATAAACAAACAATAACAAAATGATGACAAGGCAGCAATGGAGGGCCAGTAGAAAGATGGGACCCAATGGGCACTGTAGGGCCGGCGAGCTCAGATGGAACAGGCTTGTGCTCGGGTCAATTCCAAGGGATGGGGCTCGTGCTTGTACTGTAGTCTTGTGTTGCCCCCAGAAGTCCAATGGTGCAACTTGATTTCTCTAATTTAACCTGGTCTGCACTCTTGGATATAGAGGGAAACTTGAAGATACAAATCACATCACAACTTTATGCAATAAATGCACATCACACCATATGTGCCCACTTGCTCAAGCCATCATGCCATGGCTGCCCCCTAGGTCCTAGTGCAACTTGTGTACAACTTGTATTGTGTTGATCCATTTAGATAGAAAAGTGTGTACACAAGCATGTTAAACAAAGAAATCCAAGAATTATCGGTCGGTTTGCGGTTCTGGTTGCAGTGTCAGCTCACAACTGTAATATCTGTGATTTTAAGTGTATTTCCAGTATTTTGTCACGGATACCTGTAATCTGTAATACTGAGCAGACACTGGTTAATAGTACCGATAAATAAAAAAAAATAGATAATGAATGAGCGGTATCAAAATGCAATATTCTGGTCTGAACAAAAACCCTCAAACTTATCTTTTGCTCGTCCCGAGCAAAACAAAATCCTAGCCTCACTTTCGCAGGGAACGCGATTGCACTGAGCGCGTGCAACAAGCCGTTAAACCTCTAGGTGTCCCTAGTAGGAGGAGTGTTGTCTCCTGAGGGTTTTCAGCGGATACTACCCACAAAATCCTGTCAAGCTAGTTTCATAAGTTAACGTTGATTCTACTCCTACAGTTTAGTATCTAGGTTAGAAACTCTATCATCCTAAGTTAGAAATATCCAACCCTAATGTTTCACAGCTCCTATCTATTTAACATCAGACCCTATACGTTCCAAAAAAGTTTAGAAAGTTGCTGGTATCTCCTGAGTTTTCCTTCTAAAGCGCGGTCTCAAATCAGGGATTTTTATCAACTTTACAGAAAACATAAGACTTATTCTTCATTTTTATCTTTCCTCTAAACATCAATTGTATACCCCTACGTGTGTGTATATTTGCACCCCTATACTCAAGAATTCAATTCAAACTATAATACCTTTGCCCTAATACCTAATATTACTTCTTTTCATTAAATGATGGACGGATTTGCTCACACACTTTTCATGCGACTATTAATGTTTCTTGAGGCACTAACGGCCGATTACTGTTTGTGCGAGCTTAAAGCGTAAATAGCAGTTTCCAGGTCTTGAATTTATTTATTTATTTTTCTTTTTTTTCCTTTTATTTTTTTTTCTTTTTCAAGACCGGATATATTTTTCAATGATGCTCTTTTGGTGTTTAGCTTTAAATACCGTTTTTTCTTTCATACTAGGTTTTCAGGCAAGAGTATTTCTAGGTATCCTCTACTATCCCAAGTTTCAAGGTGCATGTAAGTGCAGTTTGTAGGGTATATGCTTTCTAAATTTGGACTCAAGAATAGAAACTATTTTTTAGACTTATCTTTCAGTAAAGTTTCAATACTCTCCCTTCATCTTGACTTAACTAAAGAACTGAACTCAAGATTACCTATTTCTCAAAAAAAACTGTAAGGACGTATAATCACCAAGTTTAAACAGAATGAGGGTTATTTTTAGGGTTTTCAATTCCTAATCCTAGGATTTAGTTATTTCTAACATATCAACTAAACTTTCAGAATAAAAATCTCAGTTACCCTATTATCTAACTTGACGAGAAAGTTTTTATATTTTTGGAAATTTTTTTGATTTTTATGGGTTTTTAAATGAGTATGCAAATGCAAAATATACAAATGAATGCGAAGGAAAGAAAGCTTACCGAGCACACCCCCAAACTTAAACTTGACAGTGCCCTCACTGTCAGGCTACATCAAGAGGGTCAAAATTGTCGGCGCTCCCCAAAAACAAATTATATACAAAACAAAAAAGGAAACCAAAAATATATACACAAAAAGGGTCCCCCCCCTAAACTTAAGTGAAACGGTGTTTCCACTGTTAAGCGTTGAAGTTCATGATTAGGGGGGAAAGAACAATATCAATCTATACAAGGCCTTACATAGGCCAAACGTTAGCACCAACCATTCAAAAATTCTGTCGCTATAAAGCAGTGGCTGGTGAAAGAATGCGGAGAGAAAAGAAATGGAGAATACGCGAGACCGTATGGGGATAGAAGTGGGATACGGTCTCGGTATACGAGGAGAAGAATGGCGGAAGGGAAAAAGAAATGGTGTACAAACTTGAGGGTGAAAATGGAGTGAATAAATTAGCACAATTTGTGATGACCAATGTGTAAAAAGCGATTGTACTAATCTATTAACCCGTCGCGAAATGGGGTCAAATCCCTCAAGATTCGTGAGAAAACATGGGTACGCCGAACTTGGTAAACCAGTCATAAGAAATGAAATTGATACGGTGTCTTGCAAAGTCAGAACGACGGAAAGGATGGAGGGAAGTGATTGTTAGTGTATATGCCCTAGAGGCCATTACTGTATCATACTAGCTTGTATATTACTTAATGGAAGTTTGGGATATTCACACTTGTATAGACAATCTTGCTCAAAATGGTAGTATGCTACTTGGTTTGTCTCTACTTCAATATGTGCATGTGTTTCTTTTAGCATATCACTTATATACATATTAGTGGAGCCCTTAGGATCTTTGCTTGATTACCAGCGTTGTAATGGCAGCCACACTTGTGGGGGCTGGGTAATCTATAAGCACATCCTTATACAGGTCCCTAGTCGTAGGACTATCGAGACAGGGCATCGATACTCCGGAGTAGACTAGCGTATACGCTTCTCATCCCAGCAGGGGAGATGGTCTGTCCCACAGCCATCAGTACGTCGTACTGGAGATAGTATGCGAGTGCTCGTTAGGTTACGAGTACACTGGACAGGACTCGTCGGGAACTTTTGGTTGGTATTATACCTATCGTCAGTTATCAGTTCTCAGGTGACATGAGTACAGTTTAGTCCGTTGACTTGACACTGTCACTTCGCCTCAATTGTGTTCCCACTGTTCTTTGATTACTACCCTACCACGGCTCAAAGGAGTCGTGCAAACAGGTAGTAGTTGGGTGCAGTCCCGAAGCACTTGGAGACAGTGACGGTTAGACAGGATTCGTCTCTCCCGGTATTAGGGGTTGATATCACGCTGTGTCTAGGAGAGCCATTACACATAGTCGTCCCTGGCCAGGGCAAGCGAGATATACTGGTAGGTTTCCAGTGTTATCTCAGGGTGTTCTGGGCTACACTCCGACACGACTTGTACCGCTATTAGGGGACTGACGTTCGCCACCCACTAGACCCGCCATGCGATATTCTTAGACAAACAGACCGGACTGTACGGAGATTGTCACATAAGGCTCAGTAGGAGTTCGGATGGGTTTACCTCATCGGCCTTCTTATCGACATCTACCTGGGGACCGTTACGTACAGCTAGTGCCGCTTGCGGTCTGTGGTTAAACCCACTGCCAGCGTAATGTCGAGTCTTTAGAGTCCCACACAGAGAGTTTTCCTGCACTGAGCGAAAGGTGTAAAGGCCGTATTGTTTTACGGCAGGGCTACGATCACTTACGTGCACTTGTGTGCGTATGCTGTTCGGGCAGGCAATACTAGTGGGCTTTGGTTTAAGCCGGATCCTAGTATTGCACGGATGGATTTGTTTTGTCTTCTGTGCATTCGCATTCTACGGAATGCGGATGTGGGTGTGTATGCACAGTTGTGAGGAGCGAAGAGGAAGGAGGTGCCTCATTAGGGTTTTGACAGTTGATTCGGTCGAAGCCATAATGAGGCGGACTCATTAGGGTTTTGACAGTTGATTCGGTCGAAACCATAATGAGGCGGACTCATTAGGGTTTTGGCAGTTCGTGTAAGTCTACGCTAGCGCCCCGGCCGTCTACAGATGCCAAATGCGGAACAAAAACTTTTAAACTGGCGCTATCGTATACTTTAACCCGGATCTTCCATTATTGCTAAACTAACAAACTGTAAAGAGTGTAGGAATGTTATACCGAACGATCCGAGTCCTTCGTTCTTCAACCATCATCCCACGCTCCGTTGCGGCTGCTCCGATCTCGTCGATCTCCGATGTCCTCGTCGAAGTGGCACCACATGATCGGTTCTTTAAACGGGCTCCCGCCTCTGACTCGAGGCAACTCGATCGTCAAGTTTGCAAAAGAGACGACCAAGAATGATGTAGAGAATGAGTAGATGACTTTGTCTCACTTCGTCCAAATCCGTGGACGATCGGTTAATGAAGTTGCCGTGGAAATCGGATGATGGAATGAAATGAACTGTAAAATTCCATACACCCCGAATGCTATCATAATCTTTTCTAACCGAAATGAAACATCAAGTGAGAGTGAGAATGAGGAGAGAGAGAGGGCAAGCCATATATAGCAAGAGGGAGGTGACCGTAGGAGAGGGGGGTGACCACAAGAGAATGCTTCTCACTTCAAAAATATCTTAAGCAATCCAAAACCATTAATAACAAAGCATGAATCACTAATAACACCTCATCAAGCATTAATGAACCATTAAATGCAACCAATGAAAACTTAACACCATTTAATCCTAGTCACCTCATCTAGAACCTTCTAGTAGAATCCACACTCATCTCAAGAAAAGACAAATCCGTCTTTAACCGAATGTTAAAAGACGGCTGATAGAAAACTGGAAACTGGCAACTTCCAAAAGTGATCCTGAAACGAATTTCAGGACAACCCCGAAACTGTATAAATATACCCGCATTTGTATTACGACCGAATACAAATGCAACTGAGACAAAGATATTATACCTACTCAATATAATACTCGGATCTGGCTTAAACCAAAGCCGACCAGTATCAACTGTCCGAAAATCGACACGTGCGTAAACGCACGTGCATTTTCCGAACCCTGCCATAAAACCATACGGCCTCTACAACGTTTCGCCCGAACTTGGGAAACTGTCTGTGGGGGACTCTAATGACTCGTCAGCACCCTGGCAGTGGGTTTAACCACAAACCGTCAGCGGCACTAGCTATGCGTAACGGCTGCCCATGGACTGACCTCAAGGGTGGCCGAGGAGCGAACTCAAGGGAGGCCGATGAGCGAACTCCTCCGAAAACCCTACTGAGCCTAACAGTGACAATGTATATATAGTCCGGTCCGTTCGTCAATGAGTATCGCATATCTGCCTAGGGGGCTAGCAACGTCAGACCCCCAATAGCAGTATAAGTCATGTCGGAGTGTAGCCCAGAACGCCCTGAGATACTACTGGAATACCTACCAGTAAATCTCCTGCCTCGGCCGAGGGCTTTGCGTAATGGCTCTCCTAGACACAGCACGATCTCGCCCCCAATACCGGGAGAGACGAATCCCCTGCCGATCCGCTCACGTGCCTCCATATGGCTCGGGACTGTACCCAAAAGCTACCTGTTTGCACGACTCCTTTGAGCCGTGGTAGGGTAGAAATCAAAGCACAGTGGGAACTCACACGAGACAAATGACGACCTCAGGTCGATGAACTAACCTGTACACATGTCACCAGGGAACTGCTATCTGACGATAGGTATAGTACTAACTAGCAGATTCCCGGCGAGTCCTGTCCGGTGTACTCATAACCCAATGAGCACCTGTATACATCTTAGGTGATCCAACTGACACCAGTGGCTTGTGAGACCGGCCACCGCCCCTCGTCGGGGTCTCGACTGTATACACTAGTCTACTCCGGAGTATCGATGCCCTGTCTCGAAACTCCCACGACTAGGGACCACAATTAAGGATATGCATATAAACTACCCAACTCTCACGTATATGATCGCCCTCATACTGTTGGTAGTAAAGCAAGATCCTAAGGGCTCTATCAAAGTGTAACATGCAATCAGTCACCTGAACATGTACACGACTGATAAAGGCAAACCAGATAGCATACTATCATCTCGAGTAAGACTGTCCTACCGGGATAGGTCCTCCGCAATCATTGCCTGCGATCCAATAATTGACTATGAGGGCACTATCTCCAACAATCTCCCACTTGCACTCAAGGCTAATATTGCGATGTCGACTACTCACAGCCCGTGTGAAACCGAACATCCAACTCCTCTACTAATCAGTTTCACAAAGCCCGTTTGTAAAACTATTGTGTTCGAGAAATAGCCTCGGTGAGTGGATCCGCCTAGAAGTTTCTTTCTGTATCTCTCTTAATCTCAAGTTCGCGGAGAAAGCCATCTCCCGAATTGAGTAGTACCTGTCTTAGAATATGTCTGGATATCTGATGGGACCTTAGTTCATAAATGAACTCCATATCCAAACTTCTTAGACTGTATTGATCACTGAACCTACTCAGTATCCGGCACCATGCCACCCACAGTATCCTCTGGAACCACCTGTCCATAATACTGTCCCTCGTCAGAGGGAAAACTAAAACTCTGACAAACACTCTGTCATCCATGTCACCTTTGAAGCCTGGAATGATAACCGTCTCCCGAAAGAGGCTGCCGTTATCAAATCCGCAGAACATGTACCAATGTTCTAAAACTGCTTCCTTATGTTTCTCCAGGATTGGATTAATACAAACTTATTGCATCTAGTGCAAAACCAACATTTGGTGTGGTACTTGACATCACATGATTGACTCAATTGCCTAAGCAAGTGATCTGCCAATCATGCACATCCCTCTCCCCTTTAGTCTATACGACACCTTTAGAGAGGGTGACTCCATCACCTGCAGGTACACTACCATGCTAGGAGTCAACTATTCTAAAAACCATTAGAATATCTGTCAAAGTACTCACATTGGGAGACTACCCAAATCCAGATCTAAAGCCATAGATCCAGAAACCAGAATGTCAAATATTATATCCATATCCTGTCTGGAGAAACAACTGTGCGACGACCACAGTCCAACCGATCGTAGTATAGGAATTTTACTTCCTACTCTGTGTATGTCATCCATATACCATGACATCACACCCTACTACCTTCTTAACTGATCCATCCCCTATTCTGATTGAAGTCAAACCCATGACTGTCACATCAAAATTAGATGATCTATCTCCGCTATAACTGCTCAAGTCTATAAATAAACATAAGCTACTTGCCCACCATGCTTCCGTTGCTCCCACTGACTACGACAACCCTCCTACCGGGTCTCATATCCTGGAACAACAGTAGTGTCAAGTCTGGGTAGATAAGAACCTCCCTGTCACCGTCCTTGAGGCTATCGAAGTATCTCTCGGGTGTCTGAGGTTACCTACCATACCTGCGGAGTGGCTATTGGAATGTCAAACCTGATTGAATGTATAGGTCCTATTAAATTTTTCCGTAATCGTTCGCGGTTCTGGAATCACTTCCAGTTCTACCATACTCCCACTACTGTTTTCTGAAAAAGATCCATTTTTACTAAAACTGTGGCGAGTCAAGAACAATATCACTATTGATCTTCTAAATGGTAGAATATCAACCCTCGTCACAACCAGGGTCAACCCACAAACAGCCATTACAGAAACGTGCCCTGAGTTATCCAGTGTCTGGTTTTAATCATAAGCTGGACAACTCCCCGTACCTTAATTTCTTTTAAGGTACGAACTATTCTATATCCAATATAGAAACTTTGGCACTAATTTAATTTGGAACCATATTCAAATCCATGCATCTGTCTCCAGTGCATATCAACTTAATGGAAAAAGGCTAATCAGCATTACTCAACTTAGGAATCCATCCAATTATGAGTAACCTGAAAGAGAAATACGTTTCTCAAAACCATCACTATTATCTGAATACCATTCACAAGAATCTACATCTTCGATCTCTTTGAAGAATCCCGATACTTGTGATACCTGGTTCTCTACTTTATTCTTATACCCATAACTTCTCAAAACTTAGACCTTGTATTTCAACGAAACACTTGTCTAAATACTAGAGAAGTTATAAGTAAACAGAACAAAGTACGAGGACCTACCCCTTTGTCCTGATGGACACTTGGACAACATACAATACTCTGTATAAGTCCGCTGAGTTAAACAACTCAAAACCTGTGCGTCGTAGGTAGAAAACTGTACCCTGGCGATTTTCTCAAATATCACCAATTTCAACGAATTCCGATATAATGAGGATGATCACCTAATTCCCAATATCTTACTCCCACTCATCATCTGTAAAACCATACAGATATGAGAATGAAACCTGGTAAATACATACCCTTAGAGTAAGTGTCTAATCGGGAAAACAGTTTTTCTTTAACAATGCACTGAAACATGAAAATGTTTCGTAGGGGTATCCTGGTATTCATAGCAATGCCTCTTCCATAATCCAATTCATGACTTCAACCGTATATTTTATTGCCATCTCTCCAAATCCCTTTATTTGTCTTTAGTCGTTACCTTCTGTACACCATCGTTAGGCTAACTGGTTTTCTTCCTTCCCTACCGTTCGGCACCAGCCTATGGTTTGGAAGAAGACTATCCAGTAAGCATAATAGGTGTACCCTCCTAAACCAAGGAGTACTCGCAACTGAGAGAAGGTGACGATAAAAGACAACTGAATAATACCTTATTCTTCTTAAAGGTGAAATAGGAGCGGCGATGAAGTACGCGGTTTTGGTCGTGAATGATATCAGTCGCATTTTACTTTGCCCTCTTTCTAATCCCTTTATTTTGTCTTTACATATTACCTTCTGCACACCCTACTTAGGCTAATTGGTTTTCTTCATTCCCTACCTTTCGGCACCAGCCTATGGTTTGGAATAAGACTATCCAATAGGCGTAATAGGTGTACTCTCCTAAACCAAGGAGCTCTCGCAACCTGAGAGAAGGTGATAATGTTGGAGATAGTGCCCTCATAGTCAATTATTGGATCGCAAGTACGTGATTGCAATGATTGCGGAGGACCTATCCCGGTATCACAGTCTTACTCGAAATGATAGTATGCTATCTGGTTTGCCTTTATCAGTCGTGTACATGTTCAGGTGACTGATTGCATGTTACACTTTGATAGAGCCCTTAGGATCTTGCTTTACTACCAACAGTATGATGGCGATCATATACGTGAGAGTTGGGTAGTTTATATGCATATCCTTAATTGTGGTCCCTAGTCGTGGGAGTTTCGAGACAGGGCATCGATACTCCGGAGTAGACTAGTGTGTACAGTCGAGACCCCGATGAGGGGCGGTGGCCGGTCTCACAAGCCACTGGTGTCAGTTGGATCACCTAAGATGTATACAGGTGCTCATTGGCTTATGAGTACACCGGACAGGACTCGCCGGGAATCTGCTAGTTAGTACTATACCTATCGTCAGATAGCAGTTCCCTGGTGACATGTGTACAGGTTAGTTCATCGACCTGAGGTCGTCATTTGTCTCGTGTGAGTTCCCTCTGTGCTTTGATTTCTACCCTTCCACGGCTCAAAGGAGTCGTGCAAACAGGTAGTTTTTGGGTACAGTCCCGAGCCATATGGAGGCACGTGAGTGGATCGGCAGGGGATTCGTCTCTCCCGGTATTGGGGGCGAGGTCGTGCTGTGTCTAGGAGAGCCATTACATAAATCCATGGCCATGGTAGGAGATTTACTGGTAGGTACTCCAGTAGTATCTCAGGGTGTATTGGGCTTCACTCCGACACGACTTATACTGCTATTAGGGGTCTGACGTTGCTAGCCCCTAGGCAGGATATGCGATACTCATTGACGAACGGACCGGACTGTATATACATTGTCACTGTTAGGCTCAGTAGGGTTTTCCGGATGAGTGCGCTCATCGGCATCCCTTGAGGTCAGTCCTTGGGCAGCCGTTACGCATTGCTAGTGCCGCTGACGGTTTGTGGTTAAACCCACTGCCAGGGTGCTGACGAGTCATTAGAGTCCCCCACAGACAGTTTCCCAAGTTCGGGCGAAACGTTGTAGAGGCCGTATGGTTTTATGGCAGGGTTCGGAAAATGCACGTGCATTTACGCACGTGTCAGTTTTCGGGCAGATGATACTGGTCGGCTTTGGTTTAAGCCGGATCCGAGTATTATATTGAGTAGGTATAATATCTTTGTCTCAGTTGCATTTGTATTCGGTCGTAATACAAATGCGGGTATATTTATACAGTTTCGGGGTTTTCCTGAAAGTCGTTTCAGGATCACTTTTGGAAGTTGCCAGTTTCCAGTTTTCTATCAGCCGTCTTTTAACATTCTGTTAAAGACGGATTTATCTTTTCTTCAGATATGATGAGTCATGCTTCTAGAAGATTCTAGAAGGTTCTAGATTGGGTGAGGTGTCGTGTGACTCATGCTTTGTAATCAACCATTTCTTGTTATGCTTAAGATCTTTTTGCTAGATATTTAGTTTGTGTTCATATTATGATAAGGATGTTTTGTTATGGTTACCTCCTTATCTCCTCCTACACTCACCCTCCTCCTTCATATATGAATGGAAGGCCTCCTCTCTCATTCACTCTCTCACTTGATGTTTCATTGTAGAAAAGATATGATAGTTTTGGGGTGTATGGAATTTACAGTTCATTTCATTCCATCACCCGATTTCCACGGAAACTTCATTAACCGATCGTCCACGGATTTGGACGAAGTGAGACAAAGTCATCTACTCATTCTCTACATCAATCTTGGTCGTCTCTTTTAGCAAACTTGACGATCGAGTTGCCTCGAGTCAGAGGCGGGAGCCCGTTTAAAGAACCGATCATGTGGTGTCACCTCGACGAGATCGGAGCAGCCGCAACGGAGCGTGGGATGATGGTTGAAGAACGAAGGACTCGGATCGTTCGGTACAATCTTTCTACACTCTTTACAGTATGTTAGTTTAGCAATAATGGCAGATCCGGGTTAAAGTATACGATAGCGCCAAGTTAAAAAGTTTTTATTCCGCATTTGGCGTCTGTAGACGGCAGGGGCGCTAGCGTAGACTTACAGTGGTATCAGAGCCTAACCATTTTGCTATACTAACTTGTGCTAACGCGTTTAAAACATCGATCCGACCGGAAATCAAAAATCGCAAAAATCGCAATTTCTTATCCCGACAGTTTCTGTTAATTTTAAACGGTCTCAAAATTTATTTCTGGATGTCTTAAAAATCTGTGCAGGGAATTTTAAGAGCCACGACAAAATTTGGGATCATGATCCCTCCAAGTTGCCGCGGAAGGGCGGCCAAACCCAGGGTTTGGCCGCGCAACCGCGGCCAGGTGGGGAGCACGTGCTCCCAAATTTTCTCAGTTGGTTCTTTGTTAGATTTTAGGGTTTTTGGTATATAAAGTTTTGGCCCAGATTTTGTTACTGTTCACCAGTAAGCTGTGGGGCCCACTTTTTGATATTTGGTCTTTGGTCGATCGAAATTTAAACACGTTAGTTTACAGTGCTTACATTATATCTCCGACCGGGAATGTCATTTGATCGGTAAACCGCGTTTAATTGCTATAGTTCTTTTAGACGGGTTTGCGAACGTTACATTCGCGTTGATGTTCTGTGTTGTGCTGTGATGTTGCGGATTTGTCGTGGTGGATAGCAGTGTGCAATGGTAGTACAGTTTGAGTTTATTTGTACATTTGATATTGCGGGGCGAGCGTCCAACTTGTGGACAGCCGTCACTGCCTGTTGTATAATATTCTTTTGGGGCACGACCAGGTTGCAGTCGATGTACCTATTGTACTATTTTTCATTACTGTACTAGGTTTTGCCCCGAGACGGAGTGCACGGATAGCCGGGTTCGGGAAAGCAACGGGTCCGCATCTCATGGCTTTGAGAGGCAGAGGGCCCCCACTTCAGAATTGGCAGACTATTCGCCGCACTCGTAGGGGGTACAGGTTGACCCAAGGAGGGGTGCTCAATTTACCGGATTCCGTGATGCCGGGTGTTCCATTCACTATGCTGTGGGGACTACCTCGCTTCAGGTTTTGGCGGGTAACTTGCCGCACCCGTAGGGGTCTAGGTTTCATTGCACAGGCTATCCACACGACAGGGGAACGTCGAGTTTCAGCAGCGGCTCTGTGAAACTCGGGGATCCCAGATATCTGTATGGTTCTGTGATGCTTATTACTTTTCTGTAATGTTGCATACTATCATGCCTGGAGCGATTATTGTATATTGGCTTATATACTATTAGATGTTGTATATGTTTTACACCCGCGCTAGTCCAGCCCCCGCTCTGTCGTTAGTTAAGTAACCTAACGGGTGATGACGGGATCCAGTGACGAATGCGGATGGCATATACGTACATTTTATTTTCGTTCTTTTCTGGTGTGATTGAATGATGGGACTGCGTTGATTCTGATCAATGCAAAAGTAAAACAAACCTGTTTACAGTTGTTGGAACAATTTAAAAAGTGTTATTGCAAAGACGTTTTCTTTTGTTATGCATAGCGGTATTCGGTGGAATATCCTGCACCTCATTCGACGGGGCAAGGGCCGATATCCCTTCACCGGGACTGACCCCTTGGACAGAAGTTTGCGTCAGAGTAATAACTTCACTATAGTCGATTACATGTTGCTTTGCATAGCGGTATTCAGTGGAATATCATGCACCTCATTCCACGAGGAAAGAGCCGAGATCCCTTTACCGGGAGTGACCTCTTTAGCAAAAGGTTTTCGCTACTATATTTTAAAAAGCTATCAAGTTCCTTCAGCGATATCAAGTTCACTACGCTAAAGGGTTTTCACCAAAAACCAGCCGTAGCCCTCCGTCATTTCATATGGATGGTCAGTAGTATTCAAGCTATGTTGGTCTAGCCCTTAGCTAGGACATAGTGATTGGTAGCTGCTGGGGTGTTCACATGTTGCATAGATAGATGAGTTGGTTTGGGACAGTCGTACAGCCTTGTTGGCCCTTAGTCAAGGGCGAGTACGGGTGGGTTCAAATTAACAAGATAATGATGGGCAGAACTTGACATGTGACTTATGATTTGCTGCCCCTTAGTCAGGATCATAAGAGCATGGGGAAAAAACTATATCAGGAGTTTCTAAAGAAACTGAAACTTGCCGAGTATGCGCATACCTTCTGGAGTATGAGTAACGTGGATGCATTCCACCACGTTATCATGCGATGAGAGTTAGATCCTGATTCCCACTGATGAGTTGGTTTACTCTTCGGGTGATCCCGATTGATTCTTCTTTAGGTTTGGAGGAGAATTTGACAGGACAGTGGGAGGTTTCCGGATTAGATAAAATGATGACCATTCTGATCTAGGATAGAGTGCACGCAGAGTGTTTCTTTTCTCTCTCTCTCTTTGGCAGCGACCTTTGACCGACCCTAGACTATGACTCAGTGACCAAGTTGACCGAACCTTCTTAAAATACTGGCTTTTGGATTGTCTGAGTTGCATAAGTCATTGCCACTCCTTCTTTTACCCTTTGAATTTCTCAGAACACCCGTATTACTACGGATATCCACTTCCATTGGATAGAGCCATCGTATGGTTATATACGAACTCGAAGGGACTTCTTCGAGGATGGATCCAGGTTCAGGAGAAATAGAATTGGTTTATTCAGTTGTCTTTTATTATCACCTTCTCTCAGGTTGCGAGAGCTCCTTGGTTTAGGAGAGTACACCTATTACGCCTATTGGATAGTCTTATTCCAAACCATAGGCTGGTGCCGAAAGGTAGGGAATGAAGAAAACCAATTAGCATAAGTAGGGTGTGCAGAAGGTAATATGTAAAGACAAAATAAAGGGATTAGAAAGAGGGCAAAGTAAATTGCGACTGATATCATTCATGACCAAAACCGCGTACTTCATCGCCACTCCTATTTCACCTTTAAAAGAATAAGGTATTATTCAGTTGTCTTTTATCGTCACCTTCTCTTGAGATGCGAGTACTCCTTGGTTTAGGAGGGTACACCTATTATGCTTACTGGATAGTCTTCTTCCAAACCATAGGCTGGTGCCGAACGGTAGGGAAGGAAGAAAACCATTTAGCCTAACGATGGTGTACAGAAGGTAACGACTAAAGACAAAGAATAGGGGATTTGGAGAGATGGCAAAGAGATATACGGTTGAAGTCATGAATTGGATTATGAAAGAGGCATTGCTATGAATACCAGGATACCCCTACTAAACATTTTCATGTTTCAGTGCATTGTTAAAGGAAAAACTGTTTTCCCGATTAGACACTTACTCCAAGGGTATGTATTTACCAGGTTTCATTCTCATATCTATATGGTTTTACAGATGATGAGTGGGAGTAAGATATTGGGAATTAGGTGATCATCCTCATTATATCGGAATTCGTTGTAATTGGTGATATTTGAGGAAATCGCCAGGGTACAGTTTTCTACCTACGACGCACAGGTTTTGAGTTGTTTAACTCAGCGGACTTATACAGAGTATTGTATGTTGTCCAAGTGTCCATCAGGACAAAGGGGTAGGTCCTCGTACTATGTTCTATTTACTTATAACTTCTCTAGTATTTAGACGAGTGTTTCGTAGAAATACAAGGTCTAAGTTTTGAGAAGTTGTGGGTATAAGAATAAAGTGGAGAACCAGGTATCACAAGTATCGGGATTCTTCAAAGAGATCAAAGATGTAGATTCTTGTGATTGGTATTCAGATGATAGTGATGGTTTTGAGAAACGTGTTTCTCTTTCAGGTTACTCATAATTGGATGGATTCCTAAGTTGAGTAATGCTGATTAGCCTCTTTCCATTAAGTTGATATGCACTGGAGACAGATGCATGGATTGAATATGGTTCCAATTAAATAAGTGCCAAAGTTTCTGTATTGGATATAGAATGGATCGTACCTTAAAAGAAATTAAGGTACGGGGAGTTGTCCAGCTTATGATTAAAACCAGACACTGGATAACTCAGGGCACGATTCTGTAATGGCTGTTTGTGGGTTGACCCTGGCTATGACGAAGGTTGATATTCTACCATTTGGAAGATCAATAGTGATATTGTTCTTGACTCGCCACAGTTTTAGTAAAATGGATCTTTTTCAGAAAACAGTAGTGGGAGTATGGTAGAACTGGAAGTGATTACAGAACCGCGAACGATTACGGAAAATTTAATAGGACCTATATATTCGATCAGGTTTGACATTCCAATAGCCACTCCGCAGGTATGGTAGGTAACCTCAAACACCCGAGAGGTACTTCGGTAGGCTCAAGGACGGTGACAGGGAGGTTCTTATCTACCCAGACTTGACACTACTGTTGTTCCAGGATATGAGACCCGGTAGGAGGGTTGTCGTAGTCAGTGGGAGCAACGGAAGCATGGTGGGCAAGTAGCTTATGTCTATTTATAGACTAGAGCAGTTATAGCGGAGATAGATCATCTAATTTTGATGTGACAGTCATGGGTTTGACTTCAATCAGAATAAGGGATGGATCAGTTAAGAAGGTAGTAGGGTGTGATGTCATGGTATGTGGATGACATACACAGAGTAGGAAGTAAAATTCCTATACTACGATCGGTTGTACTGTGGTCGTCACACAGTTGTTTCTCCAGACAGGATATGGATATAATATTTGACATTCTGGTTTCTAGATCTATGGTTTTAGATCTGGATTTGGGTAGTTTCCCAATGTTGGTACTTTGACAGATATTCTAATGGTTTTTGGAATAGTTGACTCCTAGCATGGTGGTGTACCTGCAGGTGATGGAGTCACCCTCTCTAAAGGTGTCTTACAGACTAAAGGGGAGAGGGATGTGCATGATTGGCAGATCACTTGCTTAGGCAATTGAGTCAATCATGAGATGTCAAGTACCACACCAAATGTTGTTTTTGCACTAGATGCAATAAGTTTGTATTAATCCAATCCTGGAGAAACATAAGAAAGCAGTTTTAGAACATTAGTACATGTTCTATGGATTTGATAACGGCAGCCTCTTTCGGGAGACGGTTATCATTCCAGGCTTCAAAGGTGATATGGATGACAGAGTGATTGTCAGAGTTTTAGTTTTCCTTCTGACGAAGGACAGTATTATAGACAGGTGGTTCCAGAGGATACTGTGGGTGGCATGGTGCCGGATACTGATTAGGTTCAGTGATCCATACAGTCTAAGAAGTTTGGATATGGAGTTCATTTATGAACTAAGGTCCCATCAGATATCCAGACATATTCTAAGACAGGTACTACTCAATTCGGGAGATGGCTTTCTCCGCGAACTTGAGATTAAGAGAGATACAGAAAGAAACTTCTAAGCGGATCCACTCACCGAGGCTATTTCTCGAACACAATAGTTTCTCAAACGGGCTTTGTGAAACTGATTAGTAGAGGAGTTGGATGTTCGGTTTCACACGGGCTGTGAGTAGTCGACATCGCAATATTAGCCTTGAGTGCAAGTGGGAGATTGTTGGAGATAGTGCCCTCATAGTCAATTATTGGATCGCAGGTACATGATTGCAATGATTGCGGAGGACCTATCCCGGTATCACAGTCTTACTCGAAATGATAGTATGCTATCTGGCTTGCCTTTATCAGTCGTGTACATGTTCAGGTGACTGATTGCATGTTACACTTTGATAGAGCCCTTAGGATCTTGCTTTACTACCAACAGTATGATGGCGATCATATACGTGAGAGTTGGGTAGTTTATATGCATATCCTTAATTGTGGTCCCTAGTCGTGGGAGTTTCGAGACAGGGCATCGATACTCCGGAGTAGACTAGTGTGTACAGTCGAGACCCCGACGAGGGGCGGTGGCCGGTCTCACAAGCCACTGGTGTCAGTTGGATCACCTAAGATGTATACAGGTGCTCATTGGGTTATGAGTACACCGGACAGGACTCGCCGGGAATCTGCTAGTTAGTACTATACCTATCGTCAGATAGCAGTTCCCTGGTGACATGTGTACAGGTTAGTTCATCGACCTGAGGTCGTCATTTGTCTCGTGTGAGTTCCCACTGTGCTTTGATTTCTACCCTACTACGGCTCAAAGGAGTCGTGCAAACAGGTAGTTTTTGGGTACAGTCCCGAGCCATATGGAGGCACGTGAGCGGATCGGCAGGGGATTCGTCTCTCCCGGTATTGGGGGCGAGGTCGTGCTGTGTCTAGGAGAGCCATTACATAAATCCATGGCCATGGTAGGAGATTTACTGGTAGGTACTCCAGTAGTATCTCAAGGTGTATTGGGCTTCACTCCGACACGACTTATACTGCTATTAGGGGTCTGACGTTGCTAGCCCCCTAGGCAGGATATGCGATACTCATTGACGAACGGACCGGACTGTATATACATTGTCACTGTTAGGCTCAGTAGGGTTTTCCGGAAGAGTGCGCTCATCGGCATCCCTTGAGGTCAGTCTATGGGCAGCCGTTACGCATTGCTAGTGCCGCTGACGGTTTGTGGTTAAACCCACTGCCAGGGTGCTGACGAGTCATTAGAGTCCCCCACAGACAGTTTCCCAAGTTCGGGCGAAACGTTGTAGAGGCCGTATGGTTTTATGGCAGAGTTCGGAAAATGCACGTGCGTTTACGCACGTGTCAGTTTTCGGGCAGATGATACTGGTCGGCTTTGGTTTAAGCCGGATCCGAGTATTATATTGAGTAGGTATAATATCTTTGTCTCAGTTGCATTTGTATTCGATCGTAATACAAATGCGGGTATATTTATACAATTTCGGGGTTTTCCTGAAAGTCGTTTCAGGATCACTTTTGGAAGTTGCCAGTTTCCAGTTTTCTATCAGCCGTCTTTTAACATTCTGTTAAAGACGGATTTATCTTTTCTTCAGATATGATGAGTCATGCTTCTAGAAGATTCTAGAAAGTTCTAGATTGGGTGAGGTGTCGTGTGACTCATGCTTTGTAATCAACCATTTCTTGTTATGCTTAAGATCTTTTTGCTAGATATTTAGTTTGTGTTCATATTATGATAAGGATGTTTTGTTATGGTTACCTCCTTATCTCCTCCTACACTCACCCTCCTCCTTCATATATGAATGGAAGGCCTCCTCTCTCATTCACTCTCTCACTTGATGTTTCATTGTAGAAAAGATATGATAGTTTTGGGGTGTATGGAATTTACAGTTCATTTCATTCCATCACCCGATTTCCACGGCAACTTCATTAACCGATCGTCCACGGATTTGGACGAAGTGAGACAAAGTCATCTACTCATTCTCTACATCAATCTTGGTCGTCTCTTTTAGCAAACTTGACGATCGAGTTGCCTCGAGTCAGAGGCGGGAGCCCGTTTAAAGAACCGATCATGTGGTGTCACCTCGACGAGATCGGAGCAGCCGCAACGGAGCGTGGGATGATGGTTGAAGAACGAAGGACTCGGATCGTTCGGTACAATCTTTCTACACTCTTTACAGTATGTTAGTTTAGCAATAATGGCAGATCCGGGTTAAAGTATACGATAGCGCCAAGTTAAAAAGTTTTTATTCCTCATTTGGCGTCTGTAGAAGGCCGGGGCGCTAGCGTAGACTTACAGATAATAAAAGACAACTGAATAAACCAATTCTATTTCTCCTGAACCTTGATCCATCCTCGAAGAAGTCCCTTCGAGTTCGTATATAACCATACGATGGCTCTATCCAATGGAAGTGGATATCCGTAGTAATACGGGTGTTCTGAGAAATTCAAAGGGTAAAAGAAGGAGTGGCAATGACTTTATGCAACATAGACAATCCAAAAGCCAGTATTTTAAGAAGGTTCGGTCAACCTGGTCATTGAGTCATAGTCTAGGGTCGGTCAAAGGTCGCTGCCAAAGAGAGAGAGAGAAAAGAAACACTCTGCGTGCACTCTAACCTAGATCAGAATGGTCATCATTTTATCTAATCCGGAAACCTCCCACTGTTCTGTCAAATTCTCCTCCAAACCTAAAGAAGAATCAATCGGGATCACCCGAAGAGTAAACCAACTCATCAGTGGGAATCAGGATCCAACTCTCATCGCATGATAACGTGATGGAATGCATCCACGTTACTCATACTCCAGAAGGTATGCTCATACTCGGCAAGTTTCAGTTTCTTTAGAAACTCCTGATATAGTTTTTGCCCCATGCTCTTATAACCTTGGCTTTGGTCAAAATGTCATAAGTCACATGCCAAGTTCTACCCATCACTATCTTGTCAATTTGAACCCACCCGCACATGCCCCTGACTTTAGCCAATCGGCAGAACGACTGTCCCAAACTAACTCATCTATCTATGCAACAATTGAATACCCAGCAGCTACCAAACACTATGCCTTAACTTTGGCTAAAATGCATAGCTTGAATACTACTGAATACCCAAAAGAAGTGACGGAGGGCTACGGCTGGTTTTTGGCGAAAAACCTTTAGCGTAGTGAACTTGATATCGCTGAAGGAACCTGATAGCTTTTTAAAATATAGTGGCGAAAACCTTTTGCTAAAGAGGTCACTCCCGGTAAAGGGATCTCGGCTCTTTCCTCGTGGAATGAGGTGCAGGATATTCCACTGAATACCGCTATGCAAAGCAACTTGTAATCGACTATAGTGAAGTTATTACGTTGACGCAAACTTCTGCCCAAGGGGTCAGTCCCGGTGAAGGGATATCAGCCCTTGCCTCGTCGAATGAGGTGCAGGATATTCCACTGAATACCGCTATGCAAAACAAAAGGAAACATCTTTGCAACAACACTTTTTAAATTTGTTCCAACAACTCAAACAGGTTTGTTATACTTTGCATTGATCAGAATCAACGCAGTCCCATCAATCAATCACACCAGAAAAGAACGAAAATAAAATGTACGTATATGCCATCCGCATTCGTCACTGGGTCCCGTCATCACCTTTAGGTTACTTAACTAATGACAGAGCGGGGGCTGGACTAGCGCGGGTGTAAAACATATACAACATCTAATAGTATATAAACCAATATACAATAATCGCTCCAGGCGTGATAATATGCAACATTACAGAAAAGTAATAAGCATCACAGAACAATACAGATATTTGGGATCCCCGAGTTTCATAGAGCCGCTGTTGAAACTCGACGTTCCCCTGTCGTGTGGATAGCCTGTGCAATGAAACCTAGACCCCTACGGGTGCGGCAAGTTACCCGCCAAAACCTGAAGCGAGGCAGTCCCCACAGCATAGTGAATGGAACACCCGGCACTTCACGGAATCCGGTAAATTGAGCACCCCTCCTTGGGTCAACCTGTACCCCCTACGAGTGCGGTGAATAGTCTGCCAATTCTAGAGTAGGACCCCTCTGCCTCTCAAAGCCATGAGATGCGGACCCGTTGCTCTCCCGAACCCGGCTATCCGTGCACTCCGTCTTGGGGTAAAACCTAGTACAGTAATGAAAAATAGTACAATAGGTACATCGACCGCAACCTGGTCGTGTCCCAAAAGAATATTATACAACAGGCAGTGACGGCTGTCCATAAGTTGGACGCTCTCCCCGCAATATCAAATGTACAAATAAACACAAACTGTACTACCATTGCACACTGCTATCCACCACGAAAAATCCGCAACATCACAGCACAACACAGAACATCAACGCGAATGTCACATTCGCAAACCCGTCTAAAAGAACTATAGCAATCAAACGCGGTTTACCGATCAAATGACATTCCCGGTCGGAGATATAATGTAAGCACTGTAAACTAACGTGTTTAAATTACGATCGACCAAAGACCAAATATCAAAAAGTGGGCCCCACTGCTTACTGGTGAACAGTAACAAAACCTGGGCCAAAACTTTATATACCAAAAACCCCAAAATCCTACAGAGAACCAACTGACAAAATTTGGGAGCACGTGCTCCCCACGTGGCCGCGGTTGCGCGGCCAAACCATGGGTTTGGCCGCCCTTCCGCGGCATCTTGGAGGGATCACGACCCCAAATTTTGTCGTGGCTCTTATAATTCCCTGCACAGATTTTTAAGACATCCAGAAATAAATTTTGAGAACGTTTAAAATTAACAGAAACAGTCGGGATAAGAAATTGCGATTTTTGCGATTTTTGATTTCCGGTCGGATCGATGTTTTAAACGCCTTAGCACAAGTTAGTATAGCAAAATGGTTAGGCTCTGATACCACTGTAAGTCTACGCTAGCGCCCCGGCCGTCTACAGACGCCAAATGCGGAACAAAAACTTTTAAACTGGCGCTATCGTATACTTTAACACGGATCTTCCATTATTGCTAAACTAACAAACTGTAAAGAGTGTAGGAATGTTATACCGAACGATCCGAGTCCTTCGTTCTTCAACCAATATCCCACGCTCCGTTGCGGCTGCTCCGATCTCGTCGATCTCCGATGTCCTCGTCGAAGTGGCACCACATGATCGGTTCTTTAAACGGGCTCCCGCCTCTGACTCGAGGCAACTCGATCGTCAAGTTTGCTAAAAGAGACGACCAAGAATGATGTAGAGAATGAGTAGATGACTTTGTCTCACTTCGTCCAAATCCGTGGACGATCGGTTAATGAAGTTGCCGTGGAAATCGGGTGATGGAATGAAATGAACTGTAAAATTCCATACACCCCGAATGCTATCATAATCTTTTCTAACCGAAATGAAACATCAAGTGAGAGTGAGAATGAGGAGAGAGAGAGGGCAAGCCATATATAGCAAGAGGGAGGTGACCGTAGGAGAGGGGGGTGACCACAAGAGAATGCTTCTCACTTCAAAAATATCTTAAGCAATCCAAAACCATTAATAACAAAGCATGAATCACTAATAACACCTCATCAAGCATTAATGAACCATTAAATGCAACCAATGAAAACTTAACACCATTTAATCCTAGTCACCTCATCTAGAACCTTCTAGAAGAATCCACACTCATCTCAAGAAAAGACAAATCCGTCTTTAACCGAATGTTAAAAGACGGCTGATAGAAAACTGGAAACTGGCAACTTCCAAAAGTGATCCTGAAACGAATTTCAGGACAACCCCGAAACTGTATAAATATACCCGCATTTGTATTACGACCGAATACAAATGCAACTGAGACAAAGATATTATACCTACTCAATATAATACTCGGATCCGGCTTAAACCAAAGCCGACCAGTATCAACTGTCCGAAAATCGACACGTGCGTAAACGCACGTGCATTTTCCGAACCCTGCCATAAAACCATACGGCCTCTACAACGTTTCGCCCGAACTTGGGAAACTGTCTGTGGGGGACTCTAATGACTCGTCAGCACCCTGGCAGTGGGTTTAACCACAAACCGTCAGCGGCACTAGCTATGCGTAACGGCTGCCCATGGACTGACCTCAAGGGTGGCCGAGGAGCGAACTCAAGGGAGACCGATGAGCGAACTCCTCCGAAAACCCTACTGAGCCTAACAGTGACAATGTATATACAGTCCGGTCCGTTCGTCAATGAGTATCGCATATCTGCCTAGGGGGCTAGCAACGTCAGACCCCCAATAGCAGTATAAGTCATGTCGGAGTGTAGCCCAGAACGCCCTGAGATACTACTGGAATACCTACCAGTAAATCTCCTGCCTCGGCCGAGGGCTTTGCGTAATGGCTCTCCTAGACACAGCACGATCTCGCCCCCAATACCGGGAGAGACGAATCCCCTGCCGATCCGCTCACGTGCCTCCATATGGCTCGGGACTGTACCCAAAAGCTACCTGTTTGCACGACTCCTTTGAGCCGTGGTAGGGTAGAAATCAAAGCACAGTAGGAACTCACACGAGACAAATGACGACCTCAGGTCGATGAACTAACCTGTACACATGTCACCAGGGAACTGCTATCTGACGATAGGTATAGTACTAACTAGCAGATTCCCGGCGAGTCCTGTCCGGTGTACTCATAACCCAATGAGCACCTGTATACATCTTAGGTGATCCAACTGACACCAGTGGCTTGTGAGACCGGCCACCGCCCCTCGTCGGGGTCTCGACTGTATACACTAGTCTACTCCGGAGTATCGATGCCCTGTCTCGAAACTCCCACGACTAGGGACCACAATTAAGGATATGCATATAAACTACCCAACTCTCACGTATATGATCGCCCTCATACTGTTGGTAGTAAAGCAAGATCCTAAGGGCTCTATCAAAGTGTAACATGCAATCAGTCACCTGAACATGTACACGACTGATAAAGGCAAACCAGATAGCTTACTATCATCTCGAGTAAGACTGTCCTACCGGGATAGGTCCTCCGCAATCATTGCAATCACGTACCTGCGATCCAATAATTGACTATGAGGGCACTATCTCCAACAGTTCGTTCGGTCAAAACCATTATGAGCCGGGGATATGATTTACTAATCTTTTTAGTGATTATTAAGTAATGGCTAATTGCTTTGACCATTTGACCACACTTGACTTTGTTGACCGTTTGACCAAAGTTGACTTGGACATTCATGAGAGATCTAGAGTTTTCTTTGGTTTTTCTTTTTATTCTTTGGGTTATGAAAATGGTCAAGTCATTAGTAGCCATCAACTTTATCATGAAAGGATTAGTAATGATGATATTAGAGTATTATTGCAACTATGGTTCATTCTCTCTAGCTCATAATTCATTTCTCATTCTCTCTCTTGAAAAAGAAATGAGAGAGCTCCATGGTTGTTCTCCTTCTTCCTCCTCTTGATTCTTCCTTTGGTCTCATGTGTTGAGAGAAAAAGGATCCAAATAGACAAACACTTCCATCTATCTCTTCTACACATCCTAGGACATCAAGACTAGCGATCTTGTTTCCCTAGTTGCCTCGGCTCGAGATGGAGCTTGGAGTACATCTCTCGGGTGGATCGTCTTCGACTCAAGAAGGCCGCGGAGGTGATCAAGATCCGGATCGACCCTCGGAGCATAGATGGACGAGCCGGACAGCGGAATGGAGATCCGAAGGACCGGTGTCGTGAGGTATAATCCCTATGGCATAGTAGATAGCACCTCTAGTAGTTTGCTAGTTTGTAGTTTAGCAAAGATCCTTCTTTTAGTCCATGTTGTCTTTGCGCCAAAAATTGTTTTTCGCCGTTTCCGCCTCCCCGTAAGAACTGGGGTGAGCAACGTGGACTTACAGTGATTGAGGAGGGGTATCAGGTAAAGGTTCAGGAGGGTGTACACAGTCAATGGAAGGGATAGGATGAATTGAAAAATCTGACTCATCAAGCAAAACTGGTTCATCCTCGAAAATATCCTCAAAGTTCTCCTCAATGTTAAGCTCATCCATGCATTTATCATCAATATCAAGACGCATATGAAGTTCGGGAAAAACAGTTAATGACTCGGGATGATGAATTGGAGGAAAAAACTCATCCAAATCTGCGGGTTCATCATCCAAAATATTCTCAGCGTCAATATCCTCAATCAAGTGAAAATCAAATTTCTAAGACATCTCATCAAAATCATGGATTTCAATCAATTCTGGTTCTAAGATGGAGGTGTAGAGGTCAAAAGGTTGGGAATTGGTTTCACTTGGAAGAGTCCCTTCAAAATCGGGTAAATCAAACACTACAAAGTCGTACAACTCATTAACTGTTCTATCTTCAATCGGTGAATCGTTTGGAACACTAGATAGACATTCAAAACTGGAGTTGTGGGATTCAATTTGGAATGGGTAGGTTGGATTTGGAAGGGTATACAGCTCACTCTCTCCACTCAAATTCTCAACCTGTCCAACCGCCTCATCATACATTGGAAAATTTGGAGCTAGTTGGAAATTAGCTACCGGTTCACTAGGTTGTATGAGGGCGGCCATGGACGCATTCAAATCCATCATCTGTTGGTACGACGCTACCCTAAAGTCTTCCAACGACTGTTCCTGACTAGACATGGGTTGTGAAGGAGTTTCAGTAAAAGATTTAAAGTTGTTTTGATACTGGAAACTCCCAAATGACGGTTCAGAAGCAATGTCTAGGGAAGGCGCAAAAGTCGGGTAGGATGGATCGGAATTGAATGGTTGGACGGGAGTAGGATCAACATTATGATAAGAAGGTGGTTGAAATTGTTGATCAAAAGAATTTGAGGTGGTGAAAGGAGTGAAAAATCGGCTACGGGATTGTTCAATATGTTCTGCAATAGACATAGGTCTTGGAGTTACAACAGGACTCGAAAAAGGGGTATCAACGTAAAAAGATGGTGAAGGTTGAAACGGTTGATACAAGGTGGATTGCGGAGTCCAATTGTTTGTCCTAGATGCGTCTATCCGATCTTTCAAAGAAATTCCGGGCATGGATGGGTCGTTCGAAATTCTGCCAAAGCAAGAACCGTAGGAAGCAATGTCTGGTTGTGGGTACCAAAGTTCGGCAAGAGTTTTGCGAGGTGGGGTACCCATGATATGAAGAGGAGAAGAAGAGAAGAAAAAAAATGTGGTTTTTTTTTATTTTTAGTTTTTTAGTTAGTTATTAACAAAAGAATGAAATATACACACAAAAAGAATCTGGACAAAAACAATCATGACACAAAAATGCCACGCACCTAATCGGTCTAGGGTTCACCTAGGTCAACTAGACCTGCTCCAAAACTTGATTGTCGAAGTAAAACTGTGTCGAGAAACGGGCTCAAGATATACTGATCACGAGGCCAGGTAAGTGCAGAGATAAGGGGAGGTTTTCCGACGCTTTCGCGAAGGTCCTTAATTAAATAACCCTTTCTCTTTTGTCGGTTTCGCCGTTAACACTTTCCTAGACACCCCGTAAACGATATACCGTTAAGCGGTGTTCTAAACACAGTTAACCTCTCCTAGTGGGCGCGAAGTCCTTAAGGCTTAAAGTCTAGTTTTTTTTAAAATTTGTGCGGGTAAACGTTATGCTCAATTTCGTGATTTGTGGGCCACGAAAAAGGTGACGAAATCCTTTACCGTATGTTGTGGGGTTCGCTTGCCCTTAAGTCCGTATTAATGTATGCAATGCGTAATTCAATAAAAATTCTATAAATAATCAAACAATCATTTTTTTTAGTTTAAGCACGGCACTGCAACAAATACGGGTTAGTCAAGTTTTAGCGTTTGCTAGCGAACTTGCAAAGAATCCTGCAAAGATATTATAGTGGATGCGTCGGATTTGAGAATAAGGTGTTTAAGAAATACGTACCGTTAAGATTTTGGGTTAGGAAACCCCCGTTGAAGTTAAATCCGAATAGCTTGAAATGTTCGCTTGCGCGGGTCAAACTACCCGGATCTTTGGCACTATACGTCGTAATCACCTTAGCATGTAATGTACACTTTGCTCCCTACAATCGTCGTTCGCAATTCCACAAAATCTATAAATGTCGGGAAAAAATGGATATTAGTGCGAAAAAGCGATACGAATGCCCAAATACCTGCACACTAAAAATTATAAAAAAAATAAACAATAAAAATGGGACAAAAATAGAACAGTGGAGCACATGACAAAATTTTGGAGCAAATGGGGGAGCTTTGGCCGGCGAGCTCGGAAATTGGGGATGTGTCGCCGGTCGGTCCTTGGAGATAGGGCTCCAAATTTCTTCTGTGTTCCCACTGTTCTATAGGTATCTCACTGGTATTGTTTGTATTTTCTGTTTAGTTACAGAGTGCAAGCAGGTAAGAAATCCAGAGAGCAAAATCAAGTTAGCAAAGTTAGTGTTTTTGTTTTGGTCTTGGTTTTTGAAATTTTTATGTTGTTTTGAAAATAGGGTTAGTTGTATAAATGAGATGTTCAATGATTAACCCGAAATAACAAAAATTAAAACATTACCGTCTCCCCGGCAACGGCGCCATTTGATCGCACGCTTTCGGCGTGTCAAGTTTTAAGTTCTAAATTTTAACCGCGATCAGGACGGTGTCGCTTTGCAGCTAGCCGCGATGAGCACGGGTCGATCCACAGGGAGACAAAGCGTTTTAGGTTCTTGTTCTTATGAGTTAATGCGCGTGGGAGGATTTGTTTGTATCTATCCTATGTGTTATATGCAAAGTTAAACTTGTTAGGAAATGATGGGATAATGTAAGTTAATGGATTCCGTATTCAAGTCCTTTGAGCCGAACTCAACCAATGAAGCTAGAGCAATCGGCAACAACGTGGATTAGGGTGCTTAAGCACGGTATTCATGGAATCCGTCTTATTGACCCTTGTCCTTCTGTTCTTGTCTCTTGCTTTCGCCTCCGGCCAAACCGAACGCAACCGGTCGCGGTTAGGAATCACCGATACCTTGGTAGGGTAAGGTGCCTAACGGAGCGCTTGCGTAACCTTTGGACGGAGTTCAAATGGAAAAGATGGGAAAAGGAAATGAAAAACGAAACGTTAACTTACAATATCAGTTTCTTTTCCTAACAACACATATTCACAACATCAACACAACAAACCAAAAGGAGCAAAAGAAAAGAGAAAAGAAAAGAAAGGAAAAAGCATTACAAGTAAGTAAAGGGCATGGTAATAAATTGCAAGGTAAGTAAAGCAAGAATTAAAAGAGCAAGGATAAAAAGAGCAAGAAAGAAAGAATTAGGAACCCAAGTGTGCAAAATGAAAGTTCTATTATGTCCAAGATACAACCTTGAGATCAATACCCTAAACTTAAACTTGCAAGCTCATTAAAGAGGTTGCAAGATCAAGAGAAGGGTATGAACTCAAAGGAAAGCTATGTACAAGAACTAAAGAAACAAAAAGAGTTACAAAATGTATGGAATGTTTAACAAAACTTGGACCCTTGACCCCTTGCCCACTGCCTGCTATATATAGGCACAAATAATGAATAAACAAACAATAACAAAATGTTGACAAGGCAGCAATGGAGGGCCAGTATAAAGATGGGACCCAATGGGCACTGTAGGGCCGGCGAGCTCGGATGGAACAGGCTTGTCCTCGGGTCAATTCAGAGGGATGGGGCTCATACTTGTAGTGTGGTCTTGTGTTGTCCCCAGAAGTCCAATGGTGCAACTTGATTTCTCTAATTTAACCTGGTCTGCACTCTTGGATATGGAGGGAAACTTGAAGATACACATCACATCACAACTTTATGCAAAAAATACACATCACACCATATGTGCCCACTTGCTCAAGCCATCATGCCATGGCTGCCCCCTAGGTTCTAGTGCAACTTGTGTACAACTTGTATTGTGTTGGTCCATTTAGATAGAAAAGTGTGTACACAAGCATGTTGCACAAAGAAAACTAAGAATTATCGGTCGGTTTGCGGTTCTGGTTGCAGTGTCAGCTCACAACTGTAATATCTGTAATTTTAAGTGTATTTCCAGTATTTTGTCACGGATACCTGTAATCTGTAATACTGAGCAGACACTGGTTAATAGTACCGATAAATACAAAAAATAGATAATGAATGAGCGGTATCAAAATGCAATATTTTGGTCTGAACACCGGTGGAAGAGACAAATAAGTAGGAATGGGCCACGTACAGGGTAGCATCTTTCTTGGAGAGAGATGCACGATAGATTCTGTGTACCTAAGGGTGGTAGCAGGGTGGTTTCGTTAAATCCCGATGGAGAACCGTCCATTTCGGGAGATGTGGTGGGTGGAGGGGAAATAGAAGATGAAGAAGTACCGACTTCGGAGTCGATAGCAGAAACGCGGACAAGACGGGCGCTAAAATCCCGTGTCCAGCCGATCATGCACTAAGCGGGTTTAGCGCACGTGGCAGCGTGTGTGAGAAAGAATTTAAGAAAGGTTTGTTTTGAAAAAGTGTCGGACGTGAGGCTTGACTCAACAAATCACAAAAATGCACAATCAAACCCTGGAATTAAGGTCATCTAGGTCAAGTCACTAGACCGCTCCTAGACTTCCAAAGGACAAGTCGCGGGATCAATCCTCTTCCACCTCTTTATCGCTCTTCCAAGAGCGTATGCTAAAGTGATTCTTCTTTCTCTCTCTAGGTAGCAACCATGTCATGTCTTAATTAAGATAATAATATGGATGTATTGAACTAACCTGTTTATTATACTGGGCAGGAGAACGTTGGTTGCGCTCTAACTTATGACAACTGTAAGTCGATGTTGCACACCCCATGCACTTGTGGGGAGGCGGAATTTTGCAAAAAATGATTTTTCATACTATGCAACACCCACTTTAACTTCAGGATCTTTACAGAAACCTTAACTAGTTATTCTATTTGGAGGTTTAACTACTCGGTAAGAGTTTTATACCTCCTTGTTTACAACTCCTTCGGGTCTTCTTCTTCTCCATCTCTTCTTGAGCTCCTCGAAGATCGGATCGCGCTTGAAATGGCGGCCTCCTCATGTCGAAGACGATCCACCCGAGAGTATGTACTTCAAGCTCCAACCTCTAAACCGAAGTAACTAAGATACCTAGTTTGCTAAGCTAGGTAGCTTAGAAGATGTAGAGTGTCGGAGTGTTTTATCTCATATAACCCTATAGCTCATAACACATGTGAAGGTTAGGGTTTTAGAGGAAGAAGGAGGAGAAAATGGAGTGAGAAAGGAAATTTGCAAATGATCAAGTCTTGGCCAAGTTAAGAATGGCTCATCTCTTTTCACTCATGAAGCATGGATTATTTTCATATAGAAAATAACAACCATGCTTCAATAGTGTATCCAAACTAATAAACAAATGCATAAGCCATGCTTCACTCCCATGCCTCAAATATCTCCATTTTCGGCCTCATTAATTTATTTCCAAAATAGATAGATCCAAATAATGAGGTGTCCCCTTCTAGAAGCATCTCTTGTGAAATTACAAGAATGCCCTCACCGTATATACATACCCGTATTCGTATTCCGAAAAATACGAATACTATGAGATAATAACAATCCAATAATATAATACTAGGATCCGGCTTAAACCAAAGCCCACTATTATTATCCGCCCGAACAACATCCGTGTAGCCAGTACACGTATATGATCGGAACCCTGCCGTAAAACCATACGTCCTCTACATCAATTCTCCCTAAGCAGGGAAACCCTCTGTATGGGACTCTAAACACTCGACGGTACACTAGCAGTAGGTTTAACCACAAGTCCGTCAACGATACTAGCTGTACGTAACGGCTACCCAGGTATCTATTGATAAGAAGGCCGATGAGCAAACCATCCGAACTCCTACTAAGTCTATCTATGACAATCTCTGTACAGTCCGGTCTACTCGTCTAAGATACTCGCATATCGGGCCTAGGGGGATGGTAACCGTCAGACCCCTAATAGCGCAATAAGTCATGCTGGGGTAGAGCCCAATACACCCTGAGAAACTACCGGAGTACCTATCAGTAAATCTCGCTTGCCCTGGCCAGGGACTTTGTGTAATGGCTTTCCGAACACAGCGCGATATCAACCCCCAATACCGGGAGAGACGAATCCTATCTAATCACTATTGCCTCCAAGTGTTTCAGGACTGTACCCAACTACTACCTATTTGCACGCAGTAATCTAAGTACAGTGGGAACACACTCGAGACGAATAGTGATGTCAAGTCAATGGACTAACCTGTACTCATGCCACCCGGGAACTGCTAACTGACGATAGGTATAATACCAACCAGCAATTCCCATCGAGTCCGTCTAGTGTAACTCATAACACAATGAGCACCTGTATACTATCTCCGGTACGACATACCAAGGGCTGTGGGACAGGCCATCTCCCTTGCTGGGATGAGAAGCGTATACACTAGTCTACTCTGGAGTATCGATGCCCCGTCTCGATAATCCTATGACTAGGGATCTGTATAAGGATGTGCTTATAGACTACCCAGCCCCCACTAGTGTGACTGCCATCACAACGCTGGTAGTCAAGCAAAGATCCTAAGGGCTCTACCAATATGTATTAGCGATATGCTAAAAGAAACATATACACATATTGTGGTAGAATCAAACCAAGTAGCATACTACTATTTTGAGCAAGACTGTTATTATAACCGTGTATATCCCAAGATTCCAAAATGTAATATACAATCCAGTACGATACAATAATGGCCTCTAGGGCATATATCACTAACAATCTCCTACTTGCACTAAGGTCGTGTATTGGCATATCGCAGACATATCATCTCGATTAGCCTCTCAAACAATGTCTGAGGGATGGCCTTTATGAGTGGATCTGCAGTGTTGTTCTATGTCTCTACTCTCCGCACCTCGATCTTGCGGCGATCAACAATCTTCCTGATCAGGTGGTACCGCCTCAAGATATGTCTGGACTTTTGATTGGACCTTGGTTCCTTGGCTAAAGCTATAGCCCCGTTGTTGTCACAATACAGAGGTATTGGATCAACAATGGACGGAACCACATGAAGATCTGTAATGAACTTCTTCATCCAAACTGCTTCCTTCGCGGCGTCACATGCAGCAATATACTCTGCTTTCATCGTCGAGTCAGCAACGGTGTCCTTCTTGGAGCTCTTCCAACAGACCACCCCTCCATTGAGGGTAAAGACATAACCCGACATAGACCTGGAGTCATCCTTGTCACTCTGGAAGCCGAAGTCAACGAAGGCCTTGATCTGGAAGTCTTCACTGCCGTACACCAAGAACATCTCCTTAGTCCTTCTCAAGTACTTGAGAATGTTCTTAACTGATGTCCGGTACTTCTCCCCTGGGTTTGAATGATACCTGCTTACAACGTTCAGTGCATTAGCTACATCTGGTCTAGTACACAATATCACATACATTATAGAGCCTACCGCAGAAGCGTAGGGTAAAATAGTCATGCGATCCCTTTTCAAATCAGTCTTGGGAGACAACTCTTTGGAGAGGGTGATTCCGTGACAAGCCGGTTGATTACCGCGCTTTGCATCTTCGATACTAAATATTTTCAATATAGTGTCGATGTACCTTGACTGTGAAAGTCTCAATATCCTTTTAGATCTATCACGATAGATCTGGATCCCCGGAATGTAGAAGGCATCACCCAGGTCCTTCATAGAGAACCTTTATGACAAGAATCCTTTGACTGATTGTAGCATAGGAATTCCATTTCCTCTTAGGAGAATGTCATCCACATACAAGACGATGAATACCACAGTTCTCGCTACAATTTTAACATAAATGCATGGTTCATCTGGATTTTTAATAAAGTCGAATTCCTTGACCGTCTTATCAAAACAGATGTTCCAACTCCTCGATGCCTGCTTTAATCCATAAATGGATTTAAGAAACTTGTATACTCTTCCGCTCCTCCCACTCTCTATGAAACCCTCCGGCTGAGCCATATAAATACACTCTTCCAAAAATACATACAGAAAAGCGGTCTTTACGTCCAACTGTCAAATTTCATAATCGTGGAAGGCAGCAATGGCAAGAAGAATCCGAATGGGTTTGAGTGGAGAAAAGATTTCATCATAGTCCAAACCAGGTCTTTGACGAAAATCTTTTGCAGCAAGTCTAGCCTTATAGGTTTCAACATGTCCATCTACACCAATCTTTTTTCTGAAGATCCATTTGCAACCTATGGGTTTTACACCTTCTGGAGCAATGTCTAAAGTCCATACTTTGTTGGTGTACATGGACTCCATTTCGTTCTGCATTGCATCCAGCCATTTTACCGAGTCTCTGCTCCTGATGGCTTGCTGGAATCTAGTTAGCTCATCATCGTCGATGATGCAATCCTCTCTATCTCCGTCTATGAGAAAACCATAGTATCTCTCGGGCAGATGAGACTGCCTACTAGTCCTGCAGAGTGGCGCGGGGATGTCCGGTTATTTCGAAACTTCTGGTTCCACCATGCTTTCAGTAATAGCTTGTGGTTCTGGAATTTCTTCTAGTTTTATTGCGCTCCCACTTATTTCTTTTTCAAGAAATTGAGTTTCCAAAAAGTGGGCATACCGAGAAACAAAGACCTTTTGTTCCTCCGCGTAACAAAAAAGATACCCCGTGGAGTTCTTTAAGTATCCCACAAACTTACACAGTACTGAACGTGCCTCGAGCTTTTTCGCATGCTGCTTTTTTACAAAAGCAGGACATCCCCATATCTTTAGATACTTAAGATAGGGTTTCTTCCCACTCCACATCTGATATGGTGTGGTAGGCACTTACTTATTAGGAACCTTGTTCAAAAGATATGCAGCTGATTCTAGTGCATAACCCTAGAAGGATCGTGGTAACTCAGTGTTACTCATCATGGAACGTACCATATCCAATAAGGTTCAGTTCTGCTTTTCCGATACACCATTGTGTTGAGGTGTGTATGGAGGAGTAAGCTGAGAGAGAATTCCATTCTCTTTTAAGTAATCCAGGAACTCGGTGCTTAAGTATTCACCACCTCGATCAGATCTAAGTGTCTTGATACTTTTGCATGTTTGTTTTTCCACTTCATTCTTGTATTCCCGGAATTTCTCAAAGGTCTCGGATTTATGTTTCATCATGAATACATGTCCATACCTTGAGAAATCATCCGTAAAAGTAATGAAGTAGGAATAACCACTTCTTGCATGTGTAGACATTGGACCACACACGTCGCTTTATATGAGTCCCAAGAGCTCGTTGGCTCTTACTCCGTGTCCAGTGAACGGAGTATTTGTCATCTTTCCTTTGAAACATAATTGAAAAGTTGCATAAGACTGATATTCAAACAGATCCAAATATCCCTCTTTATGTAACTTCTTCAACCATTTTTCATTGATGTGACCCAGTCTACAATGCCACAAGAAAGCTTGATTTAATTCCGGAGACTTTCTTTTAAGTGTGTTCTGGACGTTGAAAACCTGAGCTTGATTTAATACGTATATACCGTTATCTAGTGTACCTGACCCAATCAAACCATGATTAAGGTGGATGTGAATGACATCGCTTACAAATGTAAAATCATAACCTTGTTTAGATAGTAAAGATACAAAGATGATATTACATGTCAAACTAGGTACACACAAACAGTTACGCAAAATCAAAATCTGCCAACTTGGCAATCCTATGTGATATTCCCCTATGGATACGCTCATTTCATTAGCAACCCTGAGAGTCATATCACCTGCCTTGATAACTCTACGGTTTCTCAGATCCTGTAATGAATTACAGATATGAGATTATGATCCGGTATCTAGTACCCAGGAAGTAGAGTTAATTGACAGATAGTTTTCAATCATAAACACACCTGAAGCCGAAGCCACAACGTGCTTCGAATCTTGATTTCTGGCTTTCCAAGCCCTGCAGTCCTTCCACCAATGCCCTTTTCCCATGACAATAGAAACATTCCTCCTTCCCTACTGTCAGCCTAAAAACTTTTTCCTGCCCTTTCCCTCTACCTTACTGACACCGCCTTTCGACTTAGTGGAGGCCTTCTTCTTCCCCTTGGCTTTCGTCTTGGATCTAGAAGAGGAAGATTCTCCAATAAGCAGAGCGGGTGTCTCCCTGGATTTCTGCAGGGTGCCCTCAGCGCTCTTCAACATGTTGAGGAGTTCTGGAAGTGAAACTTTCTTCCCTTGAATGTTGAAATTCAAGATAAACTGGGTGTAAGTAGAAGGGAGGGACAGTAGAATCAAGTCAGTATATAAATCGTTCTCCAACATGGTTCTAAGGTCCGCGAGCTCTTCAATATAGCTAATCATCTAAAGGACGTGTTCCCCTACAGATGACCCGACAGCCAATCTCGCCTGAAACAATTTCTTCGAGATCTCATATCTTGCGATACGAGATTGCTCTCCATATAAATCTTTGGTATGGAGAAAGATGGAAGCTAAGTCCATCTTCTCATGCCGCCTCTGGTGTTCATTATCCATTGAGGCCAATACGAGACACTTGGCTCTCGCACTGTCTATTTCCCATATCTTACGGATTTCAACATCCGCGATAGTGGAATCTGGACCTGGGACGACGAGGGCTTTAGTAGTAAGGAGGTGGTCCAGCTTGTCATAGGTATTGGCCATCTGGACATTCCTTAGCCAATCTTTATAGTTTGGTCCAGTCAATTTATTATTATCTAGCAGTAACTTAAGCCCAGTCATTTTGGTCGCTGCAACTAGGAGAGAGAGAAGAAACACTCAGCATGATACTCTTGCAAGTTTAGATTGGTTATTAGTTTATCTAAACAGGATGGCTCCCACTGTTCCTCGAATCCTCCTTCAAATCATAAAAGAAAAATTAGTCAAGATTAATCTCACCCTACAATTCTTGCTTAACTTTCAGCCAGGCTAGTGTCGGTACTTCGAGGGAGGTTTTCCAACGCTTTCGCGAAGTTCCTTAATTACATAATCTCTTTTCCCTGGAGGCGTAGCTCCGCTAACACCGTTCTAGGCACCTACTTGGTTTATAACATTGATTGTTTAGTGAAAAATCTCCCGAAGAGTAGCGGATACTCACAGTAGGATCGAGATCCAAATATCATCGTGTGACAACCTTGAAGGAATCCAACCAAAATCATCACATTCCAAATGGTATGCAACACTAGCAAGTTTCATTTTCCTTTGAAACTCCCGATACGGATTTTTGCCCCAAGCTCTTATGACCTTGACGGAGGCCAACATATCATAAGACACAAGACAAGTTCTACCCGTCATTATCCACGTTAATTTGAACCCATCCATACAAACCCTTGATGAAGCCCAAAATAGCTGTACAACTGTCCCAAATCAACGCATCTATCTATGCTACAGATGAATACCAAGCAGCTACCAATCACTATGCCAGCGAAGGTCAAAATACATAGCTTGAATACTACTGAATACCCATCTGAAATGATGGAGGGCTACGGATGGTTTTGGCGAAACCGTGAATGTAATGAACTTGATATAGTCAAAGGAACCATGATAGCTTTTAAAACGAGCGGTTTAGGCTCCGCATTTAAAAGTTGTTTTTTAAGAAAACCGAGTGGTTTTGAAATTGTTCTAACGATTTAAACTTTGGTTTGTTTTCCTTGCATAAATCAATATTAATGTGGTCCCATCATTTAACCCTATCATTACAGAAAAGAAACAAAAATAAAATGTACGCTTATACTATCCGCATTCGCCGCGGGGGCCCGTTATGCACCGTTAGCTTACATAACTAACGGCAGAGTGGGGGCTGGACCAGCGCAGGTGCAAAACATAAGCAACGTTTATTATATATAATATATATAGCCATTCGTCTCACGCAATAATAGGCATTCCAGATCATAGATGAATATATTGGATATACTAGGAATTCCGTATTTCATTTTAGCCTAGAACGAAAGACGGATTCCACGGTCATGATGAATAGCCAAACCCCATCCTAGACCCCTATGGGTGCAGCAAACTACCCGCCAAATTCCCGAAGTGAAGCAATCTCCCTCAATAAAATGAGTAGGCCACTCGGCACTTCAAGAACCCGGTAGTTTGTGCACCCCATCTTGGGTCTATCCTAGGTGCAAGAAAAAGTAAATGAAATAATACAACGGTGGCTATAACATCAACCCAGATATGCCCCGCAAAAATAATATTACATCAATTTACAAATTTACATGAATGAAAGAAAAGAAAACACTCTTCTTACATCCCCCGGGTATTCATCCATGATGATTCAATACTTCATATACACAAACCATCATCATACAGATATGTGCAACCCCCACTAATCGATGTATAGCAATTAGCAGACGTTTAGCAACACATATACAAACTGAAACTTATAAACGATGTTAAAACTGCGACTTCGAAATACTCTGTATTGCCCCAACACAAAGATAACAGAATATAAAATCTGGGCAAAATCAAACAACACCTGAAAACCTAAATCCAAGAGTACATAACACCACCTAAAACACAAGACCCAAATCCATACTTGGACCGGCCAAGCCTGGAAAATTGAACATTTGGTCGGCCAAACTTTGGTCTTTAGGGCTCGTTTTTCTATGGTGTTAAAGCTACCACAAGAAGAGCACTCTACAATTGTTTAAATAATTTTTATAGGCTCATTAAAATTCGACAGAAACTTGGATTTCGTTTCGATTGTTTTGGAGTTATTTCGGTTTTGTAACTTTAAAATTCGTTTACCAAACTAGTTAAGGTTTTAATAGGATCTAATACCACTGTAAGTCAATATCGCACACCCCACGCATTTGTGGGAAGGCAGAATTTTGCAAAAAATAATTTTTCATACTATGCAACACCGACTTTAACACCAGGATCTTTACGAAAACCTTAACTAGTTATTCTACTTGGAGGTTTAACTACTCGGTAAGAGTTTTATATCTCCTTATTTACAAATCCTTCGGTTCTTCTCCTCCTCCTCCTCTTCTTGAGCTCCTCAAAGATCGGATCGCGCTTGAAACATCGGCCTCCTCGTGTCGAAGACGATCCATCCGAGAGTATGCATTTCAAGCTCCAACCTCTAAACCAAGATAACTAAGGTACCTAGTTTGCTAAGCTAGGTGGCTTAGAAGATGTAGAGTGTCTAATGGAGTGTTTTATCTCATATAACCTTATGGCTCACAACACATGTGAAGGTTAGGGTTTTTGAGGAAGAAAGAGGAGAAAATGGAGTGAGAAAGGAAATTTGCAAATGATCAAGTCTTGGACAAGTGAAGAATGGCTCATCTCTTTTCACTCATGAAGCATGGATTATTTTCATATAGAAAATAACAACCATGCTTCAATAGTGTATCCAAACTAATAAACAAATGCATAAGCCATTCTTCACTCCCATGCCTCAAATATCTCCATTTTCCACCTCATTAATCTATTTACAAAATAGATAAATCCAAATAATGAGGTGTCCTGATCAGTCGAAAATACTGCATCTTTAAACCGGCAATTTTCCTATCATTTGCACTCATCTAGAAGTGTTCGGCATTCATATAGCACATATTAGCAAATCAGTCGTAAAATATCAGATTGCATGTATTAGACTTTAAAACCGGAACTTTAAGGGAAATTGACTGTATTTTATGGCATCGCATCATTCCTATATTGCGCAACTTGTGTTTCGAAGTCTGTGCAGGAAATTCCAGAGGAGCAGAGCCAAAATGGGAAAAGAGCTGATCAAAATTACGCCAACTCAAAGACCTGAGAGCTGGTAGCAATATAGAGAGATATATTAAATTCAACATATCAGATAAATACCCCAAAGTCAGTAAAAACCAGCAGAAGAAAGCCCAAGCCCCAAGCCTCCAACATGGCCGCGGAACCGCGGCGGGAGCCGGCTGGCGCCGCGGTTCCGCGGCATCCTTGCCACGTCACCCCCTAAATTTGCTGCAATACTCTTCTCTCAGGGCCCACATTCAGTTCATATACTTCAAATTCCAGAATTCTCTCGAAGCTTCTGCCAGATCAGCAAGGTTGATTAATTAAGCCAATCTTGATTAAGCTAATTAAGCTCCTAACAAACTATTTCTAGAAGCTCCCTCCTAACTAACTACTTCTAGAAGCCTCTCCCTATAACAAACTTTTGGAGGGAAATTCAAATTTGAATCCTAGATCTAGGGTTTTGATGGTCTATAAATAGGAGCCTAGATCTAGGGTTAAATCTCTTCCTCAATCTTTACCTAATCAATCTTTGGTTGCCAATCTTCATCTTCCCCAATTCTTCCACCCACAAGTTTAGTGATAAGACTTGTGCCAAACCCTAACCCTAATCCAAACCTCAATTCAAGATCCTTTGAGTTCTAGCGAGCAAGTCTTCAACCAACCTTTAGAAGCGAGGCCGGACTTCAACGGAGCACGAGATCCAAGTCGTTCCACGACTCAAGGAGCCGATGCAACGCAAGATTCGACGATCAAAGTTCCTTCCTCTTGTAGTTCTTGAGAGTTGTAACTAATTGTTGAAATAAATAAAGGTGAAGATTCTTTAAACTTGCTTATATTTCAATTCGAGCATTATGATTCATATTCAATTCTTGAATGTATTCTTCGTGATGATACTTGAGTAAAACTCCGCTCGTGGAGGAATCGAGATGATTGTAGAATGATGATGTTGACAATTCTTGAAACGTTTTCTTAAGTCCTATAACAATTGTAAATTCTTGAAATTGAGTGATCGATGATCTAGATCGATGCGAAATGCATTCTTGATTCTTTTCGCACGATCTAGAGATCAACGATCGATCATTCAATTTCCTAGAAGCTATCTAATGAATGTGATTCATCGAAAGGATAAAGGATAGGATGAGGAACCCTAATTCTTCGCAAGATCCTTGATCCTCGATGAATCTACATCGATTTAGTATCAACTTGTTAATGGATAAGAAACGGTAATTGTTAGTCTTCATCACATCTTCGATCTAATCGATTCCTACAAGCTTTATTTCAAATCTTGAAACCTAAATCTATTGGAATTCTATTCTTCTTGATTCTTGATGTTTAATGCTTTAATGATTCTTGATTTGATTTAGTTGATTCTTGAAATTCATCGATAAAAATCTTGAATCGTTTTTGCTTTTCTTTTCTATTAAATTTTCAATTCGAACAAATCAAAATACGAACGAATCGTGCAATCCCTGTGGACGATCCGCACTTACTAACGCGCTACATCCGACACCGTTATTGATTGCGGTCAAATATTTTTGGTTGTGATTCTATACATTTTCTAAATACCGACGCATCCTAAAAAGATCAATCATGTCCCCTTCTAGAAGCATCTCTTGTGAAATTACAAGAATGCCCTCACCGTATATATATACCCGTATTCGTATTCCGAAAAATACGAATACTATGAGATGATAAAAATCCAATAATATAATACTAGGATCCGGCTTAAACCAAAACCCACTAATATTATCCGTCCGAACAACATCCGTGTAGCCAGTACATGTATATGATCGAAACCCTGCCGTAAAACCATACGGCCTCTACATCGTTTCGGCCGAAACAGGGAAACCCTCTGTGTAGGACTCTAAAGACTCAACAGTACACTGGCAGTGGGTTTAACCATAAGTCCGTCAGCGGTACTAGCTGCACGTAACGGCTACCTAGGTATCTATCGATAAGAAGACCGATGAGAAAACTCATCCGAACTCCTACTGAGTCTATCTATTACAATCTCCGTATAATCCGGTCTGTTCGTCTAAGATACTCGCATATCGGGCCTAGGGGGATGGTAACCGTTAGACCCGTAATAGCACAATAAGTCATGCCGAGATAGAGCCCAATACACCCTGAGAAACTACCGGAGTACCTATCAGTAAATCTCGCTTGCGCTGGCCATGGAATTTGTGTAATGGATTTCCGAACACTGAGCGATATCAACCCCCAATACCTGGAGAGACGAATCCTATCTAACCACTACTGCCTCCAAGTGCTTCGGGACTGCACCCAACTACTATCTATTTGCACGACTCTTTTGAGCCATGGTAGGATAGTAATCTAAGTACAGTGGGAACACACTCGAGAAGAATAGTGATGTCAAGTCAACGGACTAACCTGTACTCATGCTACCCGGGAACTGCTAACTGATGATAGGTATAATACCCATAGTCACAAATTCGTGATTCGGCAATAATTCGGCGAGATCGAAAATTCGGATTCGGAGAACTATTCGGAGAAAATCGGCAGGTATTCGGGAAAGATTCGGTAAGTGTTCGGGAAATGTTCGGGAAGAATTTCGAGCAAAAAATTAATATAAAATTAATATATGAGACGCTAGATTTTGATTTCGTGAATTATTTGTTGTTTTTTGAATAATTCGCTTTTTTGTGAATAATTCGCGAATAATTCGGGAATTATTCGCGAATAATTCGGCAATAATTCGGCGGGTTCGGTGATGGTGAATAATTCGCAGATTTAATCGGCAGTCACATAATTCGCGAATTATTCGCGAATTCGCCGAATAATTCGTGAATTATGTGACTATGATAATACCAACCAGAAGTTCCCATCAAGTCCGTCCAGTGTAACTCATAACCTAATAGCACTTGTATACTATCTCCGGTACGACATACCAATGGCTGTGGGACAGGCCATCTCCCCTGCTGGGATAAGAAGCGTATACACTAGTCTACTATGGAGTATCGATGCCCCATCTCGATAATCCTATGACTAGGGACCGGTATAAGGATGTGCTTATAGACTACCCAGCCCCCACTAGTGTGACTGCCATCACAACGCTGGTAGTCAAGCAAAGATCCTAAAGGCTCTACCAATATGTATTAGCGATATGCTAAAATAAACATACACACATATTGAGGTAGAATCAAACCAAGTAGCATACTACCATTTTGAGCAAGACTGTTATTATAACTGTGTATATCCCAAGCTTCCAAAATGTAATATACAATCCAGTATGATACAATAATGGCCTCTATGGCATATATCACTAACAACAACGGTTATAAGCATGGGATATGGATAGAGGAATGCAAGGATTTTCACGCAACCCTAATGACGAAGGTGCATTCCGATGCATCTTTTTCGGGTGTATTAGTTATTGAGAAATGTTTCTCAGTCTGCTCTACATCCTGAGTATTAGATACCGGATCAGGATCCCAAATTTATAATATGTTATAAGGGTTAAAGAGAAGTAGAGCACTGGGAACAGGTGATATGTCTCTCAGCGTAGGGAATGGAGCAAATATTGCCGCCAAAGCAGTCGGGAAATATCACCTTATATTACCCACTGGCAATACATTGATTTTGAACGACTATTACTTTGTACCGTCTATGATATGCAATATCGTATCCGTTTCTTTATTAGATAAAGAAGGATACAACTTTGCACTTGATAAAAATATTGTGAACATTTACCTAAATCAAATGTTGATTGGGGTGGGTATATTATGTAATGGTATATATGTTCTTAATCAAAATACAGTTTTCAATATCCAGAATACACATAAGAGAAAGAGTTTAGAAATGAACGAAACTTTCTTATGGCATTGTAGACTAGGTCATATTAATGAGACCAGACTAGCCAAGTTACATAGGGATGAATATTTGAATCCATTTGAATTTTCATCTTATGAGACTTGTCAGTCTTGTCTCAAAGGAAAGATGACTAAAACTCCGTTTACAAGACACGGAGAAAGAGCTACTGAACTCTTGGGACTGAAACATAGTGATGTATGTGGTCCTATGTCTATACATGCTAGGGGTGGTTTCCCGTACTTCATTACATTCACAGATGATCTCTCTAGATTCGGACATGTATTCCTGTTGAAACACAAATCTGAAACTTTTGAGAAATTCAAGGAATATAAGAATGAAGTAGAGAACAAGACAGGGAGAAGTATCAAAATCCTTCGATCTGATCGAGAAGGTGAATACTTAAGCACGGAATTCCAAGATTATCTAAAAGAGAATGGGATTCTCTCTCAGCTTACTCCTCCGTATACACCACAGCACAATGGTGTATCAGAGCGGAGAAATCACACCTTATTGGATATGGTGCGCTCTATGATAAGTAGTGCTAAGTCACCTCTTTCATTTTGGGTATTTGCGCTTGAAATTGCTGCTTATATATTGAATAGGGTTCCTACCAAGTCTGCGCCTACCACTCCATATGAGATATAGGAGGGAAAGGGACCATATCTTAATTTCATTAAGATGTGGGGTTTTCCGGCTTATGTTAAAAAGAAAAATCCGGAAAAATTCGAGATAATGTCAGTTTTATGTAAGTTTGTAAGATATCCTAAGCATTCACGAGGGCATATCTTCTACCTCACCGAGGAACAGAAGGTGTTTGTTGCTCAGCATGCTACCTTTTTGGAAAAGGAATTTCTTGGAAAAGAAATTAGTGGGAGCACGATAGAGCTGGAAGAAGTTCCAGAAATACAGACTGCAGCTGAGGATTTGGCAGAACCTCAAGATTCAATAATCCCAGACGAACCCTAGCCACTCTGCAGATATAGTAGGGTTCCTCATTCATCTGAGAGATACTACAGTTTTCTCATAGACTGTAACACACTAGTACATCTATACTATATATTTTGGGTATGTCAAATCTTGCGCAAAATTATTTCCTATTGTTGCTATTGGGTTCCGAATGATGCAATTAGTAGTTGTGGTTATTATCCGACCCGACCCGTATGTTTGAAACTCGATATGGTGCGAGATTATATCAAATATTTGCTAGTACAGTGTATCCATGTGATTCGAGTACTAAATATATATATAATATATTTTAAGCTCTACATATCTCTTTATAATACAAGATAAAAACAAATAATATTCTTTTCCTATCTAGCCTTGCATGACATATTACCCCATATCAAGTGGTTGCGCCCAAATATCATGTTCATATCCTAAGGGTTAGACAGACTAGTAATTTGGATCGCTACGTATATTTACGTAGATTTTATTTGGGGGTATATGTTTTTAATTACAGAATATTGCATTATGGTTAAAATCCTTACGTATATTCTTTATATTTAAAAACTAGATTTTTTAGAGGGATATGGGTAATATTTGGAGCAATCTAGTATTATCTGTAAAATCCTACAATATATACATATTATATTTTATAACATAATATATATATATATATATATATATATTACTGTTTATATATATATATATATTTTTTATTTAATTAAAAACTCTCTAACTCTCTCTCTCTATGTGTGTGTGTGTCTCTCTCTCCGTCCCCACCTCTCTCTCTCCCTATATATATTATATATAATACAATATAATTTTATGAACCCTCTCTTTTTCTCTTCCCACGTCTTCTTCACCTCTCGCTCACGCTGAACCCTAACCCTCGCCGTCTCCCTCTCGTTGTCATCGTCCTCATCTCCTCGCCATCACCTCTTCCTCTCCGTCAGCACCTCCAACTCCTTTCCTCTAGATCTCAACTGAAGCCCGACCCCAACACCAAGAACCCATCTCCCTCGTCGTCGACCTCGTCGTCGTTCACTCCACCTCCTCATCATCACCACCCTTATCTCCTCCTCCTCCTCCTCGTCGCCTCGTCTCCATCACCATCCTCTCCACTTCCTTTCCCAAAGACCGCCTAAGCCCGATACCCGACGCCAGAACCCATCACCCCCTCGTCGTCGACCTCTCCGGGACCCGACCACCTCTATCTCCTTCCTTGTCTCATTAGCGACCCCAGAACCATCATAGCCTCATCTTTTCTTCTTCTTCTTTTCTTCTTCTTTCTTCTTTTCTTCTCTTTTCCGATCGGTTCGCCAGAGTTGCGCACGTCGCCGATGATCCAGATGACCCAGTCACCGTCGTCGTCTAGTCCAGTTATCACGTCACGCAGTTGCTCAGTCAGGTGAAGTTCTACGTACGTGAGTTTGGTATCGTGATGTTATTCGGCGTCAGAACGTGATCTCCGGATACTCGTCGTGAGATTTCGATCGGGCAAGTTCTAAACTTGCAACATACTATTTTGTTATATCAATATTTATACGATTAACTATAGTATATATGTTTTAATATTCAGCAAATATTATCGATTTACAGTTTTATATTATCAGTCTGTATCCGTACTGATAATTGGTTACCTAGTTGCATACCGAATCATCACAATACTATCATACTACTATATCATTTCAGTATTTTATCTAGATTGCAATATATATGGTAATGGACGTAAAACGGTTATTACAGATAGATACATATATATCCTGGCGTTAGTTATGGTTACCGTGTTTAGATATTGGTTACGGTTTTACATTTGATATCTATTTTGGTTAAAATATATTGCATGATATGTTCACGACCCATTACCAGACTTGTTACTTGGATCATCCGCTAATGCCAACAATCCTGACTTGTTGTCCTGATGGACGTGACTTGTTGTCTACATAGACAAGACATGTACCTGCTTGATTCTGTGTTGGCATTAGATTTATATCATCAATACCCGACTTGAACACAAAACCTAGGGGTAAGGGGAAATCAATAATGAAACCTGACTTGTAACTCAACAGTTCAATAATTCCAGATACTAATCAGTCGATATGGGCTTTGGCCGGCCCCGGAATGATGCTACTGATATCATTCGTCTTTACATGATACATGTTTTACTGCTTAGCGGCACGTATCGGATTCAGCCTCGAGAGTCTTGACCGTGGTCCCGGGCACGCACGGGATACTATTGAGTTGCATCGACGATTTCATTTAATTGATTCCAAAGACTTATAGAATAGATAACCTAGAAGCACAGACTTCAGGATACACATCATATATCTATATCTCACTGTTTTACACCTGTATTTATTATGTATACTCATGTTTAATCATAGCATCATATCCTGGTTATTACTATTATTTTGATATTTATGACGCACTGACGTCTGGGTTTTGCATGGCCCAGTTCCTCTGACTTTGTCGCAAGCAGATCAGGAGTATTTTAGCAAGCAAGCCGAACAATGAGGAGCTAGATGTTGTGTTTTAGAGATGCTTAGTTTATTTTATTTCCATAGTTTTATTTTTATCGATGTGATCCCATAAGGGACGTGTTTCAGAGATTATTTTATTAGATCTTGATTCATTTCCGCTATATGCATTTATTGGCTTTTATTTACTATGGCAGATGGACATGTGTTAGCTAGATTTTATTTATTATTCTTGATATCCGATTGACAGCCGTAATGTGACTATAGAGGGATTATTCCTAACCATAGGTAGCATGGTTGGCTCTGTCACGTGCCGTATTTACATATTTTGGGAAGCGGGACGTGACAAGGTTTGTTTGGTATCAAAGTCATAGGATTTAGAGTTAGTCAGGTTTGATTCTTTTTGTAGTTGGGTATTGGACCCAATACACTAATCAGAAAATCCGGAATTAGGAATATGTCCTGCCACATTACTATCTTGCCAGTCTTGAATCTATAGCTATCAATATCTTGTTTATTGAATCATGTTTACCATTACTAATCCCCTTCAGTGTCTTGACTTCATAATCATAGTGGATCGAGATTTGCGGTCATACCAGAGGCGTGTAGATAACGCCTCATTACTTGGAGTTGTACGTGGTATGCTAAAAAACCAGAAGCGTCAAACTGAGATGAATCGGCGGCAGGCCGAGACTTTCCAAGAGGGTCTGAGGATGGTCCAACAGTCCATGGTTACAACAGCTGAGCTGAGAGGGAAGTAGCACCCAGGCCAACACAGCGTGGGGGCACCATGGCGGACTTTAGGAAGCTCGGTCCGTCCACATTTAAAGGATTAGAGGAACTATTGCAAGCGGAGCAGTGGCTAGTTGATACAGAGAACCTACTCGTTGCCGCGCATATTCCAGATGGAAAAAAGGTGGATGTAGTATGCATCCAATTGGTAGATTATGCTCGCGAGTGGTGGCTCGTAGAGGAGACCCATTTGACTAAGCCGATCATTTAGGTAACTTTTTCCCGAAGTTTCTTGGAGAAGTTCTTTCCGCGGTTTTCTCAGAAGGAAATGGAAGAGAAGTTCATTAGCTTGAAGCAGAATAGCGAATCCGTTGATACACATGCGACTAAGAGGACCCGGCTTAGTAGATTTGCGGGGCCCTTGGTTGCCAATGAGGCAGATAGGGTGAGGTGGTTTATGTGTAGTTTAGATGTGGAGATTCAGAGACACATTATATCTCTGAGATTGACCACCTTCTTCCAAGTTCTCAAGGAAGCTAGGAGCAGCAGAGTTTATCGGTAAAAGTGAAGGGTAATCTAAAGCAAGAGGTTGTAGTGCGTAAGGCGGCGTTTACGCCAAATAGAGCTCCTGTACGCAGAAGCATTCCGGTAAACAAGCGAGGCATTGTACCTATGAAGAAGCCTTTTGTATCCGATCAGAAAAGGGCTACGATTTGGACTTTTGCCATCTATCCGGACACATGCAGAAGGATTGTCGAAGGAGGCTCAGATTTTGTTTAGTTTATGGATCAGCTGACCATACCATCAATGCTTGCCCTTCGAAACTACGATCGAGAGACGATATTCAGAAATCACCGCAGAATCAGACCTTTGGGCAGAAGCTGATCACTCAGAGGCCTAATCAAACATGGGCCTTCACCTTGACGGCCGAGGAAGCCAAGGCGTCAGATGATGTTGTTTCAAGCATTCTACTTGTTTATAATTTTCCCGCATTGGCATTATTCGATTCAGGTGCATCCCATTGCTTCATGTCGTCCAAGTTTATTAGTGCACGCTCTATTCCACACATGGCCCCGTCTAGTTGCTGCGACATACATACTGGGAATGGAAGAATTGTATCTAGCAGTGAGTGCAAGGGTTGCTCGATTGTTATTTGCGGACAGGAGTTATTCGCGGATTTCTTAGTGATTGATACTGGTAGCTATGGTGTTGTCTTAGGAATGGATTTTCTTGGCATTTTCTACGCTCACATTGATTGTAGGGCGAAGAAAGTGATTTTCCAGATCCCTAGACATCCTAAGTTCATATTTTTGGGAGGTAGCAGATCTGTCGAGTCAGTCGAATTTAGGGCTAGGCCGACAAGTGACATTCTTTCATCGATGGAAGTAAACAAGGAAGAAGCATCAGCGGTAGTTCGTGATTTTATGGATGTGTTCGAGGACATCTCGGGTTTACCTCCAAAATGAGACGTGGAGTTCGTGATTGATCTTATTCCTGGAGCAGCGCCAATTTCAAAGGCTTATTATCCAATGGCAACAGTGGAACTGGAAGAGGTAAAGAAATAAGATACTGAATTATTAAAGAAGGGTTGGATCCGTAGCAGCGGGTCACCATGGGGAGCTCCAGTTCTTCTAGTCAAGAAGAAGGATGGCATACAGAGGATGTGCATTGACTATCAAGAATTAAATCGGGTGACTATTAAGAACAAGTACCCAATCACTCGCATCAGCGAATTATTCGATCAACTCAGTGGCGCGAAGGTATTCTCGAATTTGGATTTGCGATTTGGGTATCATCAAGTTTGGGTGAAATCAGAAGACATTTGCAAGACGGCGTTCCGAACTCGATATGGGCATTACGAGTACTTAGTGATGCCATTTGGGGTTACTAACGCACCAGCAATATTTATGGACTTGATGAACCGAATCTTTTCACCATACCTAGACCAGTTCGTAGTAGTATTTATTGATGATATTCTGGTATATTCGAGGAGTAAAGAAGAGCATGCACAACACTTGAGGATCGCACTGCAAACGTTGAGACAAGAAAAGTTATATGTTAAAATGAGCAAGTGTGAGTTTTTGCTCGAAGAAGTGAAGTTCTTGGGTCATGTTGTATCCGGAGATGGAATTGTCGTTGACCCTGAAAATACTGTAGCTGTTCATGATTGGCCAATTCTAAAGAATGTAAAGTTTTCTTGAGCTTGTCGGATACTATAGAAGGTTTATGGAGAACTTTACCCGAATAGCAGAACCATTGACCAAGTTAACACGAAAGGAGGTACCGTTCGTATGGACCGAGAAGTATGCGTTAGCTTTTGAAGCATTGAAGCAAAGATTGACCTTCGCTCCTATTCTGACAGTGCCAGATGGTTCCGAAGGGCTAGTTATTTACAGCGACGTATCTGGGAAAAGCTTGGGATGTGTTCTAATGCAGCATGGTAAGGTCATAGCATATGTGTCGAGACAATTAAAAACTCATGAGAAGAACTATCCAACTCATGATATGGATTTAGCAGCAGTGATTTTCGCTCTGAAGATTTGGAGACACTACTTATTGGGTGAAAGGGTGGAGGTATTTACCGATCACAAGAGCATAAAGTATGTGTTCACATAGAAAGAGCTCAACATGAAGCAGCGTAGATGGTTAGAGCTGATGGCTAACTATGATCTTGATCTAAAATACCATTCGGAGAAAGTTAATGTAGTGCCAGATGCTCTAAGTTGGTTGCCAGTGATACGGATGTTGACTGCATGGAAAGAGATTATAGCTGATCTTTAGAGATTCGAATTAGAGATTGTACTACCAAATTTTTCAGGACAGTTGATGCAGTTGCAAGTACAGTCATCCTTGATCAATAATATTAAAGCAGCACAGTCGCACGATCCAAGATTGCAAAAGTTTCGGGAACAAGTAGAAACATGACTTCGAACAGATTTGTTGATTCATGAAGGTGGTTCGTTATGATATGGAAGTCGTTTATGTGTGTCTAAAGGAGATGTTCGTGAAGAAGTCATGAAGGAGTCTCATAGTTCCGCTTATTCCGTATATCCGAGAGGCACAAAGATGTACCGAGACCCACGACAACATTTCTGGTAGAAAGGCATGAAAAGGGAGATTGCTCGTTATATATCGAAGTGCTTGGTGTGTCAGCAAGTAAGGCTGAATATCAATGGGTAGCTGGTTTGTTGCAACCACTTCCGATTCCTCAATGGAAGTGGGAACATATAGCCATGGATTTCATGACAGCTTTACCACGGAGTCCAAAGGGCAATAATGTAGTTTGGGTGATTGTCGATCGATTGACCAAGGCAGCTCATTTTATACCGTTTCGTATTGGTCAGTCGAAGGAGGCTTTGGCAGAGCGGTACATGCAGGAGATTGTGAGATTGCATGGAATACCCGTGAGCATCGTTTCCGACCGTGATACTCAATTTCTATCACACTTTTGGAGGAGTCTACAGGAAAGTTTGGGAACTCGCTTGAAGTTTAGCACGGCCTATCATTCTCAGACAGATGACTAGTCTGAACGAACGATCCAAACTCATGAAGATATATTGAGAGCATGCATGTTAGACTTCAAGGGTTCATGGAATGATCATTTGCACTTGGTGGAGTTTTCATACAACAACAGCTTTCAGACGACTATACAGATGGCCCCATTCGAAACATTATACGGTCGTAAGTGTCGCTCAACTGTCTGTTGGGACGATATTGGAGGAAAAAAAATTTGGGACCAGATATTATTGTGCAAACTGTGGAGAAAGTTAACTTGATCCGTAATCATATAGAGGTAGCACAGGATCGACAGAAAATTTAGGATGATACTAGTAGAAGACCTTTGGAGTTCGCTATTGATGATCTTGTATTCTTGAAGATATCACTGACTAGAGGAGTAATCCGGTTTGGTAGTCGAGACAAGCTTAGTCCTTGATTCGTAGGGCCTTTCGATATCATTGAGCGTATAGGAGAGGTAACTTATCGATTGGCTTTACCACGATTCTTGGCGGGTGTTCATGACTTGTTTTAAGTATCTCAACTCCGCAAGTATGTTCGAGATGAGACGCACATCCTAGATCACTCGGAAGTGACAGTAAGGGAAGATTTAACATATGAAGAACGACCAATGGCTATTGTAGATCGACGAGAAAAGGTCCTCAAGAATAAAGTTATCCCACTAGTACTCGTTTCATGGGGAATCATTCGCATGGAGAATCTACTTGGGAACGTGAAGACGAGATCCGACAGAAGTTTCCACACCTCTTTTCTTAGATCCATGTCTTCTTATCTTTTTCTTGTTCCGTGAATTTCGATGACTAAATTCTTTTGTAGTTGGGTATAATGTAACACCCTAGTACATCTATACTATATATTTTGGGTATTTCAAATCTTGCAGCAAAATTCTTTCATATTGTTGCTATTGGGTTGCGAATAATGCATTTACTAGCTGTGGTTATTATCCAACCCGACCTGCATGTTTGAAACTCGATATGGTGCGAAATTATATCAAATATTTGCTGGTACAGTGTAACAACTTAGTTCAGTTATACCATATTCGATTTGATTATTTTATTTATCTTGTGGCTATTTCTCGTTTTATTAGTTTTGGGTGTGGATAGTGTTTGGTTTCTGTGCTTAGTATCCGACCCGACCCACATGCTTGAAACCCGTCTTGGTTCTTAGTTACATTTTATCCTTGCTAGTATTGAGGATCCGTTCACACATATATTCTGTTTACTTGCATCATGTATCTGGTATCTGCATTTTTTTAATAATACAAATATAATCAAATAATATATTTTAAAAATACCTAACATGGCCTGCATCATATCCCAGACCCTGTGGTTGCATCTGTATATCGTGTTCTCATTCCGTTTAGTGAAGCGGACTCGCTTGGATCGCTACGTGCACGCTACGTGTATCCGTTCTTGGGGGTATGCATTTTCTTTAACCGGACATCGCTTTTGGGTTTCTGTTGACACGTATATTATCTGTATTTACAAATCATAATTTTAGACCCAACCCGGACGTATTTTGGTGTAAATTTGTATTGGCTAGAAAACTCAAATTTTATTAATATTATCTTCTTTGTATATAACCCTTTATAATACTGTTAACACACAAAATATTTCCAAATATATTTTAATTATTTCTTAAAATCGAATCCAATCTCATCTCACCCACTCTCACCCACTTAGATCCCAACTAACTCTCTCTCTCTCTCTCTCTCTCTCTCTCTCTCGTAGGGTGTTTTTCGTCATCCCATTGAGATGGGAATACGCGTGCGCTTGTTAGGCGCGGTACAGATTCTCCCTGCCTAGGGTAGGCTGGGGTTTATTGATTGTGGGGATCCGAATCTCCGGCAACCGCGGACTAAGCTGCCGTTAATTACCCCTCGTCTTTAAAGCGAGGGAACCTCCGATTGACGGGTTAAACTGGTCATGCAAACTCAATGTGCAGTGTTGTGTTTTTGGAGAGGTTTTGGATATATCGGGGGCCCCGCAGAGTTTTTAAGGGGGTCCCGCTACCCGGATAGCGGGCTGGGGGTTAAGGGGGCTAGCAGCCCCCTTGCGGGGTGCGGGGCAGCGCCCCGGCCCAAATTTTTTTTGAGAGGGACTGTGTGTGTATATATACATATATATAAAAAAGGAAAGGGAAAAGGCATTCATAGGATGCGTGGGGAAAAGCGCCAGCGTTCTGAGCGCAAGAGCGCTAGCGCTCCACGTGTCAGCACGTGGGCGCTCGGGCGCTAGCGCTTTGGGCGCAAGAGCGCTAGCGCTCCACGTGTCAGCATGTGGACGCTCGGACGCTAGCGTTTTGGGCGCTAGCGCCCCACGTGTCAGCACGTGGGCGCTCGGGCGCTAGCGCCCTGAGCGCAAGAGCGCTAGCGCTCCACGTGTCAACACGTGGGCGCTCGGGCGCAAAAAGGGACTTGGTCTCTGCAATGGGAGTTGTACTCCCAGAAAGTAGCACTTATTATTCTGTATGTATACATATATGAGGAGTTAAACTCCTAGGATATTTTGAAGCTAATGAAGGGGCTTCTCCCCTTGAGCCCTAGTTCTTCCCCAAAGTGGGGTTTCTGGAGATGGGTCTCCTTCTTCTTCCTATCGTTTGGCCGGATCTTGAAGATCAAGAGATGTGAGATTTTTAAAATCTCTTCTTTTTGAGATCTGATGGTAGATCCAAGTTCCCCTTTATGGGTTTTGTGGTGAAAAACTATTTAGTTTTGAAAAAGGAAGAGTAAAACTCTTGATTTAATTCAAAAGAAAGAAGAAGGTTTTAGAACCTTGAGGAATGAGAAAGAGGCACAGGCCCTAATTTTTTTGGGGAATAAAAAGTGTTTCTTTATTCATCATCATGTTACCTTATATAGGCTTATATATTTACATATAGCCCCTTGGGCTTTACAAAATGGCGTTTTGCCCATCCCATGGCTCATGTGCCATTTCTTTTGCACATAAGCCATAGGCTTTACAAAAAAATTGGCTTTATGCCCATTTCGTTTACATTCATACATAAAAAATTACATAAAAATTATTTATTACATGATTTCATTTTGGCATGGGGGAGGGCCAGCCGCTTCATGTTCGGACTCGACCTGGGCATGGGCCCACTTGGCTTGGGGTTGACTTTGACTTTGACTTGGTCAACCGGGATGCAATTTTCGACTTCAACATCTCTCTTTTACTATATATATATTTATTAATTCTTTTAACCCCATACTATTTTTAAAACCCACGTTCATTTTTCCTACGTCTTCTTCACTGTTCCTCTCTCTCTCTCCCACCCGCTTCGTCTCGTTCTCGCCTCTGCCTCCTCACAAACCCTAGCCTCGCGCCCTCGTCGCCTCACCCTCGCCTCCACCATCTCATCGCCATCCCCGACACCACCTCCACCATCTCTCTTTCCCCTCTACAGACCGGACGACCCACCTTCCCCGAACCCGATCCCACCTCGCCTGCACCTCACCGTCACCGATCTCGTTGTCACTGCCCCACCGTCGTCCATCCCTATTCTCCACCTTCCTCTTCTCCTCTTCTCCCCCTCTCTTTCCCTGAACCCAGAACCCCAGCAGCAAACTCGACGAGCTCACAAACCCAAGAACCCCGACCTCGACCCAACCTCCACCGCCGGCGACCCCTCGTCGTCGTTACCCCTTCTCCTCGTCTCCTCTGACCCCAAAACCCAGAACACCACAACCCCAGACCTTTTTCCCTGCACAAAAAACCCCGACCCGACTTCAAGAACCCGCAGCCCGCGTTGCCGTGAAACCTTGCCGGAAACCCACGACCCATCGTCGACATCCCCTCGCGCCGTATCTGTCCCAGTACACCAAACCCCGGAGCAACCCTCTTCTTCTTCTTCTCTTTCTCTTTCTTGATCTCGTGTTTCCCGGTGATCACCAGAGCCATGCTCGTCGCCGATAATCCGGGCAATCCAGTAGACGTCCTCATCCAGCGTGGTCACGTTCTTGTATAACTTGGTCCTGTTTTGTACGTGCGTGTGCATCGCGACGTTTACCCGACGTCGGACGCAGCGTACGCACCCCGTCATGAGATCCGATCAGGCAAGTATTCTTGCTTTACTTTTGGTCGATGTACATCGGCATTCCTGTTAGAATAAAAGAGAAATGTGTTAGTACCTATTTTTCGTTATATCATACAAAAATATATATGCAAACTTTTATGCAGCAAGAAAAATTAGCAAGTGTGATTTTAAAATGAGATCTATTTTAACTACAAATAAAGTTCGAAAGTTGTTAACCTATCTCGCATTTATATGTATTTCTAGACAGATTGTGATTAGTATATCCATATTAAGGTTAACGGTAAAGATAACAATTGTGACTCATACCAGCTTGTACATCGCCTTCATGCAGTTACTATTAACAGATAACAATTATATTTGACAAGTCATGACTATTCAATACTCTAGTCTTTATGAACGAGATCACTGATTAGGATGATGAACTACATGATATGACACACTACTATTTACTAGTTTCATCTCTATACAATTACCATATCACAAGTTCCAGTCCTTTCAGCATTCTTAATTAGTGATCTAGTCATTACCATAATAGCTATAAATACACGGATATTGGGGTAGTTTGAGTGTGCGTTCGTACAATAGGATCTCAGGAGTCCCATGCCGACAGCTGGTACCGGGCTATATCGGTCGCATGTTATTACAGCTGGTACCGGGTTATATCGGTCGCATGTGATTACAGCTCGTACCGGGCTATATCGGTCGCTTGTTCATTCCACAGTTGGGCCCGTGTTTCCTATCACCTGGGGCACTACTCTTGGGTTAGGAATACTCCTGCAGAGGTTGACGCACACACTCGAACTCACGATAGGATAGTTTACCTTTTAGTGACCAGCAGAATGTGACATGACCTATTTACATGCTTGTTTCATAGTTTTAATGCATATATATTTACATCTATTTCTACTTGCACACACTGGCTTCACTACATTCATATATTCATGTTATCATACCATACACACAACTTATACGTTGAGTACTTGCTGGGATGTTCTGATATCCCTGAGATTTGCCATCTCAGATTTAGAGACAGATTTTCAGGCTGAGCAGGATTGCAGCGGCTATCAGGACTTTACTAAAGATCAGTACCCCGTAGGTTTAGTTCCTTACTGTTATTATTTAGCATGTGCGCCCTTGGGGGATATTAGGACTTTTGTATCTTTTCAGATTTTGTTTTCTTTTCGAACCTATTGTAATTGGTCTTTATTTGCATCAATTATCTAGTGGACCCATTTTTTAGTATTCCTTGTGGTTTCGTTACAGCATGATTATCAGTTTTATCCCTTTTGGTATTGGATTTTATTTCTGACAGGTTAAGCTAGACAGCCTTATGTGACTATGGTAGGATCTTTCCTTACTGTAGGTAGCACGGCTGGCATTCGTCGCTTTCCATATTCCGTATTTTGGGAAGCGGGACGTGACAAGGTTTTGTTGGTATCAGAGCCAGGCTGACGCCGAAGTTAGTCTGGATTCTACCAACCTTTTGGGTTAGAATTACATGTCTAGGTTTTTGTTTTTTCCCCCCGTATGTCATGCTGCGTTTTCCTTTGACTCTGATTGTAGGATTCGGGCGACTTACATAGAGTTACGATATTGTGCCCATGTACCGCGGCATAGTCACAATGCGTTATTCTGTATGAGTAACTTAGAGTTCTACTTGATTTTTTTCCACTGATTTGATTTTCTTGCATACGCCGATTTTTCGAGCCAAGACCATGACTCTTCATACCCTCATTTGTTTTCTTGAATCTGAATTTTTCATATCCATCTATTTTCATTGATCCTTATAATTAGTTCGCGATCTTGTATTTTCATTTTTCTAATTTCGAGAACGAAATTTCTTGTAAGATGTGTAAAATATAATACCTTAGTTCAGTTATATCATGTTCGATTTGATTGTTTTATTTATCTTGTGGCTATTTCTCGTTTTATTAGTTTTGGATGCGGATAGTGTTTGGTTTCTGTACTTAGTATCCGACCCGACCCACATACTTGAAATTCGTCTTGGTTCTTAATTACGTTTTATCCTTACTAGTGCTGAGGATCCGTTCACACACATGTTCTGTTTACCTGCATCATGTATCTGGCATCTGCATTTTTTTAATAATACAAATATAGTCAAATAATATATTTTAAAAATACCTAGCATGGCCTGCATCATATCCTAGACCCTGTGGTTGCATCCGTAAATCGTGTTCTCGTTCCGTTTAGTGAAACGGACTTGCTTGGATCGCTACGTGCACGCAACGTGTATCCGTTCTTGGGGTATGCATTTTCTTTAACCGGTCATGGCTTTTGGGTTTCGGTTGACACGTATATTATCCGTATTTTCAAACCATAATTTTAGACCCAATCCGGGCATATTTTAGTGTAAATTTGTATTACCTAGAAAACTCAAATTTTCTTAATACTATATTCTTTTTATATAACCCTCTATAATACTGTTAACACACAAAATATTTCCAAATATATTTTAATTATTTCTTAAAATCGAATCCAATCTCATCTCGCCGACTCAGATCCCAACTCTCTCTCTATATATATAACTGTATATATATTTATTAATTCTTTTAACCTTATATTATTTTTTAAACCCACGTTCATTTTTCCCACGTCTTCTTCACTGTTCCTGTCACGCCCCGCTTCCCAGAGTACGCAAGATTGGGCACGTGACATAGCCAACCATGCTACCTGTGGGTAGGAAGTATCCATCCACAGTCACATTACGGTTGTAAGGATATCAAGAACAAGATAAAAACTAATCTAATACATGTCCAAATCCATAATAACAAGAATCAATAAACAACAAGTGCGGAAGCTAATGATCCAATACAATGAATAAACAGTACGTCCCATAATGCGGGCTCACATCTGGAAATGAAAAGCAATAAGTAAACTAAACCCTAAGGACTCACTGTTCAGCCTGCTGGCTGAAGTACTCCTGCTCGGTCGTCGACAAAGGTACGGAATCTGGGCCATGCAAAGCCCAGACGTCAGCGCGTCATGACATCAAGTATATAGTATAAACATGGTAATAAGCAACGCAAGTATGAACATGAATAAACAGTAATAAGAAATAACAAAGCAGGGTAATGTGCAATGGTGACTGAACTGTCCTATCAGGTTTCTACTCTATAGTCTTTGAAATCAAATTGATGAATCGTCGATGTAACTCAATAGTATCCCGTGCGTGCCCGGGACCACGGTCAAGGTCCTCGGGGCTGAATCCGAGACGTGCCGCTAAGCAGTAATAGGTAGCTGGATGGACGAGTGATGTCAGCATCATCACTCCGGGGCTGGCCAAGCCCGTAAGACTGATCAGAACAAATATCGAACTGTTGAGTTACAAGTCGGTTTCACCTTTGATTTCCCCATACCCCCAAGCTATGTATGTCAGGTCAGGTATTCAAGAGTCAAGGACTAATGCCAACACAAAATCAGGTAAAGTAGGTCTGTCTGGATCGACAGCAGGAATGGTCAGGTTTGTCGGCATTAGGCATGAGATCAGGTAACAGGTAAAGCCATGGTACATCAGGTCAAGCCAGGTAATGTATAAAGGTGTCATGTCATGTCAAGAGTGTACGGTACCATGTCATGTCAAGAGTGTACGGTACCATGTCATGTCAAGTAGGAAGTGTAACAGGTCATGTCAGGAAGCACAAGATGTCATGTGGGTGCTCATAATCAAACTAACATAAACATGTGTATAAATAAACAAGCATGAGTACTATCAGAACAATAACTGGAACATGTAATATGATATGCCAATAGATATAATTTCAAGGATATGGATGCACAGTTATCGATTAGGGTTACATTTATAGTTCCAATATTAATTAGGATACAATTTATTAAACATGGAGTGTTAATATCACATTATTATGTAGTGATGTGATCTATGGATGCAATTATATGTATCTTAAATGCGATGGATGCAAACGGGTATCCGAAAAGTTATAAAACTATAAAATGGTAATGTGGGATGTACAACTAAGCAATATGTGATATAAATATTGATATAATAATATTAATATGGATAGCATATTCAAAGCGATTAATAACTATAAAAGTGGTATTGATTAACTATGCACAAGAAGGTTCCGTTCAGAAATTCAGCGTCACCCTAATTTGTAAAATATCTTAAAAATAACAAACGTTCTCCAAAAGGGACGTATCTTGTACCAAAACAAAGATAATTCAATAAGGTTTTCAGTTTTATAAGTATAAGCACATCAGGTTATCCCTACGAAAAGTTATGAATATTCGAAGTTGAAAGTTTGCTGCTGGAATTTCCCTGGACAGCAGTTTAGAGACGTGTTCATTTGCATTTTACGTTAATTAAACAATTTATTTTGCAAGTAAATATTTCATAGAGTTATAGTATTCTGAATTAGCTTCGTAACGAACTAAAGAACGTATACTAATGATTTTTCTATAATTTCTAATGAATTTTATAAGATAAGGTGTACAGTAAATTTCAGATTTGTCATATCCGATTTTTCAACGACATTTCATATGTAAACTATAAGATTTTCAAATGTATAATATTATAAAATGAAGATTATAAAAGTATATAGCATGTAGCAAGATTAACTTGCCTTGATGGGTCGCGAATCGGGAAAACGGAACGTTAACCGTCGGCGGGGAAAACTCGCGACGGCACACGGTTCACGGAATGAACCCAAATGACGAACAAAGGAACTACACGGGTCGGGGTATCTCGCTGGAACGTCGAGAAACGTCACCGCCACGACGGAATTCCGGTAACAAAAGAACAGTTAAAAGAAATGAGAAACGAGACATGAAGCAAGAAGAGAAAAATGATAAAGAGAAGTACGAGAGAATATATAAGGGGTAGAGAAAGAGAGAAAGTGGAAAGAGAGAGAAGAAGGAGAGAGAGAAAGTGGGGCCCACGGGGTTAAAGGGGAGGTTGTGATTAGCTGAGAGAATAAATTGAGAAGGATATAAAAGATTGTAAAAATATTATATGGTTAACTTAAAGATTTAAAAGATAGGTAATGAACAGTAAGATATCAGGTTAGTTAGAAAAATATATGTGATGGTTTTAATAATATTAAAATTTGGGATTTTGGCGCCAAATGAAACATTTCTAAATTGCGCCCGGGTTGGGTCCAAAAATTCGAAATTCAAATAATAGGATTTTAAGCGGGTTCCAAATTTTAAAATGAAATGTTTTATGATTAAAAAGCAAACTCTCAAAACGGACACACGTGCGTGCACGTAGCCATCCAAACTCGCCCGTTTCACTGAACGGGACGAGAACACAATGCACGGACGCTACCACGAGGCTAGGGGTGTCAAGTAGGCCAAGATGAATATTTTTAATTTCATTTTAGGAGTTAAAATTTGTTATGTGCCAAAATGACTTAACCGGTTAAAATTTTGCAAAAGTACCAAACAATCAGGATAATTGGAAATGAGCAATATATAACCCTCAACTAGTAATAGAGATAGTATTATTGGGCTCGGGTGTTACATCATACCCAACTACAAAAGAATTTCGTCCTCGAAATTCCAAGAATACAAGATAGATAACTACAATAAAAGGTGAGGAAACTTCTGCCGGATTTCATCTTCTCGTTCCCAAGTGGATTCTCCATGCGATCGATTACCCCAAGAAACTAGCACAAGAGGGGTAACCTTGTTCTTAAGAACCTTTTCTCTTCGATCCTTGATTTCAACCGGTCGCTCCTCAAAAGTTAGGTCCTCCCGAACAGTCAACTCCGAATGATCCAATACGTGGGTTTCATCTCGAACATACCTCCGTAGTTGAGATACATGAACCACATCGTGCACACCTGCCAAGGACTGTGGTAACGCCAAACGGTACGCTACCTCTCCAACACGCTCCAATATCTCAAAGGGTCCAACGAATCGAGGACTAAGCTTTCCCCGACTCCCAAAGCGAATCACCCCTCTAGTCGGTGATATCTTCAAGAATACCAAATCACCCACGGTGAACTCCAGAGGTCTTCTTGACGTATCTGCCCAACTCTTCTCTCGGTCCTGTGCTGCCTTCATATGCTTCCCGATTGTATTCACCTTCTCGACTGTCTGTACCACCAAATATGGTCCTAGTAACCTTCGTTCACCAACATCATCCCAACAAACAGGTGAACGGCACTTACGACCATACAGTGCTTCAAACGGAGCCATCTGAAAAGTTGCTTGGAAGCTATTGTTGTACGAAAACTCCACCAGGTGTAGATGATCTTCCCAAGAACCTTTGAAGTCCAACATGCAAGCCCTCAACATATCTTCAAGGGTCTGGATCGTTCTCTCCGATTGTCCATTAGTCTGAGGATGATAAGCCGTGCTGAACTTCAATCGAGTCCCCAAACTTTCTTGTAAACTCCTCCAGAAGTGCGACAAGAACCGAGTGTCCCGATCGGACACGATGCTTACCGGTACTCCATGCAATCTGACAATCTCCTGCATGTACCGCCCTGCCAAAGTCTCCGTCGATTGACCAACCCGAAAAGGAATAAAGTGAGCTGCCTTGGTCAACCGATCGACAATCACCCATACCGCATTGTTGCCCTTTGGACTCCGCGGTAAAGCCGTCACGAAATCCATGGTTATATGTTCCCACTTCCACTGAGGAATCGGAAGTGGTTGCAACAAACCAGCAACCCGTTGGTGTTCAGCCTTGGCTTGCGGACACACCAAGCACTTAGCCACGAAGCGAGCAATCTCCCATTTCATGCCTTCCCACCAGAAATGCTGTCGAATATCTTGATACATCTTTGTACCTCCTGGATGTACAGAGTAAACTGAACTGTGTGCCTCCTTCATAAGCTCTTCACGCACATCTCCTTTTGGCACACACACACGGCTACCATATCTCAGCGAACCATCTTCATGGATCAGTAAATCGGTTCGTAGTCCGGCTTCCACCTGCTCTCGAAACTTTTGTAGTCTAGGATCCTGCGATTGTGCTGTTTTAATCTTCTCAACTAAGGACGACTGTACTTGCAACTGCATCGACTGTCCCGTAGCATGTGGTAGCACAACCTCCAAGTCAAATCTCCGAAAATCCGCAATGATCTCCCTTTGTGCGGTCAATACCTGAATTGCTGGTAACCGACTTAGCACATCTGGCACGACGTTAACTTTTCCCGGATGGTACTTAAGATCATGGTCGTAGTCGGCCGTCAGCTCCAACCATCTGCGTTGCCTCATGTTCAACTCCTTCTGCGTGAACACGTACTTCAAGCTCTTATGATCTGTAAAAACTTCGACTCTTACGCCCAAAAGGTAGTGTCTCCAAATCTTCAAAGCGAAAATCACAGCCGCAAGCTCCAAGTCATGAGTTGGATAATTCTTCTCATGGGTCTTCAGTTGTCTTGATGCATATGCTACGACCTTCCCATGCTGCATCAAAACACCTCCCAATTCTTTCCCAGATGCGTCGCTATGAATCATCAGTCCTCCGGAATTTTCTGGTACGGTCAGGATATGGGCGGTTATCAACTTCTGCTTCAACGTCTCAAAGCCAACGCACACTTATTCGTCCATACAAAAGGTACCTCCTTACGCATAAGCTTGGTCAGCGATTCTGCCAAACGAGCAAAGTTCTCCACAAATCTCCTGTAGTATCCGGCTAATCCAAGGAAACTTCTTATCTCAGCTACATTCCTTGGAATAGGCCAATCTCGAACTGTTGCAATCTTTTCGGGATGGACGGCGATTCCATCACCCGACACGACATGTCCCAGAAATTTCACTTCTTCCAGCCAGAATTCGCACTACTCATCTTCGCATAAAGCTTCTCCTGTCTCAACATCTGCAGGGCCTAATGATATCCGGATCGCAAATCCAGTTTCGAGAATACTCTCGCGCCACTAAGCTGCTCAAAAGTCCTCCAATGCGAGGGATCGGGTACTTGTTCTTAATAGTCACCCGGTTCAATTCTCGATACTCAATGCACACCCTTCTCGTGCTATCCTTCTTCTTTACTAAAAGAACTGGAGCTCCCAAGGTGAGTTGCTGCTTCGAATCCAACCCTTCTCAAGTAATTCACCAACTTGCTTCTTAACTCCTTCCAATTCCACTGGTGCCATTGGATAGTAAGCTTTAGACACTGGCGCTGCACCAGGACTAAGGTCAATCGTGAACTCCACGTCTCGCTTCGGCGGTAAGACCGATATATCTTCAAACACGTCCATAGAATCACGAACAACAGCCGGCTCTTTACTTTCATCACTTCCATTGATGCAAGAACATTGTTTGTCGGCCTAGCCCTAAACTCGACCGGCCCGACAGAACTGCTTCCTTACCGCAACTGCTGTCTGCTGTGAACTCCCAATTTTTCCTGATATGCTCTGCTGTTCTCGAGCTGCCGTAAGAACCTGTGAGAAAGTGGTCAAACCCAGGGAGACGGTTTGCCTTTGGATGTCCACATCCAAGCTGCGCATGGACCTTCGTGCCATGTCTGCATCGTTGGCGACTAAAGGTCCAGCGAAACTGCTGAGTCTCGTCCACTCTGCTGCGTGCACGTCCACGGGTGCTCCATTCTGCCTCAGCCCAATAAATTTCTCTTCCATTTCCTCCCGTGCAGTCCGCGGAAAGAACTTCTCCAGGAAACTCTTAGAGAAATCCGCCCAACTGCTTGGCTTGGGCAAACGGTTCTCCTCCACAAGCCACCACTCTCGGCGTACTCCACTAGTTGAATGCGCACCACATCAACTCCTTTGTCCTCTGGAATCTGTGCCGCAATCAGCAAAGTCTCCGTGCTGACTAGCCACTGCTCGGCTGGCACGGCTCCTCCAAACCAGTGAAAGTAGTAGGACCCACACGTCTGAACTCTGCCACGGTCCCTACTCGGTCAACTGGTCTAGTTCCAATCTTGTTCACAGACTGCTGAACGATCTGCAAACCTTTCTAAAATGAGTCCGCTTGCTGCTGGATCAGCTCGGGCTGTTTCTTTGATTTCTAGCATTCCTCTTATCACTCCAAGCATGGCGGCTTCGTTCACACGCCTCTGGTACGTCTTCAACTTCTTACCTGTCATAATCCTGAACTCAAAACACCCAATATTAGCATGATGATAGATTCCGAATATGGATCAAGGCTAGAACTCCAAGATACTTAAATAGAGTACCGCATTGTAGCTATGCCGCGGTATCATAGCCGCAATTACTTAACTCCACCCAAGTCGCCTAAGTCCTAGAGATAACAAGGAATTAGGTTTTCGAATTGACAATGCAAAGTAAGTTTGCATGTCGACATGATCCGGAAGAATGATTCAAAGATGGTAAAACGGTCAAGGTGGCTGGACATGTTTCCTAATCACGGGTGTTCTGATTCGTGTATTGGGTACAATACCCAACTACAAAAGAATCAACCCAACTAACCTATGGCTCTGATACCAAAAGAACCATGTCACGCCCCGCTTCCCAGAGTACGCAAGATTGGGCACGTGACATAGCCAACCATGCTACCTGTGGGTAGGAAGTATCCATCCACAGTCACATTACGGTTGTAAGGATATCAAGAACAAGATAAAAACTAATCTAATACATGTCCAAATCCATAAAAACAAGAATCAATAAACAACAAGTGCGGAAGCTAATGATCCAATACAATGAATAAACAGTACGTCCCATAATGCGGGCTCACATCTGGAAATGAAAAGCAATAAGTAAACTAAACCCTAAGGACTCACTGTTCAGCCTGCTGGCTGAAGTACTCCTGCTCGGTCGTCGACAAAGGTACGGAATCTGGGCCATGCAAAGCCCAGACGTCAGCGCGTCATGACATCAAGTATATAGTATAAACATGGTAATAAGCAACGCAAGTATGAACATGAATAAACAGTAATAAGAAATAACAAAGCAGGGTAATGTGCAATGGTGACTGAACTGTCCTATCAGGTTTCTACTCTATAGTCTTTGAAATCAAATTGATGAATCGTCGATGTAACTCAATAGTATCCCGTGCGTGCCCGGGACCACGGTCAAGGTCCTCGGGGCTGAATCCGAGACGTGCCGCTAAGCAGTAATAGGTAGCTGGATGGACGAGTGATGTCAGCATCATCACTCCGGGGCTGGCCAAGCCCGTAAGACTGATCAGAACAAGTATCGAACTGTTGAGTTACAAGTCGGTTTCATCTTTGATTTCCCCATACCCCCAAGCTATGTATGTCAGATCAGGTATTCAAGAGTCAAGGACTAATGCCAACATAAAATCAGGTAAAGTAGGTCTGTCTGGATCGACAGCAGGAATGGTCAGGTTTGTCGGCATTAGGCATGAGATCAGGTAACAGGTAAAGCCATGGTACATCAGGTCAAGCCAGGTAATGTATAAAGGTGTCATGTCATGTCAAGAGTGTACGGTACCATGTCATGTCAAGAGTGTACGGTACCATGTCATGTCAAGTAGGAAGTGTAACAGGTCATGTCAGGAAGCACAAGATGTCATGTGGGTGCTCATAATCAAACTAACATAAACATGTGTATAAATAAACAAGCATGAGTACTATCAGAACAATAACTGGAACATGTAATATGATATGCCAATAGATATAATTTCAAGGATATGGATGCACAGTTATCGATTAGGGTTACATTTATAGTTCCAATATTAATTAGGATACAATTTATTAAACATGGAGTGTTAATATCACATTATTATGTAGTGATGTGATCTATGGATGCAATTATATGTATCTTAAATGCGATGGATGCAAACGGGTATCCGAAAAGTTATAAAACTATAAAATGGTAATGTGGAATGTACAACTAAGCAATATGTGATATAAATATTGATATAATAATATTAATATGGATAGCATATTCAAAGCGATTAATAACTATAAAAGTGGTATTGATTAACTATGCACAAGAAGGTTCCGTTCAGAAATTCAGCGTCACCCTAATTTGTAAAATAGCTTAAAAATAACAAACGTTCTCCAAAAGGGACGTATCTTGTACCAAAACAAAGATAATTCAATAAGGTTTTCAGTTTTATAAGTATAAGCATATCAGGTTATCCCTACGAAAAGTTATGAATATTCGAAGTTGAAAGTTTGCTGCTGGAATTTCCCTGGACAGCAGTTTAGAGACGTGTTCATTTGCATTTTACGTTAATTAAACAATTTATTTTGCAAGTAAATATTTTATAGAGTTATAGTATTCTGAATTAGCTTCGTAACGAACTAAAGAACGTATACTAATGATTTTTCTATAATTTCTAATGAATTTTATAAGATAAGGTGTACAGTAAATTTCAGATTTGTCATATCCGATTTTTCAACGACATTTCATATGTAAACTATAAGATTTTCAAATGTATAATATTATAAAATGAAGATTATAAAAGTATATAGCATGTAGCAAGATTAACTTGCCTTGATGGGTCGCGAATCGGGAAAACGGAACGTTAACCGTCGGCGGGGAAAACTCGCGACGGCGCACGGTTCACGGAATGAACTCAAATGACGAACAAAGGAACTACACGGGTCGGGGTATCTCGCTGGAACGTCGAGAAACGTCACCGCCACGACGGAATTCCGGTAACAAAAGAACAGTTAAAAGAAATGAGAAACGAGACATGAAGCAAGAAGAGAAAAATGATAAAGAGAAGTACGAGAGAATATATAAGGGGTAGAGAAAGAGAGAAAGTGGAAAGAGAGAGAAGAAGGAGAGAGAGAAAGTGGGGCCCACGTGGTTAAAGGGGAGGTTGTGATTGGCTGAGAGAATAAATTGAGAAGGATATAAAAGATTGTAAAAATATTATATGGTTAACTTAAAGATTTAAAAGATAGGTAATGAACAGTAAGATATCAGGTTAGTTAGAAAAATATATGTGATGGTTTTAATAATATTAAAATTTGGGATTTTGCCGCCAAATGAAACATTTCTAAATTGCGCCCGGGTTGGGTCCAAAAATTCGAAATTCAAATAATAGGATTTTAAGCGGGTTCCAAATTTTAAAATGAAATGTTTTATGATTAAAAAGCAAACTCTCAAAACGGACACACGTGCGTGCACGTAGCCATCCAAACTCGCCCGTTTCACTGAACGGGACGAGAACACAATGCACGGACGCTACCACGAGGCTAGGGGTGTCAAGTAGGCCAAGATGAATATTTTTAATTTCATTTTAGGAGTTAAAATTTGTTATGTGCCAAAATGACTTAACCGGTTAAAATTTTGCAAAAGTACCAAACAATCAGGATAATTGGAAATGAGCAATATATAACCCTCAACTAGTAATAGAGATAGTATTATTGGGCTCGGGTGTTACAGTTCCTCTCTCTCTCCCACCCGCTTCGTCTCGTTCCCGCCTCCGCCTCCTCACAAACCCTAGCCTCGCGCCCTCATTGCCGTCGTCGCCTCACCTCGCCTCCACCATCTCATCGCCATCCCCGACACCACCTCCACCTTCTCTCTTTCCCCTCTACAGACCCGACGACCCACCTTCCCCGAACCCGACCTCACCTCACCTGCACCTCACCGTCACCCATCTCGTTGTCACTGCCCCACCGTCGTCCATCCCTATTCTCCACCTTCCTCTTCTCCTCTTCTCCCCCTCTCTTTCCCCGAACCCAGAACCCCAGCAGCAAACTCGACGAGCTCACAAACCCAAGAACCCCGACCTCGACCCAACCTCCACCGCCGGCGACCCCTCGTCGTCGTTACCCCTTCTCCTCGTCTCCTTTGGCCCCAAAACCCAGAACACCACAACCCCAGACCCTTTTTCCTGCACAAAAAAACCCGACCCGACTTCAAGAACCCGCAGCCCGCGTTGCCGTGAAACCTTGATGGAAACCCACGACCCATCTTCGACATCCCCTCACGTCGTATCTGTCCCAGTGCACCAAACCCCAGAGAAACCCTCTTCTTCTTTCTTCTTCTCTTTCTCTTTCTTGATCTCGTGTTTCCCGGTGATCGCCGGAGCCGTGCTCGTCGCCGATGATCCGGGCAATCTAGTATACGTCCTCATCCAGCGTGGTCACATTCTTACATAGCTTGGTCCCGTTCTGTACACACGTGTGTGCATCGCGACGTTTACCCGACGTCGGACGCAGCGTACGCATCCCGTCGTGAGATCCGATCAGACAAGTTTTCTTGCTTTACTTTTGGTCGATATATATCGACATTCCTGTTAGAATAAAAGAGAAATGTGTTAATACCTATTTTTCGTTATATCATACATATGCAAACTTTAATGCAGCAAGTAAGAAAAATTAGCAAGTGTATTTTAAAATGAGATCTATTTTAACTAAAAATAAAGTTGGAAAGTTGTTAACCTATCTCATATTTATATGTATTTCTAGACAGATTGCGATTAGTATATCCATATTAAGGTTAACGGTAAAGATAACAATTATGACTCATACCATCTTGTACATCGTCTTCATGCAGTTACTATTACCGGATAATAATTATATTTGACAAGTCATGACTATTCAATACTCTGGTCTTTATGAATGAGATCGTTGATTAGGATGCTGGACTACATGACATGACACACTACTATTTACCAGTTTCATCTCTATACAATTACCATATCACAAGTTTCAGTCCTTTCAGCATTCTTAATTAGTCATTACCATAATAGCTATAAATACACGAGTGTTGAGGTAGTTTGAGTGTGCGTTTGTACAACAGGATCTCAGGAGTCCCATGCCGGCAGCTAGTACGGGGCTATATCGGCCGCATGTTATTACAGCTGGTACCGAGCTATATCGGTCGCATGTTATTACAGCTCGTACCGGGATATCGGTCGCTTGTTCGTTCCACGGTTATGCCCGTGTTTCCTAGCCCATAGGGCACTACTCTTGGGTTAGAAATACTCCTGCAGAGCTTGACGCACACATTCGAACTCACGATAGAATAGTTTACTTTTTAGTGACCAGTAGGATGTGACATGACCTGTTTACATGCATGTTTCATAGTTTTAATGCATATATATTTGCATCTATTTATACTTGCACACACGGGCTTCACTACATCCATATATTCATGTTATCATATTATACACACATTTTATACGTTGAGTACTTGCTGGGATGTTCTGGCATCCCTAAGATTTGTCATCTCAGGTTTAGAGACAGATTTTCAGGCTGAGCAAGATTGCAACGGCTATCAGGACTTTGCCGAAGATCAGTAACCCGTAGGTTTATTTCCTTACTGTTAGTATTTTAATTTTGGTCGTCCGTGTATTACACTATGGTTGATAGATACTCGTTTCTATCAAAAAGTGTCAAACATGAATTTTACAAGACCCTGTATTGCTTCCCCACCCACACCCACTCATCCGGAGTCCAAGCTATTGGAGGCAAAATAGCACCCATGTTATTGAATCCTACGTTGTAGATTCATCCAAAATCGAAATCGACGGTCGAGATTTATGTAAAACAGGAGGCCATGTGTATTGGTGGATGTGTGGCCGAGATGGGAGCAGAGCATCCCTGCTAACACACACACACACACACACCCCGTTTTATCTTGCCTTGCAAATATTCTCATGGGGCATTCAAGAAACAATAGAATTTCATTGATACTCAATAATATTAGATATCAAATAAACTCCACTACTTGTTTTTATGCTGTTTAGAGTAGAATTTGCGTGAATATAAGGCTTTAAGAAAAAGGAGTTATAATACTTCCATATGGGGTAAGCTAAACGGTTTTTTGTGCAATTAACCCCATGTAAAAACTGCTACAGTTTTAAAATCGAGGAATTAAAAGCTAAACTAATTTAATTATACATTTTAAAAAGAATAATAAATTTGAAAACACCTTTTTAAACACCATGTAAAAGTTAAATAGTGAAGGTAATGCTTGTGTAATAAATTTGAATACACCTATTTAGAATTTTGATGTTTGATCCTTACAGTGCATGAAACTTAATGGTTGTGTATTAAGAGTATAACAATTTATTTCTCAATGTAGGCCTGGAATTTGGAAACATCTACCAATTTAAGCCTCGACGGACCCAAGGGACAAGTATATGTGATGGTGGTCGGTAATAAGATGCTAGTCGCTGGGACACGGGATTGGAGCTGCCACAGAGAGTGGAAAATTTGGAAGTGTTATGTACTCGCAACGAAAAACATGCAAGTGCCATACTTTATACCTGTATGAGAGTTCCATGGAATTGAGCATGGGAACTTAGTGTGCTGGATATTCATGCTAACTTCAAACTGAATTTCCGATCGTATATTACTTTGCTTACAAGATCCGTGAGCAACGTTTTCGAGTGGTATTATTTTAGCTTACAGATTCAGCGGCGGGGGCAAGATTTTTACCAAAGAGGTAGTCAGAGCCATACAAAGAGGTCCCGTTGGGCTAATTTTTACGGGAGATGGGACAGGCGACCTGAAAGTGTGGAAGTGTCTTTCCAAAGCGGCGGCATCTGCTTGGCATTACATTGATTGTGAGAATTACATGAATTTTAGTATTTGTATGTTCTTCCATTTTCCTATGTAAATTTATATAGAGGCTAGTGCAATTTCGAGTTCTTGCCAGAGATCTATTTTGTTTTATGTGATCATTATGTGTATATTATGTCTTAATAAAACAGTTATGGATATATGAGGCTTGTATAGATTGTTTCCGGTTTATATTTAAATTTGGTTTCCGCCGCTGCGCCGGGAGTTCAATACTACAGTTTCTGTTTTTTTAATCCTGTCATAATTGCCATGTTTTTATCTTTCAGTTTGCAAAACATAACTACTTGAAACTTTGATAATATCATGGCCAAAATCGAATAATTTTGAAACAAAAATGGCCAATACACTTATTATATAAGATCGTTTATCAAATATGTCTTTGGAAGTTGCCCATTGCATAAAGAATCTGAATTAAGAGATTTCATTATGCTAAAAAAAGAAGGCAAAAAGAAGAAGAAACCTCATTTGAGATGACCCTGTGTTGCTTAGATTACAAATTATACAAAGTTAACAAAGAATGCTGCATATAAAGATTCAAAAAGCAGAAAAATGATGAACCCACAACTCATTACTGTTCATAAATTTCTTTGTACTTGAAGAACAATCACCAAGTATTAGATTTATATATGACAGTTACATAACTTCCAACAATCAAGAGTGTGTGAAGACCAATGGAGCCAAAATTTTATTTCTCACAAAGAGACTTCTTTCAACAAACACCCAGCATTTACAAAAAACGGCGGTTATTGTATATTTCACAATTTTAAGCATCAGTGCTCAATTCGGTGCAAACAAACAAAAAGTATCCAGCTAACAAAACTAGATACATACAACACTTTATACATGCACGACAACAAGCCAAGCATATTTTCCAACTTGTATGGCTCGAAGATTCCTTGTCGGCGTTCCTCCAACTTGTGAACACCAATAACCCAAGCTTCTACCAAAACACTATCATCTTCTATACAATTTTTTCTCAACAAATGATCCAAACTCCGGCGATTTCTCATTTGCTGCACCAACAACACACTTCCGATATGAGAAATCTTCGGTAGTTCCATCGTTTCTAATCAATATGAAACATCGAGACCTATGCTGCATCTGACTATGACCAATCTGTAAGCAGAGAAGAATCAGTATGCAGATTATTAATTTATAAGAGAAACCAAATAAAGCATATCTTCATGCATGTTGTTCGATGGTTAGCAATGAACTATCTGATGATTTGGTTTAAAATAAAATGAAGAGAAGCTTTTCACTCTAAGCTTAGGGTTTAGGCTTTCAATCGAATAGGGTCATTTCTTCATTTAAATTAGCAGCGCTCATATCATTTTTAAGAGAGATGTTTAGTAAATGCGTCTTCACTTCCAAAATGAGAGGCATATCCATCCGTGTCTGACACGTGTCCAGCTCAGACAAACATGTGCACCTCCATTTATCATAAAATATGTTTAGAACAACTACATTATGCATTCCATTAGGAGAGAGTGGTAATACATTAATTGCTTGTTTCATTACTTCATATTTAAGATCCTTTCATAAAAAATCACAAACTCGGATGTAAACATATTTAGCATCTTTAATTAACAAACACAAATGGTTCTGTCTCAAGGTTCAAAAAACCGGAATATCCGGCCGGATATCCGGATTCGCTCGTAAACTGAACGGAACACCCATCATCCGGTCAAACCGGATATCCGACGAATAAACCGGTTATTCGGCCGAATATTGGTTTGTGGATGTTTAATTGTTTGTTTCTTCATCTTATTTCATTATTATTTGTAATCTATTTATGCAATATAGTATATTTACTATTTATATTCAAATATTGATGGCCGAATAATCCTGTTATCCTTTATCCGTCAGCCGACCAAGCGGATACCAAATACGTATTTTACAACCTTGTCATGTCTCGACATTTATATCAATATTTTAGCTTGATCGGCTAAAACATATCATATGCCAGAGGTTGAAGCTATTTGAAACCCATAAATTTCATGAGGTAGAGTCCATGAATAAAAGCATTCGCATTTGCAGTTCAACACAGCCCTTCATCTATTCAAGATCTATTGCTCAGTTACACTTTCATATATTTTATTTTATGCACCTGTTATTGTACACAACTTTACAAGATGAACAAAGTCTTCATTGTGCAAGTCCCAAAAGCTACATGAATTTCCTTTTTACCAATTCAACTCTATAAAGGACAACAAGCCTTTATCACAGCATTGGGGCGGAGAAAATCACTTCTCCATTAAGTATTTCCTAAGTACAATTACCACAATTTTGCTTCACATCATGGCTAATCACATTCGTCCATGATACAAACAAAATTCTTGGCATTTTCTAAAATTCTATAAATTTGATTTTGAGTTATTCATGCAACAAATGGATGGATATTAGGCAAAATGTGAAACTTCGATTTTAATGTGATACCCAACTGTTTGTATTTGGCATGATATGCATCCGACTTTCATTTTTCATTAAACCTATGGGTATCGCAATAGTTCAATACAGTCGACTTCAAATCTAAATATTTTTGATCATTTGCGGATGAGTTTTGCTAGCATCCTTAAGAGTAAACAACAATTGCAACCAACATCTACAGAATATTATTGGAGAATAAACGAAGATTAAATTTCATGTTACATAGGTGGAATCATCAGGTATCAGAACATAACTAGCTTTTCTAATATTTACCAACGGAATTATCGTAGAATTAAGTAAATTATCTTCTTCTTTTTGTTTCTTGTAAAAATTTTAGATGTTTTGGATTCATGTCCTATGTTAGAAACACTGCTAACAAACATTTTCAGGACTGTTGTCAATTTGTTTGATAGTCTCATAAACTTTCAGACCATGAATATTGAGAATTCTTAAAGAGATTCGCATTCAACTGAAAGTACCATCAGACCAAGTTTCCCTTCCAAATTAGAAATAACTAATAAGGTAGAAACAGATGGCAATTGCAACTAAATTCATCAAACGAATTCTCGTATTACCTTAATTTCCTTTATGCCATTTCCTATCTTAGCATCATTTTTCGGATGATAAGTCAAGGCCTCCAGTAGAAGAGATTTGTGCTCCTCATTAAGATGCTCACCAAAAGAATATCTACATACAAAAGTTGAAATTTGTCAAGAACATATAATGATCTGCAATGGTTTACACGCAATATGGGTAGAAATTTTTTTAAAAACAAAATTATAAACGAATATTATGTAGAGTGAATGGTGAAGGGGATATCAGAAAGAAAAATGATAAAGATTTAATGATAAATGTCATGTAAACTAATGTAGACAGCCCATCCTATATGAAGATCATGTAACTAGGGAAATTGTTGCCACAAGGTATAAGAGCTTAAATAGTGTCGGAATTTATAAAAATCTCATAGTTGATAAACATACCCCGAGCACCAGTACTGTAATTTTGAAGTTATTAAGGAGTTATGGTGTAGCGGAAATAACATTAATTGGGTATCCAGAGCTAAAAACGGAACACCATTGTTACCAAGGGATGCCTTAACTGGAGAAACCATCACAAGATTCAAGAGGATAAGTTTGTTATGATTTGTGACTGGAGATGATAAAGTTGTGATGGAGGCCAAGATTTGATCGAACTAGGGAACCCAAAAGGAAGGAATCAATATGTAAACTTAACGTATCTTTGGGATTTTGTGGAGAACGCTCGAATCAAGCAGCAAATTTTGATATTTTTGAGTGTCCACACACACTGACTGGCATCCCCATACTAACATAAGGGGTAAAAGAGGCCTATATTAGTGCTGATATGACAATATTCTACTAAATGCAACCTATTATTTAAAGTGATGTGGCATTGACCTCGGTAGTGTATTAAGAAAAATACATAAGAACCAATGAGATCGTGCACATCGATACCAATGACACTGCAGGTCCCTTTATGTGCGTGCGCGCATGTTCATAGTTGAGCTAAATATCTCATGGAGGTTTCTAGGTGTCTTAAAACAGATAAGGCATTTCTTAAATGGTGACAGTTCACTTCGGACTTGGTGTATGTGAAGTAAGTATTTGAGGCGTGCCAATTTTTGGGATGCCCTTGAGCAACTTAGTCATTAAAGAAGGAAAGCATGAGATATTGAAGGTCGGAATGGAACACAGCAACTTAGTCATCCAAATTGCTAAAAATTTGACCCTTAAATTGGTTTGGCTTATTTGAAAACCTTGGGAAAATATGTCAGGTTCTGAGCTCATGACTAGGAATATAATTTGATTTCTAGTAATTAAATCTCTAGGCCTAATTAATTCGAATATCTTTTGATGAATGTTACTTTACAAAAAATATTAATAATAAGAGATAAATCAGATTATAAGTGGACTGGTGACTCTGGTTTAAATTTCTCGAAGGGAGTGAGATTATAAGAAATGAGGAATTTCTAAGCTTGTATCTTCTGTTTTGTAAATTATCAACAATAGTGAAACCTCTTGTGCCCACTTAAAATCTTCGAAATTCAGTCTTCTTTTTTCTCCTTAATTGTGCCAGTATGTATTCTTCATGTCTTTTTATGCTATAACAGACTAGTCTACGTTCGGCCAACATTCCTACCTTGCCTCGAGAACTAGGGAAAGTATCCATGATAGAGATGATTCTGATTGATATACATAAGAAATAAAGAAACTACCGTCTCTTCTATGCAAACTCTTCTATTTGCTTCGGAATCTTTTCTACATCATTTAAAATTGGTAGCATTAGCATGTATCTCCCTAAAACATTGTAAGCTCAGAAATAATGCCTATTTCATTCTTATCTTACATCCAATTGAGGTCATTGCTGCCACATAGGTCTCAAATCTCCTTTCATGTATCAAACTGAGGCAGCAAGTTGGCATTTTCGATGTTTCATAATATTCAAGGAAAGAGAGGACCTTGCTTTAAGTGATCATAGTATTCAAAGAACTAGGAAACGAGGCCCGCATTTCGGGTAAGCACAGCATAAAGGAATGTACCTATTTAAGCCAAAATTACCGAAGGCACGGTCATCGAACATGAAGCAAAAAATTGGAAGACAATATTCTACTTGGTATGAAAATGTGATCACATAAGGATATGCTTCCTTAGAGCAATGGTATAGGGTGGAATAAATTGCTATTTTCAACAGCTAAGAATTCATTACTAGCTATTTTCAAGAAAACTAAAACAACTATCTTTCATTATAATGCAATAAAAATATGCACATTTTATATATTTGTTTGGGTGTTGCATAGCTATTAAAAATTTAAATGTCTAATATTTAATTAATATGCATTGGAAATAAGTCTGTGTTGTTACTGCTTTTGGAAGCGAACATAGGAGTTAGCGATTTTGTTTATTTTATTGTCTTTTTGTAATTCGGATTTAGGATTTCTCTGCTATTCACTTAGAGACAGTAAAAAAAAAGATGAATGGAGGTACAGTCACATTCTGTTAATAAAGGTAAAACGACATTATTTTTTATGCAACACTCGCAATAGCAGATCCGGCTAAGGAATGAAGAATTAACTTACTGACATGTTCCTTCCATCCAATTGGGACATTTGATTATAAACTGAAAGTGGAATTATGATCTTCGTCCTATCCAATTAAAAATGATATGGCCATTAAGCATTTTCAAAGTTAATGTAAATCCCCGTTTTCACAACAACAACAACTGAGCCTTTTATCCCAAGCATAAGGGGTAGGCTACATGAACCAACATGAGAATCACGCCGGGTCCAACACATGAATCCTCTGTCTCCACTCACTTCTATCGAACAATATACTTTCATTGAGTCCTTTGGCAACCATATCATTTCGTATCACCTCCATCCATGTTTTCTTCGGTCTCCCTTTTGCCCTTTTGCCATTACCCATATCGAGAGTATCTATTCGTCGAACCGGTGCTTCCATAGGTCTGCGTCGCACATGACCAAACCATCTAAGCCGGTTTTCCCGCATCTTCTCCTCCACGGGTGCTACACCAACTTTTGCACGGATATCCTCATTTCGTACCTTGTCTTTTCTAGTGTTACCGCACATCCAACGAAGCATGCGCATCTCCGCTACGTGCATCTTCTGTGTATGATGCTTCTTAGGAGCCCAGCATTCTGTACCATATAATAAGGCAGGCCGAATAGCGCTCCGATAAAACTTCCCTTTCAATTTTAACGGAAAGTTACGATCACACAAAATCCATGTTGCACTCCTCCATTTCAACCAACCAGCTTGGATCCTTTGATTAACATCACTATCGATCTTCCCATTCCTTTGGATGATGGAACCTAGATATCTAAACTGGTCGCTCGGTGATATCTCTTGCCCTTCCAATGTTATACCAATATGGTTTTGATTTCTCTGGCTACTAAATTTGCAGTGCATATATGCTGTCTTGGACCTGCTCAATCTGAATCCCCGAGATTCCAATGTTTGTCTCCATAATTCCAATTTGGCATTAACCCCTGCTTTCGTCTCATTTACTAGAACAATATCATCAGCGAATAGCATGCACCAAGGGACTTCATCTTGGATAGTTCTAATAAGCTCATCCATCACGATGGTAAACAGGAAAGGACTTAATGCAGATCCTTGATGTAAACCAATAGTAATCGGAAAATCACTTGTTAAGCCACCGCAAGTTCTGACATTTGTCACTACTCCGTCGTACATATCCTTGATTATGTCAATATACTTGACGGGGACCCCCTTTTTCATCATTGTCCCCCATAATACCTCTCTAGGTACCTTGTCGTACGCTTTTTCTAAATCAATAAATATCATATGCAAATCTCTTCTCCTATCTCGAAAGCGCTCGACAAGTTGACGAAGCAAATGAATCGCCTCTGTCGTCGATCGTCCAGGCATGAACCCAAATTGGTTCTCTGTTATCTTAATATCCTTCCTTAGCCTGTGTTCAATCACCCTCTCCCAAAGTTTCATGGTGTGACACATTAGTTTTATTCCACGGTAGTTTGAGCAACTTTGAATGTCACCCTTATTCTTGTAGATAGGTACAAGGATACTTTTCCTCCATTCATTTGGCATCTTTTTTGTCTGCCAAATCTTATTAAACAGATCTGTCAACCATTTAACGCCTATTTCGCCTAAGCATCTCCAAATCTCGATAGGAATCCCGTCAGGACCAACCTCTTTTCTTAAACCCATTCTGTTCAAAGCTTCTTTAACCTCAGTAAGTCTTATTTTACGCATGAAATCATGATTTATATCTTGAGATTGAATGACAAGTCCATCTAAATTCTTAGTAAAGCTCTCATTGAACAATTTGTCAAAATAATCTCTCCATCTTTCCTTGATATCCTCATCTCGAACTAAAACCTTCTGATTTTCATTTTTGACACACTTCACCGCACATAAGTCTCTGGTCTTCCTTTCCCGCATTCGAGCAATCCGGTATATATCATTTGCAGCCTCTTTAGTGTCTAATTTCTCGTACACCTTCTTGTAAACCTTAGATTTAGCTTCCCGAACAGCTTTCTTAACTTCCTTTTTAGCCATTTTATACTTCTCAAATCTCTCCACATCTCTACTTTTCTTCAAATCTTTATAAGAATCCCTTTTAATTTTAATAGCAGCCTTTACATCTTCATTCCACCATGATATGTCCTTAGATGGTGGAGCACCACCTCTCGACTCACCAAGTAGATCTCTAGCTACTTTCTTGATACAACTAGCCATTTTGTTCCATGTTTTGTCTGGATCATCTTCCGACTGCCAATCCGCTTCTTGTACTACACGATCTATAAAAGCCTTTTGATTACCTTCTTTCAATCGCCACCATTTAATTTTAGGCTCTACCTTACGTCTAATCTTCCTAGGTTCTCTTCTAAATCGAAAATCTAGAACTAAAAGTCTATGTTGGGTAGTTACACTCTCACCTGGCACTACCTTACAGTCGATACAACAACCTCTATCTATTCTTCTCGTCAGAAAAAAGTCTATTTGACTAGCATTTGATCCGCTCCTAAAAGTGATAAGGTGGGACTCTCTTTTCCTAAACCAGGTGTTTGCTAAGATCAAGTCATAAGATAAAGCGAAATCTAGAATCGAGTCACCTACTTCATTCCTTTGTCCGAAACCAAAACCTCCATGGATAGTATCAAACCCATTACGACTAGTACCTACATGTCCATTAAGATCACCACCAATAAATAACTTCTCTCCACTAGGTATACTTTGCACCACCTCGTCTAAATCCTCCCAGAATAGACGCTTACTAGCGTCATCAAGACCTATCTGTGGTGCATAAGCACTAATAATATTAAAGATCTCTCCACCTAGAATAAGCTTAACCAGTAAAATTCTATCACCTTTTCTCCTAATCTCAACTACATCCTCAAGCAACCGTCTATCTATGATTATACCTACCCCATTACGATTTTTATCTCTACCCGTATACCAAAGCTTATAACCCAAGGCTCTATGACTCTACTCTTTTCACCTACCCACTTAGTTTCTTGCAAACACATAATACCAACTCTCCTCCTAATCATCATCTCCACTAATTCTATTAATCTACCCGTAAGGGAACCTATGTTCCAGGAAGCTAGACGGATCCTATGAAACCCTTGCTTATTTGTCACTACACCCGGGGTCCGATGTAGCGCGCCGTCTCTGGACGACGACCCTTGCTTATTTGTCACTACACCCGGGGTCCGATGTAGCGCGCCGTCTGTAGACGACGACCCTTGCTTATTTGTCACTACACCCGGGGTCCGATGTAGCGGGCCGTATCTGGACGACGACCAAGCCCTTGCATATTTAACACTACACCCGGGATCCGATGTAGCGCGTCGCTGAGTAAGGGACGCCCCAACGATATTCTTGTATTGGTTCATGTCATAGAATGTGACAAAGTTTTCCGTTGGCTGTCACAAGCCTACCACAACCCTCACCCTTTCTCATCCGGACTTGGGACCGGCCACGGTGGGTTTGTAAATCCCCGTTTTCATTCTAATAAAAGTTTCCGATTCTCTGAATTCCAGTAGTTCTTTTCTCTTTTCCCTCATATTTTGAATTGGTTGGTTAAGCAAGATATTTATATTTTTTCCAAAACCTAAAAGTTAAAACCCAAGATTCAAAATCAAAGCTAAATAAAACTAAAACTAAATTTTGTCAAAAAATTCCTAACCCAAAATATTAAAAACCCTCAGCCCAACTTTCCAGTTCCTTTTATAATATTTTCCCCGGCCCATTGCCAGTTTGCATTCTGTTCCGGCCGGTTTTTCTTTGTTCTTTTCCGGCCGGACTTTTTGATGGAGGGGGGTTAATTGCAAGTTTGCAATTAATATTTTTATTTGGATGGATTATTGGGCCGGCCACTGTTGGGTATGGGGTGAAGATATTTTTTTTTAGTGGGAAATTATTCCTTCATGCTTAATTTCGTGGGCCCCTTCATATATGAGTGCACTGGTGCTGGAGTTTGGTGGGTTAAGGGGTTAATTTAAAGGAAAGAAATAAATCATGGTGCATATGTGTGCTGGAAGTGCAAATGAAGTGTGCAGACATTATAATGAGGGGTTAATTTAATGGAAAGATATAAATGAGTGCAATTGAACATGGCAGTGTGCATTGGAGCATTAATTAATGTAATAGGTTACTTTGAGCACATTATAAGAGTGCAGGGGGCTGAGAGATGTGAGAGGCAGAGAGCCATTCCAGAGAGCAGAAATTGCTTTGGCCGAGCCCATTTTCTTGAGGTGCTCATTTGTTTCTCCTAGCAAAACATCCATAATTGATTTGTGCAAAAAAATTCCTCCATACAAGGCAACCTCTTAAACCCCAAAGAGACAAGTTTCTAAATTATTCTACAGCAAATCTTGGGCGCGTCGGCTAGCCAACTTCGCGCCACAAGAGTTGTGGGAGCATGCAGCACTCACCTACACGTTCGTGACGACGTTGCTGCCTCGCGACCCGAGACGTTACCAGGCAAGTGTTTACTTGCTTCATGCTAAAATATTAGTGGTATAAACCTAAAATATCTAGTTTACGGATTTGCCGAATACCGATACATAATATGACATAAGTGTTCGATGCTAGTCTCTCATGGAAATAATAATTTATTTTGACGGAAACTGATACCTTTTATTGGCCCACTTGATAATGAATATTGTGTATAAATATTGCTGGAAAATACGATCGTTCGTGACAAAAATTGATACCCCCAAATATGCCGTTAAAACTAGAATTTTCTCGTGTCTGAAAACGAATAAAATCACTATAAATCATATGCAGAACGGATTGATGTGTTCTAGGGCTTAAATCGAAGCCGACTTAACAAACTTTAACCCTATGGAAAATCCTAATGATTTATGTTCTGTGATCATGATGATATCTGGGTCGGAACACGACTCTGGACTGCAGTCCAGAGCGTTTCTGATATTTATGCTCTGTTCAAAGATCTGCACCACTGTGTTTCTTGAAGTCGTATGTTACGGAATCCTACTGTAGATTAAAGATATTTCTATTAGTTTAACAAACCAAGTGGTTCCATTCCATTTCATCGCCGTTTGCTATTTTAAAATGTATTTAAAAGGGCAGAACGTATATCTGTCCAGAACAGGTTCTGAAATGACACCCTGAGATTAAACTGGTTATAACTTTCAACGTACAGATGCGATTGAGGATCCGTCTGTTGAGTTGAATACTTTATCGAAAACCCTAAATTTCATTTAACTGTGACATCGCTAAATTCTGAGCCCAACTGGGTGTAATTCGTGCCACGAAACAGACGTTCAGTTCTGAAATTGAAATTCCAGCCGCGAGCACTTAAACTAAAACAGTTATATCTTGAAAACCGAAACTCCGATTGGACTGAAACAAATTTTGATGAATTACTGACTGATTGTTCTATATATCTTACTTACATCATTTTTGCCGAATTCGTAACATATTAATTTGTGCAATTTATTTTAGTTCATGACATGCATGTTAATTCATAACTTACAGAGCTTATTGGTAGCATACAATACACATATATCATACCCTTGCCATATATTCAGTGTTAGTGCGTGTGGACATTGCATTATCGTGCGTGATAGATATTGGTTTAGGAGTGACAAGTACACCAATGGAAAGTGAATATTCGTGACAGTGATAAATACAGTGAACAGTGATAAAACCGTGCCCAATGGAAAGTGAATATTCGTGACAGTGATAAATACAGTGAACAGTGATAAAACCGTGCCATTGGTATACTTGTACACGACTAGACCAAGATCATAAATAGTGTAAACCTGGGGAAAAAGGGGAAATCAAAGTGGAAAGAGTATCGTATTTAGCGGGACCGTGTTTAGAGGATGATCATTCGAACCGTGATACTGATACGTGTAGGATAGGATCTAGCGATCCGGCTGACAGGGTTATGTCCCGGGCATGTGGGCCGTTGTCTCGGGTATGTACGAGACTCCTGTTAAACATGATCCTCCTTCCACTATGTGATTTCAAACATGACCTAGAGACCGATAGGAACACATAACATATTCTGCATCATATAGTGACACCGTGATTACTTACATTGTTCTTATACTAGTATTACCTCACTTACCTGTTTTATCTTATTATAATAATATTGTTGTTGCGTCGCTCTGACGACCTGAGTATGCATGCTCAGTATGAGAAGAAGATTTAGGCTGGACCAGTGCATCACAGACTTCTTATTCCGAGTTACATTCGTTTGTTCCACTTCAGGTCAGTCTTCACATTGTTCCTTTCAGTTACTGCATTTCTCATTATCTGCGCATCTTCACTGTTTACCATGATAAACTAGAAGCCGAAGTGTGACTACGGCAGGACATTTCCTTGACCGTAGGAGCATGGCTGGCCTTGTCTACCCCTCGTATTCCGTATTTTGGGAAGCGGGGCGTGACAGTTAATGAAGCTTGGGTCTCTTGTGGAAGATACTCTAGATGTTGAGACAGCAGATTTTAAAATTTTAGCAGTTGCTGCCGAGAAAAGATCAACTGTGATGGAGATTATGTTTGTCAAAGACTAGCACTTGAATACTTGATCCATATCAGAGGATCAATAGATAAGTAAAGAGTAAAATGTGTATGTATTGTAACTTTAAGGTTCAATAATAAGGAAAATATGCAATTACTGTAACTAAAACACTAATGGTTAGCTAATGAAAATATGCAGAAACATCTATGGAAATAAAATAATTCAAATAGTACTTAAACAACTAAAATCATACAAGGGAATAATGTATGCAAACAGATTGTGCACTTCATAGAATTCTTGAGCAACAGAGTATAAAGTTACAAATTCTAAATGCATTATATCTTAAAAAACTCACGGACTATGTCATCATATTAATGAGAAGAGATGAATCTAATCATCAGCATCAGTAACACTAAGTTGGAAACTGATCTGAAGTTTTGTTTGTCATGCAACTTATCATTTTAATCGTTAATTTTGTTAGCAATAGATTATTTCATGATAATTACAGGAAAAATATCCATTTCAAGACTCAGAAAAACAGGAACAGATTTCTTGTTCATAGATCAAAATGGTAAGGTAAATACCTGAAACAACATGGTACAGTGATACTTAACAGATGTGCAAGGAAAAAGAAAAGGTTACTTACTGATGCAATATCTCCCTTAAAGAGGAATTCATATCCATAATATTATCCCATGAACCAATACTTGTTGAAGCAAACTTTGCGTCGAATCCAACATCTGTACTCTTTTTTGTTGTACAATCACAATCATCCCATCTTTTTATACTATCCTTAGTATTGCCAACAACAGGCCGTCTCCATTTATCGACAATGATCTCACTGGGGTTTCTGTTAAATTCATCTTGTTTATGACTGATCAATGCTTCATAAACATTTTCTGTTTGACGCTCCTTGTGTACCTAATTTTTTTTTAGATGATTAGAAAATCTCAGGAAAGGCAGTTCTTGACTTAAAAAAATAATTAATGATGTTTTTACATAAGAGGGAAAATATGTCAACTGTATGTTTAAAGAGATTTAAACTTCATAAAGCTATACTCAATGACAATGCCAAGTTACTGTTTTTCTTTATAAAAAAAGGGAAAAAATAACGCCAAGTTACTGTCATTGCCATTACATCTCTGAAGAAAACCAAGTCAGGTTGCAAAAAGTTTTAAAACCCTCTGCTATCCTATTTAACATGAAAGTGGTGTACTTCTTCCAACAGAACTCAACACAGGAGAAGGCTCAAACCCAGTGAACTTTTGATGAGAAATTCATTCAACTTTATGACACAATCACTTGTCCAAAAGTCCAAGGTAATGAGTTGTGGCTAACAACACATATTAAGCAAATTTAACACTTCCCCTCAGCTTTAACATGACTCAATCTGAGGTTGCTCATGAAAAGCTTTGCTAGAATGGAATATTGGATGCCTGAATGTACCTTGAATTTAGAGGAGCATGAGCTTATTGACAAGTACAAAACTTAGTTTATTAACATTTTATGGAATCCATAAATTCCCAAGCGTACTATTACTTCAGCTCACACTTTTCTAATGAAAGGAAATTGTAAGAGTTTGGTGAAACTAAATCCTTGTAACTTTTGGGTAGTGAGTCTGAGACTTTTCTCCTTCCAGAAAATGAAGACCGGTCACATTCATGCTGGCTAGATTATTTGCTCCTTCAGACAAATTATCAGACTTTATATGTGTTTCTATCTTTATCTTCCATAGGATACTACAGTTCTAGCAAGTTTCCCTTTTGATGGTGGCTACAAACAACTATATAGTGCCTCGCGTGATCATTTAGAGCAAAAACTAGTACTTTTTCCAGAATGTGATAGTTTAGTGCCCCGGGTGATTATTTAAAGCATAAATTAGTACTTTTCATTTAACTCCCATTCAGGATGCATAATGAAAATATAACTCTGAGGATAGGTTTAGTGAGCTGATTTACTTTGGAACAAGGGTTTCCTTTTCTGTTCATTATAACTTTTTCTCCCCCAAAAGGAGCAATGGCTGCTCATTTCAAAGAAGTTGAACATGTTCGGCAACATCTGATATATGCCTAAATAAAACGTGATGATTTGTTTTTTTTGTGTGTCTCTGTTTTGTGGGGGGGGGGGGGGGGGGGGTATCCCCGCCCGCGCGCGCGCGCGCACACACACACACACACATATATATATAGTTGGGATGGTAAATCAGCAACACAACCATCCTGCCTAGGACTATAAGCTACAATCATTGAAACTGCTTAATATCGCGTAATATTAAACTAACTACCTTTAACCGTGCACGTTTTTAACTAAACTACCTTTAAGGTTTTTATTTGAGTAAACTTTCATAAACTTTGGTTTTAAGGGGGTTGTTTCACTAAAATACCCTTCCACATTGCACTGTAGGGGAGCTTACAATAATTTTATTTTTTTTAAAAAAACTTATATGAATTCAACTGAAAAATGCTCATAGCTAAAGGTAGTTTAGTGTAATTAAGCCTCGTGACATTACTAACAGTACCCCACAGATTTATATCCACCTTTTGGTATAAGCATGAGAGAAGTCATAAGCTCAAGAACTACCTTTCCTGAATACACAAGTGAAAAGGGCCCCCCTGTTCCAACTGGAGCTTCTTTGCCCCAAGAAACTGCATCAACAGTTCCATAAAGATGATCTACCGAACTTTGCCTACCCGCCTCGATAAAGCATTTCTCTGGATTCTGCAAGAACACTATTAGAACTAACTAAGTGGAAGTAAAGTTAACAATGGTACATAAATGTATGCATAAAGAAAGCACAAGTACTCACAGAGAAACAAGCTTGAGTGAAAGGTGTTGAAATGGACAATTGTGCCCTTTGTTTTTTTAGCCCTTTGGCAGTTAAGCCATGAAACTCTCCTGTAACAGAGAGGGTGTCAGAAACCAAAAGCACGTGTTCCTGATGTATATTCCTCCCTATATCAGTTACCGCTGACTTCAAAGACTGTAATCAAAGAATGGGAAATTGCAAATTAGTAGGTGAGCTAATAAATTGAATTTGTGGATTATTTGGAAAATTGGAACTACAAAAGAACATCGCTCACCCCTTGAAAATAATTCCTTGCAGAATCGATCCCAAATGCATCAGAAATGTCATGAATACCATCTGGCCGGCTCCGCTCCCAATCTATTAAATCCATTATAGGTACGCTGGCATCCAAAAGTGTTTGCCAAAACTTTCCAGGCCGACAATCCTCGGACATTGAGATTTTAAGAAAAAGTTGGCCTTCAGGTTCAGGATACGTATCCCATAAAATATCTACCTGCTTGAACTCCATGAATCCTGAAGCAATATGTCATAGTGAGCATCGCTAGACATTAAAAGCAAAAGATATAGAAAATAACACAATTTTCAAGGATTATAAAAAGTAAGTACCAAACTTTGTATCTAACAGCTGCAAATTTAGTGGTTGCTCAATAATAGAACACCATGTACCCTTTAAATCTATTAGACTATTAGTAAAAGATGTCAAAAGCACACTATCTTTACCTTTGATTTAAACCAAGAAGATCAAGATGGATAGTAGCGATCGTCCAAAAAAATGATAGAAAGCTCAATTTTTCAAAGTGGTGCTTGAATCGGCTAAAACAAGATCGGCTTAGACCTTAGAGGATCATTTTCATACACATACATGTGCATGTTGTGTGTGTATGTTATATTTACATATATGATATAAGTGTGTGCATACACATGCACACGTGGATAAGAGCAATAATAGTTATTTACAGTAATACCCCTCTCTCGCCTTTTTTTAGACAATCCTAATTACGGTGAACAAACAGTGGTATTTCCATTTTACCATTTGCTTACTCCTGGGTGGAAATATATTTTGTTTCGCTCCTGGCTTTATAGTTGCCTCAGAGTTGAGCATAATTCCCTATTGGGAAATCTATCATTTTTAACATTCTTTTAGAATTTTTATTGAGACATAAAAATTCAGAAATGCCAACTTGGTCAATTTAGGATTATGGAAAGTCACTCTCTTGTCCATAGTTTCCTTGCTATGAACTTGGCACACATTAAGATAAATTAGATGTCAACCGATGACCAACCTTCAGACTTTTCAGTTCCTTCATGCGGCCTGCCTTTTAGCCAAACCCATTTTAATGGGGAAAACAAGGTCACATGCAATTGTGAAGGGACTTGCCAGTTGCCACAATTCACTTCATGCCTTGTTGGTTAATTTGAAGAAAGTTGACGACAAAAATATTTGCCTGACATATTCTTCCAGCTCACAAAAGTTTTCCCACTTAGATTCTGGATGAAAAAATTACTGCAATTTCCTCTTCGCTCCATTTTTCTATTTTATATTTATTACTTGCAAAAAAAATTCAGCGGTCAATCGACAATGGATATAGAGGCCAATTCAACAAATTGGTAAACATAACACAATGTAGATGACATAAGAAGGTTAATTGTGCTGATCAAAAAGTTTCAAAGTTCAATTTTATATGTAAAGAATTCTGATGCAGCTAGTGCCCACCATCATGTAGAAATAATTACCTTTTATAAGTGTTCCAAGAAGGGCAGGTATTACATAATCTCTTATGCTATCTAACAAAGTTAGTGAGTTAGAATCTTCAACAGCAACTGAAATACAGAATTCCTCTCTTTCCTTCTGCTCATTGTCTGAATCACAATCCCTGCAAGGCAGTGAACATATTAAATTGATCATTAACGTTAATTGAAAATAACTCCATTTTGATGCCTAAAAATTAACCAAGCCTGCGAGTGAAAGCTGAAAATAGATTAAATATGTGAATGGACAAAAGAATCACAGACAAACACATACACCATCATAGGTGTATTGGAAATGAAATGATATTCTTTTTCAGCTTTGAATTTCTTGTTACAATTAACAGAGATTTTATATTGCAGGGGTCATAAAGGAGGTCGAGAAGATACAGATATAAGCCGATCATTAAAAAAAACATGTGTTTGTTGATGCTACAATTAAATGGACATCGGACAAAATATATGTTCAGAGATTTAATAAATCTTGAGAGAGAGAAGGAAACTTCTTAATGTACATATATGGCAAAGGAGACTTACTGGCTTGTCATTAACAATCTAGGAAGTGCTGTGCGCTCTCTGAAGGACTCGTAATCTCCACTAAGCACATTTATAATGGACTTTACATTTGTTCTTTTCCTCATCACCTTTTCCTGAAGAAAGAAGTTTGCAATCGATATTTATAACATAAAGAATTATTAAATGAGATATGAATGCCTAAAATGTACAATTGCATGTCGTCACACGTCAATTACCTTATCCACATCAAAATGACAAATCCATGGACTCAGTTTCACTCCTTTCGTTCCTCCAACTTTTCGAGTTCCATAACTGAAATTTATGATACAAGCATAAGCGAAAAATATGGTTGTCGTTCATAGGTTTTGATGAACCAGACACAATAATATAAAAATGAAACAGAACAAAATGTCAGAATATATACTAACAAAATACTGACTGAAGTAACCAAATCAGAGAAGAAAACTTTGTCAAGATGATTCCTCACTGACAAGGCACCATACTCAGAACCGTAGTTTAATCTTTTCAGCTTTCTGGAGAGAAAGAGGGATGCTGTTCGATCCACAGATGCCCTTGAGGGAGCACATTCCAAAACATTCTGTACAACCAAAAGTAAATTCAGTCATAATATAGTCATCACGCACTAAATGGGTATCAAGTAAATGATTTAGCACTGTCCTACACAAAGGCAGTTGAGAAAGTAAACATGACCAAATTTGAAATGCATAAGAAATCATAACCGTTCTACAAGGCAGGTGACTACAGATATTTTCATGAGGAATTTGTGGTTATTGATGGCAAGTTACATAAAAGTAGCCAAGACCAAAGAAAGTTCACCATATGCATGTATGAAGTCTAATACATTGTCAAAGAAATAAATAAAATGTATCATCTATTACCAATCCTACCTACCCCAAAAATTCCGGATGATCAATGAAATGGAGCTTCAACTAAAATAAGAAAACTTTAGGGCTTAGTGAAGAAATCAATTATAACAATTTAATATATGTCGTAGATGTCTTAATCTCAACCTGATGATGTTGTTGGATATAGCCATTCAACTTTAAAGATAAATACCTAAGATGATCCAAAATCATAACAAAATATATCTTTTGAGAGGATCTCCATGAATCTCCTCAAATATTTGGGTGGTGGAACTATTATAATTATTAGAATAATGGGCATCATGTGCCATAGAGGGGGGGGGGGGGGTATCTAGCTACAACAGTAACAAGTCACCTTTCATCCCTTCTTTAGATGATCAGTTGTGTTTATCTTGATCTCCATAAAATAACACAGATACAGTAAACCCAGTAGATCTACTAACAAGCCAATATGATTTCGTTTTCACCCTAGAAAGGTTGTCATTCTGATATCATGTGATGTGCAATTTAAACGATTGATTTTAAAAGAGAACAAAGAACTAGTAGCACCCTAGCTGTCAGGTTTGTCTGCACATGAATATATATATAATAAACAAAAGTGAAAGAGGAAAAATAAAAATAATATAACAGCTACATGTGACACTAAAGTGAATGATAACATAAAGTGCATTTACAATGAATATTAAGCTTGGTGTATTCAGAACATACGTTTACTAAAACGACAACAAAATACAAAGCATGTAGTAGGAAACAAGTTAATGCCTGAACTCGTGTGTAATAGATAAAACAAATTGATTAAATATAAAAAAAACAAACCTTTATATTCAACAGCGGAGAAGCTTCTAAGCTATTAACAGGGGTATCCAAAGCTCCATATGCAGCTTCTGAAATTGAGCAGGCAGCTAATGAACCAACAGGTTTGCCACCAGAATCTTCATCAAAGGAGAACTTATCATACTCTTGATCAGTACAAGAGGCCTCCTCATTCGAACCATAAGAAAACTGTACAACTTGCTGGCCATAAGAATTTCTGACTGTGCCATCATATGCAACATATAAATCACGAATGTGAAACATAAGCCTTCTTGTCAGTGTTCCAGGAACTTGTGCATTATCACTGAACATATTAGCCCGTGATGATGCTGCATGAATGAAGCATTCTAGTGGACTTAAACCATCCAAAAAGGAAGCCTCAACAACAGCATAAGAAAATTCATCTCTAGTATAATCAAGCACATCCTTTCTGTCAACAGATATATCCATTTCCTTATGCCGATTCCATGCAGGGCATGAAAGTTCTTGGGGAATACTGAAAGGCAATGGCTTTGCTGAGAGTTGCATACCCAGACAAACACCCTGCTGAATTAGCTTCACTAAAGACCCTTTGCTTCCTGCATGTACCATTTTTAAAAGAGAATTCTCTGGGACTATATAATGATGTATGACACTTTGTAGCTCACGAAAGAAATTTCTAAATTGGGCAACAGAAGCCTGACTTATCGGTCTTCTCCCTTGTGAGGAATTAGCAAGATTAAGAGTATGTGAGAAATCATCTGCTTCATCATGTTCTTTGAGACGAAGAACCATTTCAGGGTCATGCAATAGCTCATTGAAATAACAGGAATCTTTTGCTTCTTCCAACCCACAGATTACTTCAGCTATCAACTTATTCCTGGTGTAACGATCCGAGGTCAGGTAAAGATCACTTAAAGAAACACTGAAACCCCTGGCTGTTATGTACTCGCAAAGAAGATCCTGCACGCCGAATAGGTAGTTGAGAGCCGTTCTTCCATAAGATTTCAACATCGTAGAAAAGATCCCAGCGATGTCGTCCTTACTTATAGCAACGCAATCCATATCACCAGGAAGAAGCATGCTAAATAGCTGTTGGCCAGTCCACTGAAGCTTCTGACATAACGGAGAATCAATTATAGCAGGATCTTGTGATTTGAACGCGCAGAACATCTCCAGCTGCTGTACCTCAAACTTATTTAGGAGAACTTCCTCTTCCATCAGCAAATGCGCCGCGGTCAAGCTATCATGTGTAAAAGAAAGAAGGCTTTTGCCGTCTTGAAAGTTATACAGCTGTTGTTCTAAACTCAGAAGCTCATTCAGCTCTACTCTAGCCTGAATGGACTGTGGAATGTAGCCATGAAGGCAATCCCCATCAAAGTCTCCAAGTAATGGAGCACAACATAGGGGATTAACTGAAACAACCGACTTAATTGGTAACATTTTGACTGACGGTGCGAGTAGACTGTGTGGATGGACTGAAGGAGGGCGGTTTATTAGAATAACATCCCCATTTTCCAATGGCCTGTGGAATATATCTCCAACTTGGAGCTGATTGGACCTACGCAATTTGGTTATCTTCCCTTCTCTTCTAGCAATTAGTTCCTCTACAGAAAGAAGATGGATGTTGCAGGTCAATCTAAGCTTTTCCACATTGCGGGCATTCACATGCTCAGCAATATAAAGCATCTCAGCAAGATCAAGGGGAAGCCCAATTTCCCCCATGTGTATCTTTGGATCACCAATCATAGTCATGCGAAAGGTGTGATCGGTTCTCTTACTAAGGACAGCTTCCTTAACCCACTTCAAGCCAGTAGATGCAGCATGCTCTTCAGCCGGGTTATTATTAGAATGCAACTGGAAAGGGGGAACAAAGAATAAGAAAGGATTCACATGCATAAACCATGATTTGGTAATGTAGAAGAAAAACATGCAATGATGTTGTTACACTATATCATGGAAACATCTTCTGGAAAAAGCCAATGTATTCCTTAAAAGCAATATGTATTCAATAGTTCTTTTGATCAGTTCAGAGATTAAATTAGCAATCAATTTTTTCTATGCTTGCAATTGGAATATACAGCTACCATGCATCTTGCTTTATAAAAATGTTGAGAATAAAAAATCATGTGTAGATACTATATTCAAGAATGTAAAGTTACAGGGAGAAATGACTGCAACTTACTTGCAAGATATGTAAACAAAAATCAATTTGGATTATGCAACAATGGAATATCCTAGCAACCTAGGATATGGCTACCCAGTAGGTCTCACCTTATTGTCTTCATGTTTCGATTAAGGAACTTAATGCACTAACTCCCCATATAAACATGCACAGGATTTAATATGTTTCAATATGTTTGGATTCTGTTTCAACTTACGTTACGACAATTAATTATGGTAATAGAATATATATATTCTTCTTATGCAAATCAGACAATGAATTTTGGTTTTCGGATTAATTTCAGATTAACTGTTTTACTACTTTTGGGTTTAAATGCTGCAAACAAAAGCTTATTCAATTTAGGTATTCAAATACCCAATTTAATTACCCGTCGCAAATTTAGATGAACAGGAAAGACGCGGTTCTCAGATCTACGGTAAAATATCATAGGAAAGGACAGCGTATCTTCCTTTATTTATTGAACTTTCTAGATTGGTATATGTGGGACCCAGATCCTCTCCTAAGTAATTAGAATTTGTTTCCTCTCTCCTTCTATTGGTTGCGCATGTGAAGGTAATTATATTAAGATATTGCGTTTAGACCTACATGGTTATGTGACAGAAGTTTCATGTTTTACGTAGCTTGCAAGCATGGAATGCGCCTATATCTCAAAAATTATGAATTAAACAATCAGTGTACCCGCAGAGGAAATACTGCGACACTTATCGTTGCCAATATTTATCAACGATCCACTCACATAAGAAGAAGAAGAAAAAAAGAAGTCATTTGCTTGCCTTGGAGACATTTAGGCATTCTTGAACACGACTTGCTACATATAAGGCTGCATCGGCACTTAATTTTTGAAATTCATCAATTCTTCTAGTAGTGTCGACTACACCTCTGTATGCCTTGGTGCGCTTGTCCTGGCTCAATCAGGAAAACATTTTAAAGAGATAAGGAGATAAAGTTGTTATTACAGATATTAATACAGAGCATCACACAAGAAAATACCAGATTGTATCGCAAATCAAAAACTTACAAAAGTCACTCGTGGACCATTACTGAAAATATGTGATGTTTCCACCAAACGCTGACAATTTGGAGAAACAGGAATACAAGAAAGAAATATCAAGTCTCGCCGTGGCACAAACTTTTCGATGAATCCTTGATTTAGATCTCTCAACAAATAAAATGCCTAGACAAAGGAAAAGCATGTGATGAACGAAAGCAAACAGGGAAGAAGGTTTTTAGAAAATAAAATAGACACAGCACACAAGTTTCTTTTCGGGCATGCTAAATGAAGAAAATGAAGTCTCTATATAAGGAATATCAAATTGTTTCAACAATCAATCCGTTTTAGCACACGCGCGCGCATACACATGCATACATATGTACGCACGTACGCACATATTCACACATATATAATACACATACATGTGTGTATACACACATACATATATGTATGTGTATATGTCATACAGTGTGTATGAGGTCCAGCCTCATTTCTTATTTTCAGGCCGGTGTTTTAAACACAACGCCCCGGCTTCTCACCGATCCGTACAGGCCACCGTGATCTACATGATTTAGAAACCCTATGTATGAAAAATCACAAGATTTGAAGACCACTAACGCTACCATCAAGCAATCACATTTTTTCATTAATCGAGAACCGATAATTTTTAGCCTTCTTGATGGCTGTCATAGAGATATCCAAATCTCATGAATTTTGATACATAACCTACCTAGCACAGGGCAAACGCGATGGCCGGTACGGATCGGTGAAAAGCACCGGGGGTTGTGCTTTTAAAAGGATGGCCTCAAGATAGGAAATGAGGCCGAACCTCATAGGATCAACTCCATATATATATATATATATATATATATATATATATATATATATATATATATATAATTTACTCTCAGGGCATAACCAGGTTAGTTATGCCTTGTGGATAATTACTCCATTTCCCCTTAATTCATGGGTAAAGTAGGGATGGCTTTTGTCATTTACAAGAAGAGAGCGTACAAATCTCATAATTAATGAAGCAATTGATTAATACAAATCTCATAGGACTTTTACAAGATTCTCTACTTTCTCTCCTTGTAAATGAAAAAAAATTGTCCCTATTTTTATCCATGAATAGAGTAATTATTCATAGGGCATAACTAAATTATACCCTAAGAGTAAATTAGCCTTATCCTACATACACGCACGTATGTACTTATGCATGTACATACACATAGTTGAATGAGAGAGAGAGAGTGTGTGTTTGTATATGTTTGTGTGTGTGTAGAGAGAGAGAGAGAGAGAATAATGGAGGAAAGAGGCCCTAGGAGGCTTTTTGCGTTCGGTGGCGTCAAAAAATATATCCTCCACCATTTTATTCGATGATCGGCACAGGCTATCTTGATTTTCATCGTCTAATATGTCAATACACCAAATTTCATGTAATTCTAACACCTTTTCACCGTTGATTTAGTAGGTACAAAATTAACGGTTTGCCGACAATAGAACTTTTTACATTGCTACATCAACAGTGAAAAGATGAATCACATGAAATTTGGTGTATTGACATATTAGACGATGAAGATCAAGATGGCAGGTGCCGATCATCGAATAAAATGGTGGAGGGTGTATATTTTGACGCCGCCTAACGCAAATAAAACTCCTAGGGCCTCTTTCCTCCATTATTCTCATATATATATATATATATATATATATATATATATATATATATATATATATATATATATAATCAAACAACCTTTCATCCATCAGACATCTATTACAGCAGCCTAGCAAAAGTGATTTATAAGTTGGCAGACTTGGATATGACAGAAGAACTTTCTTCACTATTTCCTTCTATTTACTATATGGAAACTTGTGTACTTGGTTCACAGATAAAATTATAAAACACAACATATATGAACCTTAAGCACTCCGAGGTTTATGTGGTGCATGTGCACAAAAGTAACGAGTAGAGAGAGGGGGGTGTAATGGATTTTGCAAATAAGATTGCTACAAATAACTGTTTTCAGAGTGGAAATGATAGTTAATCTCTATTACCTATAGTCATAGAAGTGAAGAAGGCAGATCTATATAGAAAGCTAAGGGAACTACTACCCGATCCTTAGATAAGATATCCACATATAAAATCCAAGATCATTTCTCTTGTGCCTTTTTCAGTATATGGTATTGGGTCAAAGGGGCTCTCATTCAAAAAGGATGTTACTTCTAAATTTACATTTCAGGTATTTTGGTAAGTCATTACTGAAATACTCGCCATTGGATGAACAGGTATTTAGCCAGGTTAGTTATTTCCCAAGTCTTAATTAACAAGAACATACGCGCATGCATGCACACAAACACACACACACACACACAGAGAGAGAGAGAGAGAGTTTGGGTGGGAGGGGGGAAGAGGGAGTACTAGTCAGTTGTTTATAATTTGAGAATGGGTGGTTGTGGTCCAACCACGATATAATAAGCCATTGTCATAATTCAAGATTCAGTTTCTTGCTAGTTAATCAATCAATCATTTCAGTTCTTACTAATTAATAATTATTGATGATTTTTCCCTTAAGTTCTATCTGTGTTCAAATTGAAGATCATATGCATAATGCAGAACAATTATCACAACCGTTTTAAGAATTACTCTGTCTTAACCCAGTTATGAATTGTATCAATGATCGAAAATAATAGCTCGGTGATAAGATGGAAACTAAAGCAGAAGAAAATATGTAATACTTTTAACAATAAGCAATATGTGTGGTCAAAGAATTAACATGAAATCTGACGAAATGGCTTTACCTGAGCTGGAGATAAATAGATCCTATTTGTATCCGTTGATTTTGAATCGGAGACCACTTGCTGGCCTCGAACCGCATGAAGAAAATTCCAAAAATCGCTGGGCAGTACTTCACTTGGACTCTTATTTATGAATTTGCTCGGAAGCTTTTCATTGAACTCTGCAGCTATTGATACGCACTTCTTTCCTTTTGCATCTCTTAGCAGCATCCTGAACTTTATTGTTGGGTACCAATCATCACCATTCCTCTGTTTAAAGGTGATTGTGCATATTCTGAGAATTGATGACAGGAAATAACAGGATCGATGGATAAATATATGGAAAACTTACAGAGCAATGTTTGCATCCTGCTTGACTTTCAACTATCGCTGTTTTCTATAAGAGTTAAGGTTTCAGCAAAAGAAGAAAAAAGAAAAAAAATTATCAATATGCAAGGGTTTGATAAATGCACATACTGGGCTTTTAACACATGTAAAAATCAGCAAAACCCCAGATTCAATCGTGAGAAAATTTTGACATAAAAAATAAAGCCAACTTTAATTTGTAATATATAGTAAACTAACTTCTCTATTAAATTTGATGAAAACAAATTTCGTGCCGTGGCATAAAATTAATTGCTGGCCAAGATAGCCTATAACTAGCAAATTCAGTTAAACCAGAATTGTGTGCATGGAAGGTACAGATAGATCTGTAAAAGCTGATTAAACAGGGATAACATTCATTATAGACTTTAAGCATATCCTAAGTTTAAAACCAAATTTCACTATCGTGCATCTTCTTTTCTAGTCTCACTTCAACAAGAGAGTAGAAAGGAGGAGAAGGGAAGACGGATAAACACTTGAAAGGTGACCTTGCCGTACATAAGTGTAAAATGAAAATAAAATGTTGACAGTACACTGCAAGCATTTCAGATAGTACGAACGAAACATGAGAAAATAATAATACATGAAACATCTAAACAAAAATGGCAGTCTGCACAGTCAATAACCTTGTTTCCCCGTGAAAGCTTCATAAGCTTGACATGATTGATGGCTAACCGAGCTAACACACTCTGGATCTTATGCGACAGCTTTAGCTTCCCAAGTTTAATATTTAGAAAAAACCATCGAAAATTTGACATTCTTCTCTGGAAAAAAAATTACAATTGCATCAGTAACATTTTTTTTATAGCTGGAACGACCCCAGCCATCCCATTAGTTGCTTTATTGATAAAACTTTGAAAAATATACACCAAAGAGTAGGATTGAATGGTGCTTCATGAATTAATAACTGAAAAGAGAAGATGCTTCATGAGCTGCAACATGCAGGCTAGAACTAAAGACATAGTAAAGAATGCAGCTTGGCCGAGCGCTGTTAAATATGAAGAAGAGATTATTAAATACTAAACATAAGCTAAAAGGCAGGTGTGACACTTTCCAACAAAAGCTTTCCGCCTAATAAACAAGGATCAATCAAAGATCTGACAGAATTTTTCATAGGGACCCAGCTTAACCATCAAAATAGTGGAAATTCCCACTCGAGGAAATACGGTCAATAGAGAGGCTTGTCATATCCTATTAACCATTGTCCATTCACGTTATCAAAGGTATCACATGTTAGCAGTTCTAGTAAAATGATTAGTCTACAGACTGATCTAAATTTGAAAGGATTACTGTTTTACTTTACATTTGAAAGCCCCAAAATAATTTGCAAATGTAATATGTATGATGAGACATCTCAAAATTGGTGACGCGGTAGCAAGTGTCATTAAAAGCATTCCTTCGATAGAAATAGAAACATGCATTCATCTAACCTGAGCTTCTACTCAAGTACCAACAATCTCAAAATCTGCTCCAAAAGAGAAAAAATAACCATAACAAAAAAGTCCTCAGCTTGCTATTTGTGGCGGCCTAATGAATCTTCTTTGCTAATCAATCCCTATAAACGGGTGAAATTGAAAAATTATGATGAGCTCTTAAAGAATTTCCTTCAGAGAATTATCTTAACCCTAAACAAATTTTCATCTTCCAATTGACTTTTACAATCCTCGACACAAATTTGAAGACTGTTCACAGGATTATCCTTCTTCCAGCTTTTACATATCAACTATGCTTAGAAGAAATGATTTACAAGGATAGATGGTGGAATCAAGACACAGTCATATAACTAAACTCAAGAAAATCAATCAAGAAGAGGAAAATTTCCAAATATAAAAATAATATAATGTTCAATTTGGTTACAGCAAATTAGATCGGTAGAAAAGAGAAAACTATTATAGTAGTTCCCTAATTTCCTTAACCCTCACCACAACTTCGAAGTTATGTCGCCGCAGCATGGAATTTGATATGGTACAGGGTCATTTAGGTTCAAATCACATTGAACCAATTTAAAGTGGGACTAAAAAACACCGCTGCAAAATTACTAGCCCACAAGAGATCAGTAACCTGAAGAAATGTTAAAGAGTTTAATAGTGCTTTCCTCAACCCTCACCAGAACTTTGGAGTAATGGTGCAGTGACAAGAACTTTAATCCGGTATTGGAGCCATCCAGCTTAAAACCATATTGGGTGCACTATTTAATACCAAGTAATAGTACAGTCCGCCAAAAGTCCAAGCTCCAAGCCCACAAAGGGCAGTCAGTCTACATGGGAGTCTTCAGACTATAAATATATTTCCCTTAACCCTCACCATAACTCTGAAGTTATGAGCGGTAGCAAGGAACTTGATAAAGATTAACATAGTAAAGCAAAGCGTAAAAGAATTTCAAAATTAAGACATGACTAATCCATAAACAGGGGGAAAGAAAAGATCAAATGAAGGTACAAGTGGGCTGACCTTTCTTCGGCTATCCTTTATATTCTCTTTTTTGATTGTCTTGCATGCAGGACAAATTCGGTTCAAAATGTTAACAACCTCACGTACTAGGTGAGGATGATAGATTGGTGTAGGAAGCTTTATATGCCCAATGTGACCTTAAAAAACAACAAAAAATCATTTCAATTAATTAAATAGACAACCTAGGCTGAGCAGTCGATGATATTTGCATATAGAAGGGGCTACCTTCACAGTCTCTTGTATTTGTGCTACCACATGTTGTGCATTGAGAAGATGCATTCGGCAAACCGAGCTTTCCACTAGTTAAATCACTGGCATCATTGACAGTGGCATTGCTAAATTTTTCCTGTAATAATATACAATAAACATTGGAATGTTGGTATGCAAGCAAACAAGAAAAAATAGAGCGCAAAGGAATAAACCATATTCCCATGTTGCCTTATCTATTGTGGTTTATACTGCGGATCCATATAATTTAAACAAAAGAAGGTTCAAGGTTAAATTGTCTAGTATAAATTCATAATTATTCACTCTACACGTTTGACAAGTAAAGACAAGAACTCAAGATAATCAATTGAAAAATTGTTATGTCATAAGTAATAACAAATATAAAATCATATAAGCTCATAAAAGAGAATGAGTTAGTTGAACTCTGCAAAATCCATAGTCAAACAAACATGCAATGCCCGGGATAAGCAACATGGTACGGTTCTAAGCACAGCATTGCAACAGTAGCACAAAATCTATGCAAAGATAAATCTAAAGCTTGGCCTGTGACAGAGTGATTTTTACTGACCCGATGGAAACAGAAAATTGCCATACACCAACACTTTAATGATCATCGTTCTGTCAACTGTATAAATCGAGGATTTAGAAACTCATATGCAATATTACATTCAAAATTACTATGATACACTGGACACTCCCAATTAAATTTGGTGGGACTATACATTTCAACAGTAGCAAATTTACAAATGTATTTAAATAAAGAATGCCCATGAAATGTGGCACAGATTATAACACACTATAAAAAAGCAAACCTTTCTATTTTACTCTGTTTAGGTAATGGTATGTAGCGAAAAGGGCTCATTTACTTCACTATATGTTTGGCAGATGGACATAGGCACATTTATTTTATTATTCATTATGGCAGGGACTTGGTCGCACCCATAAAGTCCACAGGATGAAATAACTGCTGAGCGTGCCAATTCAAGCTCTTCTATACACAAAGCATACTACTAACACTCCGACAATCTAATTGCCGACTCCTATGTCGTAAAAGGAATGGCTATAAGATAAATGAAAAAGAAATTGTGGTTTTTTCTTTTCTTTTCTTTTCTTTTTGCGGGGGGGGGGGGGGGGGGGGGGGGGGGTAATCTAATATATGTTGCACTAAGCCTTCATTTGCTTTAAGCGGTACGATCAAGCTAAGACAGCTAGGAACAGATCTTGCAAACTTAATAAATATCTAAAGGCCCTTAGAAGTTCATTTTAGTAAATATATTGAGAAGTGAGCCCATTCAAAACTGTAGTTCAAAAAAGGAAAAGGAAAATGCCAAATGTTATTTTTAAAGTAGAGTTGTAAAGTTAGAGTAGAATTGGAGTGATGGGCTTTTACACATGGGCTATTTAATAATAAGTGGGTTCCAATAATAAGTGGGTTTCAAAAAAGGCATGACCCATTTTATATTTTATACCTATGTATTTCTTTTGTTGTTTCCAATGTGGAACTATCTTTAAAGTCCCATCATTTGGTTTTTTTTACTTTCAACAGAAAAGAAGGGGTATTACTCCTATAGGATGGCCTTTACTTGGTAGTATATGCATCAAAAGGGTCATTTCCGCTCCAATTGTAATGACCGTGAATTCAAAAACTGTCATCACATTACCTGAATTGTTTCAGATAAAAGCATTGATATAATGTACAACTGTAGTGTCATGGCAGCTCTTCCATGTTACTCGGCTATGGAAAAAAAAGTCCATTCTAAGGCATAGCAGCAATAAGTAAACTGCAAGAAAAATCTTTTCAAGGATTGCTATATATTAAGATTGGAGTTCATCATCATCATCATAATCTATTTCGTCTACCATCAAATAGGTTAAGTTTGACAATTTCGGCCGTTAAATTTATGAAACAAAAAAGGAAGGTACTAAATAGAACCAAAACGAAGATAAGAAAAATAAATTTCTCAAGCAAAATTAGAGACTATCATCATCATCATCCTGAATATTTCATCATTATAATGGCGACAAGGGAAGCTAAGAAGCACAAGGCTCCTTGAAAGATTTGAAAAAAATCAATACAATATTTTCACCTGATGTCAAACCCACTTGCAAAAATCCATTAAAAACGCTTGGTGAGAAGGAAAAACTACCATAGCATAATATAGCTATCCACTTTTAGCTCTTGCAACCAAGGAGCAAATAAGTAAATCTCCTAATCTAAGAATTCTGGAAGAAGGCTACCAATGATCAGTTTACTATAAAAATTGCAGTCAACTCTAAGGCACATACAAGCCAAAGAGCCAATGAAATACATGGGGAAAAAACTAAAATATAGAATTGTAATATACTTTGGTGAAAATAAAGATGAAAAAAGAAATGCAATATATCTTAGCATCCATTAGCGTCGCTAAAAATAAGCAAAAATATATGTATTTGAGGATTGCAGAGAGCGACAAAGGGATGGAGTCATAAAATGAGACATAGCAAATCAAGGACTGTTTGCCAAGAGAACAGTTGCTATGTAAAGTAACATATATTATCATCTGGCCAGTTCTCATGAAGGCGCTAAGTGGTGGCTAGAAACCACAAAAGAGGGGAAGATTATGGGAGGTGCTTTGATGAGAACCTTTCCGATAAAAAAGATTATATATGGTTACTTTAGATCAACAGAAGACTGTATATGGTGTTTATATGAAAAAGAAATAAGCAAACCTTTTTGCCCGGTGCTCATGACGTGCTACAGAACCAGCTTTTGAGTACACAGAATATATGATTTAAACGGAAGAAGGTATAACTAGAAATTGGAAACATTATGAGCATAAGTAAGCAAATACTAAATATATGATTAGCCTTGGTGTTAGAGAACTGTTTGAACCAAAAGATGAAGATTTTCAGTTTCAATCAAATTACAATCCACACCCCACATTATGTGCGAAGACTTCATGCAAAAAGATTATAGGTGAGGAAGGGGAAATCAAATTAGCGTGCCATAGATGAAACTAAGCAGTCAAAACAAATGTTTGAAAATTTAAAACGCGGTGCTATGGTAGCATGTCCATGGGTAAAGATTGGAAAGATAAGAAACCAAAAAAAATTATGGCATGCAAAGGATAATGCGGGTTGAATGATTGACAGCACCAAAGAGGAGGTCACCTTTATGAATCCTCCTTCAGTGAGATTTACAATATATGATATTCAAAGAACAATGACATAGATAGAAGAATAAAAAAAGGTAAAATGATATGATAAGGTAGTGAAAAAAGTTAACAGGATCTCAAAGAACTGATACGATTCCTAATATAAGGTTGTGAAATCAAACTTCCATTCCTTTCCCCTACCTACCAAAAATGGGTTTAATTTGATATCACTGATACTTGCAGAACATAAGCTCACAAGGGATAATGAGATATATTTGGATGACGTGTGAAATTTGTTAACTGCCTCGGTTGCTCTTCATAATTGCAGGAGTTAAGAAAAGCAAGGTCAAAGATCAGATTTTCAGTATGGCAAGGTTGGGAATCAAGGACAGCAAACTAATGTTTCTCGAAATGATTTTCTCAAGCATATGATCCAGTTGTTACCTTAATCTTTTCTTCGTAATGATACTCTTGTCTAATGATATAGGAGACCAAATTAAGAGGATGGGAGAGAGGGTTTGGTTGTTTGGGGATCATTTAAGGGAAGAGGAAGATCAAGGGAAGGTGTAGAAGGATATAAAGGTTCATCAACTTCTGTGAGTCAATGCACTTTGCTCAAGAAGGCATGCAATGTTGAAAAGGAATTACAAAAAAGGCATGATTTGTTGAAGAATAAGAGCAAATATGGAAATTATGGAATAGCCAAAAAGACTCTCGTTCAAATTATGTTCTTAAAGTTTTTAAATATATTAGTAATTCTTACTTAGATGGGAACTTAATCTTGGTTATTTTTTTTCATATTTTATCCAATGACATGGGCAGATTCAAGTTAGACTTTGATTTGCATATAAATAGTAATTAAAGCACACATAAAAGTACATAATTAAAAACAAACTGAGATGAAAGTTTGTGTAGTAAAGCTTGTTTATATTATTGTTGGTAAAGGAAAGGATTTGTAACCATGAATTGATAAGAAAAGGAAACCAGAAATGGAGGACCTCATCAATTAGTTAACTCATGAAGAGATTTATTAAGGGAGCAGGCTGGTATGATATTATTGACACTATTCGACAACTCACATCACCTTTTTCCTTTGATCCTTTCTATAAAAGGGTGTGCCCTCTAGGGTGAAGTAGCAAATGAAAATCATAATAATGTAGAGAGGATTTGACCTGAGAGACAATGATTGTTCCTTCCAAAGCAAGATGTTAAAGAAAAATCACGACAAGAAGTTTGTGTGAAGATCAAAAGAAAGAATACAATAACCATGCCTGTACTCACATTCATATTATAGTGGATTCTCTCTGGGTCTCCCATATACACAGGCCTATTGTCAGCCCATGGATATCATCATCTCTTCTTGCTATTTAATTAATTTCTTGTATATGTGACATGCTACCTGATTAAACTTGCATCTATGGTTTAGTGTAATATGAAGTTCCATAAAGTTGTGTTGGCTATGGAGTGGATGCATAATAATAAAATACGGATGTGTGCATACATGGACACAAGCATAAGGAAATTATAACCGCAGAATTGAACATAATCAATTGACCATAGAGTTAAACTACTACTGAACTATCCTCGAATCTACATCATTTTCATTCATAACAATCTTGGAAATATAATAATTCAAGATCCATAAGAATAAATAGTATTCATCGTGAAGTAAAAATTATAAACATCACACTCTCCATGTTCTAATCAATCATAGCTACACCATTAAGATGAATATTGTTTGCAAATTTTATTTTAAAAAACAGCATTACTGCATTACATAATTTTGTGGAGGGAAATCAAAGACATGATAACTAGAATATATGCTTTCATGATAGAGGAGATGACCGTGCTACATTGAAAAGGAAATAAATATCAAAGAAGGCTTGGTAACTGTTGAGAATGTGGATAACATAGTCCCACATCATGAAAATTGTGGGATGCATATGGGTATAAGATATAAGATGGGATAGACCTCCATAAGACTTGAGTTTTTTGGATGGAGTCCCGCTATATTAAAAGCCCATGTGCATTCATGTGTAGACCCATGTGTTGTGATCCCAAACCATGTTTTTACATGATATTAGAGCTAGAGCTCGGGTGTTTGTTTGTCCACATTGCATATGAGAGATGAGCCACATAGTCCTGAGAGATGAGTCACATAGTCGTCCCATATCGGGAAAAACTGTGGGATGCATATGAGTATGAGATATAAGATGGAATAAACCTCCATAAGGCTTAAGTCCTTTGGATGGAGTCCCACCATATTAAAAACTCATGTGCATTCATGTGTGGGCCCATCTGTTATGGGCCCAAACCGAGTTTTTACCTTACATATGTTTTTACCTTAACATATGTAAGGAATACAGGAAAGGGTTTGAGAAGAGGGGAAAAATTTATGACTTTACCTTAACATATGTAAGGAATACAGGAAAGGGTTTGAGAAGAGGGGAAAAATTTATGACAGAAATAATAAAATCTTATATATGGAGCAATGATATTAGAGCTCGGGAGTGTTTGTTTGTCCACGTTGCATATGAGAGATGAGCCACATAGTCCTGAGAGATGAGTCACATAGTCGTCCCATATCGGGAAAAATTGTGGGATGCATATGAGTATGAGATATAAGATGGAATAACCTCCATAAGGCTTAAGTCCTTTGGATGGAGTCCCACTATATTAAAAACTCATGTGCATTCATGTGTGGGCCCATCTGTTATGGGCCCAAACCAAGTTTTTACCTTAACATATGTAAGGAATACAGGAAAGGGTTTGAGAAGAGGGGGAAAATTTATGACAGAAATAATAAAATCTTATATATGGAGCAACGGCAACACAGGATCCATAGAACGAACCAAAACTTATGGAAGAAAATCATATTATAGTTATTAAACTGATGGCTGAATGGAAGGGTTTGCATGCAAATGCTGAAAGTAAAAAGGTGCATTCATGTAGGTAACATTCAGCTTAGAGATACAAGTAAGAGACTATAAGAAAGGATCCTGGAGCCTTGGAAGAGTTTTGCTTGTAATGAGACAGGTCAAAAAGTAGAGTGGCAACAAGTATGTGTTATCCACTTCACTTATGTAATATATATGTGCACATGCATGCATGCACGTGCTTAGACAGATTCATTTTTCCCGCGTGCTGCTTTTTAATAGTAAATAATATGGACAGTTTTCATATCATTCGATATAAATAAATTTAAATCAAATGCCATTGTCCAAATTCCAAAACATTTTAAGAAACAAAGGAATAGAGTGGTAGTTTGAAGAATGTGAGCAGGTATGTGCTGATTATGAAAAAACAAAAGAAGGCTATCAAGCTAAATGGACACATGTGATGGTAACTATTGTTATTGTAGTATAAAGTTTACAGGAATGCGACTAGCAATTGCATCTGTGAGCGAGAATAAAAAAATACGGGAAAAAAGGAAAGAAATGTATTTAGTACACTATACAGGAAACTCAAGCATAACTGAATAAAATGTATAAATGATATAAAACACATACGATTTCATCTTCTGTCATGAGACCAAATTTTATGCCGCGTAATTGTGCTGATGGCATCAACTGTTCATTGATTAAATTGTTCGCCATATTGAGAACCCAATTTGGCTGGCCTACAAATACAGCATCACAAAGTATCATTCAGAATACTGGAGTTGAAAATCATACGGAATCAAAAGTAAATAGATACCCTTTACAACGAAGTTAAATCCAGCTGTTTCTATTGAAAAACGATCAAAACACCATTCATGAAACCAAAATAAGAGCATAAGCTAGTCAACAGACTTAATTGAGCATAACAAAAAGGAAACAAATATAAAAGACATATCAAAATCTGATCAAAGATAATTTAAAGAAATTAAAAAACAAAGCAACCAAATTATATATCAGAACCTAAATCATGTCTTATTTTAAGCGTATACCACAATCTGAAATATTCGTACCAGAATAAATTCACAAAATTATTAGTGCAACAGCGTAAGACCTTTTTGCATAATTACTTATATACTGACCTGTTCAGATAATCTAATTATGGAATGATGCTTTAAAATGGATTCTTTCTCGAGTTAATCAAGAATAAAGAAAGCATGTAGATGCAAGAGAGATACCTTCATGTCTCACAGAGAATTATCCAGAAAATTACATATATAAATAAAAATAACAAGACACTGCTCTACAGTGCCTAAACTTATCACTGAAATATATTCACATCTCATATCGATTCTTTAGGCACATCCCAAAAATTTATACTATCTAGATGTGATGAACACCAATGACTAAGACACTATACTCTATGCTAATGATCTAGTTTGGAATCTCCCCCAAAACACAGGAAAGTGAGGATAGAAAATTCCCCTTCAAATCCCACAGCAAAAGAAAAACAGAGATTCTCCTGCATATTATTAGCTAGTTTATTAGTGCTCAATCCAACTGAAACTGCATGTTCTTTTAACAAACTCAACATTACATTGCCCAATGCCCAATCCCAATGCTCACTCTAAAATCCACCCAATTTTTTTTCTTTTGACTGCATTATATGTTGAGGACTCAAATCGAACCAAAAGCACCAAATTGATGCACAAATTCAAAAACCCGCCTCCAAAACAGCTACATTGATTCATTCCTCCCCAAAAAACAAATAATAATAAGCAAGCAAATCAAGAGAAGAGATGCAAGAACGATCAAACAGTAATCGATCATGACCAAGTTCCAAAATTTAAAGGAAAGGGAGAAAGGGGATGCCTTTTGAGACCGCAACAACAGGTAAAAAAAACTCTCTTTTTTTCTCCTCTTCTTTCTTCCTTTTACTGCTCTCCTCCCTGTAACAATGAAACCTGAGTTCCAAGTAAAAGGTAATAATGATCCTTATAAATAATACAAAACAAAAAGGTAATAATAATTATTGAAACTGAAATTAGAAAAGCGAACAAACCTAGAGAGAGTCTCAATACAATAAAAATCCCAGCGTTTTTCTCTCTCTCCTCTCCTCTCTCTGGATAGAAAGAGAAGAGAGAGAATCGCCGCCAGTCCTCAAACACCAAGAATCTCTCTTTTTCAGAAGACGAAGAGCGCGAGGACAGAGAGGGAAACGCCCCTGGTTTATGAGAGAATTACGATGATGCCACGCTTGAGACCAGGCGATGATCTTGCGGGCGCCTGCGATTGGACGCTGTTAAAGAAAGAAATAAGTCAACTAGGTGTGTTTGGTAATGTAATTTTGAGGAGTAGGTTTAGAAAGATTTGTATTTACTATTAGAGATTAATGGAGGAAAGAGGCCATAGGAGGGGATTTCCTCCTATGGCGTGGAAAAAATACAACCTCCACCATTTTTTCCGACGATCGGCATCCATCATCATCATCGTTATCATCTAAGATGTGCGTACACCAAATTTCATGTGATTCCACAACTTTTTCACCGTTGATTTAGTGGGTTCAAAATTAATGGTTTACCGACAATAGAACTTTTTACATTGCTAAATTAACGGTGAAAAAGTTGTAGAATCACATGAAATTTGGTGTACCCACATCTTAGATGATAACGATGAAGATGATGGGGGCCGATCGTCGAAAAAATTGGTGGAGGTTGTATTTTATCCACGCCATAGGAGGAAATTTCCTCCTATGGCATCTTTTCTCCATTATTCTCTTACTATTATTAGAAAATCGATAATATATATAGTGAGAGAATAACGGAGAGAAGAGGCCATGGGAAGGAATTTCCTCGTCGAAAAAATACACCCCCATCGTGTTTTCCGACGATCGGACTTCATCGTCTTCATCGTTATCATCTAAGATGTGGGTACACCAAATTTCATGTGATTCTACAACTTCTTCACTGTTGATTTAGCAATGTAAAAAATTCTATTGTCGATAAACCGTTAATTTTGAACCCACTAAATCAACGGTGAAAAGGTTGTAGAATCACATGAAATTTGGTGTACCCATATCTTAGATGATAACGACGAAGATGATGAATGCCGATCGTCGGAAAAACGATGAAGATTGTATTTTTCGACGCAATATGAGGAAATTCCCTCATATGGCATCTTTCGTCTTACTAAATCAACCGTGAAAAAGTTGTAGAATCACACGAAATTTGGTGTACCCACATCTTAGATGATAACGATGAAGATGATGGACGCCAATCGTTGGAAAACACGATGGAGGGTATTTTTTTGACGCCATAGGAGGAAATTCCCCCCCCCCCCTCCTATCGCCTCTTTACTCCATTATATATATATATATATATATATATATATATATAAGGCATAATGGATTCTGTATCTCATAATTTTCCCTAAAACTAATTATCTGATTACATGGTATCGGAGCCTAACCCTAACCCTAACATCTAGTCATAACTCCTCGTCACCCCTCACCGCCGCCATAGCTCCCTCTTCACCCCGCGGTGCCACGTCGCCGCCACCCCTCGCTGCCCCAAGCCGCCACCATCACCACCGCTGCCTTTGCTGCACCTCACTGCTCTTTACCGCCGCCATCATCGCTGCCTCCTCCATCACCGCCGCTCCCTCGCTGCCCCAAGCCGCCACCATCATCGCCGTTGTCCCTCGCTCCTCTTCTACGCCACCATCATCGCTGCCTCCTCCACTCAACCGATCCAGATCTGGATCGGATCTGATTTCTCGCTGTCCCAAGCCGCTCGGCCTTCTCTCTCTAAGCATCATCTGCCACACCATCGCCGCCAAGAGCCTCACGCCGCCGTCGACCACCATCGAGGTTATTGTTTCTCAACTCTTATGGATTAAGAGTAAGATATTTGATGTGATTTGTTGTTATTGGATTTGTGTTGGTGATTGCTTGATGTTCCGGATTAGAAAATTGTCGTCTTATTGATTATTGTGAAGTTGTTAGCACTCTTTGATCATGAGTGATAAAGAGAAAGTCTCTAAATGATACACTAATATTTTGTATCCTAATTTTATTACAAAAACCCGATTGAACACCGGCAACTATTCTCGATGGAAACAAGATGTGGAAATGTTTACTAAGCAGTATAGGTTAATGAAGTATCTCATTGAGCCACCTCCTTCCGATCCTTCTGAAGACTGGGTATCATATGATGCCATATTGCATCGCTTGATGACTGAGGTTATAGAGGAAGATATTGTGTTGCAAGTATTCAAATACTCAACCGCTTACTCTATTTGGAGTTATCTGACAATGAAATTTGAAGGGAAATTTAATGCTACAAGGGCTTTTGATACTTAGAGAGCTCTAAATAAAATTGAGCGAGAGAATAAATCTGTCTTCTTTTATTATGATGAAATTAAGAAGTTTGAAGCGGAACTCCTTTCGATCCTATTGGTAGTGAAGAGAAGGGATGGAAGACATATTATGATCATATGATGGTGATGACATTTCTTGCCGGTCTTGGTCCCGAATTTGATAGTATGGGTCCATAAATTTTAGGAGGATCAGAGGTTCCCTCTCTCGCGGATGCTTACAGGGCTGTTCTTCGCGCTTATCCTTCTTCTATTGTTGAAGGTACTATTGATTTTGTTGCAAAAGAAGGCGAAGACAAATCTACCCTTGTTTCTTCTTATAGTGGTATAGGACGAGGTGGAGGTAATACATGAAGACATGATAGAGGAAGTCGAGGGCTTTTTGAAGGAAGGGCGAGGAGGTGATCGTTTTTATTCACATTATGAGATAATTGGCCACACAAAGGACAATTGCTATCCGCTTCATCCGAATTTCCGACCTCAGCGAGCTACTAGAGTAGCTACTTCTGATATGATACCTGCCACTTCTACTTCTCATGGTGCTTCTAAACTTTCTGAGGAGAAGATATTGCAGTTTAGGTCTTTTCTTGCAGAATCTATTTTCTCGGGCTCCACTACTGTTCTAGCTAAAGGTAATACATGTCTTCTAACCCATACACCTTCATCCTCATTGTCACGCCCCGCTTCCCAGTATACGGGCAGAGGATGCGACGAGGCCGCTACGTATTTACTCAGAAGTAAACACGCTAAACGTATCTAAGTAATGTATGTAAAATGCATAAGAGACAAAGACAATAGGTATAATTGAACGTCAACTTTATTTATTAACATTCTTTTTACAATACATCTGAAAAGTAAATATATGGAATGGAAAGCAATGCCTAAACAATGGCATAACAGAAATGGAAAATACAGAATGTAAATGTGTATAAGGAATCTAAAACTCTAGGTCGAAATCTAGTTGTCCCAATCCTCGCTGGTGGGCTCGATCTCCAGTGAGTCCAAATCACCTGACGACATTCCAAAAAAAAAGAAGAAAGAGAATGTCGTCAGCGAATAAATCGCTCGGTAAGTCCCAAAGATGAGGGAGAAATAGAATAGATAGAGAGAGAATGTAACTTTTAAAGTTGTATTACATTGTTAACGTTGTTGTTTGTAGCTTGGTACAGAATAGGCCAGTGTATACGAGAGGAGTCTCACTTTCCCCGGAGACTAAGGCATCAGAACTGCAAGGAACCGTTCAGCCACGGTACAACGGCAATTGAATTCAGGTTAGATGTATTATGGTTGCAGTCTCGTGCCACTTCTAGCACCTTCTGTACCAATCTACCCCTTATAAACCCCGCGATATCTTGATTGTATTATTTGTATTGTATTGTCTTGATTTATATAGATGGATAACTTGTATGGAACCATTATATCAGAAAATGGATATAACTGGAGAATCGTGTAGATGGATGTATATCCATGGTTCGGTTTAGTCAACATAAATTAAACGGATTGAATATATTGAATTGTAGTTTTGTAATTTTATACTTGAATCATATTCAAGTCAGATTGATTATATTGGGACTCGGTCTGAGTCAGACAATTAGAAAAGAAATTGAAGTCTTGAATTAGGTTTTGGTGTTATCGGTAACTGCTGCACATGGACGACAGGATTTGTGTCTTTTTCAAAGACAATCACCGTGTTGATAACACCGTTTGTTAAGTTGTCTACCTTAAATAGGCAAGCACTCATATCTCCAGCTCTCTGAGGCTCAAGAGACTGGTCCCGCTTAAACCTATGTTTACTAGGGTCCTTATTGTAATTTAGTATAACTTGATGGGGTTTATATAAAATAATTTTGTATAATTTTCAAAATACACCTCTGTTTCCCCCAATCAGAGCAAAGCTCTGTTTGAATTTCAAAAATTCAAAAATTGAAGCAACGCTTCAAATTCATTGCGCTGCGCGCAACGCGCCACGTGTCAAAAGCTGATACGTCAGCGCAGCGCCCAAGGCACGCGCCCAATCAGAGCAAGGCTCTATTTAAAACAAAATTAAAAGAAGCAACGCTTCAGATGCGCTGCGCGACACATGTCAGCGCAGTTGCGCTGCGCGACACGTGTCAGCGCAGTTACGCTGCGATGTGCGCTGCGCGACACGTGTCAGCGCAGTTGCGCTGCGTGACACATGTCAAGCGCTGGTGCGTTTGCACCAAACAGAATTAAAATTCCAGCAAGATCTTTCTGTTCTTATTAAAACAAGAAAATTGTCTTCTGTAAAACAGAAGCCCTTGGATCAAAGATCCAACGGTGGGGAAAAATCCTCAAATCACTCACAAAATGATCTCTTTAACAAATTTAACAAATTAATGGGCACTATATAAAGGCCCCTAGACCCCAACTCCAAAGCAACAACACCACAAAGACAAAAACACAAAAACAGAGAGAGAACTCTAAAGAATTTTGAGAAGAACTCAAAAAGAGGAGAAAAAAAAGGTAAACCCTTTGAATAAAAAAGAAGAATTTTTTCTGAAAAGATCATTGATCTAGGAACAAGATCAAGGATCTTCAATAAAAAATAAATAATAACAAAGGCATTGCTTTTTTTATAAACCATTGGTTCTGGAATCTTAAAGATTCTTTTCTTGAATCCAAAATTAGATCAAGATATTAAAACAGTGGCTTGCACTTGAAAATCTGCACTGTTGCGCTCCTGGGTTGGCGCAAGCCACCAGAGAGCGCCACGTGTCAGCTCCAAAAACCACTAGCGCTGTGCGCTTTTAAAATAGAGCATTGCTCTCTAAAATTGGCGCAACTCACCAGAGCGCGCCACGTGTCAGCAGCGCAGCGCACTGTGCTTGCGCTCACCCGAGCGTGACACGTGTCGTCTCCACATGCGCTTGCGCTCAATAATTGGCGCAAAGCGCCTGACAGGCCACATGGCCACTGTCCGTTTAATTAATGCACTGCATTATTTACAGCAGGGCCAAGCCCAATTAAAAAAGGCCTAACAGGCCTAATAAAATGCAATGCATTATTTTAAAAAGGGCAGAGCCCAAACAAAAACAGATGCTGTGCATCATTTAAAGGGGACAAGGCCCAAATCAAAAAGGCCTAGCAGGCCAAAGAAAATGCGGAGCATTATTAAACAGGGGCAAAGCCCTAGCACAGGCCTAATAGGCCAAAGATAAAAACGTTGAATATTCTCAACTGGACTTAGCCCAATCATGGCCGTAAGTCCTCAAATTAAATTGACTGAGCAAGACTGCTCTCTTAAATCAATTTACATCCGGTTCAAGGGTATATCTCCGAACTCCTCTGACACCTATCGTTGTAATCCTTCAACGACGTCAGAGAGGTTACGGGTCCCGATAACCACACATAATACGGACTGTAGGGTCCCTAAACCCATGGACTAATGCGTCCTTAAACCGATAATATGGACTGTGGGGTCCCTAAACCCATGGACTTATGCGTCCTTAAACCGATAATATGGACTGTGGGGTCCTTAAACCCATGGACTTATGCGTCCTTAAACTAATGGACTAATGCGTCCTTAAACACACCCATAGGGACTGTGGGGTCCTTAAACCCATGGACTTATGTGTCCTTAAACTAATGGACTAATGCGTCCTTAAACACACCCATACAGACTGTGGGGTCCTTAAACCCATGGACTTATGCGTCCTTAAACTAATGGACTAATGCGTCCTTAAACACATCTATATGGACTATGGGGTCCTTAAACCCATGGACTAATGCGTCCTTAAACTAACATCCGTCCCTAAAATGGGAACCATGGACCCCTATGTCCCTAAACTGGAAAGTGGACCACCATGTCCCTAAACTGGTAATGGACCGCAATGTCCTTAAACTACCTATAGACCACTATGTCCCTAAACTGGAACAATAGAGCCCCCAAACGCTCTTTTGTCAGATCTAAACGATCCCGTTTAAGTTGATCTTAGCCTCAAATATGGCTAATGTATCCTTAAACATTCAAGCAGACTTTAGTCCCAAATTGGACTATAAGACCCCCAATTAACTTTGGTTCAAGGGTACATCTTCGAACTCCTCTGACACCTGTCGTTGTAATCCTTCAACGTCATCAGAGAGATGACGGGTCCCGACGGCCTTATATTAAATGGACCACTACGTCCCTAAACTGGAACAATAGAGCCCCTAAATGCTCTTTCCGTTAAGTTGATCTAAGTCTCAAATAGGAGTAATGTATCCTTAACGAACGTTTAAGTTGATCTTAGCTTCAATATGGCTAATGTATCCTTAAACTAAAACACCAAACTCAAATCTAAGTAAATACGGATTTGGACTAATCCACGTCCTACGGGCGACGACATAACTTAGTCTCCGTATACAATCCACGGGCAACCACAAACAAAACAAACACCCACGACACGAAATGAAATTCTGGAGAAGGAGAAAGTTGCTACCGCGATGCGGTAGCGTAATTAACTGCAGAGGCTTGCGCCTGCAGGGAAGAGCATCCCAACAATCAAAAACCCTTCGAACGAGGGGGAATCTGACGAAGTCTGCTACATCGGCCGCATCCGTCTAAACTTTCGATACACGGTGCCATAAATCAACTTGGCATCTTCGGAGAGGTGGACGGATAAAACCAAATAGCATCTGTCCCGAATCTCAGGCAAGACGTCTCTCTGTAGTCTCGGCCGTCATTCGGAGGGGGACAGATTCTGGCACGCCCGGTGGGACCTTTTCCTCTTTCCACTCCACACTTCGTGTGTCGTCTTCGTGAACGAAATCGCGGTTTATTAAGGGTTGCCTTTGGGTTTCAGGTTACTAAGATTTGGTCTTTTTCCTGGCGCAGAAATCAAGCATCAATGGCCTCCAACTGCTCGAGCTGCTCGAAATGCAAGTGTAACCGACGCTCCGCCTCACCTAGAGGTGTAGCCTATGGGCCTCAAGCGGCCTCCATCCTTGCCATGCCGGTGGAACAAGTGACCCAGGCCACCACCGGTCTGTTTTTCGGGACCATGCTCCCGCCTGCAAGCTTCACCATTCCAGTGCCCGCACCGGAAGCGCACAAGAAGTCGGTTTTCGATCGGCTCACTGCTACAACGGCCCTTTTCAGCGGGTTGTCCAATATCAAGCCGGCAGCCTCTGTCTTTGCCAGGCTGAGCCAGAACCCTGATGGGCCCGCCAAGAAGCCCATGAACCCTGAAGTGGCCATCCAAAGGAAGACAGCCACCTCTGCTCCTGAAGTCGTCAAGGCGGCTTCTCCTGTTAAAGAGTCGGTCTTTTCAAGGCTGACTATCCCGGCTCCTGCTCCTACTCGAGGGTCTGTCTTTGACAGATTGAACATCGCCACTCAAAAGACAACATCAGTCTTTAAGAGGCTGGCACCAGCAGCGCCTCATTCGGACATGGGGCAAGACGAAGCTGTCCCTATCGCCGAGCTAGTCCCAACAGCTCGACATGCTCGACGTCGCCACTGGCGCCGAGTAAGGAAGGCCGGGGGAAACTCCCCCTCATGGCTAATTCCACCTGCTCCAGTGATGGAAGTTAATGCTGCTGTTCCAACTGGGAACAGCTTTGAACCACTAAGGAGGGTACGTAAGAACTCTCCGACTGCTACGGTAAAAAGATCTCCTCCACCTGCGGAGAGGGTTACAGAAACGAAGCTGGAACAGCCCCCTCAACGGCTGTCCTCCAAAATTTATAAAGTCTGGCGAAGGGTTCAAGACTCGGTAATCGACCAAGATCACTCTCGCCAGCAGAAAAGGGCGAAAGTGCAGGAAGAAAAGAACCGTCCTATCAAACAGCAAAGGACGATGACCGCCAGGGTGCCCACTGCAACGGCCCCTTCAACTTCAATGGCCCACGAGAGAAGAAGGCCAGAGAAAATTCCCACGCCTGTGGCAAATGTCAAAGGCGGTGAGCCCAAACGCCCTAAGTCCGGAGGCATTGTAGTCCATACCGTCTACATGGCATTTGGTAAAGAGGACAGCCGTACATCTACAGGTCATAGACCGCTTACACGGTCAGTAACTAAAGCTCAGGAGCAACAACAGAAGCTCCAAGAAATGATGAACACGATGGTCGCACTCACCGGGCCAAAAGAAAGCCCCGAAGCGTCCTCGGATCAACGCCAAGAGCAAGAAACTAACGCTGAATTCCTTCACAGGATACTGGAAAAGAAGGATAAAGAGGCTGCGGAACAAGCAGCCAACATAAAGCGAATGACCCTCCTGTTCCAGGACATGGTAGGTATGATGATTCAACAAGATCCTCTTGCTGAAGATCCTCCGATCGTCCTTGAAGACGACAGGGGAGAAACGTCAGATCCTCTACCGGCTCTGTCAACAGCCAAGAAGGAGATAATCTCTAAAGCTGACTTGGACAAATATATAGCTCAGCAGATATGGGTTCATCAGGCGACTGAGGCAGACGGTCAGGTCGTAAAAACAGGACGGCCATATCCGAGCTGGTACGATCAGATAAAGTACCCGCCGGGCTATACAATACCGAAATTTCATGTCTATAAGGGGATAGGGAATCCACATCAGCATGTCGCTCAGTTCAGGGCTCTATGTGGCAACACCGGCGGTGATGATAAATTGTTGCTTCGCCAGTTCGTCGGTAGCTTATCGGATACGGCGTTCGAGTGGTACTCTGAACTCCCGAACGACTCCGTCAAAACATTTGCGGAGATGGAGCTGCTGTTTACCCAGCGTTTCGCAAGCGCCAGCGAACGCACCCCAATAACAGCATTGATTAATGCCAGGGTGAAGCCAGACGAGACATGGGTCCAATATGCGATACGGTGGCGGAACTTATGGTCAAAATGCGAGCAACGCATAGAAGAAGCGCCGGCAGTGGGCATGTTTGTGGGAACCCTCGATCCACAAGCGACCATCTCGCAATTCATGATGTTCTTTAAACCGACCACCTTCCAGGCCTTGATCGACAAGCTAGCTCAAATGGATCAGATGGGCCATAGACCGTTCCCTCCAAAGACGGGCTCTCGAAATGAGAAGGGGAAGGGAAAAGCCATCGTTGTCGCCAATGCTCAACAACAGCCGAGTAACTTGAAACCGGTTGTCCGGCAAAATAACATGCGTCCACGCGTACCTCTTGAGGAGAGGCTAGGACGTCCTTACTCATTTCCTCAAGACAAAACGAGAAGACTGTTTGAGTTGGCATTGCGCAACCGACTCATAAATCTGCCGGATCCAAGGCGTCCATCGCAGCCAAACGACGTCAATGATCCCAATTACTGTCCCTATCACCGAGTACTGGGTCATCCGATTGAGGATTGCTACGTCTTCAAAAATTGGATTGAAGACCAGTACCAACAGAGCAAGTTCGCGTTGTCCGAAAGATGGAAGGTGAACCCGCCGCAGCTTCATGCCCCTAAAAAGGTGAACACGCCGGGGGCAACGTGCTCTCTCGTTGAGGAAGCTCTATGGGAGGTTGTGCTATCAGCCAAAACAAAGAGGATGCTGAACGATCTTCAAACATGCCCAGCAATCAGGTGGAAGAATCCGTTGGAACCTCAGATCATTGAAGGGATGCTGAAGCCGCGCCCAACTCCAAAGATCGATGGTGGTGGCCCAAGCACTCACAACCAGCAGTCAAAATCTTCAAAGAAGAAGAAGAAGAAATCCAAGAAGCCCGTGAAGTCTGGCGACAAGCGCACGGACTTACAAAAGCAGATTGACGCACTGGAGGAGTACAACCAGAAAGCACGGACTCCCATCACACTCCAGGAGTTCCTCAACCACGTCTTTCAAGAGGAAGATGAGGGAGAGAGTTCGTCGGATGAATCCGAGGAATACGTGGCGAGCTGTCATATGATTTCCCATTCGTTTACAGACGATGAGGAAATTCCTTGCGCTGAGAAGCTGGGGGAAGATCCTGAACCGAAACTTCTGGGGCCATCGGAAGAAACAATTGATGCATTCCTCAACGAAGCTCTGTTGAAAAGTAAAGCTGATCGGGAACGCGAGATGGTCATATTTGAAAGGGCCAAACGCCGGCGACTAGACGAAAAAGTTGAGACGCTCCCGCCAGATCAAAGTACGTCCACCAAAGACAAAATCAAATTCAAAATGAGGAAAAGGTTTGCTAAAGCCGTATCACTGGGGATGAAGCTACCACCTTCTCAAGAAAACAGTACCGGCAAAACAGAAATGCACCCCTCCTATTGTTTATATCATCGAAAGGTTTCGCACCCCACCGAAGAGTGCAAAGCTTTCAATATATGGTGGCAGGAATATATTGCTCACCGACAACATTTTAAGCGGGAGAAGCGCAAAACTCGTCGGGAGAGGAAAAGTACGACCGAGGAGCCTAGAAGAACTACCGGCGATTATCGCATGGTTAACGCCGGGAAAGCACAAGTTCCCACATTCAGAAGCGACTCTGACGAGGAAATGGAGCTTAGCCCTCTCTTTAAAGGGTCCACTTCGGAAAAGGAGGAAGAGCCAAAAGCCTGCGAAAATATCCGGCTGCGTAATCGTACGCTACCCGAAAAGAATCTTGGACCCTCAAATAAAAAAGATAAGGGAAAAGAGAAGGTCTCTGAGGATATCGCCCTAGATGACCAAGTTGTGGAAGAGTTAATCGCCAAGGACCCGCCGAAGGAAATAAGGTGGATTACAACGTTCTAGCGCATCTGAGGAAGCTACCCTCGCAGCTCAGCATTCTTGACGCCCTTTTACTATCAAAAGAGGCAAGGGATTCATTAATCAAGGCACTACAAGAGCCGGAACAATTCCAAGCTTTTCTCGCCGAAGAAAAGATGAAAGACGAGCTGGAGGAAGTGCATACGGCCGATGTCACTTTCGGTGATGAAGACCTTCTCCTTGGGACGTGCGAACATAACCGGCCCCTCTATGTCTCAGGATACTGCAATGACATAAAGATAGGTAAAATCTTGGTTGACAATGGGTCTTCCGTTAATCTCCTCAACGTACGGGTGTTAAAGGAAATCTGTATGAGCGTCCAGCACCTTGCTCGGGATAAGATCACCATCTCCGGGTTCAACTCCCAATCATCAAGAACTCTTGGGTCTGTGATATTGACGCTACGCTTTGGGCTACTCATCACAAACATTAAATTCCACGTCATAGACGCCAAAACGTGCTATAATGCCCTGCTCGGCCGACCATGGTTACACGAGTATAACATCATCCCTTCTACACAGCATCAGTGTATGAAATATTTTAAGGATGGTCTCGAGTATACCGTGACAGGAGAACTGAACCCGTTCTCCTTGAACGAGGTCCGCAAATATGAAGATGCCAAATACTTCTTACCGGATTTCGAAGACACGGAGAGGTGTCGCAAGCCGGAGAACAAGGCTAACACCACCATCCCTGTCTTCGGAAGTGATACCGAGGAGGAAGAGGAGATGGTTTATTCGGGTCCGCCCCAATACAACAAGCCGAGACCATCCGTTCCTACGTTGATCTTTGGCAGTGACTCGGAAGATGAAGTTCATGCTATATTTTCCGCTCGACCTTCAATACAAACATCCGCTGACGAAGAGCAAAGTCTACAAGTCGCCATGGTTCCACTTAAACATCATAAAGAACTGGATGCGCTCAATACCTACAGTGTAGAGGAGCTGCGGACATTCTATGTCCCTTCCAGGCGAGAAGGCGAAAAGGCAATTCTATTTTACCCCTCTGAAGAAACCAAAGTGGAGAAAGAAATCTGGCACGGCGTGGATCTTACGCTTGACAGGCTTCAGCCCATCCGTCTGCCCATATATTATACAGAAGGCTTGAAGAGGCAGCTGAAGCGCCAGGGGATATCCTTCAAACAGACCGCTCGAAAAGCCAAATTCTATGACAGTGTCTGGAACGTCCCCGGAACTCAGCACAAGCTACCTAGTGGGAGGATGGAAACAATCGGACTTAGATACATTCGATCCAAGAAACGAGAGCTACTCCGCGACTGTTACGTCGTGCATGACTTCAATGAAGAAGCGGATGCTCAATGGGAGGACGCTAATCCTGAACCAGTAAAAGTTCTTGATGCAAAAATGCCCAGTCCATCGTTCAAAGAACAGCCAGGGCGCAACGCCTCCTTCAACAGGCTGTGAAAGACGAAAATGCCACTCCCTGTCAACCTGTTGCAAAAAAGGCTCGACGCAGAGGCAGAAACAAGTCAAAAAGCGAAAGAGGCGCTCAACAGCAATGAAGCGGAACTAAGAAGCCATGCAAGCGGGAATCGAGCGGTCCAGATCTGTCCCTTGTGAAGAAGATGAGTCGAGCATACTCTTTTCCTCGGGACAAGATGAAGAAGATACTTGACCGAGCTATAAAATACCAGATGCTTACACTGCCGGAGTCTAAACACCCCGAACAAGCAGGCGAAGTCTCACACCCGAACTATTGCTCTTGTCACAGGGTAATAGGGCACCCTCTCGAAGATTGCTTCACCTTCAAGAACTGGGTCGAAGATCAGTATCAGCTCGACAAGTTTGCTCTATCTGACAGTTGGAGGGTAACGCCGCCACAGAAGTACGAACCCAAAGCCACGAAAACAGAGCCAGACCCACATCGGTCTTCGAAGCGAGCTCGTACTTGTCATATGATAACAATATCAAAAGAAGAACCCGAGAATATGGATGACCTTCCCTGGTGCTTTAAAAATAGCAATGACGAGGTGATCTCAGAATTCCCACCAGCACCGAAAGAGCTGGAGGATGGAATACATACTACCGCAGATAACCTCAATAAAATTGAATTGGGGACGGCGAATGACCCGCGACCGACATTCGTCAGCAAACTGCTATCTGAAGAAAGGGTGGCTGCGTTAAAAGACGTGTTTATGCAGCATAGAGATTGCTTCGCATGGAACTATTCCGAAATGCCGGGACTAGATCCAAAAATTGCTGTGCACAAATTGGCGATATCTCCGGACGTTAAACCGGTCAAACAGGCGCCAAGAAGAATGCGGCTCGAGCTTGAGATGAGTATCAATGCTGAGGTCAAGAAGCTGATCGACTCTGGCTTCATTCAGGAGGTTCAGTATCCTGAGTGGGTCGCCAACATCGTCCCGGTGATAAAGAAAAATGGGACGGTGCGCATATGCGTGGACTTCCGGGATCTCAATAAAGCTTGCCCGAAGGACGATTTCCCAGTGCCAGTCACCGAACTGATGATAGACAATACGTCCACTCACGAGGTTTTCTCCTTCATGGACGGCTCATCAGGGTATAATCAGATAAAGATGCATCTCGAAGACCAGAAGCACACCGCTTTCCGGACTCCGCTAGGTATATTCTGCTACAAGGTGATGCCCTTCGGTCTAAAGAACGCCGGTGCCACCTATCAGAGGGCTATGACGAAGATCTTTGATGACCTCATATATGAAATCGTCGAGTGACATATCGACGACCTCGTGGTTAAAAGCAAATCATACGAGGAACATCTTGAGCATCTGAGGACCGTATTTCAATGCCTCCGACAATACAACTTGAAGATGAACCCTCTCAAGTGAGCATTCGGAGTTTCCTCGGGCAAATTCCTACGATTCATCATCCGACACCGAGGTATTGAGAAAGATCCGTCAAAGATTAAGGCGATCATGTAAATGCCCCCGCTAAGAACTCTCAAACAGCTGCGGTCTCTCCAAGGGAAGCTCGCGTATATCCGGCGATTTATAGCCAATCTTTCAGGCAAGTGCCGTCCTTACAGCCGCTTGATGAAGAAGGGAACCCCGTTCGTCTGGGATCACAAATGCCAGAGCGCGCTGGATGAAATCAAGCAATATCTGCAGAACCCTCCAGTGCTGGCTGCTCCGGTCAAAGGAAAGCCCCTCATTCTCTATACGACCGCCCTCGAAGGTTCTTTGGGCGCATTATGGGCACAAGAAAATTATCAAGGGAAAGAAAGGGCACTTTACTATTTGAGTCGAGTTCTTCTGGGGGCAGAAAGCAACTACTCCTCCATCGAAAAACACTGCCTGGCGTTGATCTTTGCGGTAACAAAGCTCAGGCACTATGCATTGGCGCATGAAATCCGGCTCGTATCGAAAGTGGACCCTCTTAAATATTTAATGTCGAAAGCCATATTGACGGGGCGACTCGCTAAATGGGCCCTACTCTAGATGGAGTTCTCGATAACCTATCAGCCTCTCAAGGCAGTGAAAGGCCAGGCCATTGCCGACTTCCTCGCTGAACATCCGATACCTGTCGATTCTCCTCTGAATTGCGATCTGCCAGACGAACATGCGTTTGACGCGATCGACGGTGGTGATACCCGATGGGAGCTTTATTTCGATGGAGCATCCTCCATGAAGAAGCGCAAACAAAGCACCCCTATAATCAAATCGGGGGTAGGCCTCGTTTTCGTAACTCCACAAGGAGGGATAATGCGCTTTGCTTACTCCTTAACAGAGCCGAGGACGAACAATGAAGCCGAATATGAAGCTTTGATAGCAGGCCTCGAGATCGCCATTGATATGGGAATTGAAAACCTCCTCATATACGGAGATTCTCAACTGGTCGTTAGTCAAGTAAACGGCGACTACCAGACGTGCAAGCCAGAAATGATTAAGTACGGCGAAAAGGTGCATCAACTGTTGACCCAAATTCCTTCCTACACTTTGGAAAACATACCGCGTGCAGAAAACAGCAAAGCGGATGCGTTGGCCAAGCTCGCTAAAGAACTGGCTGACGAGAACCTCGATGACATCAGAATCGTGGTACAAAGTCATCGGGTGCTTGCCCCAGCAGAAATATTTCCGGAATCATTCGAAGAAAAAGGAGCGATTGAGCAGACGACCCAGCAAATAAAAGACCGGGAAAAGGCCGAGGATTGGAGAGAAGTCTTTATAGACTACTTCAAATACCGTCGAATGCCCGAAGATGCATCCTCAAGACATCAGCTTATGAGACGAGCTATGTCTTTCGCCTTCGTCAATGATACTCTGTATAAGAGGTCGTTTGATTCTCTGTGGTTGAGATGTATGGGACCTGAAGAGGCAAAAAGAGTCGTTCAGGAAGTTCACGACGGACTCTGCAGTTCTCACAAGCAGGCCCAAAGATGAAGTTGAAGATTAAACGGATGGGTTACTACTGGCCCATGATGATTCAGGACTGTCTCGAATATGCGAAGCAATGCCACTCGTGCCAAATCCATGGGGACTTCATCCACCAGCATCCAAATCCACTACATCCAATGGTGGCTAGCTGGCCGTTCGAAATGTGGGGGACTGACATAGTCGGCCCCATCGAACCAGCATCGTCCAGGGGACATCGTTTCATCCTGGCGACAACTGACTACTTCTCCAAATGGCCAGAAGCAGTACCATTAAGAGAAGTGAAGACGGAGAATATCCTCCATTTCTTCAAGACGCACGTCGTTTATCGGTTTGGAACTCCGCGACGGATCATCTCCGATAACGGGCCAGCCTACAGAAGCCACAAGATCAGTCGCTTCGCGCAACAGCATAATATAGACTGGAGGTATTCCTCAGTTTATAATCCGCGAGCTAACGGTCTAGCTGAAGCCTTCAACAAGACCTTGATAAAGATCATGAAGAAGACGGTGTCCCGAAATAAGAAGGACTGGCACGAGAGACTACAAGAAGCTCTCTGGACGTATCGAACTACGTTCAAGACGGCCACGAACACAACGCCGTACGCGTTGGTATTCGGTACAGAAGCATTACTCCCTCTCGAGATAGAGTTACCCTATTTACGAGTGGCAGTCCACTACGAGCTGACGGACGAAGAAAATGCTCACCTTCGGCTTGAGGAGCTTGATGCCCTTGATGAAATACGGCTCATAGCGCAACAAAATTTGGAGGCTTATAAATTAAAGATGACGCGCTCATATGAATGATTGACCAGGCCGAGGACATTCCGCCAAGGCAAACTTGTGCTAGTGGTCAAAAGACCTATGATCCCCAATCGTGCCAAGTGGGGAAAATTCGAGCCGAACTATGAAGGCCCGTACATCATGGACAAGGTCTACCAGGGTGGAGCCTATCTACTCATGGATATGCACGGTGAAAGGCCTTTTAGGCCAATAAACGGTCGCTTCCTGAAGAAATACTATGCCTAATGAGTTACGGCCTAGGTCAATGATAGATGACGACGACTATGTCCACTCTCTATCTTCCCAAGCCCAAAACTCTATAAGTAGTAGTTGGCCCACAGACCGAAACGTCCTTAAACTAATGATGGACCACTACGTCCTAAAACTAGCTGATGACCGAAACGTCTTTAAAATACTACCGCAGCATCCTCAGGCTGACGAGATAAAAAAAAAAGAATAAAAAAAATATAGAACAAAAAAAAAAACGGTATCTCCATAAGCAAAATGGGCACGGATGAAAACCCGAAAGGGCTCCGTGAGTAAAAACAGCAGGGCTACCAGCGAGTGTTCGTGAAAACCCGAAAGGGCGCGACCTCGTTAGAAAAAAGAATAAAAAAACAAAATAAAAAAGAGAAAAACGGTATGTCCATAAGCAAAATGGGCACGGATGAAAACCCGAAAGGGCTCCGTGAGTAAAAACAGCAGGGCTACCGATGAGTGTTCGTGAAAACCCGAAAGGGCGCAATCTCGTTAAAGGACACTTACAGGATCCTCTCGACCTTGTAAGGAGAAACCACCCGCGTGAGATCCTTACGACTCACAAAGGAGCAGCACACTTAGGGATCCCCACGGTTCCTAAGGAGAAAATACACTTGCGAGATCCTCACGACTCGTAAGGAGAACTCTCTTATGGGACCCTCACAGCTCATAAGATTTGAAAGTCTTAAGTTACAGAGACCTGAACTTGTTCTTAAGCAAACCCCCCACAACCTCCGATATTGCCCTACAGGTGGCTCAATATTGATCCTTGTATATAATCCACGGGCGCGAATAAACATTTCCCCAGCAAAGTCCCACCCGTGACAAGGGATATGCCCATATGGTGAACAACCCTTATAAGTCCTCTTGACTTATAGGGAGAAAACCCTTTTGTAAGATCCTTACGACTTACAGGGGAACATACACTTAGGAATCCCCGCGATTCCTAAGGACAAAACACACCTACGAGATCCTCACAACTTGTAGGGAGAAACACCTTTATGGGACCCTTATGGCTCATAAAGTCAAAAGCCATAGTTGACAGCATCCTAACCCTGTTCGCTAAGCCACCTTTGTTCGACATCGACAGAGACAAATGATGATTCGCTCCTGGCAATATCCCAGTTGTAGCGATGCTGATGCCTAAATCGGTATCAAAATCCCAAGCCCTTTCATGGCAAATGATGATTCGCTCCTGGCAATATTCCAGTTGTAGCGATGCTGATGCTGAGATTGGCGTCAGATCCCAAATCCCACACTCGCGATAAAAAAAATCAGCGAGCCATACGTGCATACAAAATAGCCGAAATGATGGGACAACTTGCAATAAAAAGCAGCAAGTAAAAACGTATGCACACAAAATAGCCGAAATGATTGGGCAAATCGTAATAAAAAACAGCGAGTACAAATAAAATAAACAGCCGAAATGATTGGGCACCGCGAAAAATAGCCGAAATGATTGGGCAATCACGACCTTTGCGATATAAAAGCTGAAATGATAGAGCATCGCGGAAATAAAACAATAATAAAAAAAATATGATGAAACTTTTGCCCTACAGGTGAGATCATATCGATCCCTATATACAATCCAAGGGCACAAACAAATAGGGAACCACACCTTCCCAACAGGCTCCGCCAGAAAGCGAAGCCAAATCTCGACGGTTCACCAACAACCTAGAGACAACCATGACATTCGTCTCGATATAGCAGACACAGTGCCAATAAACGAAGCGAAGATCAAATTCCTAGCTTCACCGTTTTGACGGTAACTTATATAAAACCTGAAAGACAACCACAGATCATTTCAACCCCAGGGAAACTAGTGTCCTTGGCAAATACCTCAATTCAGGAAAACTAGCGTCCTTGACGAGAACATCTTGATTCGCGTCGACCCGCAGGGAAACTATTTTCTTTGCAGGAATACATCGATTCGTTTCAACCCCGAGGAAACCAGTGTCTTCGGCAAAATACTTCGACTCAGGGAAACCAGTGTCCTTGACGAGAACATCTTGATTCGCGTCGACCCACAGAGAAACTAGCGTCTTTACAGGAATACATCGATTCGTTTCAACCCCAGGGAAACCAGTGTCCTTGGCAAATACCTCAATTCAGGGAAACTAGCGTCCTTGACGAGAACATCTTGATTCACGTCGACCCGCAGAGAAACCAGTGTCTCCGCAGGAATACTCCGATTCGTTTCAACTTCGAGGAAACCAGCGTCCTCAGCAAAATACTTCGACTCAGGGAAACCAGTGTCCTTGACGAGAACATCTTGATTCGCGTCGACCCACAGGGAAACTAGCGTCTTTGCAGGAATATATCGATTCGTTTCAACCCCGAGGAAACCAGTGTCCTCGGCAAAATACTTCGACTCAGGGAAACCAGTGTCCTTGACGAGAACATCTTGATTCGCGTCGACCCGCAGGGAAACTAGCGTCTTTTGTAACGTTTTGAAAATCGTTTTGGTGAAATTTCGGAAAATCGGTAAAATAAGGGGGGTTTCTGTAAAAAGTCAAAATATAAATATCTTTATTTTAAAATTAAATATACATATTCTAGCTATGTAATTGCTAGTATTTAGTGTTTATTGATCCACTGGTGAAATTTCAAATTTTCTGAAAAATTTTCCGAAATTAATTATTTTAATATTATTTTAAGCCGTCACTAATACATTTAATTTGGGAAAATTTCAAACTGGAATGAGTTGAAACAAATTTTGTGCATCATAACACATTAAACAAAATTTTAACATGTGGTTTTTGAATTGAAATGGAGTCGTTAACCGGTGTTAGAAAATATCGAAGAAAATGGCTTTTTCGGTGAAATTAGTATAAATGGAAGTTGGGTACAGCATTTATTTTTTTTCTCATCCAAACAAAACCCACATCCTTTCCCCAACAGTTGTGGCCGGCCTTGGCGCCCCCCCCCCCCTCACTTGGTTCTTCAAGTGGCTTCTAGAATTTAGGATTAATGGAAAAATAAAAAGAAAATGAGTAAAACATGAAAAGACATAAAGAAGGAATTAAAGGGGGAAACTTCTACGCTTCTCCACACACCTCACCCCCTCACTTTCCTCCCTCCAATTTCCTGGCCGAGCTCAGGTCCTCCCCCTCCCCACATTTTTCCATTTCATTTTTCTTCAAAAAACCTTCCAAAATTCATCAAAAATCAACACATATTAGCACAAATTCATCACTAAACCCTATCCAATTTCCTTTGCTCCTATTTAACTTGGATTTGGAAGTGAGAGAGCCATATTTTTATGTCAAGTTGCATGTTTGGATCTCAAGTTGTTGAGGCAAAATCTTAATCCTTTTGTCGAGTGTTGTTTATTTAATCCAAAATTAATTATTGTGTTGTTTAATATAGTTTTAAGTTAAAGTTTTAAATTTCTAGAATATGGTTATTAAACTATTATTAGGGTATTGATTCTTGGGTGTTGATCTAAAATTGTAGTTTAATCTATTAGGAAATGTTAAACCTAATCTAGTAGCTAATTTGCTAGTGTTGCATTAAAATTGTTTTAAATTAGGTTCTTTTGTAAACTAGATTTTTACAAAACACATAAATAGGTTAAATAAAATTATAATTAGGGTTTTATTATTAGATTGTGGTATTATTGTGTAGATTAACATGTTAATTGAGCGTGAAACATAATCTAGTTGCAATTGCTAGCTTTCACTTTAAAAAAATTGTCACAATATAACTATTTTATTAAACTAGTTTTGAAAATTTATTTAAAATAAGGGATTAAAAATAAATTTAGGGTTTTAGAACATCCTTAAGGGTTCAAGGAGTTGTTTAACGATTTAAAATATGCAAAATCAAGTCAAGAAGTGAAATTGTGAAATTTTGCTTAAAAGTATCGAAATAGGGCAAGTTTGCAAACTAGAATTTCAATTTAATACAATTAGGGTGTTAAAAAGTATAGTAATGGTTTATATAATCTAGTTATGCTATTCAATGAGTACTACGACCATTAGTTCCATTTAATCATCAAGTTTTGAAGTAAAGCAGTAAATTGACATTTTCAAGGTTTTTCGGAATCGGACGATTTGGTCGATTTTAGGGTTTCGATGGATTTAATCATGTTATATATTATAAGTAACGAGTTTAAAAACTATGAGTTATTTGTTGATGTTATCTCGATTCATCGGAGTTTGTACGCCGATATCGAGCGATATTTGGTTCTTTTGCGTGGACGGGACATAGGTTTTAACCTATGCTTGTTCCTTGCGTCGTTTTGACTTTTGTAAGTGATTCAGTTTACGATGCTATTTATATGTTTGCGTTTAGGTACCCCTCACGTGGACTGCGAGCGATGAAGAGGAGGATGGCGACACCGTCTTCGGCAGACATGGACCAGGCGAGTAGATGTATATCTACGGGGGGAAGTCGGGTGGATGGCGTTTAGCACCCCCGCAATGTAGAATAGGAATAGTACTTATTGACATTAGGAAGCCAGATGTGACCCTAGATTCTTAATGAGTAGGACCCTAGTAATGACCCTAGGCTGGACTAGAATGATTTAGGAAGACCATATCAGAGGATGAATACCTTGGAAGAGGTTCGTAGGTTTCAGGTAGAAACACACACGCACACACTGAAACTCGACATGGTGTATACGTGTATGTGTATATATATATAGGACTAGGTATAGGTATATATATATATATACAACACGTATATGGGATACATTGATGTGATATGATACACGGGAATGAAACAGTATAACTGGGCTTGATGCCGTGATTCTTGGCTATGCAGTCGTATTAAAATGTTAGCGGATCATTAGAAAATGATAATGAACAGGTATACGTAAATTATAATGGGTAGTGATGATATTGAGGTACATGGGACTCTAGAATAGAACCCGAAAACTTGTGACTGATCACGATATGATATATGTATGACTTGATTACGACGTCATATAGGTGTGACCTGATGTCGATATCATATAGGTGTGACTTGATGACGATATGATATCAGTATGACTTAATCACAATATGATACATATGACATGATATTTCTGAAGATAAATTAATGAGGTATAGTTATGATGGAAATGTTATATAATTGATGTATGCGATTACATCATAGCACCTTGATCATGACATATGTTGATGATGATATTATACGAATAATGAGACACCTGGGAGATACTTGACCCGTACCCCGATATTGGCATACCGTACGAGGCATAGATATGATGATTGATCCGCACTCTTGTTTCGAGGAAACCGTACTACGTACGTGACGCTATTGAGGCTGGATCGCCGACTATTAGAGATATGGACTCAGACTTTAGGTGTACCCTTATTTCTTATTGACTAGTTCTTAGGTTTAGTTCTTTAGGAGGTTAGATGGGCACTAGTTTATGTTCGAGTCTTATAGTGGTAGTTATAATTGTATATCAAATGGGTGGGTAACACATCTGTCTTTACTTTCATACCGTAATCATAATGTGCATGTTCATATATATGTTTCTATAATCAGCATAAAACTTTGCCTGTTAGGACACCAGCACCATTACCGATGATGCGCATATTCCACGCACACTTATTTGCCGGCTCACACACATTATCATCGGTAATTGCTATGTCACGTGCACTTTAGATCATATTATCTTTTATTGATAGAATCAGTTAACAACTAGACCGATATAAGATTGTGATTACTCTATGATGTTAGTATAGACATGGTATTTATTACTTAGACATTCATGCATTCATATTTTCATGTTATCATGCAGTATTATGGGCATATGCCGACACTTATCATATACTTACTCATAATTTTGGGATTCTGGTTTTCTATGAGATTTCTGGATTTTGGGGGAAAACCGCAAGAATATGTAAAACTTCTCTCTCTCCTCCTCCTCTCTTTTTAAAATATAAGATGCGGTTTTCTCGTGATGTATGTGTCGTCCACCATGAGATTTCATGTTTTCTGTTGGATTTCGAGACCCGATTCGAGGAGTGGATGAACCGTCTCGGGTACATGGTGGGCCCGGTATGGTACCCCGGGGCAAGAAGATCGAGTTATAGACGATGAGCCTGGCAGGGGAAGGACTACCTACCGGTGATGTCTGGGGGGCGGATATCCGGAGGATACCGACCGTTGTCGTGAGATTTGATGATATGGGCCGATCCGGACTGACGGAGCCCGAGATATTGAGACTTGAGATTTACATATTTTGTGTCGATGCTTGACACGGATTTCATGGATTTCATTGTTGATATTTCAGATTCCTATACACATTTTACTATGATAACAGCTAAAGATTTCTTATACAGATATATCTGGATTTCAGGATTGGTTATTTTACATTCATGGTGCATGCATATTAATTCACATGACCTAGTACTATATGAGGCACTGACACGAGTACGGAGTATCTGCACTTACACGTAGTATTACCCTGCTATTACTAGATGATTGGGATATAGTAGTGTATTATTATGACCTAGGATAGCGTCGTGCATTCGATTTCGTTTCGTAGATGTCTTCTATTCATGAGTTGGCAACTCACCCCCGTTGTGCCAAATTTTATTACAGGTTCGATGTACAGGTTTCCTTGGCAGCTTGCTGGCACATATTTTCATTCCGGGTGATTTGCACGGTAGGTTGGTTCATTTGTATCTGAACCGCCGTTGTATTTTTATTATTTCATTTGTATCTAGAAAGCTCCATCAACCATACTTGTATTACTTGATAAGTTCATTAGACCAGTTATTTATTTCGACCTTAGAGTCGCGCTTGTATTATTCTGATTTGGTAGATTGTTTTCTTTTGAGTTTTGAGCCTCGCCCTTTGGCGTTGTATACTATTGTGTATTGTTGTGGTTGTTTCCGCCTGTTGGCGTTGGACTAGCTCCCGTTTGGGAATGCTTTTTATTGTTTATGTATATTATACTTGTTGTACCCGTTTAGGGGCCAGTTTTTACAGAGGAGACTCTGCCGAAATTTTTGGGGAAAATTTGCTGATGATTTTAAACTTGTTTCCTTCATGTTTCTTTTACTTCTTCTTCTTCTTCTATGGTTTAGATTTCTGGGCTTCGGCTTACTCAGGTTACGTTGCGCCTCTAGACGTTTCATAATCTAAGTGCCGGTCACGTTCCGTACTTTCGGGTCGTGACATCTTTGCAGGAATACATCGATTCGTTTCAACCCCAGGGAAATCAGTGTCCTTGGTAAATACCTCAATTCAGGGAAACTAGCGTCCTTGATGAGAGCCTCCTGATTCGCGTCGGCCCGCAGAGAAACCAGTGTCTCCGCAGGAATACTCCGATTCGTTTCAACCTCGAGGAAACCAGCGTCCTCGGCAAAATACTTCAGCTCAGGGAAATTAGTGTCCTTGACGGGAGCTGCTCGGTTCGTCTCGACTCGTGAGGAAATTAGTGTCTTCGCGAGGACTTCCCAATTCGTCTCGACTTGCAAGATAAAGCTTTAGGCAGCAGGGATCAAAAAACTTGTTTCCTAAGCACTGGGACCCTGCAAGTCGGTCTAAAACGGTCTCTTGCATACTATCCACGGGTCTCACTCTCCAAAGTCGAATCTTGACAAGAAGAGAAACAACCGCTTACGAGTTCTCTCGACTCGTAAGAGGGAAAATTCTCTTATAAGATCCTAACGACTTATAAGAGAAAACGCACTTAGGAATCCTCATGATTCCTAAGGAGAAAATCCACCTACGAGATCCTCTAGATCCATAGGGAGAAAAGTCTCTATGAGACCCTCATGGCTCATAGAGTTGAAAAGTCTTAGGTAGCAGATCTGAACCTGCGGCCTAAGCCATCGCTATCTCTCGAAGAAACCAAGATGCTTACTCTATTACCTGTCAATCATGTTTATCAAGACAACATGCTGATAATAAGAGAAGGGAGAAAGCAAAGAAATGATACAAGACATTGCAAAGAAAAAATGTATATCTTTATTTATTAATTCAATCAAGTACATGGTGAATCATACAAAAGAATAAAGAATGGATACATCTTATTCGAAAAAGAAAATTTTTACAAGTATATTGATACAAGGGCAGCTATTGGGAAGAAAGCGTCTTAAATAGCCCTATCAGTTGTTCGCGCACTTCCTTCCATGCCTTCTCCTGATCGGCTGCCACCACCAGTTCTGCTTCCACTTGAGCCCGCCGCTGCAAGAAGGATGAAAGCTGCTCCCCAACTGCCTGCTGAGCCGCTTCGCGACCTTGGACATCACGCTCGGTGGCATCGAACTTCTACTTCAGGTTTAGCCCATTTGATATACGTTCCAGAAGGCCCTCGAAGATAGCCTTCACCTGGGCAGCGTTCGCCTCAACCTCAGCACGCAGACGAGCCGTCTCGTTTGAGGTCTCTTGGCATTCCCTCAGCCTTAAAGCCGCTTCTTGTTCCAAGTGACGGAAGTAAGAAGCGCTTTGCTCGATCCTTGCTGCTCTTGATTGATTGCGGCCAAGGTCTCGGGAGCAGGACGCATAAAATCTGATTGATGCAGGCGGACCTCGATTTCCCTGCAATGATTAACCCAAAGCTCGACGATGCCTTCATTATGAAAATTCACAAGCGCCGCCAACATCGGGTTAACCTCCGCAGCGAAATCCGCAGTAGATGGGGGAGCGTCTGCGTCAAGCTCTTCGAAGTATCTGCTCAGCATGCCCAAGCTCATCACGGCACCCTTTGAAGACGGACGTCTCAGGAAGGGGCCTGCCGGCATTATAACGCGAGACTCAAAGGGCGCCAGGATCGGAACGACAGCTGAAAAAACAAGATACGATTAGATGACGGTTCAAGAAATACGAAAAAGTCATTGATGCGATAGTTTACTTTACCAGCTACGGCAGGCGGCAAGGCCGGGAGGACCGGTAGCGCGACTGATCTCTCATCTCCTCTTTCGATTTGTAGCACTGCAATTAGGACAAGGAAGAGTCAGAAATAATTCCATTATTGAAAAAAGAAAGGCATCAATTGGAAACGATACTCACCAGCGCCACTGGAGGAAGAAGCGAGTTCAGATAGGAAGGAGAAGTGCGGGTGCAACACCTGGTAGAGATGATCAAAAAGCACTCCTGAAAAGACACAATATTATGACATTAGTACATAAATTATGCGGCTGAAAGATAAAACTAATGGGTTGCAAATCCATACCTTCCAACATCTGCGATGGTACAAGGGAAGGTTGAGAGGTGACCACCGCCAAAGCAGTAGCTGATGGCGCTCCCTCGAGCAATGGAGCATCGGCATTGGCCGCACCTGCGTAAAAAAAACAAAGATAAACTTGTCAGAAAGGATTGCAAGATAAAAAGGGGGTAACCCGAAATTTACCTGATGAGCCGCCAGCCGAAACGGAGGCGTCTCCCTCCTCCATCGATACGAGTCCACCTCTCGTGGCCTCATCACCGGACTTTACGGGGGTTGTCGTCGTGCTCGCGTGGCCAGGAGACGGCGGAGGACCATAGATGGGGAGAGCAATAATTGGAGCATTGCCAGACTCTTGAGAAAGAGCGGCTGGCTTTTCCCCGGGAGTCATGCCCATCTCACCCGCTACTCCTTTGGGCTCAACGGTCGCCGTTGTCTCGTCCGCCGTTACCATGGGGTCACCAGTCTCAGGTGCTCCGTCCGCCGCCGCCCCAGGCTCAGTTATAGCAATCTTCTCATTTGCCGCTACCTCAGGCTCGGCATCGACGACCTTCTCTGGCGCAGTTTCTTCAGCCCCCAGCTCAGGTCCAGCAACCCCGGCGACGTCGCCCACCGTTGGCTCGGGTTCAGCCGGTGCCTCCTCCTCTGTCCCCTTAGGTTCGACGGTTTCCGCCTTCCCTTCGATTGGACTTGACCCTGCAGGACAAGATATATAAGAACCGTCAGGTTTACAATTCTTATAACAAAATCTTGAAAGATACATTACCCGAGATGGACTTATCGTTAGCCTCCCTATTTGCGCGCACCGCCTGTCTGTGAGCTATAGACAAGGCGATCGGGGGCTCTTCCGAGGGAGTATCAGCACGAGTAACGGTGCTTGGGCCCGCTCCCACGGCCAAAGCAGCTCTGCGTGCCTTTGCCTCGCGCCTCAGCCGCTTTCTCTCTTCCTGAGCCATCAAGACGAACCTCTTCGAAGCTTCCTTCATCGAGGCGTCATCGTCTGTGTACAGAGATGCCTCCAAGTCCTTCAAGTCATCCCTCACCGACTCTTCGAGTTGAGACTCTCGAGGCAGCCCTGATGAGGTCGGAACTTCAGTAACTGGCCCGGAGAGAGTCCCCACATCGGCTGGCGCAGCCCCTGCAAAGATACAGAGGAAGAAGGTTAAATCGACCATAATAAAAAGAGAATAAAGACTTAATGAATCGAAATGTACCGAGGCCTAAGGATACTCTGAGTGGTTCTTCCTCTTGAAAAGTTTTGAGGGAAGCAGCGATGGCTTCTTCAGTGGTGATGCCTGTTTAAAAAAAAGGGGAAAAGCATTAGTCAAAGACAATAATAAAGTACGATGCAATAAAAAAATGCGACTAGTAATTACCCGATTGTGCAAGCTTAGCTAGCCACGCGTTGCGCCTTGCCAATCGCTCTGAAGCTGCGATGGCGGCCGCCAGATCAGTGTCATCTGGCGGCATAACCAATCCTTTATTGGTCCCGTACTCGCCCAAGCTCTCGCTATAGGGAGCATGAGGTTCCTGACCGAAAGCAACGTCAGCTAAGAAGAGCAACTTCTTCCTCTTCTGCACGCGAGCCTCAGGTGCACCCAAGATCAATTTGCGTTTCGCGGGCACCTTAGGGCGGCGGGTCCCAATGTCCGCGCCGACGCCGGACTCCGGCGAAACCACATTTACCGTCTCCACTGGAGCACGGGGAGCTGGTGGCTTATCCACAGTATCGCGAAGCAGCAATCCGCGCGGAGGGCTCAACACGCGCGTTGGTCCAACTCCAGAATCTTTCAGTGGAGGAACGACTGGGGTCCTTGGCTTCAGGGGAGCCTTACGGTCGCCATCGGGAGGCGCACCCTTACGGTCAACCAGCATGCGCTTCTCCATATGGATAACTGGACCCATCGCATGCGTGTACCAAGCCACGTACGCGTTGAGGACCTTGGGAACGCAGCTTGGCTCGCTAATGAAGAAGTAGGAGCCCGTGTTCAGCCGCATGAAATGGTGCATCGCACTTCGTATCCCCTCCCTGCTGGCCGCGGGCTCTTCCAAAAATGCCTCCAGCGGGATCCCCTGGTGATAGATTGATTGTTGGGCGAACCGGTGGGGGTTATACCTCATGAATAGTGCCGTCTCGTTCTGCCTGAACACCAGGTAGCCCAGCCGAATGGAGTAGAGGTGAAGGATCTCCCGGGACTTCAGTACGGAGGCCCCGTCCTTGAAGTCGTCGCGCAGCGCCACCACCGACTTGGAGGTTTCTGAGCCTATGGTTATGACTTTATCCACAAAAGAAACCTTCGCTCCGACCAGATGTGGACGAAGGAGCAACCCCCTAGCCTCCTGCAGAGGCGCAACCATGATCGAGGCGCCGACCAGCCGCATGACTCTTGGGAGACTGCACTTCTCAAAAAACGGAGGGATCTTATGGACGCCGAACACCCCGTGCACATGCATTTCCATCCATGAGGTAAAGTAGTGCATAGGGAAATTAGCAGGCTGCACCCCAGGTTCATTAGCGTCCGCCGCCATGCTAAGTCCATTGTATAGGTGGGCCAACCCGGCGATTCCTATTGTCAACTGCAGGCCAGCCACCATCCGATGCGCTGGGTAGAAAATGGACGGCCGCATGTGGCACGGGTGCATGGGGAGCGCGAAGCTGCACAGCCACAATCCCAAGAACCCTACAAAAAAGGTCTCTTCATCCATGCCCGGGACGGCGATTTCTGACAAGAGCATGACGGCGGCACCGGGGAGATAAAAATACTTTTGATCGTCCTCCGATGTTGGTCAACGGCCCAAGCCGAAGCCAAAGGGTCATCAAGCTTGGCGAACTTCTCGCTCTGCTCCGATAGAAACTCCGGTCGAATGAAGCGAGCGATAAAATCTGCGAAACTGACTTCCCGGACGCCTGATTCCAGATATAGCCTTTCATATATGTAGGGTTCCTAGGCACACTCAAGAGGTTCCATAAGGCATCAACCATGCCAAATTAAAATTTTCGGTGCCGAGAAACCCTAGACTAGATCGTTAACTAGAGGATAGACGATAACAAATGCGAGCAAACAACTTTACTGCTAAGTGAAAGAGACTACAACCTTTGTAGATCCGGTCCTCCACTTCCTTAGCTCCATGATGATGTCCCTCCGCTGCGATCATCGGATCCCGGACTCTAGCGATGGTTTCGTCGAAGAAATGATCGGGCTAGGTCGTCGACTTCGATGCCGAAGATGATCTACGTTGAGGCAACTCAAGATCAATCTCCAACTTCACCAAGTCATGAAACTTGTGAAGAAAACACCCTATACTACATGGCAAGTGGTAGAGGATGAAGAAATAGGAAGTGGGTTCACTTTGGATTTGGATTTCTCACTTGAAATCATCACTTGGAAATTTTTAGCAAGCTTTCTTCAACTCATGAAGAAGATGAAGAAGAAAAATGAATAATCATATTAAAATAAAAATCCAAGTGAATACTTATCATGTTGCAACCATGGGTGAAGTTTACTCATGTAGAGAATAAACTAGGGTTTAGGTTTATTGGTTAGGTTAAGCATAAAACAAAAATGGTAGACTTATTCAAAGCTTCATGAAGCTTCAACTATAAAACAAAGCAAGCCACCATTTCCCTTTTTGCCAAAAATGAATTAAAGAAAATAAATAAAACATTTAAAACCCTAACCAATAACTTAAACATGGTTTAAAGTAAACACACACCCAAGTTTGCATGTATCATCAAATATGATACAAACTAGTGCACAAACATATATCATATATACAATGTGCACATTCAAGTGAGAAAATAATCTTAAGTGAACCAATACTAGTTAATGTAAAGTAATATATCAAATATATAATTATACATTAAATCATTAAATCAACACTTGATTTAACGATCCGGTCATATCGCATATGACCGACTAATATCCAATGTATCGACTTATCGAATCAATCCTCGATTCGATAACTAGGTTATATCGCATACAACCAATCGATACATTCATCACGAGAATAGAATACGGTATCACATACACGCATTATTCTCGGTCCCGCACATATCTCATATGCGCTCCTATTTCGTTTCGCTTGAGCCAGGAAACCTCTGTGTAGGACTCTAAAGACTCGTCAATACGCCGGCAGCAGATGATGATCATATCAAGCACCCACAAGCCGTAAGCGGTCTGCTAAACGTAACGGCCACCCGGGTATTGAGCGATCAGAAGATCAACGAGTAAGCCCGCTCACACTTCTGTGAATCCAACCAGTAACACTTACCGTACAGTCCGGTCTGTTCGTCTGATATGTCGCATATCTCGCCTAGGGGTGGTAAACGTCAGACCCCAGTAGCTCGATAAGTCGTGTCGATATGAGGTCTATAACAGTTCGAGAAACTACTGATAACACTTACCAGTAAATCTCAGCAACCCTGGCCAGGGATTTCCGGTTATAGCCAATCGAACACAGCGCAACATCAACTCCTTATACCGGGAGAGACGAATCCCCTCCTATCGCTCATTGCCTCCATGTGATTCGGGACTGTACCCAAAAACCACCGTTTTGCACGCCCTTTTGGACGTGGTAAGGTGGAAATCAAAGCACAGTGGGAATCACACAAGACTCTATGACGATCTCAGGTCTACAGACTAACCTGTACCAGTGTCACCAGAGAACTGCCATCTGACGTAAGGTATAATACCATCTGGGAGTTCTCGGCGAGTCCGTCCAGTGTACCCAGTCTCCACTGAGCACCCGTATATCATCTCTGATTTCAAACACCAATGGATATGGGATCATCCATCGCCCATCTGTATGGGTCGAGAAGGTATACGCTAGTCTACTCTGGTATATCGATACCCCGTCTCGATACACCCACGACTAGGGACCTTGAAGGATGTACTTATGGACTACCATGTCCCCACTAGTATGATCCGCATCATAGTCCAGGTAGTCAAGTACACATCCTAAGGGCTTTACCAACATGTAACAGAGAAACAATCAGTGTACATGTTAAGGTAAAGAGTAACCAGATAGCATACTATCATGTCGAGCAAGAAAGTCCTCCCTATATATGTCCCAGCATCCACTACAGTATACATCCTATGTACAGTAATGGCCTCTAGGGCATACATATAACTAACAATTTCCCACTTGCACTAGGGCCATCTGTAGCAGTGGTTGTAGTATCTCATACTCAACCATCCCATAATAGTCTCTCTCTAGGAAAAGGCCTTTGTGAGTGGATCCGCCGTGTTGTCCTCTGAGTCTGCTCTCCTAACCTCGATCCCCTGGAGATCAACCATCTCCATGATCAGGTGACACTGCCTTAGAATATGTCTGGATCACTGATGGGATGGACGTTCCTTGGCATAAGCCACAACTCCATTGTCACACAATGGGAGGAACGAAGTTCATCTCATGAACTAATATACATCCAGACTGCCTCTTTGGTAGCATCTTAAGTAGCGATGTATCCAGCCTTTATCGTCTAGTATGCCTCGGTATCTAGCTTGGAACTCTTCCAACATACCGTCCCTTTACTGAGGGTAAAGATAATGCCTACGACTGACATTCAGTCGTCCTTATCACTCTGGAACCTTTCCAGTGATTCTCCCCAGGATCAATTAATACCATCTCACTACAACTAGTGAGAATCCTAATATCCAATTACCTGTATCTCATAGATCAAAACTCAGGATTTAGGAGGGATCACTTTGATCCTATATGGAGAATCCTTGTGATAAGCGGAGATTGACCGAGCGTAGCATAGGAAACTCCTTTCTTATCAAGTGTATGCTATCCACGTACTCTACGAGGATCTCCACCATACACTCTACTACCTTTTTGTATATACAAGGTTCATCTACCATTTTGATGATGTCAAACTCTTTGACTAACACATCAAAACAGACGTTCCAACTCCGCGATGCCTGCTTTATCACATAAAACATCTTGCACACGTTTCCACTGCTCCCACTATTTACGAAGCCTTCTGGCTGTGTACTTATAGACGTTCTCTTCTAAAACATCATTTAGAAAAGCAGTCATGGCACCCAACCGTCAGATATCGTAGTCATGGTATGCAGCCGTGGCAAGTAGGATCTGGATGGACTTAAGCATAGCTGCTGGAAAAGGTTTCATCATTTTCCACGCCTAGTTGATGACGAAAACCTTTAACAAGTCTAGGTTTGAAAGTCTCAACATTTCCATCTACACCAAGTAATCTTCTCAAGATATACTTGCTCCTGATGGGGATTTAACCCTTCAGATAAAGCAACCAAAGTCCATACTTTGTTGGTGTATAAGGATTCCATCTCAGATCGCTAAGCATCCAGCCATTCTTACAGAGTCCCACTCCTGATGGCCAGCTCGAAACTAGTTGGGTCATCATCTCATGACGCAATCCTCGCTCCCACTGTTATAGAGAAACAGAAGTATCTCTTAGGTGGGTGAGGAACCCTACTAGATCGGCGGAGAGGCTGAGGTTCGTTGGTTACTATTGAATCCTTTGGTTCTACCAAATCATCTGCTGTAATTTGTATAACTGGAACCTTTCCAGTTGTACATAACAGACCTTGCCTCGAGCTTGTCCGGATTATGCTTTTAGACATAGGCCAGAAAACCCCAAATCTTAACTGACTTAAGAGATGGGCTCTTCCCTTACCATATCTCATATGGAGTGGTAGGCAACTGATTTGATTGGAACCCTATTCAATAGGTATGCAACTTCATAAGTGCATAACTCCCAAAAGGAAATAGGTAACTCAGTAGTACTCATCATAGAGCACACCTTATCATATAGGGTGTGATTGCTCCGTCCCGATATACCATCGTGCTATGGTGTATACGGAGGAGTAATGCTGAGAGAGAATCTCATTCTCCTTTAGAATAGTCCAGGATTTCCGTGCTCAAGTATTCTTCTCCTTGATCTCATCAAAGGACATAATACTTATACCCGTATTGGTTCTCTACTTCTAACTTATATTCTGTGAATATCTCAAAAGGTTCGGACTTGTGTTTCAACAGGAATATATGGCTGAATCTTGAGAGACCATCATAGAATGTAATGAAGTACAAAGAACCGGTCCTGGCATGTGTAGACAGGGGACCTTACATACATCATCATGTATCAGTCCTAAGAGTTTACTAACTCTTTCTCTGTTTTCCAATAAACAGAGCTGTGGTCATCTTATCTTTGTGACATGACCGGCAAGTTTTCACAAGATGTAAATTCAAACAGATTTAAATATGCATCTATGTGTACCTTAGCTAGTCGGGTCGTATTGATATGACCTAGTCTACAATACCTCAAGAAGGATCCGTTCAATTCTGAACTCTACCTCTTGTGTGTGTTCCGTATACTAAGAACTGTAGTTTGATTTAGAACATCAATGCTTTTAGATAACGTGCCTGAACCGATCAACTTTTGATATAGGAAATGTTCAAAACATTATCCAACAATACAAAATTTTATCATTTCTTTACTAATAAAGAGACTGATATGATTTTGTATATCAGGTTCGGTATCTAATAACATTCGTTCAGAATCAATGTACTGGTAACAAAGGGTGACAGTGACCAACAGACTTGGCTGCAACACTTGCCCCGTTTTCTTTCTCATGAAACTCATCACCCGTACTCAGTTCTCTACCTTTCCATTGCCCTATGTAACAGATTACATATGCGGGATCCTGATCCGGTATCACATACCCAGGACGTAAAGAATACTGAGAAACGGTTCTGTATAATGAACACACCCGAAGATGATGCATCAGCATGCACTCTCTTCGTTTGGGCGGCACGGGAATTCTGGTATTCCCCTATTTCCTGCTCTGTCTTATAACAATTATAAGTTGGAGCGGGACCAACGTTCCCCAGCTCAGTATAACAAGCGGGTTCGGTCAATATATCCGTATTATTATCTTGATTAAGGCGTGACATGGTCTCTACCTGGAAAGAGAGAGAAGAAAACACTCTGCGTGCGCTCTTGCAAGATTAGATTGGTTATTTATTTTATTTAATCAGGATGGCTCCCACTGTTTTTATCAAATCTTCCTTCAAACCCTAAAAGGAAAAACTAGCCGGGATTAATTACACGCTACAAGTTCGCCAATCTTTCAGCCAGGCCAGTGTCGGTACTTTGAGGGAGGTCCCCCGTGCTTTCGCACGAACCTAATTAATGTAAACCTCGTTTTCCCAGAAGCGTAACCCCGTTGACACCTTTCTAGACACCTACTAGATCGGCTAATTGTAATGTGTAAAACTCTCCCAGGAGTAACAATTACTCGCAGCGGGTATCGGGATCCAACTATCTCATAGAAGATATGCAATCTCATTGCAAATTTCAACACTTGAAATTCCCGATAATATTTTGCCCCAAACGATCTATGACCTTGACAAGGTCAACAAACCATAGACCGTAAGTCAAGTTCAACCCGTCATTTCTTGATTGAATCAAAACCACCCGCACGACCCTTGACAAGGTCAATAAGGCTGTACGACTACCCTAACCCAATCTGCATCATATGCATAAGCAGATAAATACTGGTTAGCTACCGCACACTGGGCCTTGACAAGGTCAACAAACGCAGCACGAATACTAAGCAGGACTTATCTGAAATGACGGAGGGCTACGACAGGTTTTTCTGAAAACCTATTGCGTAATGAACTTGATATCGTTGTAGGATCGAATGCTTTTAAAATGGAGTGCTTTTGAGGCTTTTCTAGTTTTGCTAAAGGGGTCACTCCCGGTGAAGGGATCGTCGACCCTTTCCTCATCGAATAAGGTGCGGGATATATCATGTATATCGCTGTGCAAAGCAGAAACTATAGAAGCAATCAAAAGAAAAACCGAAGGTTGTAGCATCTGCCAGTTATTGCTAAAGGGGTCACTCCCGGTGAAGGGATCTCGGCCCTTTCCTTATCGAATAAGGTGCAGGATATTCTACAAGGAACACCGCGATGCAAAGCAAGAACTGTAGCTACCTGTTTTTGAAAATTCGATTCCACAACATCTTTAGGTTTCTTTTTCTTTCATTAATCATATTAATGAAGTCCCATCATTTAAGTAACCTAAATATCACAGATAAATACGACGTACACTTATGCCACCCGCATTCGTCTCAATGTTCCCTCGTGCACCGTTAGGTTAGGTAACTAACGGCAGAGCGGGACAGGGCTAGCGCGGGTGTAAAACATAAGTAACGTAAATATAGTATATCATATATACTATATATAGTATCCATCACAACATATCAAATGTTCACATCACAGATATCGCAGCAGAAGAATCATATGAAATATTGGATATAATAGGACGTCCGTGTTTTCAATACGAGCCAGTATAAAACACGGATTCCACGGTCGCGATGAATAGCCAAACCAACACCCCTAGACCCCTACGAGAGCGGCAAGCAACCCTACCAATTCTAGAGTTAGGAGACCCGGACTCGACTCCTCGAGATGTCTCCCACTGGACTCCAGAACCCGGTTACTTGTGCCCTCCTCCTTGGGTCTATCCTAGTGCGGAAAAGTAAATAATATAAATCAACGGTGACAACTTCCGCAACCTGGAAGTGCCCCAATAAAAGAATATTACATACAAGTTTTTACATGAATGAAAATGAAAAACACTCATCTCACATAAAAAAAAACCCGGCTATTCAAACACGACGATCCAATATAACATATCCAGCAACACATAACATTGTTAGTGTATATGCCCTAGAGGCCATTACTGTATCATGCTAGTATGTATATTACTTGATGGAAGCTTGGGATATTCACAGTTGTACAAACAATCTTGCTCGATATAGAAGTATGCTACTTGGTTTGTCTCTGCTTTAATGTGTACATGTGTGTTTCTTTCTTATATCACCTATACGCATTAGTAGAGCCCTTAGGATCTTTGCTTGATTACCGGCGTTGTGATGGCGATCACACTCGTGGGGGCTGGGTAATCCACAAGCACATCCTTATACACGTCCCTAGTCGTGGGATTATCGAGACAGGGCATCGAAACTCCGGAGTAGACTAGCGTATGCGCTACTCATCCCAGCACGGGAAACGGTCTGTCCCACAGCCGTCAGTACGTCGTACTTGAGATAGTATGCGGGTGCTAGTTAGGTTACGAGTATACTGGACAGAACTCGTCGGGAACTAATGGTTGGTCTTATACCTATCGTCAGTTATCAGTTCCCAGGTGACATGAGTACAGCTTAGTCCGCTAACTTGACACTGTCACTTCGCCTCGAGTGTGTTCCCACTGTTCTTTGATTACTACCCTACCACGGCTCTACTGAGTCGTGCAAACAGGTAGTAGTTGGGTGCAGTCCCGAAGCACTTAGAGGCAGTGAAGGTTAGACAGGATTCGTCTCTCCCGGTATTGGAGGTTGACATCGCGCTGTGTCTAGGAGAGCCATTACACGAGTAGTCCCTGGCCAGGGCAAGCGAGATATACTGGTAGGTTTCCAGTGTTATCTCAGGGTGTTCTGGGCTTCACTCCGACACGACTTGTACCGCTATTAGGGGACTGACGTTTACCGCCCCCTAGGCCCTCCATGCGATGTATCAGACGAACAGACCGGACTGTACGGAGATTGTCACATACAGGCTCAGTAGGAGATCGGATGGGTTTACCTCATCGGCCTTCTTATCGACATCTACCTGGGGACCGTTACGTACAGCTAGTGTCGCTTGCGGTCTGTGGTTAAACCCACTGTCAGCGTAGTGTCGAGTCTTTAGAGTCCCACACAGAGAGTTTCCCTGCACTGGGCGAAACGTGTAGAGGCCGTATGGTTTTACGGCGGGGCTGTGATCACTTACGTACACTTGTGTGCGTATGGTGTTCGGGCAGGCAATACTAGTGGGCTTTGGTTTAAGCCGGATCCTAATATTGCACGAATGGTTTTGTTTTGTCTTCTGCGCATCCGCATTCTACAGAATGCGGATGCAGGTGTGTATGCACAGTTTTCCGGAGTGATGAAGACGGAGGTGCCTCATCAGAGTTTTGGCAGTTGGTTCGGCCAAAACCGTTATGTGGCAGGCTCATTAGGGTTTTGACAGTTCGTTTGGTCAAAACCATTATGAGCCGCGGACATCATTTACTAATCCTTTTAGTGATAATTTTATGATGGCTAATTGCATTGACCATTTGACCCCATTGACCTCTCTTGACTTTGTTGACCGTGTTGACCATTGACTTTCAAGAGAGATCTACACTCTTCTTTTCTTTTTCTTTTTCTATTTTGATTATGATAATGGTCATTTCAATGTAGCCATCAAACTTTATCTTGATGGGATTAGTAATGATATTGTTTTTGCATTATTGAACCATGGTTCATTTTCTTATGCTCACAATTTCTTTCTCATTCTCTCTCTTGCCTTTTTCTAGTGAGAAGAAAAGAAATGCACCATGGTTGCTAGCTCCTCCTTCTTCCTCCTCTTGATTCATCTTTTGATCTCATGTGTTGAGAGATAAAGATCCCACAAAGACAAAACCATCCCTCTACCATTTCTACACAACCTAGGGCTTCTAGACTAGCAATCTCTTTGCCCTAGTTACCTCGGCTCGAGGTGGAGCTCGGTGTACATCTCTCGGGTGGATCGTCTTCGACTCAAGGAGGCCGCGGAGGTGACCAAAGTCCGGATCAACCATCGGAGCAAGCAAAGAGAAGAACAACAAGAAGAGAAGGAGTTCAAGTTGAGGTATAACCCCTAACAGAGTAGATAAATCTCTAGTTAGGATGCTAGTGTGTTGTTTAGTAAAGATCCGGCTTTTACGGTCCATGTTACCAAGTCCAGAAAAAATTTTGTTTTACCGTTTCCGTAACCCCGAAAGTACCGGGAGAGGTAACGTGGACCTAACAGTGGTATCAGAGCCTAACTAAACACACCCTAGCATGTTAGCAAAGTATTTAGAATTTCGACCGGATGAAAAACCGCAAAACACCCCGGAAATTTCAAGTTTCTGCCGATTTTCAGATCTGTTCCAAATTTAATAAATCATGCACTAAAAATCAGCTCAGGCTTTTGTTAGAAAACTGGAGAAATTTGATCCCCCAACTCGGCTAAAGCGCCGCGGATCCGCGGCATAATCTTGCTTATGCCGCGGAACCGCGGCCGAGTTAGCTCAGTTGTGGAATCTGTTTCCTGCAGTTTTTTTGTATGGGTATTTTGGGATTTTTACAATATGACTTTTCTTCCCAGATTTTCCAGAAAGAAAAATTTGTTTTTGGGGCTCAAAAATCCGTATTTTTTTGTCGATGTTCTGTAGACTTTGGCTAATGGTTATATCTGTAATGTTATATGTGTATTGAACGTCTACTAATCGTTATACGTCGATTAGTGGGGGTTATACATATATGTGATCTGTAATGCTGATGGTTTGTGTATATGAACTCGTTGGATTGTCGCGGATGAATAGCCGGGGTGGATGTTAGATGAGAGTTTCTTTTTCTTTCATTCATGTAATAAATTTGTAAATTGATGTAATATTATTTGTATGGCCGCACAACCGGGTCGGGGTTGTAGCCGTCATTGTATAATTCTTTTTACTGTTTTTGCTCCTAGGATAGACCCATGGAGGGGGTGCACAAACTACCGGGTATCTCGAAGTGCCAAGTGGCCTACTCACGGCGTTGAAGAAGGTTGCTTCGCTTCGGGTACTTGGCGGGTAGTTTGCCGCACCCGTAGGGGTCTTGGGTGGGGTATTGGCTATTCATCGCGACCGTGTAATCCGCTTTTCGTTGCAGGCTCGAACGAATCGCGGGTTCCTAGTATATCCAAAGTGTTCATCTGTGATCTGGATTGGCTATCATTGCTATATATCTATATATAATAACTATTTAGGCGTTGCTTATGTTTTTCAGCCGCGCTAGCCCAGCCCCCGCTCTGTCATTAGTTAAGTAACCTAACGGGTGATGACGGGGCCCCGTGGCGAATGCGAATGGCATAAGCGTACGTCATATTTTGGTTGTTTTCTGCAATGGTAGGATTTAAATGATGGGACGCATTAAAAGAACTAATGCAAGAAAATAAACTTAAAAGACGTTGTTGGAACAATTTTTCAAAAAGCTGTTATTACAAGGACGTTCACTTTTGTTTTGCATCGAGGTATTCGGTTATGAATGCCCAGCACCTCAGTCGACGAGGCAAGGGCCGAGATCCCTTCATCGGGAGTGACCCCCTGGACAAAAGTTTGCGTCAGGGTAATAACTTCACTACAGTCGATTATTCTTGCTTTGCATCGAGGTATTCAGTTTGGAATATCCTGCACCTCATAAGACGAGGAAAGAGCCGAGATCCCTTCACAGGGAGTGACCTCTTTAGCAAAAGTTTTCGCCACTATATTTTCAAAAACCTGTATCACGTTCCTTCAACGATATCAAGTTCATTACGTTAACGGGTTTTCGCCAAAACCAAGTCGTAGCCCTCCGTCGTTTCGGATTGATATTGCTTAGTATTCGTGCTACGTATTTCGTGCTCAGCCGAGGCGTAGTGTACGGTAGCTATGTAATATTTTTCCGTAGGATACAAAGTGATTGGTTAGGACAGTCGTGCGGTCATTTTGGCTCAGTCAAGGACTCGTACGGGTGGGTCTAATGCAGTCAAGATAATGACGGGTTGAACTTGACTAGGATCCTTTGATATGTTGGCTCAGTCAAGGTCACTTGGGTCCTAGGGGCAAAAACCACATCGGGAGTTTCAAAAGTACTGAAACTTGCTAGTGTTGCATACCATTTGGAGAGTGATGATTCTGGTAGGATTCCTTCAGTTTTGTCACGCGATGATATTTGGATCCCGATCCTACTGTGAGTATATGCTACTCCTTGGGAACTTTCTCGCTTAACGATCAATGCTATAAACCAAGTAGGTGTCTAGAAAGGTGTTAGCGGGGCTACGCCCACAGGGAAAAGAGGTTACTTAATTAAGGAACTTAGCGAAAGCGTTGGAAAACCTCCCTCGAAGTACCGACACTGGCCTGGCTGAACGGTTAAGCAAGTATTGTACGGTGAGATTGATCCCGACTAATTCTTCCTTTATGGTTTGAGGAGGGATTCGAGAGACAGTGGGAGCCATCATGTTTAGATAAATTAAAAACCAATCTAAACTTGCAAGAGCGCATGCTGAGTGTTTCTTTTCTCTCTCTCCAGGTAGCAACTATTTCATGCCCTAATCAAGATAATAAAATGTATCGCTTGACCGATCTGAATTCTTATTCGGGGCTGGGGAACGTTGGTTCAGCTCTAACTTATGACAACAGTCATAAGTATGAGCAAGGGAAAGGGGATTGTATGGATTCCTAGGTACCCAGTTGAAGAAGAAGCATGGTTTTGCATCTACTTCAGGTGTTCTTGTAATTGAGAACTGTTTTACGGTCAGCCCTACCTCCTGGGTACTTGATACCGGATCAGTATCTCATATCTGTAATTTATTGCAGGGACTGAGAAAAAGTAGGAAAGTTGCACCGGGTGATATGTCACTCAGAGTAGCGAACGGAGCACAAGTTAATGCGGCAGCCGTCGGTGAATATCATCTAGTATTGCCAAATGGCAAGACTATGATTTTGAACGATTGCTACTATGTACCTTCCATGGTTTGCAACATCATATCAGTTTCTTTACTCGATAAAGATGGATATAACTTTGTTCTTGATAGAAATATCATGAACATTTACCTTCATAAGGTACTGGTTGCAGAAGGTACACTGTGTAATGGTATCTACGTTCTAAATCAGAATACAGTTCTCAATGTACAAAACACACGCAAGAGGAAGAATTCAGATACGAATGAATCCTACTTCTGGCATTGTAGACTTGGTCATATTGGAGAGAAAAGACTGAGTAAGTTGCATAAAGATGGACTCTTGGATGCGTTCGAGTTTTCATCTTATAAAACTTGTTAGTCTTGTCTCAAAGGGAAGATGACCAAATCTCCGTTCACCGGACATGGAGAAAGAGCAGTAGAGCTCTTGGGACTCGTACATAGTGATGTATGTGGTCCGATGTCTATATATGCAAGGGGTGGGTTCTCGTACTTCATCACATTCACTGACGATCTCTCTAGGTTCGGATATGTGTATCTGATGAAACACAAATCTGAAGCTTTTGAGAAATTCAAGGAATTCAGAAACGAAGTAGAGAACCAGACTGGCAAAAGTATCAAGATCCTCCGGTCTGATAGAGGAGGGGAGTACTTAAGCACGGAATTCCTAGATTACTTAAAAGAGAATGGTATTCTCTCTCAGCTTACTCCTCCTTATACACCACAGCAAAATGGTGTATCGGAGCGGAGGAATCGTACCCTACTGGATATGGTTCGCTCCATGATGAGTAATGCCGAGTTACCTCTTTCATTTTGGGGGCATGCGCTGTTGACAACAGCATATCTATTGAACGATGTTCCGTCTAAATCTGTGCCTAAAACACTGTTCGAGATATGGAATGGTAAAAAGCCGTATCTTAAACGTATTAAGATATGGGGTTGTCCGGCCTATGTAAAAGTACAAAATCCGGACAAACTTCAGGCACGTTCAGTTCTATGTAAATTTGTGGGATATCCTAAGAACTCCACAGGATATCTGTTCTACCACACCGAGGAACAGAAGGTGTTTGTATCTTGCCACGCCACCTTTTTAGAGTGGCAATTTCTTGCAAAAGAAATAAGTGGGAGTTCGGTAGAACTGGAAGAAATTCAGCGACCACAAAATGAAACTGAAGATTTGACAGAACCTCAGAATTCAATAACCCCAGACGAACCTCAGCCACTCCGCAGATCTGGTAGGATTTCTCATCCATCCGAGAGATACTACGGTTTTCTCATAGACGGGGATCGAGAGGATTGCATCTTGGAAGAAGATGACCCTACCAGTTTCAGGCAGGCCATTATCAGTAGGGACTCTAATAAGTGGCAGGAAGCAATGCAATCCGAAATGGAGTCTATGTACGCCAATAAAGTGTGGACCTTGGATATTGCTCCACCTGGGGTAAAACCCGTTGGATGCAAATGGATCTACAAAAGGAAACTTGGTGTAGATAGGCAGGTGGAAACCTATAAGGCTAGACTCGTTGCAAAAGGTTTTCGTCAAAGACCTGGTTCGGACTATGACGAAACTTTTTCTCCGGTAGCTATGCTCAAATCCATTCGGATCCTACTTGCCATTGCTGCCTTCCATGACTATGAAATCTGGCAGATGGATGTTAAAACGGCTTTCCTAAATGGTTGTTTGGAATAGTGCGTTTACATGGATCAGCCAGAAGGTTTCGTAGACAGTGGGAGCAGAGGGAAGGTGTGCAAGTTGCTTAAATCCATTTATATATTAAAACAGGCATCGCGGAGCTGGAACATCTGTTTTGATGAGGCAATCAAGGAATTTGATTTCATCAAGAACGAAGATGAACCTTGTGTCTATAAGAAGATTGTAGGACGAACTGTCGTATTCCTAGTTTTGTACGTGGACGACATTCTTTTGATAGGAAATGACATTCCTATGCTACAATCGGTCAAGCTATTTTTGTCACAACGGTTCTCCATGAAGGACCTGGGTGATGCCTCGTACATTCTGGGGATCAAGATCTATAGAGATAGATCCAAGAGACTACTGGGACTTTCGCAGTCTAGGTACATAGAGACCGTACTAAAGAGATTTAGTATGGAGGGTTCCAAGCACGGTAACATACCCGCATTGCATGGAATTACCCTCTCCAAGAAGATGTCTCCAAAGACTGACGAGGAGAGGGTTCGCATGAGCACTATACCCTACGCTTCGGCGGTAGGATCTATAATGTATGCGATGCTATGTACAAGACCAGATGTAGCTTACGCGCTGAGCGTCGTGAGCCGGTATCAGTCAGACCCAGGTGAGGACCACTGGACAGCAGTGAAGAACATTCTCAAGTACCTGAAAAGGACTAAGGAGATATTCCTGGTTTACGGTAATGGAGACCTCAGGGTCGAGTCCTTTACCGATTCAAGCTTCCAGAGTGACAAAGATGACAACAAGTCTGTCTCGGGTTTTGTATTTACCCTCAACGGAGGGGCGGTATGTTGGAGGAGTTCCAAACAGGATACCGTCGCAGACTCGACGATGGAGGCTGAATACATTGCTGCAAGCGATGCCGTGAAGCGGTACGGATGAAGAAGTTCATTAGTGAACTTCAGGTGGTTCCGTCCATTATTGACCCAATACCTTTGTATTGCGATAACAATGGGGCTATAGCTTTAGCGAAGGAACCAAGGTCCCATCAGAAGTCCAGGCACATCTTAAGGCGGTATCACCTGATCAGGAAGATCATTGATCGCCAGGAGATCGAGGTGCGGAGAGTGGACACAAAGGACAACACAGCGGACCCATTCACGAAGGCCTTACCGTAGACTCAGTTCGAGCGGCTGATCGAGATGATAGGTCTTCGATACGCCAGTACATGGCCTTAGTGCAAGTGGGAGATTGTTAGTGTATATGCCCTAAAGGCCATTACTGTATCATACTAGTATGTATATTACTTGATGGAAGCTTGGGATATTCACAGTTGTACAGACAATCTTGCTCGATATACTAGTATGCTACTTGGTTTGTCTCTTCTTTAATGTGTACATGTGTGTTTCTTTATTATATCACCTATACGCATTAGTAGAGCCCTTAGGATCTTTGCTTGATTACCGGCGTTGTGATGACGATCACACTCGTGGGGGCTTGGTAATCCACAAGCACATCCTTATACACGTCCCTAGTCGTGGGATTATCGAGACAGGGCATCGATACTCCGGAGTAGACTAGCGTATGCGCTTCTCATCCCAGCACGGGAGACGGTTTGTCCCACAGCCATCAGTACGTCGTACTTGAGATAGTATGCGGGTGCTCGTTAGGTTATGAGTACACTGGACAAGACTCGTCAGGAACTGATGGTTGGTATTATACCTATCGTCAGTTATCAGTTCCCAGGTGACATGAGTACAGCTTAGTCCACTGACTTGACACTGTCACTTCGCCTCGAGTGTGTTCCCACTTTTCTTTGATTACTACTCTACCACGGCTCTACTGAGTCGTGCAAACATGTAGTAGTTGGGTGCAGTCCCGAAGCACTTGGAGGCAGTGACGGTTAGACAGGATTCGTCTCTCCCGGTATTGGGGGTTGACATCGCGCTGTGTCTAGGAGAGCCATAACACGAGTAGTCCCTGGCCAGGGCAAGCGAGATATACTGGTAGGTTTTCAGTGTTATCTCAGGGTGTTCTGGGCTTCACTCCGACACGACTTGTACCGCTATTAGGGGACTGACGTTTACCGCCCCCCTAGGCCCGCCATGCGATGTATCAGACGAACAAACCGGACTGTACGGAGATTGTCACATACAGGCTCAGTAGGAGATCGGATGGGTTTACCTCATCGTCCTTCTTATCGACATCTACCTGGGGACCGTTACGTACAGCTAGTGCCGCTTGCGGTCTGTGGTTAAACCCACTGCCAGCGTAGTGTCGAGTCTTTAGAGTCCCACACAAAGAGTTTCCCTGCACTGGGCGAAAAGTGTAGAGGCCGTATGGTTTTACGGCGGGGCTGCGATCACTTACGTACACTTGTGTGCATGTGGTGTTCGGACAGGCAATACTAGTGGGCTTTGGTTTAAGCCGGATCCTAGTATTGCACGGATGGTTTTGTTTTGTCTTCTGCGCATCCTCATTCTACAGAATGCGGATGCAGGTGTGTATGCACAGTTTTCCGGAGCGATGAAGGAGGAGGTGCCTCATCAGGGTTTTGGCAGTTGGTTCGGCCAAAACCGTTATGTAGTAGGCTCATTAGGGTTTTGACAGTTTGTTTGGTCAAAACCATTATGAGCCGCAGACATCATTTACTAATCCTTTTAGTGATAATTTTATGATGGCTAATTGCATTGACCATTTGACCCCATTGACCTCTCTTGACTTTGTTGACCGGTTGACCGTGTTGACCATTGACTTTCAAGAGAGATCTACACTCTTCTTTTCTTTTTCTTTTTCTATTTTGATTATGATAATGGTCATTTCAATGTAGCCATCAAACTTTATCTTGATGGGATTAGTAATGATATTGTTTTTGCATTATTGAGCCATGGTTCATTTTCTTATGCTCACAATTTCTTTCTCATTCTCTCTCTTGCCTTTTTCTAGTGAGAAGAAAAGAAATGCACCATGGTTGCTCGCTCCTCCTTCTTCCTCCTCTTGATTCATCTTTTGATCTCATATGTTGAGAGATAAAGATCCCACAAAGACAAAACCATCCCTCTACCATTTCTACACAGCCTAGGGCTTCTAGACTAGCAATCTCTTTGCCCTAGTTACCTCGGCTCGAGGTGGAGCTCGGTGTACATCTCTCGGGTGGATCGTCTTCGACTCAAGGAGGCCGCGGAGGTGACCAAAGTCCGGATCAACCATCGGAGCAAGCAAAGAGAAGAACAAGAAGAAGAGAAGGAGTTCAAGTTGAGGTATAACCCCTAACCGAGTAGATAAATCTCTAGTTAGGATGCTAGTGTGTTGTTTAGTAAAGATCCGGCTTTTACGGTCCATGTTACCAAGTCCAGAAAAATTTTTGTTTTACTGTTTCCGCAACCCCGAAAGTACCGGGAGAGGTAACGTGGATCTAACAAACATCACATGTTATCAACGTAAGTAAATATGCGCATCCCAATTGTCGTTGACATATAGCAACGAAACCGGCGATATCACATATTACACTTACGGTCGCAGAAAAGAAAGTGTAAAACTACAACAGTTGGAATCCGCAATCTCTTTAGACATCGCATGCATAAACAAATGAATTCCTTAGACATCGCATGCCTAACTATTATAAACTCCGCATTTTAGTCTCATTATCGAAAACACTTTTCAATATCAAGTCGGAAAATTCAACAGGATTCCCGACATTCTGATCGAATGCTCATCACAAACTTTAGTAGGCGGCTGCACCCCCGATACTGTCGACAAAATGCACCAAGGCGGAACACCGCTGCCGTGAGCACCCGAACGGATGCTTTCGGCGACGGGGTTCTCCTACAGTCACTTGGTCGGGGCTATGGGGTGAGGCTGTCTATTAAGTTTACCCGGCGAGTATCCGCGTACGCTACGCGATTGCGACGGACTTTTGATCACATCAAAATTCTGTGGCAACCGATCAAGTGAGACTAAACTGCTATGTCTATAACATTCAAATGTTGTTGATTCCAATTATTGTATCACATTCCAGATAAATAGAAAATGTTAAACTTTCCGATCGAACAATCAAACACCCAATTTTTCCCGAAAAGCTCAACACATGAAATAAGTTTAAAAACATCCACTTCATGCCACAGTACCAACGGTCCAGCCGTAGAAGGGTCAAGCCAACGCCTCACATGTGGCATGCCGTACTGCCCCAAACCCTAAGGTTTAAAGGGTAGTTCAAGACGGTCACATAATCGAGTTAAGGTTTGTTGTCTTCTAGAGGGTCCATCGCGTTACTTGCACTACTTAGAACGTTATTAAACCACGTAAAAGATCCAACACTTGGAAATTTCCCGACAGGGGAAAAGTGGGTATGTATATCCTATCGAACTTTTTAACATATTCTAAATTACCCGGAAAAACACATAGACGCAGTTAAAGATTCCGATCGAATCATCAAATCGCCAATACAACCCAGAAAACTCAACTCTTGAGTGCAGATTAAAACTTCTCAGAGAACAGAGGAAACAGATACGGGCATTACTGTATAAAAATTAATCCCTAATCAGTACATACGGCCGCGGAACCGCCGCTAATAGCATGGTATTGCCACGGTTCCGCGGCGATCTAGTGGAGTTAGGGGTTCGTTTTCTACAGTAACTCTTAGAATTTCCTGCTCTATTTTCTAAGAATTTTTAATACACAAAAATCCACAGTTTTGAAAATTGTCCAGAGAGGGGTGAAATGTGCGGATTTCGGGTTCGATCGGACTTCTAACGTTGTCTACGCATCGCCTAAGGCTCTAGCTAGTCTATGATACCACTGTAGGGTTCCTAGGCACACTCAAAAGGTTCCACAAGGCATCAACCATGCCAAATTAAAATTTTCGGTGCCGAGAAACCCTAGACTAGATCGTTAACTAGAGGATAGGCGATAACAAATGTGAGCAAACAACTTTACTGCTAAGTGAAAGAGACTACAACCTTTGTAGATCCGGTCCTCCACTTCCTTAGCTCCATGATGATGTCCCTCCGCTGTGATCATCGGATCCCGGACTCTAGCGATGGTTTCGTCGAAGAAATGATCGGGCTAGGTTGTCGACTTCGATGCCGAAGATGACCTACGTCAAGGCAACTCAAGATCAAGCTCCAACTTCACCAAGTCCGGAAACTTGTGAAGAAAATACCCTATACTACATGGAAAGTGGTAGAGGACGAAGAAATAGGAAGTGGGTTCACTTTGAATTTGGATTTCTCACTTGAAATCATCACTTGGAAATTTTTAGCAAGCTTTCTTCAACTCATGAAGAAGATGAAGAAGAAGAAAAATGAATAATCATATTAAAATAAAAATCCAAGTGAATACTTATCATGTTGTAACCATGGGTGAAGTTTACTCATGTAGAGAATAAACTAGGGTTTAGGTTTATTGGTTAGGTTAAGCATAAAACAAAAATGGTAGACTTATTCAAAGCTTCATGAAGCTTCAACTATAAAACAAAGCAAGCCACCATTTCCTTTTTTGCCAAAAATGAATTAAAGAAAATAAATAAAACCTTTAAAACCCTAACCATTAACCTAAACATAGTTTAAAGTAAACACACACCCAAGTTTGCATGTATCATCAAACATGATACAAACTAGTGCACAAACATATATCATATATACAATGTGCACATTCAAGTGAGAAAATAATCTTAAGTGAACCAATACTAGTTAATGTAAAGTAATATATCAAATATATAATTATACATTAAATTATTAAATCAACACTTGATTTAACGATCCGGTCATATCGCATATGACTGACTAATATCCAATGTATCGACTTATCGAATCAATCCTCGATTCGATAACTAGGTTATATCGCATACAACCAATCGATACATTCATCGCGAGAATAGAATACGGTATCACATACACGCATTATTCTCGGTCCCGTACATATCTCATATGCTCTCCTATTTCGTTTCGCTTGAGCCAGGAAACCTCTGTGTAGGACTCTAAAGACTCGTCAATACGCCGGCAGCAGATGATGATCATATCAAGCACCTACAAGCCACAAGCGGTCTGCTAAACGTAACGGCCACCCGGGTATTGAGCGATCAGAAGATCAACAAGCAAGCCCGCTCACACTCCTGTGAATCCAACCAGTAACACTTACCGTACAGTCCGGTCTGTTCGTCTGATATGTCGCATATCTCGCCTAGGGGTGGTAAACGTCAGACCCCAGTAGCTCGATAAGTCGTGTCGATATGAGGTCTATAACAGTTCGAGAAACTACTGATAACACTTACCAGTAAATCTCAGCAACCCTGGCCAGGGATTTCCGGTTATAGCCAATCGAACACAGCGCAACATCAACTCCTTATACCGGGAGAGACGAATCCCCTCCTATCGCTTATTGCCTCCATGTGATTCGGGACTGTACCCAAAAACCACCATTTTGCACGCCCTCTTGGACGTGGTAAGGTGGAAATCAAAGCACAGTGGAAATCACACAAGACTCTATGACGATCTCGGGTCTACAGACTAACATGTACCAGTGTCACCAGAGAACTGCCATCTGGCGTAAGGTATAATACCATCTGGGAGTTCTCGGCGAGTCCGTCCAGTGTACCCAGTCTCCACTGAGCACCCGTATATCATCTCCGATGTCAAACACCAATGGATATGGGATCATCCATCGCCCATCTGTATGGGTCGAGAAGGTATACGCTAGTCTACTCTGGTATATCGATGCCCCGTCTCGATACACCCACGACTAGGGACCTTGAAGGATGTACTTATGGACTACCATGTCCCCACTAGTATGATCTGCATCATAGTCCAGGTAGTCAAGTACACATCCTAAGGGCTTTACCAACATGTAACAGAGAAACAATTAGTGTACATGTTAAGGTAAAGAGTAACCAGATAGCATACTATCATGTCGAGCAAGAAAGTCCTCCCTATATATGTCCCAGCATCCACTACAATATACATTCTATGTACAGTAATGGCCTCTAGGGCATACATATAACTAACAATATATGCTCAGCACCTTCACCAAGCCCGGAAACTGGTGCTGAATAGCGTTCTCCGGCGTCAGATCAAACACCAGCGGCTTGGTGGCAAAGACGTATTCGTCAGGAGGAAGCAGCTTCTCGTAATGCTCCCCCCTCATCGGCAAACCCGAGATTTCGGTAAACTCTTCCAAGGAGATAGAGACTTCCCTGTCCGTCATCAGGAAGGTGTGGGTGGGGATATTCCATTGTTCGATAAAAGCCTTAATCCATCACGTTGGAGGAGAGGGATACTCAAAGAGCGAGACGTAGATTGCCGAATACAAACCAATCTTCATCAGATGAGTCCTCTTCGCCGATAAGATGTACCGAGCCCACTGTAAATATCCGGCGGGTGGTCGCGGGATCAATCCAATGTTATAGGCCTGTCCCCAAGGGCGTGCTTCACCCTGACAGATTCGCCTCCCCAAAATGTCTATTGCCAGCGGCGGCTGCACGGGAATAGCACCAATTACAGGTTGGAGGAAGTCATCCGAATTCCAATTTTTGACCTCCATGGCATAGTTCACCGGGGGTTCATCCGCATAGGGGATCGAAAATATGGGCTCAGATGGCATAGCGGAACCGAAGCTTCGGCGACCCTGGATGATCTCGCTATACCACCTACCCCACAGACGAAGGTTCTTGTGCTCGGGGTCATGATCCTTGATGAGAGTGAGCACCTCTCGGTCCACTGGCGCCTGGGGAAATCCTCCCTCCAAGCGAACAAACGGGAATGATTGGTCAGTAGGCATGTTTCCTGTGGAGGGATAAAAATTAGCCATCAGTGTTGTAATTCCAACGCTTTGCGTTTTAAAATTTATACCACATTGCAATGCAGTGGATAGGGGACCAAAGGGGGACCCACAAAATCTGGATGACAGTGCATCAGTTAATAAGACAGCCCCATCATTGGATGAGACTGTCAATTAATGAAGAGATCCCCAAGAGAATATTCTCATTAATGGGAAATCCCTAGAGACAAGGAGAAAATCTCCTCTTTCAGAGCAAACCTCTGTCACAGAGCGACATTTGTCAAACTCTGGTCTCAAGAGAATAAAATTTCCTAAAAAGAGCCTAGCTCTGTAATAATGATGGAAAGATCCATCAAAAGAAAAAATTTACTCTTGAAAGAATTAAAAAATTTGGGATCTTAAAGATCCATGAAAACTCTTAGGAGTTCTTCATTTTCAGATAAAAAAGATCTACATTTGATCCATGAGCAAAACTCTGTTCATGGGTTAAAACCCATGAAACAAGATCTCTGTTGATCTATGGACATTTGATAGCAAGGCTCTGTTGGTGAAACCCCAAAGGGGTATTCTTTAGATCAAAGATCTATAAGAGCAAGGCTCTGTTAATTAAAATTAATTAAATTTAATTAATTTAAGTTAAATTTTACCTAAGATGATTTAAAATTTGAACTCTGAATTCCTGAAACGAGAGCAAGGCTCTAAAGTTCTTAAAAACAAGAGCAAGGCTCTGAAAACTCAAGTTCTTGAAAATAGGTAACTATTTACTGAGGACCAAGGGTCCTATTTATATGCGCTTGCGCTCCTTCAACTTATCAGTTGATCCAATGGCTGGGATCTTGCCACTGCTGCACTCATGTGTGCGCCACGTGAGCGCAACGGTGGGGGGCATTTGTTTCCCCTAATCAGAGCAAAGCTCGGTTTGAATTTCAAAAATTCAAAAATTGAAGCAACGCTTCAAATTACTTGCGCTGCGCGCAACGCGCCACGTGTCAAAAGCTGATACGTCAGCGCAGCCCCCAAGGCAGCGCGCCCAATCAGAGCAAGGCTCTATTTAAAACAAAATTAAAAGAAGCAACGCTTCAGATTCGCTGCGCGACACGTGTCAGCGCAGTTGCGCTGCGCCTTACGCCGCGCGACACGTGTCGCTGTGCGCTGCGTGACACGTGTCAAGCGCTGGTGCGTTTGCGCCAAACAGAATTAAAATTCCAGCAAGATCTTTCTGTTCTTGTTAAAATAAGAAGATTGTCTTCTGTAAAACAGAAGCCCTTGGATCAAAGATCCAACGGTGGGGAAAAATCCTCAAATCACTCAGAGAATGATCTCTTTAACAAATTTAACAAATTAATGGGCACTATATAAAGGCCCCTAGACCCCAACTCCAAAACAACAACACCACAAAGACAAAAACACAAAAACAGAGAGAGAACTCTATAGAATTTTGAGAAGAACTCAAAAAGAGGAAAAAAAGGGTAAACCCTTTGAATAAAAAAGAAGAATTTCTTCTGAAAAGATCATTGATCTAGGAACAAGATCAAGGATTTTCAATAAAAAATAAATAATAACAAAGGCACTGCCTTTTTTATGAACCATTGGTTCTGGAATCTTAAAGATTCTTTTCTTAAATCCAAAATTGGATCAAGATATTAAAACAGTGCCTTGCACTTGAAAATCTGCACTGTTGCGCTCCTGGGTTGGCGCAAGCCACCAGAGAGCGCCACGTGTCAGCTCCAAAAACCACTTGTGCTGTACGCTTTTAAAAGAGAGCATTGCTCTCTGAAATTGGCGCAATTCACCAGAGCACGCCACGTGTCAGCAGCGCAGCACACTGCGCTTGCGCTCGCCCGAGCGTGACACGTGTCATCTCCACATGCGCTTGCGCTCAATAATTGACGCAAAGCGCCTGACAGGCCACATGGCCACTGTCAGTTTGATTAATGCACTGCATTATTTACAGAAGGGCCAAGCCCAATTAAAAAAGGCCTGACAGGCCTAATAAAATGCAATGCATTATTTTCAAAAGGGCAGAGCCCAAACAAAAACAGATGTTGTGCATCATTTAAAAGGGACAGAGCCCAAATCAAAAAGGCCTAGCAGGCCAAAGAAAATGCGGTGCATTATTAAACATGGGCAAATCCCTAGCACAGGCCTAATAGGCCAAAGATAAAAAAGTTGAATATTCTCAACTGGACTTAGCCCAATCATGGCCGTAAGTTCTCAAATTAAATTAACTGAGCAAGACTGCTCTCTTAAATCAATTTACATCCGGTTCAAGGGTACATCTCCGAACTCCTCTGACATCTATCGTTGTAATCCTTCAACGACGTCAGAAAGGTGACGGGTCCCGATAACCACACATAATACAGACCGTGGGGTCCCTAAACCCATGGACTAATGCATCCTTAAACCGATAATATGGACTGTGGGGTCCTTAAACCCATGGACTTATGCGTCCTTAAACCGATAATATGGACTGTGGGGTCCTTAAACCCATGGACTTATGCGTCCTTAAACTAATGGACTAATGCGTCCTTAAACACACCCATACGGACTGTGGGGTCCTTAAACCCATGGACTTATGGGTCCTTAAACTAATGGACTAATGCGTCCTTAAAAACACCCATACGGACTGTGGGGTCCTTAAACCCATGGACTTATGCGTCCTTAAACTAATGGACTAATGCGTCCTTAAACACATCTATATGGACTATGGGGTCATTAAACCCATGGACTAATGCGTCCTTAAACTAACATCCGTCCCTAAAACGGGAACCATGGACCCCTATGTCCCTAAACTGGAAAGTGGACCACCATGTCCCTAAACTGGCAATGGACTGCAATGCCCTTAAACTACTTATAGACCACTATGTCCCTAAACTGGAACAATAGAGCCCCCAAACGCTCTTTTGTCGGATCTAAACGATCCCGTTTAAGTTGATCTTAGCCTCAAATATGGCTAACGTATCCTTAAATATTCAAGCAGACTTTAGTCCCAAATTGGACTATAAGACCTCCCAATTAACTTTGGTTCAAGGGTAGATCTTCGAACTCCTCTGACACCTGTCGTTTTAATCCTTCAACATCGTCAGAGAGGTGACGGGTCCCGACGGCCTTATATTAAATGAACCACTACGTCCCTAAACTGGAACAATAGAGCTCCTAAATGCTCTTTCTGTTAAGTTGATCTTAGTCTCAAATAGGACTAACGTATACTTAACGAACGTTTAAGTTGATCTTAGCTTCAATATGGCTAATGTATCCTTAAACTAAAACACCAAACCCAAATCTAAGTAAATATGGATTTGGAATAATCCACGTCCTACGGGTGACGGTATAACTTAGTTTCCGTATACAATCCACGGGCAACCACAAACAAAACAAACACCCACGACACGAAGTGAAATTCTGGAGAAGGAGAAAGTCGCTACCGCGATGCGGTAGCGTAATTAACTGCAGGGGCTTGCGCCTGCAGGGAAGAGCGTCCCCACAATCAAAAACCCCTCGAATGAGGAGGAATCTGACGAAGTCTGCTACATCGACCGCATCCGTCTAAACCTTCAATACACGGTGCCATAAATCAACTTAGAATCTTCGGAGAGGTGGACGGATAAAACCAAATAGTATCTGCCCCAAATCTCAGGCAAGACGTCTCTCTGTAGTCTCGGTCGTCATTCGGAGGGGAACAACCTCAAGTATTTTATTATCGTGTTTAGAGTTTTCATGGATGTATATTTTATCAATATGATATTTCTAGTGAATAAAACCTAATTTCATAATATATGGTATTTATTTGTAATATTGGAATTGTATGGTATTTTCTTGTAAATTGAAATTTTTTCTTAAATTTTGGAAATGTGGAATATTATAAATATTAAAAATAGATATTTTGATATTAATTACATATATATTTATTTATTAAAAATATAAGTTTTATTTATAATAGAAATCATATTTTCTAAATAAAATTGTATTTTAAATCTTTCGAGATCGTATGCCCCTTACGGAGGTCTGCATCTCACTCTACTAAATCCGAGGATGTGTGATAATCTGCACCATCCCGAACGGGTTCCCCGAAATGGGTTATAGATGCACAATTGCAAAAATTTGTTAAAATACACATTTTGTAGAAAAATGTTTTTTTATAAGTCAGAGGTAGTTATGTGTAAAGTCGTATTTTCTGAATCTATGTTCCCAAATTCCATCATGCTATGTTAGATATGTGTGTTTTGAGGAGGTAGTTCATTACCTTGTGAGTTTTCTAAAGGTATAAAGGTATTATAGAGTTTATGTCGGAAACTAAAGTTTGTGGTATTTTAATATAAAATTGCGATAAAAGATGCATATAACAATCTTTTGTGGTGAAACTTGCTAAAGATGTTTATTAATGTTTAATGAATAATATGTGATGATACAAAGGTATCTTGATTAAGAAAATTATAGTTTTTAAAGAAAACCGAATCGGAAGTCGGACTAATTCCGCTTCCGTCGGGTTTTAGTTTTGAATGTTTTTAGAATAGAGAAAAGAATGAGAAGTAGGGACTTACTGGATGATTAGCTAGAGGAGAGAAAGAGGAAGAGGTGGGAGGTTCCGGTGCGTCATTTCGTTGTCGGAATCTCCTCGGATTGCCGTCGGAAATTCGTCGGAGCTTCGCCCTTTTGCTAACTCCACTTGCACACAAAAGACTTGGGAATTTTCTTGAGAGTTTGGGTACGGATTTGGGAGTGAGGAGGGGTGATTTGATAGTGGTATTTATTGGAAAAATTAGAGTTTTAGGGTAGTGAAAGGGTGTGTTAAAAATTTGTATTAAAATGGATTAAATGTGTATTTTAATGTGCTCTGTAAATGTGCAGGAAAAAAAATAATACAGGAGTTATGGGGGGAGTCCAAGAGTCGCCAAAGTTGAAGAAAAATAGGGTTTGCTCTGAGTTGGAATGGCGGCGCCGGCCGAGTTAACGAGTTCGCCGGCCCGAGTTGGGCGAGTCAGGGCTCATCTTGATGCTACGTGTCCCTGACTCTTGGTCTAGCCTCGTGGACACGTTTGTTTATTCTGTAACTTACCCTATTACGTGTAATGCACGTGTAGACTCTTGGGCTTCTAAAATATTAAAAGAAAAATAATTAAAAAGATATTGTGGCTGATAGGATTTGAACTCTGGTGCTTTGTAACAGCAGTGCAAGGTCTTACCAGTGAGCTACAAACTCTTTCTTGCTGTTCAAAAGTAAATCAAACTTATAACTTATGCTCAGGCTCAAGTACCCTTTTCTGTATTTTTTGAAAAAATTGTACATAAAGTTTAAGGTTGTTACACTCATGGATTATTGACTCAGGAGTATCAGATCATATGACTGGAACATTAACTATTTTCTCCTCCTTGTCTAAAATTTCATACACCGGTTGTATTATATGTGCAGACGGTTCAATCTCTAAAGTATAGGGTATTGGTTCTATTTCTCTTACCCCAACTCTGTCTTTATCAAAAGCATTATATGTCCCTTCATTTCCTTTTAGTCTGATGTCTATAAGTAAACTTGTTCAAACCTTGAACTGTTCAATAACCTTTTCTCCTTTTGGTTGTGTCATACAGGATCTGAAGACGGAAGAGGTGATCGATTCAGGACGTGAACTTGGAGGCCTTTATTACTTTGATGGATAACTATCAAAGGTTGCTTGCCCAACAAATAGTTATCTACTGATTAACCATTGTTGCTTAGGTCATCCTGGTCTGTCTACTTTATAGAAATTAGTTCCCACTTTATCTAATTCATCATCGTCAGAGTGTGTCGCTTGTAGATGGAAAAACACACTTGTGCCTCTTATCAGTCTAGATTCAATAAACGTGCTGAGAAATTATTTGATTTAGTGCATTATGATATTTGAAGGCCATGTCCCATTATGTCAAATCGTGGTTTTCGATATTTTGTTATTTTTATTAATGATTACTCTCGAGTGACATGGCTATATTTGTTGAAATCTAGAACTAAAGTTTTTGATGCCTTTAAATCATTTGTTACTGAGTTGCAAAATCAATTTGGTATTAGTATCAAAACTCTGAGAAGTGATAATGCAAATGATTATTTTAATAAAAAGTTTACTCAGTTTCTTGACACCTTTGATATTACACATCAGTCCTCATATCCCTATACACCTAAAAAAATGGTGTTTCTGAACGAAAAAATAGACATCTGTTGGAGGTCACATGTTTTCTTTTGTTCCATATGAATGTTCATAAACGTTTTTGGGATGATATCGTTCTCACTGCTTACCATCTTATCAATCGTCTACCAAGTTCAGTCTTAAGGGGGAATTCCAATCTTTATTTTATTTCTTTCTAAATTTTTATTTTCTCTTCCTCCATGTGTTTTTGGTTGTATTTGTTTTGTCCACAATTATCAACCTGGCTTATCAAAGCTCGATCCCAAGTCTATTAAGTATATTTTCTTAGAATATCCTTGGAGTCAAAAGGGATATAAGTGTTATAGCGAAGAACTCAATAGAGTCTTCGTCTCTGTTGATGTGATCTTTCATGAAAGTACCCCTTTCTTTAGTACTAATGTAATAACCCAGTCACTTAGAGAGGGTTTTCCTATTAATGAAAATGATATTCTTGTTATCGAATCCTCTCTAGCCAATCCTCGTGCCTCAGCGACACCAAATACTTCAAAACTAGATGATCATTTAATTGAGTAACCAACTCAGGTGGAAGAAAACGAGGAAGAGGGGCCTCCAGTCATTGAAGAATTTACACATGTTCTAGACTCAGATCTGATTCAGATTGATCTTGATCTTCCAATTGCCCTTTGCAAAGGTACCCGTACTACTAATCCTCTCTATCCACCATCAGATTATGTCACATATGCTAGGCTTTCTCTCTCGTATAGAACATTTGTTGTTATTGTTGATTCCTATGCTATTCCTTCTTCTACATCTGATGCTTTGGTTCATCCCGGATGGAGGAAAACCTTGGAAGAAGAATTATTAGCCTTACGCTTGAATGGTACGTGGAAGATTATCCAGTTGGAAAGAGAGCAGTTGGTTGTAAATAGGTATATACCATAAAACTTAATCCAGACGGCTCATTGGCTCATTTGAAGGCCAGACTTGTTGCCAAGGGCTATTCTCAGACTTATGGAGAAGATTATGATAAGACCTTTTCTCCTATGGTAAAGATGACATCTGTATGTATATTTCTATCACTTGCAGCCACGTACAATTGGCCGCTACATCAGTTTGATGTGAAGAATGCATTTTTTTACGGTGACTTGAAGGAGGAAGTATATATGGAGCAACCACCTGGTTTTGTTGCTCAGGGGAAGTCTGGTAAAGTCTGCAAACTTCAGAGATCTTTATAAGGTCTCAAACTGTTAGGAATATGTATGCCCTAGAGACCATTATTGTATAATATAGTGGGTGCTTGGACATATATATAAAGGACTTTCTTGCTCGACATGATAGTATGCTATCTGATTACCTTTATCTTAACATGTTCACTGGTATTATTATACCGTCTCTCATATACATGTTGATAAAGCCTTAGGATGTTGGCTTGACTTCCAGGACTATGATGCGGATCATACTACTGGGACCTGGGTAGTCCATAAGCACCCTTCAATTGTTCCTAGTCGAGAGAATACCGAGACAGGGCATCGATATTCCATAGACTAGTGTTTAAGTTTCTTGACCCTATATGGGAGTGATGGTTGATCCCATATTCATTGGTATTTGACACCAAAGATTGTACACAGGTGCTCATTAGAGAATGGGTACACCGAATAGGACTCGCCGAGAACTCTTAGATGGTACTATACTTATCGTCAAATTGCATTTCTCTGGTGACACTGGTACAGGTTAGTCTGTAGACCCGAGATCGTTATAGAGCCTTGTGTGGTTCCCGCTGTGCTTTGATTTTCTTCCTACCACGGTTCAAAGGATTCGTGCAAACATGTGGATTTTGGGTACAGTCCCGAGTTACATGGAGGCAATGAGCGATAGGAGGGATTTCGTCTCTCCCGGTATAGGGAGTTGATGTTGCGCTATGCTCGATTGGCTATAACAGGAAGTTCCTGGTCAGAGCTGTTGATGAGATTTACAGGTAAGAGTTATCGGTAGTTTCTCGTACCGTTATAGGCCACACACATCAGCATGACTTATCAGGTTATTGGGGTATAACGATTCCACCCCTAGAATCGATATGCGACATATCATACGAAGAGACCGGACTGTACGGTAAGTGTTACCTATAGGCTTCATGGGAGTTTGGACAAGCTTGTTTGTTGATCTTTTATTCGCTCAATACCTGGGTAGCCGTTACGTCCAGCTAGTACCGCTGACGGCTTGTGGGTGACTGACGTGATCGTCACCTACTGCTGGCGTACTGACGAGTCTTTAGAGTCACACATAGAAGTTTCCTGCTTCAAGCGAAATGAAGTAGGGCGCATATGTTGATATGTGCGGGGGCCTGATTAAATACGAGTACGTGATACCGTATTCTAATCTGGCGGTTATTTGATAACAGTTAGGTTATACGTGATATAACCGGATTATTGAATCAAGTGTTGATTTGATAATGTGATATACAAATAAATGATATTAGTCAGTTATATGTGATATAACCGGATTATTAAATCAAGTGTTGATTTAATAATTTGATGTGTATTTATATTTGATATAATTATACATTAACTAATATTATAGCTCACTAATTATTTTCTTATCTAAATATATATATTAATATATATATATATATATATATATATATTATTTAAGAAGCATGGCATGGATTTTCTATTTTGAGAAAATAGAAAATGAGGTGGAAAATGGGGGACTTTTGAAGAATGGGGTGAAGCACAGCTTTTATATTTGTTTATTCATTTGTATTTATGTCACGCCCCGTTTCCCAGAGTGCGGTAGATTGGGCAAGTGACATATCCAACCATGCTACCTGTGGGTAGGAAGTATCCATCTACAGTCACATTACGGCTGTAGAGATATCAAGAACAAGATGAAACTATCTAAAACATGTCCATAATCCAGAATAACAGGAGTCAATAATAAATAAATGCGGAAGCAAATGATCCAATACAAATAACTGAAAAGTGTGTCCCATAATGCGGGCTCACATCAGGAAATAAATGCAGGAAATAAAACTAACTACTACTGAACTCACAGCTCAGCCTGCTGGCTGAAGTACTCCTGCTCGGACAGCGACAGTGGTAAAGAATCTGGGCCATGCAAAACCCAGACGTCAGCGCGTCATGTCATAAAGTAATATAATATGAACAGTGTAGCAGGCAATATAATATAAACATGAATACAACAAGAATAACAATAATATGAATCATACCAGTACAGGGTAGCGTGCAGTGGGTAAACTAAACTGTTCTATCAGGTTTTCTATTCTAAAGTCTTTGAAATCAATTTGAGTAATCCTCCATGTAACTCAAAGGATATGTCCCGTTACCCCCCGGGACCACGGATCAGGAATATGTGAACCAATAGTGGTTCTGTCCCGTTGCCCCCCGGGACCACGGATCAGGAAAATGTAAGAGTCACGAATGGCTCTGTCCCGTTACCCCCCGGGACCACGGATCAAGTAATACCCTTTTAAGTTACACTTTAGTTTACGCTTTTGATTTCCCCATACCCCCAAGTTATATGTGTCAGGTCAGGTATTCAGTAATCAAGAACTAATGCCAACACAGGATCAGGTAACAGCAGGTTTTTGTCTGGATAGACAACAGGAATGGTCCATGAGGACAACATGTCAGGTTTGTTGGCATTAGGCACGAGATCAGGTAACAGGTCGGGTCATGGTACATCAGGTCAAGCCAGGTAATGTATAAAGGTGTCATGTCATGTCAAGAGTGTACGGTACCATGTCATGTCAAGTAAGAAGTGTAACAGGTCATGTCAGGAAGCACAAGATGTTATGTGGGTGCTCATAATCAAACTATCATAAACATGTGTATAAATAAACAAGCATGAATACTATCAGAACAATAAACTGGAACATGTAATATGATATGCAAATAGATATAATTTCAAGGATATGGATGCACAGTTATCGATTAGTGTTACATTTATAGTTCCAATATTAATTAGGATGCAATTTATTAAACATGGAGTGTTAATATCACATTATTATGTAGTAATGTGATCTATGGATGCAATTATATGTATCTTAAATGCGATGGATGCAAACGGGTATCCGAAAAGTTATAAAACTATAAAATGGAAACGTGGGATGTACAACTAAGCAATATGTGATATAAATATTAATATGGATAGCATATTCAAAGCGATTAATAACTATAAAAGTGGTATTGATTAACCAACACAAGAAAGTTCCGTTCAGAAATTCAGCGTCATCCTAATTTGTAAAATAGCTTAAAAATAACAAACGTTCTCCAAAAGGGACGTGTCTTATACCAAAACGAAGATAATTCAATAAGGTTTTCAGTTTTATAAGTATAAGCATCTCAGATTGTCCCTACAAAAAGTTATGAATATTCGAAGTTGAAAGCTTGCTGCTGGAATTTCCCCGGACAGCAGTTTGGAGACATTTTCATTTGCATTTTACGTCATTTAAACAATTTATTTTGCAAGTAAATATTTCATACATTTATAGTATTCTGAGTTAGCTTCGTAACGAACTAAAGAACGTATATTAATGATTTTTCTATGATTTATAATGAATTTTATAAGATAAGGTGTACAGTAAATTTCAGATTTGTCATATCCGATTTTCCAACGACGTTTCATGTGTAAACTATAAGATTTTCAAATGTATAACATTATAAAATGAAGATTATAAACTAATTAAAGATAATAATAATAAATATTACGACGATATATATTTTAAATGATATGGTTGCAGTATAATGTAATCTAGTATGTCACAAGATAAGTTTTCATGATCTAGATTTAATATGATATAAACGGATGCCAACGGAACATCGAAACGTTATAAAATTAAACATGAGGCACTAGATTTAAACTATAGGTATGGTATTTATTTAAATAGGTATAAAATGAATTATATAGCATGTAGCAAGATTAACTTGCCTTGATGGGTCGCGAATCGGGAAAACGGAACGTTAACCGTCGGCGGGGAAAACTCGCGACGGGCGCACGGTTCACGGAATGAACCCAAACGACGAACAAAGGAACCACACGGGTCGGAGTACCTCGTTGGAACGTCGAGAAGCGTCACCGGCACGACGGAATTCCGGCAACAAAAGAACAGTTAAAAAAAATGAGAAACGAGACATGAAGGAAGAAGAGAAAGAATGATAAAGAGAAGTACGAGAGGATATATGAGAGAGAGAAAAAGTGGAGAGAGAGAAAGTGGGGCCCACGGGGTTAAAGGAGAGGTTGCGATTGGCTGAGAGAATAAATTGAGAAGGATATAAAAGATTGTAAAAATATTATATGGTTAACTTAAAGATTTAAAAGATTGGTAATGAACAGTAAGATATCAGATTAGTTAGAAAAAATATATGCGAAGGTTTTAATAATATTAAAATTTGGGATTTTGGCGCCAAATGAAACATTTCCAAATTGCGCCCGGGTTAGGTCCAAAAATTCGAAATTCAAATAATAGGATTTTAAGCGGGTTCCAAATTTTAAAATGAAATGTTTTATGATTAAAAAAGCATACTCCCAAAACGGACACACGCACGTGCACGTAGCCATCCAAACTCGCCCGTTTCACTGAACGGGACGAGAACACAATGCACGGACGCTACCACGAGGCTAAGGGTATCAAGTAGGCCAAGATGAATATTTTTAATTTTATTTTAGGTGCTAAAATTTGTTATATGCAGAATGACTTAGCCAGATAAAATTTTACAGTAAGACCCAAACAAGCAAGATAATTGAAATGAGTAATATCTAATGCTCAACCAATAATAGAAAATAGTAGTATTGGGCTTGGGTGTTACATTATACCCAACTACAAAAGAATTTCGTCCTCGAAATTCCAAGAATACAAGATAGAAAACTACAGGAAAAGGTGAGGAAACTTCTGTCGGATCTCGTCTTCTCGCTCCCACGTGGACTCTCCATGCGATCGATTACCCCAAGAAACTAGTACAAGGGGGATAACCTTGTTCTTAAGAACCTTTTCCCTTCGATTCATGATTTCAACCGGTCGCTCCTCAAAAGTCAGGTCTTCCCGTACTGTTAACTCCGAATGATTCAAGACGTGTGTTTCATCTCGAACATACCTTCGTAGTTGAGATACGTGAAACACATCGTGCACATCTGCCAAGGACTGCGGTAACGCCAAACGGTACGCTACCTCTCCATTGCGCTCCAATATCTCGAAGGGTCCAATGAATCGAGGACTAAGCTTTCCTCGACTCCCAAAACGAATCACCCCTCTAGTCGGTGATAGCTTCAAGAATACCAAATTACCCACGGCGAACTCTAGAGGTCTTCTTGACGTGTCAGCCCAACTCTTCTGTCTATCTTGAGCTGCCTTCATATGCTTTCTGATAGTGTTAACCTTCTCAACTGTCTGCACTACCAAATCTGGTTCCAATAATTTTCGTTCACCAACATCATCCCAACAAACAGGTGAACGGCACTTACGACCATACAAAGCCTCAAACGGAGCCATCTGGATAGTTGCTTGGAAACTATTGTTGTAAGAAAACTCCACCAAGTGTAGGTGATCCTCCCATGAACCCTTGAAGTGCAACATGCATGCTCTCAACATGTCTTCAAGAGGTTGGATCGTTCTATCCAACTGACCATCAGTTTGAGGATGATAAGCTGTGCTAAACTTCAATCGAGTCCCCAAACTTTCCTGTAAACTCCTCCAGAAGTGTGATAAGAACCGAGTGTCCTGATCGGACACGATGCTCACCGGTACGCCATGCAATCTTACAATCTCCTGCATGTACCGCTCTGCCAAAGTCTCCGTTGATTGACCAACCCGGAAAGGAATAAAGTGAGCTGCCTTGGTCAATCGATCGACAATCACCCATACTGCATTGTTGCCCTTTGGACTTCGCGGTAAAGCCATCACGAAATCCATGGTTATATGTTCCCACTTCCACCGAGGAATCGGAAGTGGTTGCAACAAACCAGCAACCCTTTGGTGTTCAGCCTTGACTTGCTGACATACCAAGCACTTAGCCACGAAGCGAGCAATCTCCCGTTTCATGCCTTCCCACCAGAAATGCTGTCGAATATCTCGGTACATCTTTATACCTCCTGGATGTATAGAATAAGCTGAACTGTGTGCCTCCATCATAAGCTCTTCACGAACATCCCCCTTTGGCACACACAAACGGCTACCATACCTCAACGAACCATCTTCGTGGACCAGTAAATCTGTTCGTAGTCCGGCTTCGACCCGCTCTCGAAACCTTTGCAGTCTAGGATCTTGCGATTGTGCTGCTTTAATTTTCTCAATTAAAGACGACTGTACTTGCAATTGCATCAACTGTCCCGTAGAACGCGGTAGCACAACTTCCAAGTCAAATCTTCGAAAATCTGCAATGATCTCCCTCTGCGTAGTTAACACCTGAATTGCTGGTAACCGACTAAGCGCATCCGGCACGACGTTAACCTTTCCCGGATGGTATTTAAGATCAAGGTCGTAGTCAGCCATCAGCTCCTACCATCTACGCTGCCTCATATTCAACTCCTTCTGAGTGAACACATACTTCAGACTCTTGTGATCTGTAAAAACTTCAACTCTCTCACCCAAAAGGTAGTGTCTCCAAATCTTCAAAGCGAAGATCACAGCCGCAAGCTCCAAGTCATGAGTTGGATAATTCTTCTCATGGGTCTTCAGTTGTCTTGATGCGTATGCTACGACCTTCCCATGCTGCATCAAAACACATCCCAATCCTTTCCCAGATGCGTCGCTGTGAATCACCAGTCCTCCGGAATTGTCTGGTACGGTCAGGATAGGGGCGATTATCAACTTCTAGTTCAACGTCTCAAAAGCTAGCGCACAATTATCCGTCCATACAAAAGGTACCTCCTTGTGCTTAAGCTTGGTCAACGCCTCTGCCAGACGAGCAAAGTTCTCCACAAATCTCCTGTAGTATCCGGCTAATCCAAGGAAACTTCTTATCTCAGCAACATTCTTTGGAATAGGCCAATCTCGAACTGCTGCAATCTTTTCTGGATCGACGGCAATGCCATCGCCAGACACAACATGCCCCAAAAACCTTATTTCCTCCAGCCAAAACTCGCACTTACTCATTTTCGCATACAATTTCTCCTGTCTCAACGTCTGCAGTGCGATCATCAAATGCTCAGCATGCTCTTCAAAACTCTTCGAGTAAACCAAAATATCGTCAATGAATACCATAATGAACTGATCCAAGAACGGTGAAAAGATTCGTTTCATCAAGTCCATGAATACTGCCGACGCATTCGTTACTCCGAAGGGCATCACTAAGTACTCGTAATGTCCATACCGAGTTCGGAACGCCATCTTGCAAATATCTTCTGTTTTCACTTGGACCTGATGATATCCGGATCGTAAATCCAGCTTCGAGAATACCCTCGCGCCACTAAGCTGCTCAAAAAGTTCTCCAATGTGAGATATCGGGTACTTATTCTTGATAGCCACCCGGTTTAATTCTCGATAGTCGATGCACATCCTTCTTGTGCCATCCTTCTTCTTTACTAGAAGAACTGGAGCTCCCCAAGGCGAGTTACTGCTTCGAATCCAACCCTTTTCAAGCAATTCAGCAACCTGTTTCTTTACTTCTTCCAACTCTACTGGCGCCATTGGATAATACGCTTTAGATACTGGCGCTGCACCAGGAATAAGGTCAATTGCGAACTCCACGTCTCGCTTCGGCGGTAAACCCGGTATATCTTCAAATACGTCCATAAAATCGTGAACAACTGCCGGCTCTTCACCACTATCAACTTCCATTGCTGCAAGAATATTGTTTGTCGGCCTAGCCCTAAACTCGACTGGCCCGACAGAACTGCTTCCTTACCGCAACTGCTGTCTGCTGTGAACTCCCAATTTTCCCGATATGCTCTACTGTTCTCAAGCTGCCGTAAGAACCTGTGAGAAAGTGGTCAAACCCAGGGAGACGGTCTGCCTTTGGATGTCCACATCCAATCTGCGCATGGACCTTCCTGCCCTGTCTGCATCGTTGGCGACTAAAGGTCCAGCGAGACTGCTGAGTCTCGTCCACTCTGCTGCATGCACGTCCACGGGTGCTCCATTCTGCCTCAGCCCAATAAATTTCTCTTCCATTTCCTCCCGTGTAGTCCGCGGGAAGCACTTCTCCAGGAAACTCTTAGAAAACTCCGGCCAACTGATCGGCTTGGGCAAGCGGGTCTCTTCCACAAGCCACCACTCTCGGGCATAATCCACTAGCTGAATGCGCACCACATCAACTCTTTTGTCAACTGGAATATGTGCCGCAATCAGTAAATTCTCCGTGTCAACTAGCCACTGCTCGGCTAACAACGGCTCCTCCAAACCAGTGAATGTAGACGGACCCCAAACGTCTGAAATCTGCCACGGTCCCTACTCGGTTAACTGGTTTAGCTCCAGCGTTGTTTACAGACTGCTGAACGATCTGCAAACCTTCCTGAAACGAATCTGCTATTGCTGGATCAGCTCAGTCTGTCTCTTTTGATTCTCCAGCATTCCTCTTATCACTCCAAGCATGGCGGCTTCGTCCACACGCCTCTGGTACGTCTTCAAATTCTTATCGGCCATAACAAAACACCCAACATTAGCATGATGATAGATTCAAAATAAAGGTCAAGGCTAGAACTCCAAGATACTTAAATAGAGTACCGCATTGTAACTATGCCCCGGTATCATAGCCACAATTACATAACTCCATCCAAGTCACCTAAGTCCTAGAGATAACAAGGAATCAGGTTTTCGAATCGATATGCAAAGGAAGTTTGCACATCGTAAAAGATATAATCAGGAAGAATGTGATTCAAGAATGGTAAAACGGTCAAGGTGGCAGGACATGTTTCCTAAACACGGGTATTCTGATTCGTGTATTGGGTACAATACCCAACTACAGAAGAATCAACCCGACTATCCTATGTCTCTGATACCAAAAGAACCATGTCACGCCCCGCTTCCCAGAGTGCGGTAGATTGGGCAAGTGACATAGCCAACCATGCTACCTGTGGGTAGGAAGTATCCATCCACAGTCACATTACGGCTGTAGAGATATCAAGAACAAGATGAAACTATCTAAAACATGTCCATAATCCAGAATAACAGGAGTCAATAATAAATAAATGCGGAAGCAAATGATCCAATACAAATAACTGAAAAGTGTGTCCCATAATGCGGGCTCACATCAGGAAATAAATGCAGGAAATAAAACTAACTACTACTGAACTCACAGCTCAGCCTGCTGGCTGAAGTACTCCTGCTCGGACAGCGACAGTGGTAAAGAATCTGGGCCATGCAAAACCCAGACGTCAGCGCGTCATGTCATAAAGTAATATAATATGAACAGTGTAGCAGGCAATATAATATAAACATGAATACAACAAGAATAACAATAATATGAATCATACCAGTACAGGGTAGCGTGCAGTGGGTAAACTAAACTGTTCTATCAGGTTTTCTATTCTAAAGTCTTTGAAATCAATTTGAGTAATCCTCCATGTAACTCAAAGGATATGTCCCGTTACCCCCCGGGACCACGGATCAGGAATATGTGAACCAATAGTGGTTCTGTCCCGTTGCCCCCCGGGACCACGGATCAGGAAAATGTAAGAGTCACGAATGGCTCTGTCCCGTTACCCCCCGGGACCACGGATCAAGTAATACCCTTTTAAGTTACACTTTAGTTTACACTTTTGATTTTCCCATACCCCCAAGTTATATGTGTCAGGTCAGGTATTCAGTAATCAAGAACTAATGCCAACACAGGATCAGGTAACAGCAGGTTTTTGTCTGGATAGACAACAGGAATGGTCCATGAGGACAACATGTCAGGTTTGTTGGCATTAGGCACGAGATCAGGTAACAGGTCGGGTCATGGTACATCAGGTCAAGCCCGGTAATGTATAAAGGTGTCATGTCATGTCAAGAGTGTACGGTACCATGTCATGTCAAGTAGGAAGTGTAACAGGTCATGTCAGGAAGCACAAGATGTCATGTGGGTGCTCATAATCAAACTATCATAAACATGTGTATAAATAAACAAGCATGAATACTATCAGAACAATAAACTGGAACATGTAATATGATATGCAAATAGATATAATTTCAAGGATATGGATGCACAGTTATCGATTAGTGTTACATTTATAGTTCCAATATTAATTAGGATGCAATTTATTAAACATGGAGTTTTAATATCACATTATTATGTAGTAATGTGATCTATGGATGCAATTATATGTATCTTAAATGCGATGGATGCAAACGGGTATCCGAAAAGTTATAAAACTATAAAATGGAAACGTGGGATGTACAACTAAGCAATATGTGATATAAATATTAATATGGATAGCATATTCAAAGCGATTAATAACTATAAAAATGGTATTGATTAACCAACACAAGAAAGTTCCGTTCAGAAATTCAGCGTCATCCTAATTTGTAAAATAGCTTAAAAATAACAAACGTTCTCCAAAAGGGACGTGTCTTATACCAAAACGAAGATAATTCAATAAGGTTTTCAGTTTTATAAGTATAAGCATCTCAGGTTGTCCCTACAAAAAGTTATGAATATTCGAAGTTGAAAGCTTGCTGCTGGAATTTCCCCGGACAGCAGTTTGGAGACATTTTCATTTGCATTTTACGTTATTTAAACAATTTATTTTGCATGTAAATATTTCATACATTTATAGTATTCTGAGTTAGCTTCTTAACGAACTAAAGAACGTATATTAATGATTTTTCTATGATTTATAATGAATTTTATAAGATAAGGTGTACAGTAAATTTTAGATTTGTCATATCCGATTTTCCAATGACGTTTCATGTGTAAACTATAAGATTTTCAAATGTATAACATTATAAAATGAAGATTATAAACTAATTAAAGATAATAATAATAAATATTACGACGATATATATTTTAAATGATATGGTTGCAGTATAATGTAATCTAGTATGTCACAAGATAAGTTTTCATGATCTAGATTTAATATGATATAAACGGATGCCAACGGAACATCGAAACGTTATAAAATTAAACATGAGGCACTAGATTTAAACTATAGGTATGGTATTTATTTAAATAGGTATAAAATGAATTATATAGCATGTAGCAAGATTAACTTGCCTTGATGGGTCACGAATCGGGAAAACGGAACGTTAACCGTCGACGGGGAAAACTCGCGACGGGCGCACGGTTCACGGAATGAACCCAAACGACGAACAAAGGAACCACACGGGTCGGAGTACCTCGCTGGAACGTCGAGAAGCGTCACCGGCACGACGGAATTCCGGCAACAAAAGAACAGTTAAAAAAAATGAGAAACGAGACATGAAGGAAGAAGAGAAAGAATGATAAAGAGAAGTATGAGAGGATATATGAGAGAGAGAAAAAGTGGATAGAGAGAAAGTGGGGCCCACGGGGTTAAAGGAGAGGTTGCGATTGGCTGAGAGAATAAATTGAGAAGGATATAAAAGATTGTAAAAATATTATATGGTTAACTTAAAGATTTAAAAGATAGGTAATGAACAGTAAGATATCAGATTAGTTAGAAAAAATATATGCGAAGGTTTTAATAATATTAAAATTTGGGATTTTGGCGTCAAATGAAACATTTCCAAATTGCGCCCGGGTTGGGTCCAAAAATTCGAAATTCAAATAATAGGATTTTAAGCGGGTTCCAAATTTTAAAATGAAATATTTTATGATTAAAAAAGCATACTCCCAAAACGGACACACGCACGTGCACGTAGCCATCCAAACTCGCCCGTTTCACTAAACGGGACGAGAACACAATGCACGGACGCTACCACGAGGTTAAGGGTATCAAGTAGGCCAAGATGAATATTTTTAATTTTATTTTAGGTGCTAAAATTTGTTATATGCAGAATGACTTAGCCAGATAAAATCTTACAGTAAGACCCAAACAAGCAAGATAATTGAAATGAGTAATATCTAATGCTCAACCAATAATAGAAAATAGTAGTATTGGGCTCGGATGTTACAATTTACTATCGAAGCATGGTTGCATTTTTTTATTGTAAAAGATATAGATGCTTCAATAAGTGAACAAAAAGAGAGGCCATTCTTAACTTGCATTCTACACTTGAGTTTTTTCTTGAGCTCATATGATGAGCTCTTGCTCTCTAGCTCTCTCCATCTTCTTCCTCACCTCCTCCAAGCTCAATCCCTCACATGTGTTGTGAAATCTTGAGCTTTTGAGAACCCTAGTGAGCAAACAAAACCCCTATTTTACCATCCTACACTTGATTTGTAATTAAGTGTAGTGTGTTTCCTTCACAAAAGAGTTTAGTGAAGAGGTAGCTTGAATTAGTGGAGTTTCGGATGGAACATCTTCAGCATGAAGGTCATCATAGGAAGCTTGTTCATTCTTCAAGTGGAGCCTAGTGGAGTCGTAGGGACTACAACCCGGAGCTTTAGAAGAGAAGGACACGGGCTATAAAGGTTGTAGCCTCATTCTCTTACCATAGTTTTTGATATCATGCTTAAAACCCTAATCATCTAGTTTAGATTCTATGTTAGTATTGATTAGCACCCCGAAATTTTTTAAAATGGCATGCTTGATGCTAGTAAACCCACCGTTGCCGGTTCCAAGTCCGGATGAGAAAGGGTGAGGGTTGTTGTAGATTTGTGACAGCCAACGTAAAACTTTGTCACATTCTATGACATGAACCATAATAAGAATATCGTTGGGGCGTCCCCTACTCAGTGACGCGATACATCGGATCCCGGGTGTAATGTTAAGTATGCAAGAGCTTCTAGGTCTTCGTCCAGAAACGGCGCGCTACATCGGACCCCGGGTGTAGTGACAAATAAGCAAGGGTCGTCATCCAGAAACGACGCGCTATATCGGACTCCGGTGTAGTGATAAATAAGAAAGGGTCGTCGTCCAGAAACGGCGCGCTACATCGGACCTCGGGTGTAGTGACAAATAAGCAAGGGTTTCATAGGATCCGTCTAGCTTCCTGGAACATAGGTTCCTTTACGGGTAGACTAATAGAATTAGTGGAGGTGATGATTAGGAGGAGAGTTGGTATTATGTGTTTGCAAGAAACTAAGTGGGTAGGTGAAAAGAGTAGAGTCATAGAGCCTTGGGGTTATAAGCTTTGGTATACGGGTAGAGATAAAAATCGTAATGGGGTAGGCATAATCATAAATAGACGGTTGTTTGAGGATGTAGTTGAGATTAGGAGAAAAGATGATAGAATTTTATTGGTTAAGCTTATTTTATGTGGAGAGTTCCTTAATGTTATTAGTGCTTATGCACCACAGATAGGTCTTGATGATGCTAGTAAGCGTCTATTCTGCGAGGATTTAGATGAGATGGTGCAAAGTATACCTAGTGGAGAGAAGTTATTTATTGGTGGTGATCTTAATGGACATGTAGGTACTAGTCGTAGTGGGTTTGATACTATCCATGGAGGTTTTGGTTTTGGACAAAGGAATGAAGTAGGTGACTTGATTCTAGATTTTGCCTTATCTTATGACTTGATCTTAGCAAACACCTGGTTTAGGAAAAGAGAGCCCCACCTTATCACTTTTAGGAGCGGATCAAGTTTTAGTCAAATAGACTTTTTCCTGACGAGAAGAATAGATAGAGGTTGTTGTATCGACTGTAAGGTAGTGCCAGGTGAGAGTGTAACCACTCAACATAGACTTTTAGTTCTAGATTTTCAATTTAGAAGAGAACCTAGGAAGATTAGACATAAGGTAGAGCCTAGAATTAAATAGTGGCGATTGAAAGAAGGCAACTAAAAGGCTTTTATAGATCGTGTAGTCCAAGAAGCGGATTAGAAGTCGGAAGATGATTCAAACAGAACATGGAACAAAATAGCTAGTTGTATCAAGAAGGTAGCTAGATATTTACTTGGTGAGTCGAGAGGTAGTGCTCCACCATCTAAGAATACATCATGGTGGAATGAAGAAGTAAAGGCTACTATTAAAATTAAAATGATTCTTATAAAGATTTGAAGAAAAGTAGAGATGTGGAGAGATTTGAGAAGTATAAAATGGCTAAAAAGGAAGTTAAGAAAGCTGTTCAGGAAGCTAAATCTAAGGTCTACAAGGAGGTGTACGATAAATTAGACACTAAAGAGGCTGAAAATGATGTATACCGGATTACTCGGATGCGGGAAAGGAAGACTAAAGACTTATGTGCGGTGAAGTGTGTCAAAAATGAAAATCAGAAGGTTTTAGTTCGAGATGAGGATATCAAGGAAAGATGGAGAGATTATTTTGACAAATTGTTCAATGGGAGCTTTACTAAGAATTTGGATGGACTTGTCATTCAATCTCAAGATATAAACCATGATTTCATGCGTAAAATAAGACTACCTGAGGTTAAAGAAGGTTTGAACAGAATGAGTTTAAGAAAAGTGGTTGGTCCTGACGTGATTCCTATCGAGATTTGGAGATGCTTAGGAGAAATAGACGTTAAATGGCTGACAGATCTGTTTAATAAGATTTGGTAGATAAAAAAGATGTCAAATGAATGGAGGAAAAGTATCCTTGTACCTATCTACAAGAACAAGGATGACATTCAAAGTTTCTCAAACTACCGTGGAATAAAACTTATGTGTCACACCATGAAACTTTAGGAGAGAGTGATTAAACACAGGATAAGAAAGGATATTAAGCTAACAGAGAACTAGTTTGGGTTCATGCCTGGACGATTGACGACGGTGGTTATTCATTTGCTTCGTAAACTTGTCGAGCATTTTCGAGAGAGGAGAAGAGATTTACATATGATATTTATTGATTTAGAAAAAGAATACAACAAGGTACCTAGAGAGGTATTATGGGGGGACAATGATGAAGAAGGGGGTCCCCGTCAAGTATATTGACATAATCAAAGATATGTACGATGGAGTGGTGGCAAATGTCAGAACTTGCGGCAGCTTAACGAGTGATTTTCCGATTACAATTGGTTTTCATCAAGGATCTGCATTAAGTCCATTCCTGTTTACCATCATGATGGATGATCTTACTAGAACTATCCAAGATGAGGTACCTTGGTGTATGCTATTCGCTGATGATATTGTTCTAGTAAATGAGACGAAAGCAGGGATTAATTCTAAATTGGAATTATGGAGGCAAACATTGGAATCTCGGGGATTCAGATTGAGCAGGTCTAAGACAGCATATATGCATTGCAAATTTAGTAACCAGAGAAGTAAAAACCATATTGGTATAATATTGGAAGGGCAAGGGATATCACCGAGCGACCAATTTAGATATCTAAGTTCCATCATCCAAAAGAATGGGGAGATCGATAGTGATGTTAATCAAAGGATCCAAACTGGTTGGTTGAAATGGAGGAGTGCAACATGGATTTTGTGTGATCGTAACTTTCCGTTAAAATTGAAAGGGAAGTTTTATCGGAGCGCTATTCGTCCTGCCTTATTATATGGTACATAATGCTGGGCTCCTAAGAAGCATCATACACAGAAGATGCATGTAGCGGAGATGCGCATGCTTCGTTGGATGTGCGGTAACACTAGAAAAGAAAATGTGCGAAATGAGGATATCCATGCAAAAGTTGGTGTAGATCCTGTGGAGGAGAAGATACGGGAAAACCAGCTAAGATGGTTTGGTCATGTGCGACGCAGACCTATGGAAGCACCGGTTCGACGAATAGATACTCTCGATATGGGCAATGGCAAAAGGGCGAAAGGGAGACCGAAGAAAACATGGATTGAGGTGATACAAAACGATATGGTTGCCTGATCGCACGATTTTGGCGTGTCGGATGTTCAAAGTTCTAAAGTTATAACCGCGATCAGAACGATGTCGCTATGCAGCTAGCCGGTTTAGCACGGGTCGATCCACAGGGAGATGGTTGTATGTCCGTTCGAGTTTTAGACGGGTCAATAAAGAATTTGTATATGTTTGTTCAGTTCTATCCTAAGTGTTATATGCAAATATAAAGTTGTTAAGAAAAAGATACGAAAGTGTAAGCTAAGGAAATCCGCACTCAAAACCTTTGAGCCGAATCTTGACCAATTGAAGCTAGAGCAATCGGCAACAACGTGGATTAGGGGATTTAAGCACGGTATTCATGGAATCCGGCTTATTGACCCTTGTCCTTCCGTTCTTGTCTCTTGCTTTCGCCTCCGGCCAAACCGAACGCAACCGGTCACGGTTAAGAATCACCGTTACCTTGGTAGGGTAGGGTGCCTAACGGAGCGCTTGCGTAATGTTTGGGCGGAGTTCAAATGAAAATAACGAGAAAAGGAAATGAGCAAAGAAACATTAACTTACAATATCGTATTTATTCTTAACAACACCATATTAACAACCATTCACAAAACGAACCAAAAAGAGAGAACAAAAGAACAAAGAAAAGAAAAGATTACAAGTAAGTAAGTGCATGGAATTTAAAGTGCAAGAAAGTAAAGCAGGGTAATAAATTGCATGAATGTAAAAGAGCAAGAAAGAAAAGTGCAAGAAAGAAAATAGTAAGGACCATGGAACAAGTTACACACCATGGGTTTAATACCCCAAACTTAAACTTGCAAGCTCAATTAAGAGGTTGCAAGATCAAGATAGAGCTAAAAACACAAGGTAAAATGAAGCGTAAAAGAGACTTTATTCCTTTCAAAATGATACAACCCTTGAGATCAAGTACCAACCCTTAAACCTTCAAACTCAATGAAGAGGTTGAAAGATCAAGAGAAAGTAAGGATCTCAAGGGGACTAAGCTAAAGAATGATACAATGTAACCCTCATCTTCATTTCATCATCCACTCAAAAGCTCTCACTACAATTTTCATGGAGGAAAGAATGAAGAAGAAGAAGAAGCAAAACTAAACTACACTAAAAGAGATGGAAAAGAGGACATGAAAAGAGACCCTTGGCTTGGCACAAAACCGGGGTATTTATAGGTTGCGTACTGAAACCCTAGGGCAACATTCTGGCCCAATATAAAATATCCAAACTGCCCCCAAAGTTCTAGCAGCCTCCGAGTTGCCCTATTGGCCGCGGATCCGTGGCCGTTTGGGGGATTTGGCTTATCAAATTTCATGGGTTTCCCTGTTCTGCTCTCCTCTGTTGTTCTACATATTCCAAATTGCAATTTACTTCAACAATTTCTTCAGATCTGCAACGGTCCAAAATGGTATCAAGAATAGTATTTTTGACCTTTTCTCCCTCGAGCTCCGCGCACCCATTGATTCTTGTGCTGCCTTTATCGTGCTTTGTGCTTGTCCCAGACATGAATGACCGCAGCCACATGTCATGTTTCTGGAACCGGTACGCGGCACTGGACAGATACGGATGACCGAAACCCGGCTTTTATCTGTTGTCAACAGATGTTTTGTATTTTGGCGTAACAGTGGAGATTTTGTATCAATTGCGTTATTTTAGACTAGGAACCTGTAGCCTATAAATATGTAGCAAACACGGATTAAAAGCACCTACCTATAAACAAACGAGCATAAGAATGGGCGGTAGTAAATGCAATATTCTGGTGTGAACAAATACCCCCAAACTTAACTTTTGCTCATCCCGAGCAAAACCAATTATTCACAAAAAAGTACTAACCTCACTTTTGCAGGGAACGCGATTGCACTGAGCGTGTGCAACAAGCCGTTAAACCTCTAGGTGTCCCTAGTAGGAGGAGTGTTGTCTCCTGAGAGTTTTCAGCGGATTACACTCACAAAATCCCGTCAAGCTAGTGTCATAAGTTACATCGATTCTACTCCTACAGTTCAGTATTTATTTTAGAAATTCTATCATCCTAAGTTAGAAAGATCCAACCCTTATTTTTCACACCTCCTATCTATTTAACCTCAGATCCTATACATTCCAAAAATGTTTAGAAAGATGTTGGTTCTCCTGAGTTTTCCTTCTAAAGTGCGGCCTCAAATCAGGGATTTTTATCAACTTTACAGAAAACACAAGTCTTATTCTTTATTTCTATCTTTTATCCAAACATCGATTGTATACCCCTACGTGTGTGTATTATTTCACCCCTACACTTGAGAATTCAATTCAAGCTATAGTACCCTTGCCCTAATACCTAATACTACTTCTTTTCATTTATGATGAACGATGTTGCTCACACACCTTTCATGCGACTATTAATGCTTCTTGAGGCACTAACAGCCGATTACTGAATGTGTGAGCTTAAAGCGTAAATAACAGTTTCGGGTCTTGACTTTATTTATTTATTTTTCTTTTCTTTTATTTTTCTTTTTCAAGACCGGATATATTTTTCAATGATGCTCTTTTGGTGTTTAGCTTTAATTACCGTTTTTTCTTTCATACTAGGTTTTCAGGCAAGAGTATTTCTAGGTATCCTCTACTATCCCCAGTTTCAAGGTGCGTGTATGTGCAGTTTGTAGGGTATATACTTTTTAAATTTGGATTCAAGAATAGAAACTATTTTTCAGACTTATCCTTCAGTAAAGCTTCAATACTTTCTCTTCATCTTGACTTAACTCAAGAACTGAACTCAAGATTACCTATTTCTCAAAAAAAACTGTAAGGACGTATACTTACCAAGGTTAAGCAGAATGAGGGTTATTTTTAGGTTTTTCAATTCCTAAGCCTAGGATTTAGTTATTTCTAACGTATCAACTAAACTTTCGGAATAACAATCTAAGTACCCTATTAGCAAACTTGACGACAAAGTTTTTATATTTTTGGAAATTTTTCGATTTTTATGAGTTCTTTAAATAAGGTATGCAAATGCAGAATATACAAATGAATGCGAAGGAAGAAAGCTTACCGAGCACACCCCAAACTTAAACTTGACAGTGCCCTCACTGTCAGGCTACACCAAGAGGGTCAAAATTGTCGGCGCTCCTTAAAAACAAATTATATACAAAACAAAAAAGGAAAACAAAAAATATATACAAAAAGGTTCCCCCCAAACTTAAGTAAAACAGTGTTTCCACTGTTAAGCGTTGAAGTTCAGGATTAGGGGGAAAAGAGAACAGTATCAAGCTATACAAGACCTTACACAGGCCAAAAGTGAGCACCAACCATTCAAAGATCTTATCGTTATAAATTGGCGGTTGGCGAAAGAATGCGTAGAGAAAAGAGATGGAGAATACGCGAGACCGTATGGAGATAGAAGTGGTATACGGTCTCGGTATATAAGAAGAAGAATGGCGGAAGGGAGAAAGAAGTGGAATACGAACTTGAGGGTGAAAATGGAGTGAATAGATTAGCACAATATGTGATGAATGATGTGTAAAAAGTGATTGTGCTAATCTATCAACCCGTCGAGAAATGGGGTCAAATCCCTCAAGATTCGTGAGAAACCATGGGTAAGCTGAACTCGGTAAACCAGACACAGGAAGTGAAAATGATACGGTGTCTTGCAAGGTCAGAACGATGGAAAGGATGGAGGTAGGTGATTGAGGAAGGTTATCGGTTAAAGGTTCATGAGGGTGTACACAGTCAATGAAAGGGATAGGATGAATTGGAAAATCCGACTCATCAACAAGACTTATTTCATCCTCAAAACATCCTCAAAATTCTCCTCAAAGTTCAGCACATCCATGCATTTATCCTCAAAATCCAGACGTATATGGGGTTAGGGAAAAACATTTAATGACTCGGGATGATGAATTGGAGAGAAAAACTCAGCCAAATCTACGGGTTCATCATCCAAAATATTCCCAGCGTCAATATCCTCAATCAAGTGAAAATCTATATTCTCAGACACCTCAACAAAAGCATGGATATCAATCAATTCAGGTTCTAGAGTGGAGGTGTAGAGGTCAAAAGGATTGGGTGTGGTTTCACTCGAAAGGGACCCTTCACAATCGGGCAAATCAAACACTACAAAGTCACACAACTCATTATCTGTTCTATCTTTAATCAACGAATCGTTTGGAACACTAGATAGACATTCAAAACCGGAGTTGTGAGATTCAAGTTGAAACGGGTAGGCTTGATTCGGAAGGAGGTACAGCTCACTCTCGCTACTCAAATTCTCAACCTGTCCTACCGCCTCTTCATACATTGGAAAATTTGGAGCTAGTTGAAAACTAGCTACCGGGTCACTAGGTTGTATGAGAGCAGCCATGGACGCATTCAAATCCATCGTCTGTTGGTATGACGTTACCCGAAAGTCTTCCAATGACTGTTCTAGACTAGACATGGATTGTGAAGGGGTTTCAGTAAAAATTTCAAAGTTGTTTTGATACTGGAAACTCCTAAATGGCTGTATAGAAGCAATGTCTAGGGAAGGTGCAAAAGTCGGGTGGGATTGGTAGGAATTGAATGGTTGGACAGGAGTAGGATCAACATTTGGATAAGAAGGTGAATAGAATTGTTGATCCCAAGAATTTGAAGTGGTGAAAAGAGTGAATGATCGGCTACGATATTGTTCAATATGTTCAGTAATAGACATGGGTCTTGGAGTTACAACAGGACTCGAAAAAGGGGTATCAACGCAGGAAGGTGGTGGAGGTTGAAACGGTTGATACAAAGTGGATTGCGGGGTCCAGTTGTTCGTCCTAGACGCATCTATCCGATCTTTCAAAGAGATTTTTGGCATGGAGGGATCGTTCGAGGTTCGGCCAAAGCAAGAACCATAAGAAGAAATGTCTGGTTGTGGGTACCAAAGTTCGGCAAGAGTTTTGCGAGGTTGGGTACCCATGATATGCAGAGAGAAAGAAAGGAAAGAAGAAAAAGGAGGGGAAAAAGAATGTGATTTTTTTTTAGTTTTTAAAAGTTAGTTATTAACAAAAGAATGAAATATACACAAAAAGACTCTGGACAAAAATAATCACGACACAAAAATACCACGCACCTAATCGGTCTAGGGTTCACCCAGGTCAACTAGACCTGCTCAAGAACTTGATAGTCGAAGTAAAACTGTGTCGAGAAACGGGCTCAAGATATACTGATCACGAGGCCAGGTAAGTGCAGAGATAAGGGGAGGTTTTCCGACACTTTCGCGAAGGTCCTTAATTAAATAACCCTTTCCCTTTTGGCGGTTTTGCCGTTAACACTTTCCTAGACACCCCGTACACAATATACCGTTAAGCGGTGTTCTAAACACAGTTAACCTCTCCTAGTGAGTGCGAAGTCCTTAAGGTTTAAAGTCTAGTTTCTTTTTTCAAAATTTGTGTGGGTATACGTTATGCATAGTTCGACATGAGGCAGCGTAGATGGTTAGAGCTGATGGCTGACTGTGATCTTGACCTAAAATACTATCCGGGAAAGGTTAATGTAGTACCGGATGCTCTAAGTCGGTTGCCAGCAATACAGATGTTGACCGCATAGAAGGAGATTATAGCTGATCTTTAAAGGTTCGAGTTAGAGATTGTACTACCGAATTCTTCGAGACAGTTGATACAGTTGCAAGTACAGTCATCCTTAATCGATAATATTAAGACAGCACAGTCGCATGATTCAAAATTGCAAAAGTTTCGAGAACAGGTAGAAGCGGGACTTCGAACCGACTTGTTAATTCATGAAGATGGTTCATTATATTATGGGAGTCATTTATGCATGTCCAAAGGAGATGTTCGTGAAGAAGTTATGAAGGAGGCTCATAGTTCCGCATATTCCGTACATCCAAGAGGCACAAAGATGTACAAAGATCTGCGATAACATTTCTGGTGGGAATGCATGAAAATGGAGATTGCTCGCTATGTATCAAAGTGCTTGGTGTGTCAGCAAGTCAAGGCTAAATATCAAAAGGTAGCCGGTTTATTGCAACCACTTTCGATTCCTCAGTGGAAATGGGAACATATAACCATGGAGTTCGTGACAGCTTTACTACGGAGTCCAAAGAGCAATAATGCAGTTTGGGTGATTGTCGATCGATTGACCAAGGCAACTCATTTTATACCGTTTCGTATTAGTCAATCGACAGAGGCTTTGGCATAGCGGTACATGCAGGAGATCGTGAGATTGCATGGAGTACCCGTAAGAATCGTTTCGAATCGTGATACTTGATTTCTATCATACTTTTGGAGGAGTCTACAGGAAAGTTTGGGAACTCGCTTGAACTTTAGGACAGTCTATCATCCTCAGACAGATAGCCAGTGTGAAAGAACTATCCAAACTCTTGAAGATATCTTGCATGTTAGACTTCAAGGGTTCATAGGAGGATTAGTTGCACTTGGTGGAGTTTTCATACAACAACAGTTTTCAGGTGACGATACGGATGGCTCCATTCGAAGCATTATACGGTCGCAAGTGTCGCTCGTCTATATGTTGGGATGATATTGGAGAAAGAAGATTATTAGGATTGGATCTTATTGTGCAAATGGTGGAGAAAGTTAACGTGATCCGAAATCATATGAAGGTGGCACAAGATCAACAGATAAGTTAGGCTGATACTGGATGAAGACCTCTGGAGTTCACAGTTGGTGATTTTGTATTCTTAAAGATATCACCGACCAGAGGAGTGATCCGCTTTGGTAGTCGAGACAAGCTTAGTCCTCAATTTGTGGGGCCTTTCGGTATTATCGAGCGTGTTGGGGAGGTAGCTTGTCGATTGGTTTTACACCATCCTTGGCGAGTGTTCATGACGTGTTTCATGTATCTCAAATCTGCAAATATGTTCGAGATGAGACGCACGTCCTAGATCACTCGGATCTGACAGTAAGGGAGGATTTAACGTATGAAGAGAGACCAATGACGATTGTGGATCGACGAGAAAAGGTCCTCAAGAATAAAGTTATCCCATACTTGTTTTATGGGGGAATCATTCGCATGGAGAATCTACTTGGGAACGTGAAGACGAGATCTGACAGAACTTTCCACACCTCTTTTCTTAGATCTGTGTTTTCTTGTTCCGTGAATTTCGAGAATGAAATTCTTTTGTAGTTGGGTATAATGTAACACCCTAGCACTGTTATACTATATATTTGGGGTATTTCAAATCTTACGACAAAATTCTTGACTATTATTGTTTTGGGTTGCGGATAATACAATGAGTAGCTGTGGTTATTATCCGATCCGATCAGCATGTTTGCCAACATGGTTCGAGATTATATCGAATATTTGCTAGTACAGTGTATTCATGCAAATCTAGATTTTATATACATATATAATATATTTTAGAATTCACATATCTTTTAAAAATACAATATAAAACCAAATAATATATTTTCTTATCTAGCCTTGCATGTCATAATACCTCATATCATGTGATTGCGCCCATCTATCATGTTCGTATCCTAAGAGTTAGGCAGACAAATTTTTTGATCGCTACATATATTTACGTAGATCTGTATTTGGGGGTATATGTTTTTATTTACAGGATATCGCATCATGATTTAAATTCTTACGCATATTCTCCATATTTAAAAATTAGACTTTTAAAGGGATGCTGGTAATATTCAGAGTAATCCGGTATTATCTGTAAAATATCACAATATATATATTATATTTTATATAACTAATATATATATATATATATACTGTTATATATATAATATTAATTAATTTTAAATAATAAAATCTCTATCTTTCTCTCTCTCTGTCTTTCTCTGATCCCCCGTCCCCATCACCTTTCTCTCTATACAATATATATAAATATATTATAATATAAATTTTTTTAATAAACACCCTCTCTCTCTTCCCTCCTTCTTCTCCACATCCCCGTCGCGAACCCGAGCTTTAACCCACACTCTCGTCGCCTCTCCCTCGTCGTCGCTGCCCTAGCGTCGCCTCATCCCCGTCTCCTCGTCCTCCCCTGCCTTGCCATCACATCACCCCCTTCCTCCTTTTCCGATGACCCAAGCTCCTAACCAAAAACCCCGATACCAAGAGCCCAACACCCCTCGCCTCCGACCTCGTCGTCGAAACCCGACCACCATCCTAGCATCCCCGTCACCTCCTCTCATTTTCTGGCAACCCCAGACTACCACCACACCCTCGTCTCCCGCCTCTACTCATCCCCGAGTGATTGAGATGAGAGCTTTTTGCGTGCGTGCGCTTTTAAAATCAAAGTTAAGAATATACCGCAATCAATAACGGTGTCGCTTGGTAGCTAGCCGGTTGAGTACGGGTCGGTCCACAGGGAGATGGATTCCTTTTCTTTATGTTCTAACGAGTTAATCCGATCAAGTCGGGTTTTGTTTTACGATCTAAGAATGAGATTAAATTGATTAAAAGTCTTGCTAGGGTTAGAATTAGATTAGTTTGGAAAGGGGATTCTACCCACTGCTTTCAATGTCCTAATGAAGAATATAGGTGTTAGGGTAATAGTCAACAAAGGGGATTAACACGACTAGAAAGAAACTTAGTCCTTTTATTCCTTGTCCGTCCTTTCTTAACTTTTAGCCCTAACCTCTATTTAAATCAACCGCAACCGGTCTAAGTAGGGAATCACCTCTATCTTGTATGATAGGATGCCGTAGTGAGCGATGTGTGATTAATTTAAATAGAGTCCTATTATAAAAATTACATGGGCAAAGATAGGAGAGATGGAGATTTACTTCTCTCAAACAGTCACGCCCCGCTTCCCAGTGTACGGCGAAGTGGACGTGACGAGGCCCGCTACGTATATACTCAGAAGTATATACGCTAAGCGTAACTAAGCAATATAAAGTAAATCACAAGAGACGAATAATATGGAAATAACAGCAACTTTTATTAATAACATTCTTTTTACAATGCAGGAAAAGAAAATACAACTGGAATGAAAAAGCAATGCCTAAACAGTGGCATAACAGGAAATGAAATAAACTGGAAAGAACAAGGTACAATTATCTAGAGCTCTGGGTCTGCCTGGAATTGCTCCAAATCTTCACCGGTGGGCTCGATCTCAACTTGGTCCAACGCACCTGACGACATTCAAAGAAGAAAGAGATAGAATGTCGTCAGCGAACAGGTCGCTCGGTAAGTCCCAAAAGAATAAGAAGAATGAGAATGATAGAGTAACAGTATTTTCTAAAGTATTATAATGTTGAATATTATGGAACATTGTGTAACGCTGTTGTTTGTAGCTTGGTACAGAAGGATGCCAGTGTATACGAGGGGGATCTCTATATGCTAGAGATCAGGGCAAATGGAAAGTACAAGGAACCGTTATGCCACGGTACAACAGCAACAGGATTCAGGTTAGGTGTCTTAATCTGACCACCTCGTGCCACCTTTAACATCTTCCGTACCAATCTACCCCTTAAACCCCGTAATGTTTTAACAGTATTGTAGTATTGGAATATGTAAGTTGGTTGACTGACCAAAACCATGATATCAGTAGACATGTTGCAACTGTATAATCAGGTAAATGGAATATCAGGATAATGGATGAATATCTATGGTTTGATTCAGTCAAAAAGGAATATATTGTTAACTGGGTTCATGGATTCATGTATTCAAATTGTATTGGAATATAAAAGCATATAGATTGACTTGAATCATATTCGAGTCAAGAATAGTCAGACTCTAACCCGAGTCAGACTAAAAGAAGAGAATTTGAAGTTCAATATTAGCTAGTGCCTTATTGTAATTTGTGAAACTTGAGGGGGTTTTATGTAAAAAATACTTTTGTATAGTTTTCAAAATACACCTCAAGTATTTAATAATCGTCTTTAATATTATAATGAATGTGAATTTTATTTGTGTTATTCTAGTGAATATATCCTGATAAAAGTATTAATTGTTTTATCTGAAGTTCATGGTATTTTAGTGTAACTTTTAATCTTGTAATTTTTTAGAAAAATGTGGAAACTTTATATTAGGATAAAATAGGTGTTAAAATGATAATTATATATATATTAACACATGAATAATTTTTAAATGAATATTTTATTTTCAAAGATATCATTTTCCTTAAATATCGTATTTTAAACCTTTCGAGACCGAATGCTCCTTGCGGAGGTCTGAATCTCGCACTACTAGCCTGCGGGTCCACGATGAACCGTACTTTCCCTAACAGGTTCCCCAAAAGTGGGTTGTAGCGGCACTTTGCTTAGGTTTTATAAATACTTTTCATTTAAGAAAACGGTTTTATTAATATGGGGTATTTATTTGCAAAAAGTATAGTTTTCCGTATTTTAGTTATTAGGGTTTCCTAAACCAACTAGCCTATTTCTAAGGTCTAAACGATGAGTCATTAGAAGCCTCAAATCGCCTCTTCACCGTCAATTGCGGCCAGGTAAGTACAAGTGAGGAGGGAGGGATCCGCTCACGAATCGTGAAACGGGCCTTTTAAAGTTACCCAAGCTCACTTGCCTAGCCTAGACACCACAAGACAGTTTAGATAAACGATCGATGTCCATGACCAATCGTGTTTCATTTTATTAAAAGATTTTATCTAGAAAAGTTTACAACTTAAAGCTTTAAATAAAGATTAAGGTATTTTAGTGAAAAGTCCTGTAATTTCGTATTCTGTATTTTGATGTTTATCAATTAGGGTTAGATTGAGTGTGTGTAGGGGTAGGTCATTACCCCGTGACTTATTTTAGGTTTTGGTGAAGTTTAAAGGTAAAACCTGCTATGTTAAACTTAAAGGTAGCGCAAGAATACGGTATTCGAAAACGTTATCATTTTATGTGTGAAATTTCATTCAAATTGGATTTTACAAGTTTAGTGATCAAGATAAACCTATTTGGGAGTGAGGGAATTAATTAAACTAAGAAAAATGAACTTCATGGTATTTTTATGAAAAGAGTACGGTTTTGCAAAGAACTTATCATTTTATGTGAAAAAGTTTGATTAAATTGGTTTATGGGTGATTAATAGTCAACATGCATATGGGTAGATAATATGTATTAGGTGACAAGTGGAAATTTAGAGAAAAACCGAATCGGAAATCGGTTTATCCGATTTCCGTCGGGTTCCAAAAAGTCGTATTTTTATCTTAAAGAAAATAGAGATAGAAGGAGGTGGGACTTACGATTTGGACAAGCTAAGGAAGCTAGAGGTCGTGGTGGTTGTCGATTCGTTGAAAACGTCGCGAAGGTCCTGATCCGGTCGCCGGAATCCGTCGTCGATTTCGGCAGCGCTTCGCTTCTCGCTCTTCGTACCGAGTTCTCGAGAATTTGAGAGAGTGGACTTAGAGTTGTGAGGGGAAAAGGTAGAGGATAGGGGTCTTTATATAGGGCTAGGCTAGGGTTAGGGTTTGGATTAAAAATATTTTAAAAAATATATAAAAAACATTAAAAATTCATTAAAAATCATTAAACCTAGGAGTAAAAGGGATTTATTGGCCAAATCAAAACCGATCCAGGTATAATAAGTGTGCAAGAGGATTGACCAAGTAAAGAGCCAACTTTTCTCAGTTGGTGACTCGGCCGTCCGGCCAAGTCCGGCCGGCGGCGCCGGACCGAGTCGGCCGAGTCGCAGGCCGGCGGCGCCGAGTCGGGCCGAGTCAAGGGTCCAATGGCCGGGGGTTTTCCTGAGGAACAACTTGGTTATTTTTACTTTTTGTTTTCCAGTACATATTTTGGGTGTTATGGCCTTTTTACCCTTGACTTCCAAACAAAATAAATACAAAAATAATGTGGGGCATGGGATTTGAACTCCGGTGGCTTGGTTTAGCAGTGCAAGGTATTACCAATGAGCTACAAGCTTCTTCTTGTAATTATTGTAAGGAATTAGATACTTAAATTGTTTCCAGCAACATTAATACTCCAAGTATACACTATATTTAAAGTAAATTTTTGGTATACAAAATTGGAGTTGTTACACAAACCTTCCCAATCCTAACCCTAACAAGTGAGGAATTACTCACTCATTAGGGAAGTTATGATAAGATTCATTTTTATAATTTTAAAAGACTATCTAAATTGCAGATAATAAAAGACAGATAAAAATTCAGGAATTAAATTCAGATAAAAGAATGCACGATAAAAAAAACACCTTTATTGATGACCTCTTGACGATTATAAGGAAATTAAAATTTAATCTAGAAATTAAAAAGAGGCATCTTAAAAGAGGCACCCAAAAGAGGCACACCCCAAAAGAGGCACACCCCAAAAGAGGTTGTAGGCTTTCCTATTTATAAATAGGAGAAACCCTAGGGTTTACATCTGATCCACATATGAAATTACAAGACTACCCTAAGAAAACCGGGTCAAAGCACCGACACTTTGCACTGACACGTGCTCTGCATGGCCGCGGAACCGCGGCCAGAAGCCTTGTTTGGCCGCAGTTCTGCGGCCATCTTGGGGGCTCTCTGTATCATCTTTCCAAGGTTGCTTCATGTTGCCTTTTTCTCCTGTTTTCTTTATTTGGTTCTTCGGACTCTTTTCTACTTTCTTCCAGATTTCCAACAGTGCAGAATTTGTGAACTTTTACCGTTAGCTTTGCGTTGAAGTCTTGAATCTTGTGCTGCCCTTGTACTTTGTGCAATCGAACTATTCATTGATTTTCACTTGTTCCTTAAACTGTAGGCGACATCAAACAGATTCATCTATTTGTTGGTCGTAGTCTCACATTTGTAGCGTCTTTTCACCATTTTCACTGTATTGTTCTGAGAACCTGTAACCTGCAACTATTTAGCAGATATGGATCAAAAGCACCTATTTATTTGCAATATAATTAAGAATGGGGAATATAATAATGTAAAATTCTGATATGAACAAATACCCCCAAACTTATCTTTTGCTCGTCCCGAGCAAAACCAATTTTATTCTCGAAAAAATCCTAACCTCACTTTCGCAGGGAATCGCGATTGCACTGAGCTCGTACAACAAGCCGTTAAACCTCTAGGTGTCCCTAATAGGAGGAGTGTTGTCTCCTGAGGGTTTTCAGCGGATACTACCCACAAAATCCGATCAATTCGGCCTATTGACTTTCATTCTTCAATTCGGTGTTCTAGCAAGAAATTCTATTATCTTCAACTTAGAAATCATCAGCCCGTATTTTTCACACTCACTTATCATTTAACTTAAGATCGTATATGTTTTGCAAATTTATTAAGCTTTCAGCATCTTTTGAATTTTCCTTCTAAAGTTCCATCTCAACATAGGAATTTCTATCATCTCTACTGAAGATATAAGCCCTATCTTTCATCCATATCTCTCATCCAAACCCTAATCATATACCCCTACGTGTGTGTATGTATCACCCCTACACTTGGAAATTCAATTCAAGCTATCATACCCTTGTCCATCGTCCAAAGTAGTTTTAGTTGGTGAATTTTAGATGAAATTGCTCACACATCCTTCATGCGACCGTTAATACTTCTTGAGATACTAACGACCGATTACAAAATGTGTTCGCGCATTAACACGTAATTCCTCGTCTTGTAATACCTAAGGCTTAGCAGTGACTCCCAAACCAGTTGGTCTAAGGCACTAAGTGATAAAGTACCCTCGCTATATTTTTTATTTATGCTGCCTTAAGTAGTTACAAAACCAGTGTTTATTTTTTTATGTCTCTTTATTCACACTTGTACTTTTATTTTCTTTTCCTTCATAGTAAGGATTTTAGACAAGAGCATTTCAAGATATCCTCTACCATTCCAAGTTTCAAGGTGCGTGTATGTGCTAATTGTAGGGTATATATTTTCATAATTTAGAGTAAAGGTTCAGAATTATTTTTCAGACTTACACTTCAAATAAAAATTCAATACTCTTCCCTTATTTTGACTTAACCCAAGAACTGAACTCAAAATTTGCCTATTTCTAAATAAACTATAAGGGCATATATTTTCTACAGTTAAACTTTAAGAAAGGTTATTTTTAGGGTTTTTAATTTACTAAGTTTAGGATCTAGTTTTTCCTAACTATTCAACCGTCATGTTGAACTTAAGTCAAATATGGCCAAAATTGAACTTTTTAATTTTTATAATTTTTAGATTTTTTAGATTTTTATGGATTTTAAAAGAAGTATGCAAATGCAAAAATATACATATGAATGCGAAGGAAGAAACCTTACCGAGCACACCCCCAAACTTAAACTTGACAGTGTCCTCCCTCACTGTCAGGCTACACCAAGAGGGTCAAAATTATCGGCACTCCCCGTTTATTTTTTTTAATTATTATTATTAACAGAAAAAGAAAACAAAATATATATACAAAATGGTCCCCCTCCAAACTTAAGTGAAACAGTGTTTTCACTGTTGAAGCATTAAAGTTCAGAGTTAGGGAGGAGAAAAATACAGTATCAAGCTATACAAGGCCTTACACAGGCCAAAGGTTAGCACTAACCATTCAAAAATTTTATCGTTATAATGGTGTGGTTGGTGAAAGAATGGAGTGCAGAGAAAAGAAATGAGAAACAAACGAGACATGTGGAGATAGAAGCAGTATACGGTCTTGGAGGAGGAGAAGAATGGCGGAAGGGAAAAAGAAATGGTGGTGGTTCGACTTCTTCAGATGGAGGTTGATTAATCACAAAATCCGTGTCGTTTAAAAATGCGAGTTCGTCGGCGAAAATATCTTTGAAACCTGCATCGACGGTCCGATTGAACATTTCAATATCAATAAGTGTCGCGCCAGAATTCAACACACTTGATTTTTCAAAAATTATGGAGGTAGGAGACTCGTAAGGCCCATCTACCTTATTCTCAAAAGAGTCCAAATCAAGTTGTTTTTCTAGAATTATCGAACTCAAAATATCGTATTGTGATTCATTAATACTCACTATCATTAAAGGAAGATTAGAAGAAGAACCAAAGAAAATGGGAGAAAAAAGTGGAATGTGAACTTGAGGGTGGAGATGGAGTGTATAAATTAGCACAACTTGTAATGACTGATGGGTAAAAAGTGATTGTGCTAATCTATCAACCCACTGAGAAATGAGGTCAAATCCCTCAAGATTCGTGAGAAAACATGGGTACGTCGAACTTGGTAAGCCAAACATTGAAAATGAAAGCGTAAGAGTTTCTTGCAAAGTCGGAACAAGGATGGAGGGAAGTGATTGAAGAAGGGTATCGGTTAAAGATTCAGCAGGGTGTGCACAGTCAATGAAAGTGATAGAATGAATTGGAAAATCCGATTCCTTAAGTAAAACTGCTTCATCATCAATAATTTCTTCAATACTCTCCTCAAAATTTAGCTTATCCATGCCATTCTCATCAAAATCAAGACGCATATGAAGTTCGGGAGAAACATTTAATGTCTCGGGATGATGAATTAGAAAGAAAAACTCATCCAAATTTGTGGGTTCATTATCCAAAATATTCCCAGCGTCAATATCCTCGATCAAGTGAAAATTAAATTTCTCAGACACCTCATCAAAAGCATGGATATTAATCAATTCAGGTTCTAGAGTGGAGGTGTAGAGGTCAAAAGGATTGGTGGTGATTTCACTCGAAAGGGACCCTTCACAATCAGGTAAATCAAACATTACAAAGTCGCACAACTCATTAGACGTTTTATCTTCAACTTATGAATCATTTGGAACACTTGACAGACATTCAAAACCGGAGTTATGGGATTCAATTGGGTATGGGTAGGTTTGATTTGGAAGTGTGTACAGCTCACTCTCATTACTCAAATTCTCAATCTGTCCAACCGCCTTATCATACATTGGAAAATTTGGAGCTAGTTGGAAACTAGCTACCGGGTCACTAAGTTGTATAAGAGCGGTCATGGACGCATTCAAATCCATGATCTGTTGTCTTGACGTTACCATAAAATCTTCCAACGACTGTTCCAGACTAGACATGGGTTGTGAAGGGATTTCAGTAAAAGATTCAAAATTATTTGGATTCTGGAAACTCCCAAATGGCTATGGAGAAGCAATGTCTAGGGAAGGTGCAACAGTTGGGTAAGATGGACAGGAATTGAATGGTTGGACAGTATTAGGATCAACATTTGGATAAAAAGGTGAATGGAATTGTTGATCCCAAGAACTGGAAGTGTTGAAAGGAGTGAAAGATCGGCTACGAGATTGTTCAATATGTTCAGCAATAAACATGGGTTTCGGAGTTACCACCGAACTCTCAAAAGGGGTATCAACGTAAGAAGGCGGTGGAGGTTGAAACGGTTGATATAAAGTGGATTGCGGAGTCCAACTGTTTCTCCTAGACGCGTCTATTCGATCTTTCAAAGAAATTTTGGGTATGGAGGGGTCGTCAGAAATTCGACCAAAACAATGCGCGTAGGAAGTAATGTCTGGTTGAGAGTACCAAAGTTCGGCAAGAGTTTTGCGAGGTGGGATACCCATGATGTGAGAAAGAAGAACGAAAAGAATGTGATGATCTCTTTTTTTATTTTTTTATTTTTTTAAATTTTTTTTATTTAAAAAAAATTTGTTTGTTTTTGGAGTTTTGAAATTTTTGAAAGTGTTTTTTTTAGAAAAAGTTTTGCAAAAATTTGTACGGAACTACGGCACAACTTCAAACAATCACAATTTATACATGCACAATCAAGCCTAGAGCTAGGGTCTTCTAAGTCAACTAGATTGCTCCTAACTGGTCCAAAGGGCAAGTTGTGAGATATCTCTCGAATCCCCTCTTCAACGCCAATTGTGGCCAGGTAAGCACAAGTAAAGAAAGGAGGGATCCGCTCACGAATCACCGTGAGACGGTCCTTTTAAAATTATCTTTCCCACTTGTCTAGCCTAGGCACCACAAAATCAGGTTTAGATAAACGATCGATTGCCCACAACCTTCCTCTGACCTATTGAGCAAGACAGTCCTTATTGGCTTAGTCTAAATATTTTTTTAATAAACTCGAGGGTTGATGCATATGCTTTTTATGATTTTTGGGGTCCTAAGAAGGGTAATGAAATCTCCACCCAATCTGGATTGGTGTTATAGTCCCTTAAAAGTCCGTTTTAAAAATGCAAAGCAGTAAACACACAAAAAACACTTGCAAATTTTTTTTATTTGGCAGCGCAAAGAATCCTGCACAAAAACAATTTATTGGAGAGGGAGAAAGATTTTGCGCAAAGAACTCTGCAGGAAAATTTTTTAGTGGAGCTCAGGGTAGGAGAGGGGACAAAAATATTTACAGAAAATTTTGAGTGCTGACGTCAGCAGTTGACCGCGGTTCCACGGTCAAACGCTTGAATCCGCCGCGGTTCCGTGGTGGTTAAGTTGGTTTGGATCTCCAAAATTTTTCTGTTGTCTGTTGTGATTCTCCTCTGTCTGTTCAGATCTTCTGTTTGTTGATTTGTTCACTGGCTTTTTCCAGATCTGAATCAGTCCATCTTCTTTTCCTACGCAATTCACACAATACCTCTCAAAAAGAACAAGATGAATTTTTTTAATTTACTTTCCTTTTTTTTAAAAATTTTTCAGTTTTTAAATTTTTTTATTTTATTATTTTTTTTAACCAGAAATTACACAAAGAAAGAGACTACTGTCTTCTCGGCAACGACGCCATTTGATTGTAGAGATTTTTTCATGCGTGCGCTTTTAAAATCAAAGTTAAGAATATACTGCAATCAATAACGGTGTCGCTTGGTAGCTAGCCGGTTGAGTACGGGCGGTCCATAGAGAGATGGATTCCTTTTCTTTATGTTCTAACGAGTTAATCCGATCAAGTCGGGTTTTATTTTACGATCTAAAAATGAGATTAAATTGATTAAAAGTCATGCTAGGGTTAGGATTATGTTAGTTTGGAAAAGGGATTCTACCCATTGCTTTCAATGTCCTAATGAAGAATAGAGTCCTAAGCTCTATTTAAATCAACCACAATCGGTCTAATTAGAGAATCACCGCTATCTTGTAGGATAGGGTGCCGTAGTGAGCGGTGTGTGTTTAATTTAAATAGAGTCTTATTATAAAAATTACATAGGCAAAGAAAGGAGAGAGAGAGATTTACTTCTCTCAACCCTTCCCAATCCTAACCCTAAAAAGTGAGGAATTACTCACTCATTAGGAAAGTTATGATAAGATTCATTTTTATAATTTTAAAAGACTATCTAAATTGCAGATAATAAAAGACAGATAAAAATTCAGGAATTAAATTCAGATAAAAGAATGCACGATAAAAAAAATACCTTTATTGATGACCTCTTGACGATGACAAAGAAATTAAAATTTAATCTAGAAATTAAAAAGAGGCATCTCAAAAGAGACACCCAAAAGAGGCACATCCCAAAAGAGATTGTAGGCTTTCTTATTTATAAATAGGAGAAATCCTAGGGTTTACATCTGATCCACATATGAAATTACAAGACTACCCTAAGAAAATCGGGTCAAAGCACCGACACCACCGACACTTTGCACCGATACATGCTCTGCACGGCCGCGGAACTGCGGCCCGAAGCTTTGTTTGGCCACGGTTCCGCGGCCATCTTGGGGGCTCTCTGTCTCATCTTTCCAGGGTTGCTTCATGTTGCCTTTTTCTCCTGTTTTCTTTATTTGGTTCTTCAGACTCTTTTCTACTTTCTTCCAGATTTCCAACAGTGCAGAATTTGTGGACTTTTACCGTTAGCTTTGCGTTGAAGTCTTGAATCTTGTGCTGCCCTCATACTTTGTGCAATCGAACTGTTCATTGATTTTCATTTGTTCCTTAAATTGTAGGCGGCATCAAACGGATTCATCTATTTGTTGGTCGTAGTCTCATATTTGTAGCGTCTTTTTCACCATTTTCACTGTATTGTTATGAGAACCTGTAATCTGCAACTATTTAGCAGACATGGATCAAAAGCACCTATTTATTTGCAATATGATTAAGAATGGGGAATATAATAATGCAAAATTCTGATATGAACACCGAGCACACCAAAACTCACGGCCACGACGACCTCGCCGACGACGACTTCGCCTCGTCCCCGTCATCTATTCGCCACCATCTCCTCTGTCCTCGCCAAATCCCCAGAACCCCAACAGCTATTCTTCTTATATTCTGTTCTTCTTCTCTCTTTTCTTTTCTTTTCTTTTCTGATTGTCTCGCCGGAGTTGCGCACGTCACCGATGATATAGACGATCCAGCCATCGTCGTCGTCTAACCCAGTTACCACGTCACGCAGCTACCCAGCCAGGTCCAGTCCTGCGTGCGTAAGTTTTGCGTCGTGACTTTATCTCGACGTCGAAACGTGACATCCGTATCGCGACGTGAGATTCGATCAGGTAAGTTCTAAACTTGCAACATGCTATTTTATTATATCAATATTTATTTGATAAATTATAGTGCATGTGTTTTTACTATTCAACAGAAATTACCGATTTACAATTTTATAGCATCCGTCTGTATCCGTACTGATAATAGTTTATTTAGTTGCATACCGGAACATCATGATATTATTATAATACCATATCCGTTCAGTATGTTATCTAGATTGCATATATATGGTAAGGGACGTATGACGGTTATTACAGATAGATAAATATGCATCCTGGTATTAGTTGTGTTTCAATATTGATTACAGTTTTACATTGGTATCTATTTTGGTTAATATACAGTACATGGCATGTTCACGACATACTACCAGACTTGTTACTTGGATTTTATTGCTAATGCCAACAATCCCGATTGTTGTCCTGATGGATGTAACCTGTTGTCTACATAGACAGGACATGTACCTGCTTGATCCTGTGTTGGCATTAGATTTATATTGTCGATACCTGACTTGAACACAGAACCTTGGGGGAAAAGAGGAAATCAAGAATGTAATCGAAACGTAACTCAGAAGGATATTATTATTGTTTGCCGTGATTCCGGGCGTAAACGGAATAATCATTGTTTATTGTTTGTTGTGATTCCGGCCGTAAACGGAATAATCATTGTGCCGTGATCCTGTAGGGGTTTGAACGGGATATATATTGTTGAGTTACGATGAAAATTATATTAATTGATTTCAAAGACTTCTAGAATAGATAGCCTAGAAGCACAAACTTTAGGATACACATCACATATATATAGCTCACTATTTATATCTGTATTTATTATTTATATTCATGTTTAATTGTAGCATCATATTCTAATTATCACTATTATTTTGATATTATGACGCACTGACGTCTGGGTTTTGCATGGCCCGGCTCCTCTGACATTGTCACAGGCAGATCAAGAGTATTTCAGCAAGCAAGCCAAGCAATGAGGAGCTAGATGTTTAATTTTAGAGATGTTTAATTTCTTTTATTTCCGTAGTGTTATTTTATTGATGTGCGCCCATATAGGACGTGATTCAGATATTGTTCTTATTAGATCTTGATTCGTTTCCGCTACATTTATTTCTTGATTCTATTTATTGTGGCAGATAGACATGTGTTAGTTAGATTTTTATTTTACTGTTCTTGATATCCGATTGACAGCCGTAATGTGGCTATGGAGAGATAATTCCTAACCATATGTAGCATGGTAGGCTCTATCGCGTGCCGCGTTTACGTATTTTGGGAACCAGGGCGTGACACTGATAAATATCATATATAATCTAGCACTATACTGGGTTTCACACATGCGGGTCGGGTCAGATAACCACCATCACTACCAATCGAAACACTAACAACCCAAATGAATAGAAAAGAAGAAATATAAAATAAATGTTAAAATGCTAATTAACATTGTATAATCATACTATGGTGTTACAAAGGTTTTCTTAATCAAGTTTAAGATTTTGGATTTGATTCTTGTGTTAATTTTAAGATTTTGGATTTAGTTCTGATGTTAAGTTTAAAATTAAGGTTTGACCTTATTTAATATGAGAGATTAACATCATCATTATCACAAACACTCACACAAACACACGCATATCATCATCAACATTACCTCTCTCTCTCTCTCTCACACACACACACACACACACACACATCATCATCATCAACATTATCACAAACGCACACACGTACACTGTAACAACTCCAATTTTTGTATACATAAAATTGATTTAAATTTGAAGTATACTTGGGGTATTTAATATTGCTGTTACCACTTTAAGTATTTATTTTCCCACAATAATTACAAGAAGGAGCTTGTAGCTCATTGGTAGCACCTTGCACTGCTGAACCAAGCTACCAGAGTTCAAATCCCCTGCCCCACATTAATTTTATATTATTTTTGTTTTAAATTCTTTGGAAGCCCAACATTCCACACGCCATAACTCCCAAAAGTTGAACTGAACTTTAAAAACTAAATATACCAGAGGACCCACCTGAAAACCCCCATCTCCCGACGCCTTGACTCGGGCCGGCGCCGCCGGCCGGACTCGGCCGGACCGCCGAGTCCCCTGAACGAAAAGGTTGGCTTTTGGTATTCCCAACCCCCTGCACACTTTAAATTAATGGATCGGTTCCAGAATACCCATTAACACCTAATTACTCAAATTTTACTGAATTTTCTATAATTTTTACATTTTTTTATCAAAAAACCCTTCACCTACCCTACTCTCAGCCTACCCTATAAATACACCCCCTACCCTCTACCCTCTCATCCCAAAACACTAAGCTCACTCCCTCAAAAATTTTCCAAGAGTTGTGTACTTTGAAAACAAGTTCGCGGCGAAGCTCCGACGAAATTCCAACGGAAATTCCGGCGACGTTTTGAGGAACAACCGGCGACGAAGCAACGCCTCGACAACCCCTTTAGTCCCCCCTCACTCCCTTGCTTAATCGAAACCCGTAATTCCCATTCTATCTCTCTTTCTTATTCTCTAAAATACGAAATTACAAAACCCGACGGAATCGGAACAAATCCGATTTCCGATTCGGTTTTCAATAAAATTTCACTTCTCACCAATTCAATCATGCTTAAATATCTTATTGTTGACTATTAAACATTTAACAAATAATTTGAACAAGTTTCATCACATGAAATGATAGCCTTTTCAATTTATCGTATTTTTCACTTAAATACCACAATTTTCGATTTCACATTTAACCCCCTTAACCTTGCTATACATTTAAAGTAGAGCACGAGGTAATGACCTACCTCCACACACACGCATATACAACCTAAAACGATATCATCAAAAACTTAGAATACGATAAAACAATACTTTCATTTAAATACCATATTCTTAATAAAACCATTTCTAAAAGTTTTAGCTTTGATACACTTTTAAATAAATACCTCTTAGTAGGAAAACACAATAAGTTGTGGACATCGATCGTTTATCTAAACCTGACTTTGTGGTGTCTAGGCTAGGCAAGTGAGAAAGGTAACTTTAAAAGGCCCGTCTCACGGTGATTCGTGAGCGGATCCCTCCTTTCCTCATTTGTACTTACCTGGCCACAATTGGCGGTGAAGAGGCGATTTGAGGCATCTAACGACTTGTCGTTTAGACCATTTAGAAATAAGCTAGTTGACTTAGGAAACCCTAGAATCTAAAGTACGGAAAATTGATATTTTTACAAATAAATACCTTTTACTTTATAAAACCGTTTTCTAAAAGATTTAGTATTTTACAATCTTTACAAAGCGCCGCAACAACCCCTTTTTGGGGAACCCGTTCGGGATGGTGCGGATTATCGCATATCCTCGGGCTTAGTAGTGCAAGATTCAGACCTCCGCAAGGAGCATTCGGTCTCGAAAGGTTTAAAATACGACATCTTAAGAAAATGAGATTTTTGGAATATAAAATATTTATTAAAATTATCTTTGTATAAATATATATATTTTTATCATTTAAATATTTATTTTATTATGATATAAATATTTCACCTTTTTCTAAAAATCACAAGAATAAATTTTACACTAAAATACCATGAACTTCAAATATATCAATATTATAGATAAATACCTTTATTTATAAAAACTAGGATATTTTTACTAGAAATGTCACAATATAAAATCCACCCTCATTACAACTCTAAAGACGAGTAATAAATACTTGAGGTGTATTTTGAAAAGTATATAAAAATATTTTTACATAAAACCCCTCAAGTTTTATAAATTACCCTAAGGACCCTAGCAATTATAGGACTTCGATTTACACTTCTAACTGTCTGACTCGGGTTTGAGTCTGATTAATCTGATTTAAATATGATTCAAGTCAATCTACAATCTACAATATTCCAATTCAATATGAACACATGAATCCATGAATTCAATTATCAATTTATACAACTTGACTGAACCGAACCATGGATATATTCCTTTTACATGATTCTCAGTTATTCCATTTACATAACTCTACGGTTACAACCGTTTCCTGATATCATGGTTTCGGTCGGTCAGCCAATCACTCATACAACCAATACAATTTACAAGATAACAACACAAACAAGATATCGCGGGGTTTAAGGGGTAGATTGGTACGGAAGGTGTTAAAGGTGACACGAAGTGGTCAGATTAAGACACCTAACCTATATTCCGTTGTTGTTGTACCGTGGCTTAACGGTTCCTTGTACATTCCGTTTGCCCTGGTCTCTAGCATATAGAGACCCCCCTCGTATACACTGGCATCCTTCTGTAACAAGTTACAAACAACAGCGTTAACACAACATTACAACAATAGTATACAACTTTAAAAGATATCTTCTTATTCTGTCTATTCTACTTTCCTCTTACCTATGGGACTTACCGAGCGACCTGTTCGCTGACGACATTCTATTTTTTTCTTCTTTGAATGTCGTCAGGTGATTCGGACCCGGCAGAGATCGAGCCATCTGCAGAAGACTTGGAGCAGTTTGCCGAAGATCCAGCACTTTAGTTCATTATACACTTTTCCATTCAGTATTTTAAATTTCCTGTTATGCCACTGTTTAGGCATCTTTTTATTTCAGTTGTATTTCCTTTTCATGCATTGTACAAAAGAATGTTAATAAATAAAAGTTGATGTTTTTATTACCTCTTGTCTCTTGTGTATTCTTTTTATATTGCTTAGATACGCTTAGCGTATGTACTTCTGAGTATATACGTAGCGGACCTCGTCGCGTCCCCTTCGCCGTACACTGGGAAGCGGGGCATGACAGGTTTTGTTGGTGGCCCATACAGATCAGAGCTGTATGAATCCGTATCATGCAGTTCTGTTCTGCGTGAACAACCTAAGCAATATAACATAAGAACCATCAACTAAAACATTCTTTACAATTCATATTCCTTGAATCTTGCAATTTCATATTCCTTGAATCTTATCATTTCATGTACTTGAATCTGTCCTAACCCAAATTTTTCTTCAGGGTTATGGATTCCCCGAACAACACCAGCACCAATGTCAACAACACACCTCCATGTCCAACACTACCCCTCACACCTACTGTTCCTGCGCCACCCACCGAGCAAACGTGCTACTTGAGGGGATCCGCAGCCTTCTTGAGGGACAGCAACAACTCCTGAACCGTCCCGAGACTGACGCACCGAGAGTAAAGCAATTCAGGGCTTTACATCCCAAGCAGTTCTCTGGAAAAGGAAGCCCTCTTGAAGCTGAAGAATCGGCATAAAGCATAGAAGATGATCTGGCAGCAGCACAAGTGCCAGACATAACTTGGGTCCGTGTGGCGAAACTACAGCTCACGGACAATGCTCGCGACTGGTGAAAGGCGGAAGAAAGACGTCTTGTACAGCCTATTGAATGGAAGACTTTTCACGAGAAGTTCGACACGAAATACCTCCCTATGACTGCCAGGTTTGCCATGGAGCAGCAGTTCATTCATCTACAACAAGGTTCGATGTGGGACAAATCAGTAGATGAGTACGACGCTGAATTCACCATGCTAAGCCAATTCGCGGCACACTTGATACCGACGGACGAGATCAGAGCCCGTCGCTTTCAACAAGGTCTGGACACGGAAATTCAGGCTGCTCTAGCCACAGGAAAATTTCTGACTCATGAGAATGCCCTGGAAGCTGCCCGCAGTTATGAGGCAGTGATAAAAGTAAGAGGCGGACCTCAGTCTGCAGGAGTTAAGCGCCCTGCCAACCAGATGGCAGGTGGAGCCTCGTCAAGGCCACCTTTTGTGCCAAGACGACCCGGAGTACCGAACCATCGTCCCAGCCCAGCCTTTTGTATCAACTGCAAGAGAGCTGGACATATGATGAAAGACTGTCGGCGAGCAAATCGCCTTTACTTAGTCTGCGGCTCAGCTACTCATGATATCGGGTCTTGTCCCTAAAGGAAAAACCCAGTTGCTGCACCCAGGCCAGCAAACAATTACCCACAGCGCCCAGCCATCCAAGCACCCGCTCCAAGACTTGCACTACCTGCACCACCCAGAGGACCACAAGCTGCAACACCTCCTCGTCAGTTCCATCAAGCTCAAAGGAACGTTCCGAGGAATGCTCCTCAGGCCAGGAGGAATGTACCAAAGCGCCAGGCTTTCATGATGTCCGTGGAAGAAGATGAGGCCACTAGCCAAGTCATCACTGGTACAATCCTAGTAGCCTCACTCCCTGCACTAGCACTGTTTGATACTGGAGCATCCCACTGCTTTATGTCGCAACGGTTTGTCCGAACCCATGCGATTCCAGTCTCACCGCTTGTATCCAGCTGGAATGTCAGTTCCGGAAATGGCGTTCTAAAGGCAACTATGGGATACAGCTTGTGTCCAGTCGTCGTCTGCAGCAGAGAGTTTTATGCTGACTTCAAAGTATTGGACATACCGAACTTCGATGTGGTTCTAGGAATGGATTGGCTTGGAACTTTTTATGCTACCATCGACTGTCGTCAAAGGAGGGTAGTATTCGAGATTCCAGACCATCCGGTCTTCTATTTCAAGAGTGGAGACCGTATCTTGGAGCCAAGTACCTACAAAGCGAAGCCAAGAGAAGCAGTAGTTGCAGCAGCTCAAGCGGAAGAAGAATTAAGACTAGAGGTAGTTCGAGAGTTCGACGATGTATTTCCTGACGATATATCAGGTTTGCCTCCCGATCGAACTCTTGAATTCAGTATTGATTTAGTACCAGAAGCACAACCCGTGATCAAAGTACCTTATAGACTAAGTCCGGAAGGTTTGAAGGAAGTCCGAACACAGTTGGACGAATTATTGGCGAAAGGATGGATTCGTCCCAGCGCTTCAAGTTGGGGAGCACCTGTACTACTGGTGAAGAAGAAGGAAGGTTCATACAGAATGTGCATCAATTATAGAGCCTTGAACGAAGTCACAATAAAGAACAAGTATCCACTCCCGCGCATCGATGATTTATTCGATCAGCTAAGTGGATCTTGTGTTTTCTCTAAATTGGATCTTCATTCAGGTTATCATCAAGTGAAGGTCAAGGAAGCTGATATTCACAAAATAGCTTTCAGAACTCGCTATGGACATTACGAATTTCTAGTGATGCCATTTGGAGTGACCAATGCACCAGCAATATTCATGAACCTAATGAATCAAGTTTTCCGGGAGTACTTAGACAGGTTTGTTGTCATCTTCATCGACGACATCCTGGTATATTCTAAGAGTTGGAAAGAGTATGCAGAACACCTACGAATTGTCCTGGAAACTCTTTGACAACATAAGCTCTATGCCAAGTACAGCAAGTGCGAGTTTTGGCTAAAGCAAGTTGGTTTTCTTGGACATATCGTATCAGAAGAAGGAATTTCTGTGGATCCAGCAAAGGTTTCAGCAGTTAGCGAATGGCCTACACCAAAGTCAGTGAAGGACATTCGGAGTTTTTTGGGTTTAGCTGGATATTACAAAAGGTTCATTGAAGGATTTTCAAAGATAGCAACACCCCTGACCAAGCTCACACGTAAAGATGAAGAATTTGTGTGGTCAGAAGCATGCGAACAAGCTTTCGTAGAATTCAAGTCAAGATTGACATCTGCACCTATTCTCGTAATACGGGATCAATCTGGAGGATTCGAGGTGCATTGTGATGCATCTGGTAAGGGATTAGGATGTGTTCTACATCAGCACGGTAAGGTTGTGGCTTATACTTCAAGACAACTGAAGACTCATGAGCGCAATTATCCGACGCATGATCTGGAGTTGGCAGCCGTCATCTTTGCTCTCAAGATTTGGCGCCATTATCTACTTGGTGAACGAGTGAACATCTACACAGATCATAAAAGTCTGAAGTACGTGTTTACTCAGAAGGAGTTGAATATGCGGCAAAGAAGATGGTTAGAACTCATGGCGGATTTTGACATCAACTTGCAATATCACCCAGGGAAGGTGAACGTAGTACCTGATACTCTTAGTCGCCAACCATTATCGATGAATCTTACCGCTCAGTGGAAGCTTCAACAAGACTTGCATCAGATGGAGATTGAGGTAGTCATGCCAGGTAATGCTTCAAGTTTGATGAATCTACAAGTTCAATCAACCATTGTCAATCAGATCAAAGCAGCTCAAGCAAGTGATGCTAAGTTGAAAAGGATCAGAGAACAAGTGGAGAATGGACTCAGAACAGACTTCATCATCCATGAAGACGGATCTTTGAGATACGGCAGCAGGTTGTGTGTACCAAAAGGTCCTGTTCGGGAAGAGTTAATGAAAGAAGCTCACAGCTCTCCCTACTCAGTACATCTTGGAGGTACCAATATGTACAAAGATCTACGTCAGAATTATTAGTGGTATGTAATGAAGCGTGAAGTAGCCAGAAGCGTCGCAAAATGCTTGGTGTGTCAGCAAGTGAAGGCTGAACATCACAGGACAGCTGGACTACTTCAACCGTTACCAATCCCAGAATAGAAGTGGCAACACATCACGATGGATTTTGTGACTGCTCTTCCTCGCAGCACAAAGAGTAACGATGCTATATGGGTCATTGTGGATTGACTCACAAAGTCGGCTCATTTCATCCCATTTAGAGTTGGCCAATCAACTGAGACACCAGTAAAGAAGTACATGGAGGTAATAATCTATTTAAGATTTAAACTCTTCATAATGTACTATCTCTGATACCCATGAACTCATACAGGAAATTGTGAGACTTCATGGAGTACCGGTCTGTATTATCTCCGATCGTGACACCAGGTTCCGATCGCAATTTTGGCAGAGTCTGCAAGCAAGCTTGGGAACAAGTCTGAACTTCAGCACGGCTTATCATCCACAAACAGATGGTCAGTCGGAACGAACTATTCAGATCTTGGAGGATATGCTCAGAGCGTGTATGCTGGACTTCAAAGGATCGTGGGAAGATCACCTGCATCTTGTGGAGTTCGCATACAATAACAGCTACCAAGCAAGCATAGGAATGGCACCTTTTGCAGCATTATATGGAAGGAAGTGTCGATCACCATTAAGTTGGGACGACATCGGAGATAGGGAACTTCTTGGACCAGAGATGATAGTAGCGACCGCTGATATGGTTCGTACAATCAGGGAAAGGATGCGCATAGCCCAAGATCGACAGAAACACTGGGCTGATGCGAAGAGATGACACTTGGAGTTCCAGCCAGGAGATCATGTATTCTTGAAGATATCTCCGAAACCGCGGAGTGATCTGATTTGGAAGATGGGGTAAATTGAGTCCGAGATACATTGGACCGTTCGACATACTCGAACGAGTCGGTGAAGTGGCATACCGCTTAGCACTTCCTCCCTCATTGGAAGGAGTGCATAACGTGTTCCACATATCCCAACTCAGAAAGTATGTGAGTGACCCCGGCTACGTTCTTGATCATTCCGAGCTCACTATACAGCCCGACTTGTCTTGTGAGCAACAACCTGTGGAGATCCTGGACAGGAAAGTAAAGACACTTCGGAACAAGGAAGGTAACTTGGTCCGGGTAATGTGGAGGAAAGACACTCCAGGAGAATTCACTTGGGAAAGGGAAGATGAAATGCGTGCAAGATACCCTGACCTCTTTGTAAACTAGTCCTCAAATAAAATTTGTAAATTTCGAGGAAGAAATTTTTGTAACGAGGGTAGATTGTAACAACTCTAATTTTTGTATACATAAAATTGATTTAAATTTGAAGTATACTTGAGGTATTTAATGTTGCGTTACCACTTTAAGTATTTATTTTCCCACAATAATTACAAGAAAGAGCTTGTAGCTCATTGGTAACACCTTGCACTGCTGAACCAAGCTACCAGAGTTCAAATCCCCTGCCCCACATTATTTTTATATTATTTTTGTTTTAAATTCTTTGGAAGCCCAACAGTCCACACGCCATAACTCCTAAAACTTGAACTGAACTTTAAAAACTAAATATACCAGAGAACCCACCTGAAGACCATCTATCTCCCGACGCCTTGACTCGGCCGGCGGACCGGCCGACTCGGGCCGGCGCCGCCGGCCGGACTCGACCGGACCGCCGAGTCCCCTAAACGAAAAGGTTGGCTTTTGGTATTCCCAACCCCCCTGCACACACTTTAAATTAATGGATCGGTTCCAGAATACCCATTAACACCTAATTACTCAAATTTTAATGAATTTTCTATAATTTTTACATTTTTTTTTATCAAAAACCCCTTCACCTACCCTACCCTATAAATACACCCCCTACCCTCTACCCTCTCATCCCAAAACTCTTAGCTCACTCTCTCAAAAATTTTCCAAGAGTTGTGTACTTTGAAAACAAGTTCGCGGCGAACCTCCAACGAAATTCCAGCGGAAATTCTGGCGACATTTTGAGGAACAACCGGCGACGAAGCAACGCCTCGACAACCCCTTTAGTCCCCCATCACTTCCTTGCTTAATCGAAACCCGTAATTCCCATTCTATCCCTCTTTCTTATTCTCTAAAATACGAAGTTACAAAACCCGACGGAATCGGAACAAATCCGATTTCCGATTCGGTTTTCTATAAAATTTCACTTCTCACCAATTCAATCATGCTTAAACATCTTATTGTTGACTATTAAACATTTAACAAATAATTTGAACAAGTTTCATCACATGAAATGATAGCCTTTTCAATTTATCGTATTTTTCACTTAAATACCACAATGTTTCGATTTCACATTTAACCCCCTTAACCTTGCTATACATTTAAAGTAGAGCACGAGGTAATGACCTACCTCCACACACACGAATATACAACCTAAAACGATATCATCAAAAACTTAGAATACGATAAAACAATACTTTCATTTAAATACCATATTCTTAATAAAACCATTTCTAAAAGTTTTAGCTTTGATACACTTTTAAATAAATATCTCTTAGTAGGAAAACACGATAAGTTGTGGACATCGATCGTTTATCTAAACCTGACTTTGTGGTGTCTAGACTAGGCAAGTGAGAAATATAACTTTAAAAGGCCCGTCTCACGGTGATTCGTGAGCGAATCCCTCCTTTCCTCATTTGTACTTACCTGGCCACAATTGGCGGTGAAGAGGCGATTTGAGGCATCTAACGACTTATCGTTTAGACTATTTAGAAATAAGCTAGTTGACTTAAGAAACCCTGGAATCTAAAATACGTAAAATTGACATTTTTACAAATAAATACCTTTTACTTTATAAAACCGTTTTCTAAAGGATTTAGTATTTTACAATCTTTGCGAAGCGCCGTTACAACCCATTTTTGGGGAACCCGTTCGGGATGGTGCGGATTATCGCACATCCTCGGGCTTAGTAGTGCGAGATTCAGACCTCCGCAAGGAGCATTCGGCCTCGAAAGGTTTAAAATACGACATCTTAAGAAGATGAGATTTTTGGAATATAAAATATTTATTAAAATTATCTTTGTATAAATATATGTATTTTTATCATTTAAATATCTATTTTATTATAATATAAATATTTCACCTTTTTCTAAAAATCACAAGAATAAATTTTACACTAAAATACCATGAACTTCAAATAAATCAATATTATAGATAAATACCTTTATTTATAAAAACTAGGATATTTTCACTAGAAATGTCACAATATAAAATCCACCCTCATTATAACTCTAAAGACGAGTAATAAATACTTGAGGTGTATTTTGAAAAGTATATAAAAATATTTTTACATAAAACTCCTCAAGTTTTATAAATTACCCTAAGGACCCTAGCAATTATAAGACTTCGATTTACACTTCTAACTGTCTGACTCGGGTTTGAGTCTGATTAATCTGACTTGAATATGATTCAAGTCAATCTACAATCTACAATATTCCAATTCAATATGAACAAATGAATCCATGAATTCAATTATCAATTTATACAACTTGACTGAACCGAACCATGGATATATTCCTTTTACATGATTCTCAGTTATTCTATTTACATGACTCTACAGTTACAACCGTTTTCTGATATCATGATTTCGGTCAGTCAGTCAATCACTTATACAACCAATACAATTTACAAGATAACAATACAAATAAGACATCGCGGGGTTTAAGGGGTAGATTGGTACGAAAGGTGTTAAAGGTGGCACGGGGTGGTCAGATTAAGACACCTAACCTATATTCCATTGCTTTTGTACCGTGGCTTAACGGTTCCTTATACATTCCGTTTGCCCTGGTCTCTAGCATATAGAGACCCCCCTCATATACACTGGCATCCTTCTGTACCAAGCTACAAACAGCAGCGTTAACACAATATTACAACAATAGTATACAACTTTAAAAGATATCTTCTTATTCTGTCTATTCTACTTTCCTCTTACCTTTGGGACTTACCGAGCGACCTGTTCGCTGACAGCATTCTATTCCTTTCTTCTTTGAATATCGTCAGGTGATTCGGACCCGGCAGAGATCGAGCCATCTGCAGAAGACTTGGAGCAGTTTGCCGAAGATCCAGCACTTTAGTTCATTGTACACTTTTCCATTCAGTATTTTACATTTCCTGTTATGCCACTATTTAGGCATCTTTTTATTTCAGCTGTCTTTCCTTTTCATGCATTGTACAAAAGAATGTTAATAAATAATAGTTGTTGTTTTTATTATCTCTTGTTTCTTGTGTATTCTTTTTATATTGCTTAGATATGCTTAGCGTATATATTTCTGAGTATATACATAGCGGACCTCGTCGCGTCCCCTTCGCCGTACACTGGGAAGCGGGGTGTGACATACACACACATATCATATATATCACAGACACACACACTTACACTAACACTAAAATACCTTAACCATAACCCCCACCCTTAACTCTAACCTTAATTATCTTAACTCTAAACCTAATTACCCCCTTATAAATTCTTCACTGAACTATCCTTAGCTGTTGTTTTTTCACTAAATCATAAATCTAACCCTGACCTAACCTTAATCCTAAACCTACCCCTAACCATTAGTCCTAAGCCTAATCATAACCCTAACCTAACCAAACCGAAGCTTAATCCACAACTAATCTTATTCCCTTTACCATCATCAGCAATATCATCTAAACTTATTTTTCCCGGCCCCTCACCCGACCTACCCGGTCCCCGTTTACCTTCCCCGACCCTTTTCCCCACCACCACATCCGCCGCCGCCCACCACATCCCCAAACAACCCCAAAATGAAGCGCAGCAGCCACCGCCCGCAACCGCCGCCACTCACCACCTTCGCCACCACATCCGCCGCCGCCGCCGCCGCCGCCCACATCTCCAAACCACAGCCGTCGTCGCCGTCCACCACCGACCACCACCATAATTCAGAATCCTCAAATTGAAGCCCTACCCACCAAATTCAATTTACAAAAATAAAATTTTAAATTTATCAATAACTAACCGGTTGATGATTTCGACGGTGACGAGAAAACCGGGGAGAAGCTCAATGTTGATGAAAAGAGCGGTGCTGGAGGTGATGGAAGCGGCGTTGGAGATCATAGGAGGTCGAAGAAGACGACGAGGGAGGAGGTCGGAGGCGACGAGGAGGTCGAAGGCGACGAGCGCACATGGGAAAATTTTGGAGGAAATTGGGGAATTATGGTAATGTGGTAACGGGGGAGGATAACCTTTGTTTTTTTTTTAATCTTGAAATTTGTTCCTACGGATATATCTATAGGGCTTTATCTTGCGGCACCGTAGAGGCAACTGTATAAGTTAAATTTTAATAAGTTTTTATTTATATATGTCTCTACGGTTTTATCCGTAGGGGTATTAGTTGTCCGTATGGAGTAATCCGTAGGGACATTAGTTAATTACCCCTGCGGAATTTATCATCCATAGGGACAAGCCATCTTTATACCTGTGATTTATATATATTGTTCGATATTGAATTTTTATAATGACTCTTTTAAGTACAACCATTTCATTCCCCAGCCAACCCTCTGTTTCTTCCACAAACAAAATTATACAAAAATATAAGAAACTCTTTATCTACTCAAGAGATAAAACACCGAGCTATCTTGATATTAATGTCAATGGATAAGGCATATGATATTTATCTCTCTTTTTTCCCTTCTAATTTCTTGGTGTTAAATGTAAATAAATATAGTTTAAATTCAATGATGAGATTTGAACCAACCTCATGAACTCGGATACCATGTTTAACACTTTACACGAAGACATCATAACACTTAATAGATGCAACAAGATACGGATAAAATGGGTAATAAATTCTTTTTCTTCAAATATTAATTTTAAAGCAGTTACAAATTGATGAGCTCATAGTTTAACGCGGAGTTGTTGGGGAAAGCAGCGTTATGTCAAATCACAAACATAGGAGTCGCACGCATGGCTGTGTTACATCTCTCATGTGAACTCCATCTTAACAACTGATATTATACACACTAGTTTGTATCTCATGATATGAAACATAATTAACGTGAATAATAAAAGGGAAAAAAAAGGCTTGATCAAATGAACAATTTATCTCCCAGCTGCTTCTTGAAAAATAATTTTAAGCATCAACCCGCTATCGGTATAGCGATCGGTTATAGGAGTAGAGACAAAAGTACAAATCTTAAACAAATGAACAATTTAATTATCTATCTAAATCGTGCATGAAACCAAATCAAGTATATGTTTGCATTTTCCTAAGGGGATGTTTGTTTCATGAGGGTTGAGTATGGAATCAAGGGACCAACAATTTTTCTTATTCCTTTTAGTTTGGAGTCATGGGTTTGATTCATTGAGTGAAATTGTTGACCAGAGAGTTCACACATTATCATACATCATCAAAATCCAAGAGTTACTCTTTTTTGCCCTAACTTTTGGCTTGACTCTCGCATCCAGCATTTTTAATAACAAAAAAATAAAAATAGATATGGCTACTTTAATAATTATTAGTACAACATATTAATATGTGGTTGGAGTGACGGGGTCTATTCTTACCATAGGTTCTCAAACTACACCATTCTTTCAACTCCAAAAAACAACTCGATCTCTAAACAAACAAAAAACTCTTTCAATTTTGCTATCCAAAGAAACAAAAGACTTCAAACAAACACTAGACTTCATGCTGGCATCGGCCAAACAAGCACTAAGGTCCAACCTCTCATCAACTTCCAATTAAATGAGCTCAAATTAATGCGAGGTTAAATTAGTACTTGGCGATTAAACTAAACCCGATATGTCGGCCGCTACGCGTCAACCGACGCCGATTCTCGGCGAGCGTGCAGCACGAAGCTCGGAGGGCGAGGGAGGGGCAGGCCCGTAATTTTAAGGAATCGTTGAGGGGGTATTTTGGGAACAGTGAGAGAATTACAGCGAGCGTTTTCCAGCTCCCGAAGCGCTCGTGGTTGGCGCTAGCGGAGTTTGGAGATTCGCATGCAGACGAATGCGCATTGCTACAGAACAAACCCTGAACTGGGGGCATCTGACACGTGGGACCCGCTTCTTTGCCATGAATCAAAAAAATTATTAACTCGAAGAAGATAGAGAGCATCCTTTCACTAAGAAGTTGGCCGGCAAAAGTCCAAACTTGTGGGTGCTTCGTTCTTCTAGTGGGATAAATTACTTTTACGAGATGGATGCATTGTATCCGGACATAAAAAAAAAGGTTCTTGGGACATTCTTTGGATATATGATTTTTCCGGAACGCCATGGACGGTACATAAAAAACAGAGTCGGGTAAAATACAGAAATAGACCCTCGTTTTTGCGAAGTTAGCAAAATGTCTTAATTGGACATATTATCGTGAACCCACCTATTATTCATTCTGACATGTATCTATAGAAAGGAGGGTCTCACATCATTTAAAATTTAATTGAATGCATAGGACACATGGTATTTATCTTTTGGGTTTATATCAATAAGAATTACAATGGATAGGAAAAGTATTTCCATTTGGACATGCCTATCTCTTAAAGGTCGATATCTTGAAAACTAACCTTACCACAGTAGAAAGATAGATACAATTTATTTTAAGAAGGAAGGGTTTTCTTGAAAAGATGGAGTACTATTTACTCCATTTACTTTTATAAAATAAGAAAAGGTTTGTATGCATTAATTCCCAGAAGTGTAATAAGTTCTTACAAAATCCTTAACTTTTGTATAACTTTTTCTTTAAAAAAGAGGTTATCACGTCAGCTACACAATTGAGGACAGTGAATTTTGGTGGCCTCTCATATGACTTAACATTATAACCGTAGAGATAGGGATTTTATAAAAAAACATAAACATTGTTATAAGTAAAAACAAAGTCCTCAGTGTTAAAATAAACACCTAAAGTTCTTGAGATTACATTTAAGATATCAATATGTTAGTATATTTCAACCTTTTCATTTTATTACGCTTAATGTACAAATAGCGATTTTGCTGTAGCATTAGTTATTTCACTATAAGGTTAGATTCCTCTCCTTTCTAAAATAAGGTTAGCTCTCTTTTTCTTTGTTAGTTACATGACTAGAACTTATATCTTGCCAATCTTTCCGTCCTTTAAAACTTAAAAATGCCTTTATTTCCTTTTATGAGGCTTTATAAATAGCAGTTAAATAAGAATTAGAATGCTTGATTATTTTTTTCGTCATTATATATCTTTCCATTGTATGATATCTTCTAGAGGACCGATGACATGAAAATTGACGTGGCCATATCAAAATCACTCATCTCTAAAGAAAATGCAAAGGACTTTTTTTTTTCTTTGGCTAAAACCCTCATACCTCAAATGAGTAATTGTCATTTGGCCATATCATCTCCATAATAAAGTGTTTGGTTCTAGGAACCCAAAATGTATGTGGATTCTCAGTACCATAGATGAGTACACTAATAGATCATTTAATTGATTTCCTATTAGGTTGGTCCTTTATTCCACCTTGCATCCCATTGTTTGGTGGTTTTCAAATTTATATAGGCATATGAATTTGGAGGTAACCTTATCGAGATGAGATCAATTTTAGTCACCCCTACATACGACAAAAGATTAGACTACTTCTCATGCTATCCTCTCTTATTTCTTTCAAATTTATATAGGCATATGAATCCGTATGTAATTTAAGGCATAAAAACTACCACTAAAGCCTAAAATATTAACAACGCCATAGTCCAAACAAGCAAATGAAACCATAAAAGCATAATCATCAGCTCAAAACATACCACATCCAAAATAAATTATTTTTTATAATATATGTGACCATAACAGTGCTTGATCAAGTTCATTAATTTACATTTTACAGTAGTACCTGTACCCCGTTGTACATTAGGAACCATCCATACATTTTATCAGAGGAATGAAATCATACACATTGCAATGCGAGCATGAGAAAGTTCCATCAGCAAGTAGTCAATGAAAAAATTACTCGAATGCGAGCCTTTGGGTGCCAACAAGAGATGCATACTGCCCATTCCTCGCCAAGAGCTCGGAGTGAGTCCCGAGCTCTGCAATCTTTCCTCCCGAACACAACGCAATTAGATGGGCATTTTGAACAGTGCTTAATCTATGAGCAATTACCAACAACGTCCTTCCCTTCATTAAATGGTCGAGTGCTTCTTGAACCAATTGCTCGCTTCCCGCATCGAGGGCACTGGTTGCCTGCACAGAGTATAGTGAGAAAAAAAAAGTTGGCACTGTGCCCAAATTACACCTTAAATTTCATATGGAAAGATTTTACCTCATCCAGTATCAAAACAGGTGCATTCTTAAGAATAGCTCGTGCAATTGCGATTCTCTGCAGATCAAAGGAATAAGGTTAGCAAGCTTACTCTTTCTTAGATCAAAGACCACTGTTCCCAAAAGCTTGAGCTATTGGGTTGTGAGATAACGATGTTATATCAAGCTAACATAATATTAACACTCCCCATCACATGGTCCTTTGAACCACATGTAGACAGTAACGACAATAAATAGGAAATAATTAAATTTACTACAATTTGACGATGATGATGTTGTTGGGTAGTGGCCCTTGAGGGATAAAATGTGGATCAAACTAACATAATCTCTTAACACTCAGTTAAGCAATAAAATTTTGACTCGCTATCTGTCATTGCCCGCCGCTCAAGAGGCTTCCACTTTCACCAACTTGCGTGTCATAACCCTAAACCAGGCATATAATTTCAGGAATGCATGCACAAAAATGATATAAGCAGAGTGTTACAGATACTAATAGTATTGACCTGAGGAAGTGAGATTATAAATTCATGAGCATTGGTTATATCTTTAGAGACATCCTCATCGGGCAGCCCATATGCAATATTTTCACCAGCAGATACTGAGAAAAGGACTGGTTCCTGCAACATAATGTATTGTGACACTGGCCATTAAAAAGACTATGAAACTGGCTACACTGGCTTTGTCTATTTGAAACAACAAAAATGCCCAATGGATGATGGTTAATAACAGAACATGCACATGGGTGTCTGTGTGAGTTTAATTCCGACAATTAGACAATATTTCTAATCTGAGCGACTGATATAAGACTTCGTATATATTCTTTTTATAATTATATTGTTTTTTGGGTAAATTGTCAAAAAGCCCTTGTCTAAAAACCCCTGATATTTTCAAAATTGTTAGGAAGGGTCTACCGTGCAAAATCTTTGTGAAAAAACCCCTGAGCCGCATTTCATTTAGGCCTTTATTCCCTCCAACTGCTTAGATATTACAGACGACTTTTTAGATATTATAGGAAACTAGTATAAAGGGGGATTTAACTGGGCCTAGGGTTTTTTTAACAAGAGCAAAAGGCCTAGGGGTTTTTACACAAGTTTGAAGCGGGTGGGGGGGCGCTTTTTGACAATTTACCCTTGTTTTTTTATTGCTTTAGCCAGAAGAAGGGAGCTTGAAGATCTAGATATGAAGGCATGCAAACTTTTGTGGAGAATATTCAAAGTCTCAAGTCCATTTTAGAATTACTTTGAAGAACTTCATAGCTTTTGATAAGATTAATTCCTTTGATTGTTGATCAGGACTCCAGTTCTTTTTATTCTTATAACTAACAGCTATATGTTGTGATGTAATCCGTTGCGTCCCCATCCTTTATTTTCTTTCAGAACCTGATTAAAAATTGGGCTCATTATTTAATTCCTTCTTCCTATGATTATTTGCTTCAACTAAATATGCTAACCCTATACCTTCAATGACAATTGTGAGGTTGGTTTTTCTTTGTGATATCAATCACTAGTATAAAAGTGAAGAAACCTCCTATGAAACTTACGATGACAGATTGACAAAAAAAAAATCAGTGTGAGAAGGATGAAAATACCCAATGGTGACTTTTGGATTAATAAAGAATGCTATATTTGTATCCAGTCCTCAGAAACAAAACAACCACGAATAAAAAGTTGGCCAACGTCGCCTAATGCAGAATTGGCTAGATGCAACACATGAAGTACTCCATCTAGTCAAGATTGGAAATATGAATCTAGCGGACAGCCCAGTGAGAACAGGATTGTTCAAATAGATGAGGTTACAGAAACATTGAAAAGTATATGGCGAAACTTGAGAAAGAATAATACTAAACTATGAAATTGGATCATTGGAGGCAGGAAAGAAATGAAAGGACAATTTCTTCTTCGGGGAATTTTGATTGGATCATGTACAAGGATTTGGCGATTTTACACAAAAGAATGATCGTTTCAAAATATTCATTGTCAGAGCTGGTTTACATCGGATTGTTAATTGTTTGCTACTGGAAGAACAACTATGTTTACCGCAATGATTTCTTAGTAGATGATTTACATTTGTGACTGCTTAGGAGTAGCCTTTTAAGTTGCTTACAACTGAAAAGGCACTATGTATCTGTGATCAATTAAGATAACGAAATATCATGATTTTATTGGACAACTTCAAATTCCTGAACTCTGGACGTTGTCTTTGCTATAATTGAGATCAGTATTTACAAGGTATATATTACAGTTTACTTGGTAGCGATGTTATGTAAAGAAGATGCGTGGTGACTGGCGAAGGCAGAGTCTAGTATGGAAAGTGAAAAGCCTAGCGGATCGGGAAGGCAGGGCCTAGGCTTTAGTGGCAAAAAGCGCCAAGGCTTTTTCCATTAATAAATAAATAATAACGATGGAAAATTAGATCGATAGATATTTTAGAAACAAACATAACTAAAAATAGATAAGATAATTTTTTTGATGATTTTTTAAATAAGTTTCTCTGCAATATTAGGAATATATTAAAGCATTTTATGATGATATTTAATAAATAGGTCATATATGGTCTAAAAAATAATGTAATAGATTAGAGACAACAATAAGATTCAATTAATCTATTATATGAATTATAATTCACAATTTTAATAGAATAAGGGCTCCATTCCATATGGAGCTTCTAAAGTGGGTTGTAACGGAGCTTCAAGCACATAACGCAGGTCAAAGTGGGGTTTCAAGCCTCTAAAGCAGCACAAAGTATGTATCCTACCACTTTCTACGAAGCACATTGTGGCCACTTTCTGCTAAAGCGGGCTCTATGGGAGGTTTATGGGACTTTTTACAACAGTGCTTAGTTACTGAAACTTACAGAGTGATACAGCAAACAATTGGCAATAGAGTATTATTTTAGACTCTCATTCAAAACACTCACTTTACACACAGAAGAAATATTCAATATTCAATACGGAGGCCACACACATACACAAATGTTTACTGCACTTACCCAGGGACTACAATATTGTCTCTCTTGAGTGGGTTTGCATGTTTGAGTTTGTAGTATATACAGCGTGCTTAGTGAGTGTCCAAAGTATTTCCCACACCAATATGTTTAACAAATAATAACGAAAATGCAGATGGAACATTCAGATAACCTCTCAAAATGACCAAAATGATCCTGCGCACAGTTGCAAGCATGTTAGTAGATTATTTCCAACCGTGGATGAAAATTTTCAAAACTGCAAGTGTGGAGAAAAAATATCCCAAACTTCAGAATGCAAAGCTTAGGTGAATTCTTAGACTTGCAGAAGAGAATCATCCTATGGCATATCACAGTGAAAAGGGTGTATATTAAAACACAAACAAAAATATACCTGATTCACCAAAGACGCTAACTGAGCCCATTCCCTTTTGTCAAATGTTCGCACATCCTCCCCTCCTACGGTTATGTGACCTCTAGTTGGCCGATAATTTAATCATAAGAAGGGGGAAAAGGACCTTACATCTTTTTGTGTTAAGAGGAGCAAATGAAATGGGTAGTGTCTATTTCGAGCAATATTCTACCTCATAGAAGCATGCCAAAAGTTGTACAACAGTGCTTTTACCAGCACCACTAGGCCCTACAAGTGCTGTTATTTTCCCACATTTTAGTGTCAAAGTTAGGACATTCAATACATCTGCATCAGACCTCAAAGGATAGTAGGAGTACACATCTGTAGATGATAAGAGAAATGCATGTGTTAGAGATCCACTGTATATTAACAAACCAAATAAAGAACGAAACAACTAGGAATGGGGTCTAATGTACTTCTAAAAGGACATCAGGCTGCCAAGTAGAATTTCTCTACCTACATCATCTCTGTTTATATTATTTGGTAAGGGGAAAAATTCCCGTAATTAGTTATACCTTACCTAATGTTTAACATTCAAGTGAATGTGACAATCTCTCAGAAATCTCATTGTTTTCTTGGATTGTGCAGGAGTCACATGCTCCATGTAAAGATTACCGAAGTGTTAACCATGAGTACTTGAGCAGGAAAACAAATATGCCTGAATAAGGCATACACTAGAACTATTGAACAATCATTAACAAGGCAACTGAACCTTGAAAAACGCATGTAGGAGCATCCTATTAAATGATACTCCAGGGCATATTGATACTTCAACTTTCATCATCTCAAGTAATTTCAATCTAACATGACAGCGAAATTTCAGTAGCTTGCTTAATAGTAAAAACACATGATCTACTCTCTAATGTGAAATAGTATCTCTGATGACATGAATGGGACGCAGTCAATTTTATATTAACATGCATGCTACGGGTTACAGAGGTGTCCGAGTGAATATCCCCAGTGACAAGTTTGACACTTCTGGACATATGGATGGGGGAGATTTAAGATAATAAAATAGACAAATATGGGACATGATACATCACAATAGAAATTAATGCACGGGATAAATCCTAAAATTGTCAGAAAAAACCATGAAATAGAGATTAACTTTAAAAGTAGGAATAATGAAAGAACTACTTCAATACTTCACTTTAAAGCAGAGCATCATGTTTTACTGATTTAGCCCCTTGTAAAAGCATGTTTCATGCTCCACATGATACAGTCAACCGTGATGAATAGCTTAAATTCTAAGTGGTATGTATCCAATGCGTCCAAGTACACGACATCAAACATTAGGGCATCTTAATGAATTTTTGATATTGAACAATGTTTAAGGTGTGATGCATGTTGTTCGATGCAGTGTCCACATGTCATGTCAAAAAAGAAGGAGACTGCCTTATCCAAACTGATTTACATAACAAAAATACCTAAAATAGCAGAAAGCATAAGCCAAGAAACTACATAGAGAAACTGTATATGGATCAATATTGACAAAGAAAATAAAAGATTTGTAGTTATCAATTTATCAAATATGTGAACTCTAGAGGAAATAATCACAATTGGTGGTTCCAAACTTGTGTCGTAATAACGTATAAGTACTGTCAGTAAACCACTGTTTTCCATAATTGCAAATTAAATGTGGCAATGCACTCTGTTAATAAAGCCTTCTCGCAGTCATGCAAGAAGCCTGGTGGATGGAAACTTAAATCATTTTCTTCATTATTAAAAGGAATCTGTAAAAGTTATCAAGCTAACTATCTCGTGCTCCATAAATAAAGATTATTCTTCTAGACTAATCCATGTCACACATAATGAGCATGCCCTAGAAATGGCAGCAACATATTATATAGATACAGAACAGAGAAGCTAGGCATATACCAAATGTGTGATGTACAAGATATTAACAACTGAACAACATCAAGTGCAATAAAGCTGAAAAGAAAAGGAGGAAATAATTTATTGGCTTAATTAAACAAGAGTCCATACAAATCTATATAGAGAGAGTTATAAATCACCTCTCAATTTAATAACAAAATATATTCATAACTAATATCTACTAACTAAATATGCTCATAACTAATATATAATAACTAATTATATTTTTAATAAAACTGTTATTTTGTGGATTGCAGGGTGAACTAACAGTTGGAATCATGACTTCATTCATTGGCTACACATTTACTTTAACCTTTGCAGTAAGGATCATCTTATTATTTTTGAATATATATAATCATATGTTAGTCATGATTCAATCATGCCAAGCTTGAACAAAAAGATGAGTGAAAACCGGTCGAAGAAGAGGTTTGGTAAGGATTCTGCTAGTTGAGTCAAAAAAGAAACATGTTGGAGTGCAACAATCTTATCCGCCACCTTGTCACTGTAGAGTGTCTTTCGTCACACTATTGAGATAGGAATACGTGTGCATATCAGGCGTATCCAGATTCCCCTTGCGTGGGGCATCCTGGAATTTATTGATTGTGAGGATCCGAATCTCCGGCAGCCACGGACTAAACTGTCGTTAATTAGCCCTCGCTCTTGGGAGCGAGAAAACCTCCGATAAACATGTCAAACAGATCATGTGATCTCAATATGCAATATGCGCGGATTGTGTTTTGAAGATGTTTTGGATGTATCGGGAGCCTCATAGAGTTTACGGGGGTTCCGCTATCCGGATAGAGGGCTGGGGGTCAAGGAGGCTAGCAGCCTCCTTGCGGGGTGCAGGACAGCGCCCTATTAGAATTTTTTCTAATAGGAAAAGTGTTTTGAGTGTGGAACGTGTTTGTTTTTGAAAAATAACAGCGAATGGACGTGTTCATTTCAATTTTTATTCTATTTGTGATAAAAAGGATTTATTATTAAAAAGAAACATTTTTATTTTTATTTTATTTTATTTTTTGGGAAAAGAGGGGTGAAGAGCAACCTAAGGACGCGTGAAACGGCACATGGTCGCTGGTGCCAGCGGGGGTCATGTGCTCGGCACAACGGTCCACATGTCCGGCACGCGGCCGCTGCATCCAGCGGCCGCTGCATCCAGCGGCAGTGTGCACGTGGGCCACATGTGCAGCACATGCCCGCTGGAAACACCAGCAGGAAAGGGGATTTAGCCCTGGGCTGGAGTTGCACTCCCGAGGAATTTTGGAGTTAATTCTTAGAAAAAGAGGCATTTTATTTGGAATTAAACTCCCAAAAAGAATTTTTATTTTGAATTCGGAGTAGTTAAACTCCTAAAACATTTATTTTGGATTTAGGGGAGTCAAACTCCCAAATGATTGTTTTTGTTTGGAGTTAAACTCCCAAAAGAATTTTGAGAAGAAAATCATAGAGTTTTCTTGAAACTTCAAGATCTAAATTTTGGATCTTGGATGATGAAAGGGGGCCCCCTTTCTTCTTTTTTGAGCCTTGAAATGAAACTTTTGAGGATGGGCCGCCTCCTTCCTCCACTCCTTTTCTTGGATCTTGGGAAAAAAAGGTGGTGGGATTTAAAATCTCCTAGTTTAGAGATTTGATGGGAGATTTGAACCCACTTCAATGGTTTTATAGTGAAATACTATTTCTTTTTTAGAAAAGAGTTAAACTCTTGATTTAATTTAAAAGGAGAAAGAAGAATGTTTAAAACCTTGAAGAAAGAGGCACAGAACCCTAAATTGATATGAAAAGAATCTTGTTTGTTATCATCTATGATGATGCCTTATATAGGTATTACATTTTACATATTTCCCCTTGGACTTTATAAAATGGCACATGTGCCTTTTCCATACCATATGCTTTCTTTCTTTGCACATAAACCATGGGTTTATACAAAATTGGTTTTCTTGCCAATTTTTATTACATTTATTCATAAAAATTACATTAAGCTTATTTATTGCTTAACAATTATTCCTTCGGCATTGGGGGCCGGCCTCTTCATGCTTGGACTCGACTTGGGCATGGGCCCACTTGCTTAAACTTGGATTCAGGCTTAGTGTAACACCCGAGCCCAATAATACTATTTATATTACTAGTTGAGGGTTATATACTGCTCATTCCAATTTTCCTGATTTTCTGGTGTTTGTTGCTAAATTTCACCCGGTTAAGCCATTTTGGCACATAACAAATTTTAACTCCTAAAATGAAATTTAAGATGTCCATGTTGGCCTACTCGTCGCCACTAGTCGCGTGGTAGCGTCCGCGTATCGAGATTCCGTTCCGTTTGGCTAAACGGGCCAGTTTGGGCGACTACGCGCGCGTGCAAGTGTCCGACTTAGGGGCATGCATTTTAATCACTAAACATCTATTTTCAAAATTTGGAACCCGCTTAAAATCCTATAATTTGAATTTGGAATATTTGGGTGCAACCCGGGCGCGATTTGGAAATGTTTCATTTCGCGCCAAAAAGGGCCCGTTTCAATTTAATATCTAAACTAAATTATATATACGAATATATTCCTTAACAGTTCATTTCCATCAAATCCTTATTCAAATATTTTTCCTCACCTCCCTGCAGCCAATCACGAGAGAATAATTCTCGTGGGCCCCCCAACCAATCTCTTTCTTTATCTCTCTCTCTCTCTATCTAATCTCTCTCTGTCCCTCCCGCTAATCTCTCCGCTAATCTCTCTCTTTCTCTCCCGCTAATCTCTCCACTAATCTCTCTCTCTTTCTCTCCTTATAATCTCTCTCTCTCTCTTCTTGTAATCTCTCCCCTCTTCCTCCTGCAGCCCAGACCAGGCCCTTGCCTCTCCCCTACTCGCTGCATCTCGATCCAGCCACCTCCAAGCCCTCGCCGCATTCACCGTTCATCGCCGTCGACCCATCGCGGTTGCCATCCTTGATATCCCAGTAAGTTTATCAAAACCTCTCCCCTTCCCTTTTTCCCTTCACTGGTCGTTTTTGTCCGTGCATAGTTTGCTAACCGTCGTCGCTGTTTTGACATTTCGCCGGAATCCGGCCGTGCCGACGACTTGACCCGACATCCCAGCAAGGTACTCCGGTCCGTGTGGTTCCGCTGTTCGTTGTTTGGACTCGATCCGTGACCCGTGCATCCATCGCGTGTTTTCCGCCGACGTACGTCCGTTTTCCCGGTTCGCGAAACCGTCGAGGCAAGTATCCGAATACTTGCTCTAACATGCTAATACAAGATCAAGTCTTGCCATACATTTAATTATCATATTATTTAATTTAACCACACAGTTGATGGTAATACCGATATTTAGTATAACTTAGAATTGACGGTTGCAAGTATCACTTGCTACATGCTATACCCTACAATTATATATATTTTGACTCATTAAACCTGCAAAACTTAACTCGGTATAGTGATTTTCTTATTTAATTGCAGTATAATATAATATAAGTTAATATTAAATCAGGTTCTCTCTATATATGTCCTCTCATCAACCTCTTTTACCATTTCACATACATCGCTCACAGCCCATTCACAATCTAATGGGACAAACATGATTCCCCACTTTTATTAATTTATTCTTCTTGATTTATGCAATAGAATATCAGCTTTATTTTTATCGAGCCTGGTGGCTTAGGTCAGCATGAATGCTAACCATGGGCATGATAACCATATTGAGCAAAGATTATTGGGCTAAGGCCGAATTAGATTTTTAAAAAAATAATAATAAAAAAAATAATAAAATAATAATAAAATAATAATAATAATAAATAAATAAATAAATAAATTTTGGGAGGAAAGATCAGGTGAACTGTTAGACGCATCTTTGATGTTTACTTTCAATATTGTTATGTGCGCATTCTCCATCTTTTTCTACTCCATTTTAATAGTGCTATGTGGTTATATTTGGTAATTATACTACCTTTTCAGTAGATGAACATTTCTACACTCTTGGGTATTTTTTTTAACCAAAAGCTGTTAATACAATAAAACGGCTGCACTATATTAATGCACTATTGTGATTGGATGAACTGCTTATTGTTGTTTCACTTTATTGCTTACTTTCTGCTGTTAATCCTAATTCGATTATATACCCGTTGTGAGCACACCCTCGATTGTGTTACATCTTGACCTGACCTTGCTACACATGACATATATATATACCGATACACCGGACATGATACCCTTTACATATCGACTCAACCTGTTGAAACGTGACCTGACCTGTTACCTGATTTCATGCCTAATGCCGACAAACCTGACAATTCCTGCTGTCTATCCAGACAGACTTACTTTTACCTGATTTTGTGTTGGCATTAGTCCTTGACTACTGAATACCTGACTTAAATACATAACCTTGGGGGTAAGGGAAAATCAATGATGAAACCTGACTTGTAACTCAACAGTTCGACACTTATACTGATCAGTTCTATGGGCTAGGCCAGCCCCGGGATGATGCTGCTGACATCATTCATCTGTACATATTCCTGTTTAATGCCTAGCGGCATGTCTCGGTTTCAGCCCGAGAATCTGGACCGTAGTCCCGGGCACGCACGGGATATTATTGAGTTACATTGACGATTCCATTAAATTGATTTCATAAACTGTAGAATAGATAACTCGGTAGTTTAGTTCAGATTACTCATTGCACGTCACATATACTTATACTCTTAACTGTTCCATATCCATGTTATTTGTTATACCCATATTATTGTTCATACTCATGCCTGCATATCTTGTTACCTCCTGATTATATTCTATTATTTGATATTATGACGCACTGACGTCTGGGTTTTGCATGGCCCAGATCCTTTATCTCTATCACCGGCTGATCAGGAGTATTTCAGCTGCCAGGCCGAGCAGTGAGGATCTTGTTAGTGTTTAGTTTAGTTTAGTTTTCTTTCAGTACTTTCATTTCCTGTTGTGAGCCCGTATTTGAGACGTATTTCCAGATGTTATTGTTTATTGGATATATTGCTTCCGCATATTATGTATTGACTCGTTTATTCTGGCATATGGACATGTACTAGATAGTTTATTTTATTTTACTGTTCATGATATCATATAGACAGCCGCAATGTGACTGTGGAGGGATGTTTCCTAACCACAGGTAGCATGGTTGGCTCTGTCACGTGCCGATCGTAGCGCACTCTGGGAAGCGGGGCGTGACAGGGTCTTTTGGTATCAGAGCCATAGGTTATAGGTTAATCGAGTTTGATTCTTTTGTAGTTGGGTATTGGACCCAATACACGAATCAGAATACTCGTATTTAGGAACATGTCCTGCCACCTTGTTATCGTGATTCTTGAATCATATCTTTCTTTTATCCTTCGTCTTGACGATATGCAAACAACTTTGCATCTCGGCTTGAAACCCTTTTGGTTCACTATTGTTTCTTCCTGTTTCTTGATTCGGATACTAGGATTTGGGCGACTTGAGTGGAGTTATGTGATTGTACCCATGAACTGCAGCATGGTTACAATGCGGTACTCTATTTAAGTAACTTAGAGTTCTGGTCTTGATTCATTTCCTTGCCCCATGGTCGTTAAATTGTCTTGCTTACCAGTTATTATTTCATCGCCAGCTTGAATCATATTTACCGTGCTTTACCCTCTTCAGTATCTTGATTTCGGATGAAATCATCTTGGTATCTTACTTATTCATGTTTTCCTCGCATTAGAATTATTCAATTCTGGTGCAGCCCTTTGTTTGTTGTTGTCTTGGGAATGGATTTTCGCGGCACTTTCCACGCTCATATTAATTGTAAGGAAAGGAAAGTGATTCTCTAGATTCCCGGACATCCGGAGTTTATTTGCTGGAGGAAGCTGTTTTGTCGGGCCAGTCGAGTTTAGGGCTAGGCCGACAAATAATGTTCTTTCGTCGATAGAAGTTGATAAGGAAGAAGCGCTGGCTATAATTTGAGAATTCATGGACGTGTTCGAAGACATCTCGGGATTATCGCCAAAACGAGATGTGGAGTTCGCGATTGATCTTGTTCCTGGTACAGCGCCAATCTCAAAGGCGTACTATCAAATGGCACCAGTGGAGTTGGAAGAAGCCAAGAAGTAAGTTACCGAATTACTTGAGAAGGGTTAGATTCGCAGCAGCAATTCATCTTGGGGAGCTCCAGTTCTTCTAGTGAAGAAGAAAGATGGCACAAAGAGGATGTGCATTGATTATCGAGAATTAAATCGGATGACTATTAAGAACAAGTACCCGATCCCTCGTATTGGCGAATTATTCGAGCAGCTTAGTGGCGCGAGGGTATTCTCGAAGCTGGATTTGCGATCCGGTTATCATCAAGTTCGAGTTAAATCAGAGGATATTTGCAAGACTGCGTTCCGAACTCGATATGGGCATTACGAGTATTTAGTGATGCCATTCGGAGTAACGAATGCACCGGCGATATTCATGGACTTGATGAACCGAATATTTTCACCATTCTTGGACCAGTTTATAGTGGTGTTTATCGATGATATTCTGGTGTATTCAAGGAGCCAGGAAGAACATGCCGAACACTTGAAGATCGCACTGCAAACGTTGAGGCAAGAAAAATTGTATGCAAAGATGAGCAAGTGCGAATTTTGGCTTGAAGAAGTGAAGTTTTTGGGGCACGTCGTATCCGGAGAGGGAATCGCTGTTGATCCTGAAAAGATTGTAGCAGTTCAAGATTGGCCGATTCCGAAGAACGTAGCAGAGATCAGAAGTTTTCTTGGACTTGCCGGATACTACAGAAGGTTTGTAGAGAATTTTGCTCGTTTAGCTGAGCCTTTGACCAAGCTTACACGGAAGGAGGTACCATTCGTATGGACGAATAGTTGTGCGTCAGCTTTTGAGGCGTTGAAGCAAAAATTGATAACCGCTCCTATTCTGACCGTACCAGATGGTTCCGGAGGATTGGTTATTCACAGTGACGCATCTGGGAAAGGTTTAGGGTGTGTTCTTATGCAGCATGGGAAGGTCATAGCATACGCATCAAGACAATTGAAGACCCATGAGAAGAATTACCCAACTCACGACTTGGAGCTAGCAGCTGTAATATTCGCTCTGAAAATTTGGAGACACTATTTGTTGGGCGAAAGGGTAGAAGTATTCACCGATCACAAAAGCCTAAAGTATGTGTTCACACAGAAAGAGCTCAATATGAGGCAGCGTAGGTGGTTGGAGCTTATGGCTGACTATGATCTTGATCTAAAATACCATCCGGGAAAAGTTAATGTAGTGCCGGATGCGCTTAGCCGATTGCCAGCAATTCGGATGTTGACCGCACAGAAAGAGCTTATCGATGATTTTCGGAGATTCGGGTTGGAGATCCTGCTACCACACTCTTCGGGACAGTTGATGCCGCTGCAAGTACAGTCGTCATTGATTGATAATATTAAGGCAGCGCAATCGCAAGATCCAAGATTTCAGAAGTTTCGAGAGCAAGTTGAAGCGGGACTCCGGACGGACTTGTTGATTCATGAAGATGGCTCGTTGCGATATGGTAGTCGTTTGTGTGTGCCGAAAGGAGACATTCGTGAAGAGCTTATGAAGGAGGCACACAGTTCAGCTTACTCTGTACATCCCGGGGGTACAAAGATGTACCGAGATATTCGACAGCACTTCTGGTGGGAAGGTATGAAACGAGAGATCGCTCGCTTTGTAGCAAAGTGTTTGGTGTGTCAGCAAGTTAAGGCTGAACATCAAAGGGTAGCCGGTTTATTGCAACCACTTCCAATTCCTCAATGGAAGTGGGAACATATAACCATGGATTTCGTGACAGCTTTACCGCGGAGTCCAAAAGGCAATAATGCAGTTTGGGTAATTGTTGATCGATTGACCAAGGCAGCTCATTTCATTCCGTTTCGAGTTGGTCAGTCGACGGAAGCGTTAGCAGAACGGTACATACAGGAGATTGTGAGATTACATGGAGTACCTGTGAGCATCGTTTCCGACCGTGATACCCGATTTTTATCGCACTTCTGGAGAAGCTTACAGGAAAGTTTGGGGACCCGATTGAAGTTTAGCACTGCTTATCATCCCCAGACAGATGGCCAATCAGAGAGAACGATCCAAACTCTTGAAGACATGTTGAGAGCGTGCATGTTGGACTTCAAGGGTTCATGGGAGGATCATCTACACTTGGTGGAGTTTTCTTACAACAATAGCTTCCCAGCAACTATTCAGATGGCTCCGTTTGAAGCTTTATATGGTCGTAAGTGCCGTTCACCTGTTTGTTGGGATGATGTTGGTGAACGAAGATTATTGGGACCAGATTTGGTAGTACAGACCGTTGAGAAGGTTAACGCAATCAGAAAGCATATGAAGGCAGCTCAAGACAGACAGAAAAGTTGGGCTGACACGTCAAGAAGGCCTCTAGAGTTCGCCGTGGGTGATTTGGTATTCTTGAAGATATCACCGACTAGAGGGGTGATTCGCTTTGGGAGTCGGGGAAAGCTTAGTCCTCGATTCGTGGGACCCTTCGAGATATTGGAGCGTATTGGAGAGGTAGCGTACCGTTTGGCGTTACCACAGTCCTTGGCAGGTGTGCACGATGTGTTTCATGTATCTCAGCTATGGAGGTATGTTCGAGATGAAACCCACATTTTGGATCATTCGGAGTTGACTGTACGGGAGGACCTAACTTTTGAGGAGCGACCGGTTGAAATCAAGGATCGAAGAGAAAAGATTCTTAGAAACAAGGTTATCCCTCTTGTGCTAGTCTCTTGGGGTAATCGATCGCATGGAGAATCCACTTGGGAGCGAGAAGACGAGATCCGGCAGAAGTTTCCTCATCTTTTCCTGTAGTTATCTACTTTGTACTCTTGGAATTTCGAGGACGAAATTCTTTTTATAGTTGGGTATGATGTAACACCCGAGCCCAATAATACTATTTATATTACTAGTTGAGGGTTATATACTGCTCATTCCAATTTTCCTGATTTTCTGGTGTTTGTTGCTAAATTTCACCCGGTTAAGCCATTTTGGCACATAACAAATTTTAACTCCTAAAATGAAATTTAAGATGTCCATGTTGGCCTACTCGTCGCCACTAGTCGCGTGGTAGCGTCCGCGTGTCGAGATTCCGTTCCGTTTGGCTAAACGGGCCAGTTTGGGCGACTACGCGCGCGTGCAAGTGTCCGACTTGGGGGCATGCATTTTAATCACTAAACATCTATTTTCAAAATTTGGAACCCGCTTAAAATCCTATAATTTGAATTTGGAATATTTGGGCGCAACCCGGGCGCGATTTGGAAATGTTTCATTTCGCGCCAAAAAGGGCCCGTTTCAATTTAATATCTAAACTAAATTATATATACGAATATATTCCTTAACAGTTCATTTCCATCAAATCCTTATTCAAATATTTTTCCTCACCTCCCTGCAGCCAATCACGAGAGAATAATTCTCGTGGGCCCCCCAACCAATCTCTTTCTTTATCTCTCTCTCCAATCTTCCGCTAATCACTCTCTCTCTCTCTATCTAATCTCTCTCTGTCCCTCCCGCTAATCTCTCCGCTAATCTCTCTCTTTCTCTCCCGCTAATCTCTCCACTAATCTCTCTCTCTTTCTCTCCTTATAATCTCTCTCTCTTCTTGTAATCTCTCCCCTCTTCCTCCTGCAGCCCAGACCAGGCCCTTGCCTCTCCCCTACTCGCTGCATCTCGATCCAGCCACCTCCAAGCCCTCGCCGCATTCACCGTTCATCGCCGTCGACCCATCGCGGTTGCCATCCTTGATATCCCAGTAAGTTTATCAAAACCTCTCCCCTTCCCTTTTTCCCTTCACTGGTCGTTTTTGTCCGTGCATAGTTTGCTAACCGTCGTCGCTGTTTTGACATTTCGCCGGAATCCGGCCGTGCCGACGACTTGACCCGACATCCCAGCAAGGTACTCCGGTCCGTGTGGTTCCGCTGTTCGTTGTTTGGACTCGATCCGTGACTCGTGCATCCGTCGCGTGTTTTCCGCCGACGTACGTCCGTTTTCCCGGTTCGCGAAACCGTCGAGGCAAGTATCCGAATACTTGCTCTAACATGCTAATACAAAATCAAGTCTTGCCATACATTTAATTATCATATTATTTAATTTAACCACACAGTTGATGGTAATACCGATATTTAGTATAACTTAGAATTGACGGTTGCAAGTATCACTTGCTACATGCTATACCCTACAATTATATATATTTTGACTCATTAAACCTGCAAAACTTAACTCGGTATAGTGATTTTCTTATTTAATTGCAGTATAATATAATATAAGTTAATATTAAATCAGGTTCTCTCTATATATGTCCTCTCATCAACCTCTTTTACCATTTCACATACATCGCTCACAGCCCATTCACAATCTAATGGGACAAACATGATTCCCCACTTTTATTAATTTATTCTCCTTGATTTATGCAATAGAATATCAGCTTTATTTTTATCGAGCCTGGTGGCTTAGGTCAGCATGAATGCTAACCATGGGCATGATAACCATATTGAGCAAAGATTATTGGGCTAAGGCCGAATTAGATTTTTAAAAAAATAATAATAAAAAAAATAATAAAATAATAATAAAATAATAATAATAATAAATAAATAAATAAATAAATTTTGGGAGGAAAGATCAGGTGAACTGTTAGACGCATCTTTGATGTTTACTTTCAATATTGTTATGTGTGCGCATTCTCCATCTTTTTCTACTCCATTTTAATAGTGCTATGTGGTTATATTTGGTAATTATACTACCTTTTCAGTAGATGAACATTTCTACACTCTTGGGTATTTTTTTCAACCAAAAGCTGTTAATACAATAAAACGGCTGCACTATATTAATGCACTATTGTGATTGGATGAACTGCTTATTGTTGTTTCACTTTATTGCTTACTTTCTGCTGTTAATCCTAGTTCGATTATATACCCGTTGTGAGCACACCCTCGATTGTGTTACATCTTGACCTGACCTTGCTACACATGACATATATATACCGATACACCGGACATGATACCCTTTACATATCGACTCAACCTGTTGAAACGTGACCTGACCTGTTACCTGATTTCATGCCTAATGCCGACAAACCTGACCATTCCTGCTGTCTATCCAGACAGACTTACTTTTACCTGATTTTGTGTTGGCATTAGTCCTTGACTACTGAATACCTGACTTAAATACATAACCTTGGGGGTAAGGGAAAATCAATGATGAAACCTGACTTATAACTCAACAGTTCGACACTTATACTGATCAGTTCTATGGGCTAGGCCAGCCCCGGGATGATGCTGCTGACATCATTCATCTGTACATATTCCTGTTTAATGCCTAGCGGCATGTCTCGGTTTCAGCCCGAGAATCTGGACCGTAGTCCCGGGCACGCACGGGATACTATTGAGTTACATTGACGATTCCATTAAATTGATTTCATAAACTGTAGAATAGATAACCCGGTAGTTTAGTTCAGATTACTCATTGCACGTCACATATACTTATACTCTTAACTGTTCCATATCCATGTTATTTGTTATACCCATATTATTGTTCATACTCATGCCTGCATATCTTGTTACCTCCTGATTATATTCTATTATTTGATATTATGACGCACTGACGTCTGGGTTTTGCATGGCCCAGATCCTTTATCTCTATCACCGGCTGATCAGGAGTATTTCAGCTGCCAGGCCGAGCAGTGAGGATCTTGTTAGTGTTTAGTTTAGTTTTCTTTCAGTACTTTCATTTCCTGTTGTGAGCCCGTATTTGGGACGTATTTCCAGATGTTATTGTTTATTGGATATATTGCTTCCGCATATTATGTATTGACTCGTTTATTCTGGCATATGGACATGTACTAGATAGTTTATTTTATTTTACTGTTCATGATATCATATAGACAGCCGCAATGTGACTGTGGAGGGATGTTTCCTAACCACAGATAGCATGGTTGGCTCTGTCACGTGCCGATCGTAGCGCACTCTGGGAAGCGGGGCGTGACACTTAGGCCCGGACCCGTTTTGGAGAGCCTTGACTTTGACTGTGGGGTGTAATTTTTTACCACAATAAAGTGACCCCTATCAATGAATGCGCACTGCGTATATGGGCCGTGTGTATAAAATTAATGAATCTTGTTTTGTGAAGAGTTCGATTTTCGGGGTATTTGATTTGATTCCTTTTTACGATATGAAGTTCGATGCCCCCTTTTTGCGACATAGCGGTCGGTACTTGACTTGGTTTCTTTTTGCAAATTGAAGGTTGATACTTGACTTGGATTCTTTTTGCGACATAAAGGTCGATACTTCCTTTCTGCGACGTAGACCTGGCTCCTTTTTGCGACATGAAGGTCGATATTTCTTTTTGCGACGTCGCGGTCGATAGTTGAATTTGCTCCGTTTTGCTACATGACGGTCGATACTTGGATTTGTTCCTTTTTGAGACATTGCGGTCGATCTTGACGTGGCTCTTCTTTGCAACATGAAGGTCGATGCTCCTTTTTTGCGACGTCGCGGTCAATGGTTGAATTTGCTCCATTTTACGACATGGCAATCAATGCTTGGATTTTGCTCTTTTTTGCGACATGGCGATCGATCTTAACTTGGCACCTTTTTCCGACATGAAGGTCGATATTTGTTTTTGCTACTTTTTGCGACATGGCGGTCGATACTTGGTTTTTGCTCCTTTTTTGCGACATGGCGGTCAATACTTTGTTTTTGTTTCTTTTGGTGACATGGCGGTCGATATTTGTTTTGCTCCTTTTGGCGACATGGCGGTCAATACTTGGATTTACTCCGTTTTGCGACATGGCTGTCAATGCTTGGATTCGCTCCGTTTTGCGATACGGCGGTCAATATTCGGCTTTACCTGCTATCAGAGGATTTAGGAATTTTAGTCTTAGTTTGGCATTGACATTATTACACTGGAATAGTGTCAGAAGAGACTCATCATCTGTCGTTGGGGAATTTAGGATTTTGATCTTGATTTGGCATCAGTATCGCTATACTGGAATAGCGTCGAGAGCGGCTCGTCATTTGCCTTGAGAAGACTTGGGGTTTGGGTATTAGGTCGGCATCAGCACCTTTAACACTGAAGTGTAGTGCCAGAAACGACTCATCATTTGCCTTTTTGCGACATGACTGCTAGGAGCAGCGGGCCACATGCGCGGCACGTGGCTGCTGGGAGCAACAGGTCACGTGCGCGGCACGTGGCCGCTGGAAACAACAGCGGAAAAAGGGGCTTAGCCCCTAGACAGGGAGTTGAACTCCCGAGAGACTTGGGAGTTAAACTTCTAGAAAAAAAGGATTTTACTTGGAGTTAAACTCCCAAAAAGGATTTTTATTTTTAATTCGGAAGAGAAACGCCTAAAACATTTATTTTGGATTTAGTGGAGTCAAAACTCCCAAAAGATTTTTTTTTTGTTTGGAGTTAAACTCCTAAAAGATTTTTGAGAAGAAAAGCAAAGAAAAAAGTCTCTTGAAACTTTAAGATCTAAATTTTGGATCTTGGATGATGAAAGGGCATACTTTCTTCTCTTTTGAGCTTTCAATCCTCTTAAAAATGAAACTTTTGGAGATGGGTCTTCTCCTTCCTCCTCTTTTTTCTTGGATTTTGGAAAAAAGGTGGTGAGATTTAAAATCTGCACTTGTAGAGATTTGAAAACTCCACTAAATGCAAATGGTCTTCCCACGAACTTTTAAAATCTAACATGCATGCTCTTAATATATCTTCAAGAGTTTGGATCGTTCTTTCAGACTGGCCATCTGTTTAAGGATGATAGGCCGTGCTAAACTTCAAGCGAGTTTCCAAACATTCCTGTAGACTTCTCCAAAAGTGTGATAGAAACCGAGTATCACAATCAGAAACGATACTCACGGGTACTCCATGCAATCTCACAATCTTCTGCATGTACCGCTCCGCTAAAACCTCCGTCGACTGACCATTTCGAAATGGTATGAAATGAGCTGTCTTGATCAATCGATCGACAATCACCCAAACTGCGTTATTGCCCTTAGGACTCCGTGGTAAGGCTGTCACGAGATCTATGGTTATGTGTTTCCACTTTCATTGAGGAATCGGAAGTGGTTGGAATAAACCAACTATCCTTAAATATTCAGCATTGACTTGTTGACACATCAAGCACTTCGATACGTAACGAGTAATCTCCATTTTTATGTCTTCCCACCAGAAATGTTGTCGCAGATCTCTATACATCTTCGGATGTACTGAATATGCGGAACCACGAGTCTCCTTCATGACTTCTTCACGAACATCTCCTTTAGACACACATAAACGACTTACATATCTTAACAAGCCATCTTCATGAATCAACAGATCTTTTCGAAGTCCTGCTTCCACTTGTCCTCGAAACTTCTGTAATCTTGGATCATGCGACTGTGCTGCCTTAATGTTATCAATCAAGGATGACTATACCTGTTACTGCATCAACTATCCCGAAGAATCTGGTGGTACAATCTCCAACTCAAACCTCTGAAAATCTGTTATAATCTCCTTTTATACAGTCAACATCTGTATCGCTGGCAACCGACTTAAAACATTCGATACTATATTAATTTTTCCCGGATGGTACTTTAGATCAAGATCACAGTCAGCCATCAGCTCTAACCATCTACACTGCTTCATGTTGAGCTCTTTCTGTGTAAACACGTATTTTAGGCACTTATGATCAGTAAATACTTTTACCATTTCGCCCAATAAATAGTGTTTAGCTCCAAATCATGAGTTGAGTGGTTCTTCTCATGAGTCTTCAATTGTCTCGACGCATAGGCTATGATCTTCTCACGATGCATTAGAACGCATCCCAAAGCTTTTCCAGATGCGTCGCCGTGAATAACTAATCCTCTGGAACCATCTGGCACTGTTAGAATAGGAGCGGTGATCAATCTCTGTTTCAACACTTCAAAATCTGACACACTTCTCAGTCCATACGAACGGTACCTCCTTCGTATTTGCTTGGTCAATGGTTCTGCTATTCGAGCGAAATTCTCTACAAACCTTCTATGGTATCCAGCAAGCCTAAGGAAACTTCTGATCTTACCTATATTCTTTGGAATTGGCCAATCATGAACAGCTGCAATCTTTTCGGGGTCATCAGCAATTCTATCTCTGGATACAACATGACCCAAAAACTTTACTTCTTCGAGCCAAAACTCGCACTTGCTCATCTTAGCATATAACTTTTCTTGTCTCAACGCTTGCAGTGCGATCCTCAAGTGTTCTTCATGCTCTACTTTGCCGCTCGAATAAACCAAAATATCATCAATAAACACCACTACGAACAGATCCAGATATGGTGAAAAAATTTCGATTCATCAAGTCCAAAAATACTGCCGGTGCGTTAGTAACTCCAAATAGCATCACCAAGTACTCGTAATACTCATATTGAGTTCGGAACGCCGTCTTGCAAATGTCTTCTGCTTTCATCCGAACTTGATGATACCCAGATCGCAAATCCATCTTAGAGAATACTCTCGCGCCACTGAGTTGATCGAATAATTCGCCTATGCGAGGAATTGGATACTTGTTCTTAATAGTCACCCGATTTAATTCCCGATAGTCGATGCGCATCCTTCGCATGCCATTTTTCTTCTTGACTAGAAGAACTGGAGCTTCCCATGGTGAACCGCTGCTGCGAATCCAATCATTCTCTAGTAATTCGATAACTTATTTCTTTATCCCTTCCAGTTCCACCGGTGCCATTAGATAATAAGCCTTTAAAATTTGCGCTGCTTCAGGAATAAGATCAATCGCGAACTCCACATCTCGTTTTAGCGGTAAACCCGAGATATCCTCGAACACATCCATAAAATCCCGATCTACTGCTGGTACTTCCTTGTTTACTTCCATTGACGAGAAAGAGGCACTTGTTGGCCTAGCTCTAAATTCGACTAGCCCGACAAATCTGCCACATTCCAAGAAAATGTACTCCGGATGTCCAGAAATATAGAAAATCACTTTTTCACCCTACAATCAATGCAAGCGTGGAAAATGCTAAGAAAATTCATTCCCAAGCCAACATGATAGCTGTCGGTATCAATCACCAAGAAATCCGTGAATAACTTCCATCCGCAAATAACAATTGAGCAACCCTTGCACTCACTACTAGATACAATTCTTCCATTCTCAGTGTGTGTCCCAGCAACTAGACAGGGCCATGTGTGGGATAGAGTGTGCACTAATAAACTTGGACGATATAAAACAATGGGATGCACCAGAATCGAATAATACTAATGCGGGAAAATTATAAACAAGTAAGATACCTGAAACAACATCGTCTGACGTCTTGGCCTCCTCGACCGTCAAGGTGAAGGCTCGTCCTTGACTAGGCCTCTGAGTAATATGCTTCTGCCCATAAGTCTGCTTCTGCGGTGGTTTTTGAATATCGTCTCTCGATCGTAGCTTCGAAGGGCATGCACTAATGGTATGGTCAGCTGATCCACAAACTAAACAAAGTCTGAGCCTCCTTTGACACTCTTTCTGCGTGTGTCCGAGTAGACGGCAGAAGTCACAAATCACATCCCATTTTTGATCTGATACAAAAAGCTTCTTCATAGGTAGTCCCTTATTTGTTTACCGGAATGCTTCTACGTACAGGAGCTCTGTGTCACGCCCCGCTTCCCAAAGTACGGAATACGGAAAGCAACGAAGGCCAGCCATGCTATCTACGGTAAGGAAAGATCCTTCCATAGTCACATAAAGGTTGTCTAGTTAAACATGTCAAAGATAATATCCAATAACAGGGAGATAACACTGATAATCATGCTGCAACAAAAACCATAAGGAATACTAAAAATAGGTCCACTAGATAATCGATGCAAATAAAGATCTAATACAATAGGTTCGAAATAAAAAAATTCGAAAAAGATACATAAGCCCTAATGTCCCACAGGGGCGCACATGCTAAATACTAACTAAAGGAAATAAACCTACGGCTACTGATCTTCGTCAAAGTCCTGATAGCCACTCCAATCCTGCTCAGCCTGCTAATCCGTTTCTAAACCTGAGATGGCAAATCTCAGGGATGTCAGAACATCCCAATAAGTACTCAACGTATAAGATGTGTGTGGTGTGATAACATGAATATATGAGTATAGTGAAGCCCGTATGCGAAAGTAGATAAATATATATATATATATATATATATATACTATGAAGCTGACATGTAAACCGGTCAAGTCATAACCTAACTGGTTACTAAAAGGTAATCTATCCTATCGTGAGTTCGAATGTGTGCGTCAACCTCTGCATGAGTATTCCAAACCCAAGGGTAGGCCCCAGGGGCTAGGAAACACGAGCCCAACTGCGGGATGAACATGCGAACGATATAGCCCGATACAAGCTGTAATAACATGCGACCGATATAGCCCGTTACGAGCTGTAATAACACGCGACTGATATAGCCCATTACGAGCTGCCGGCATAGGACTCCTGAGATCCTGTTGTACGAACACACACTCAAACTACCCATACATCCTGCGTATTCGTATCTACTATGGTAATAAATAGATCACTAATTAAGAATGCTGAAAAAACTGGAACTTGTAATATGGTAATTGTATAGAATTGAAACTGGTAAGTAGTAGTGTGTCATGGCATGTAGTTCGGCATTCTAATTAGAGAACTTGTGCAACACCCTAGCACTGTTATATATATTTTATTTGGGGTTTTCTAATCTTGCGACAGATTTCTTGATTATTTGCTTTTAAGTATGGATAGTGCATTCGGTAACTGTGGTTAGTATCCGATCCGACCCACATGATTGAAACCTATCATGATTCAAGATTATGTCATATATTCGCTAGTATAGAGGATCCATGCACATCTAGATTCTATAGACACATGATATATTTCGTATCCGCATATCTTTTAAATAATACAAATAATAACCAAATAATATATGTTGATATCTAGCATGGCATGTTATTGTACCCCATATCATATGCTTGCATCCATACATCGTGTTCACGTCCAAATTGCTAATACAGACTCGTTTGGATCGCTATGTATATTTACGTGGATCCGTACTTGGGGGTATGCATTTTTACTGACCGAGTATCGTATTATGGTATTAACTTTTACGTATATTCTCCATATTTTAAAACTAGATTTTTAGAAGAAACCCGAATAATTTTCGGAGCATTTTGATATTAGCGTATAAACCTAATATATATTATAATATTTTCTAAACTAAAAACTAAACTAACAGATTACATAATATATATAAATATATATATTTAACTAATTATTATATTCTCTTTCTCAGTATCCCCCTCTCTTCTCACGCACACTCTCTCTATCCCTCTGTCTCTTATATATATATATATATATATATATATATATATATATATATATATTATCAACCTTATATTAAAATAACCTAATTATTCACATCTCTCTCTCCTCTATTTCTTCTCTACCCTCGCCACGAGAAACCGAGCGAACCCAACCCTAGCCCACAACCTCCTCACCTCGTTGTCGCTAAGCCGCCGCCGCCGATCACCCCGTCCCCACCCCGTCACCCTCATCACAACCTCCACCACCTCCTCTCTCTTCTCCCGAGAACCCACAACCACCACAGCCGCCCGACAACGCTAACCCAAGAACCTCGACGCCTGCACCCTCGCCGTCGACATCACCTTTTACTCCCGCCTTCACCTCCCCATCTCTTTCTCCTCTCCCTGACACCCTGACCACCACCAACACCACACCCTGCACCACCACAACCCCGACGACCACAACAGCACCCGAGAAACCCACTGCCCTCATCGTCGACGGTAGCTCGCCATCGTCACCGTCGTCTTGCATCTGTTCTCGCCACCCCAGAGCCGACACAACAGAAACCATTCTTCTTCTTTCTTTCTTTCGTGTTTTCTTGGTTTTCCGGCCGTCTCGCCAGAGTCGCACATATCGCCAACAATCCAGACGATCCAATCACCGTCGTCGTCCAGCATGTCACGTCACTAATCAGTCAGGTCCAGTCCTGCACGTGTAGTTGCATCGCAACGTTAATCAGACGTAGCATCAGTATCTCGACGTGAGATCCGATCAGGCAAGTATAACTTGCAACATGCTATATTACTATATCGATATCTATATTAATTAAAATCGTATGTGTTTTATTATTCAGCAACTATTACCGATTTACAGTATCCGTTCGTATCCGTACTGATAATAGCATATCTAATTGCATGCCGGAACATCATGATATCACTACACTACTATATTAGTACAATATATTATATAGTTTGCATCATACATAGTCATGATCGTATAATGGTTATTACAGATAGATACATATGCATCCTGGCATTGGTTTTGTTTACCGTGTTCTGATATTGATTACAGTTTCACATGGGGTATCTATTTGGTTAATATACATCATATGACATGTTCATGTCACACTACCAGACTTGTTACTTGGATTTATTGCTAATTCCAACAATCCTGAATTGTTGTCCTGACGGACATGACTTGTTGTCTACATAGACAAGACATGTACTTACTTGATCCCGTGTTGGCATTAGATTTACATCATCAATACCGGATTTGAACACAAAACCTTGCGGGTAAGAGGAAATCAATAATGAAACCTGACTTGTAACTCAATTGTTCGATACTTATACTGATCAGTCTTTACGGGCTAGGCCAGTCCCGGAATGATGCTGCTGACATCATTCGTTTGTACATGTTACCTGTTTACTGCTTAGCGGCACGTCTCGGATTCATCCCGAGAGTCTTGACCATGGTCCGGGGGCACGCACGGGATACTATTGAGTTATATCGACGATTCCATTAAATTAATTTCAAAAACTTTTAGAATAGATAACCTAGAAGCACAGTTTTAGAATACACATCACACACCCATACATACACATACCTTACTGTTTCATATCTGTGTTATTCATTTATATTCATATTTACTTATATCGTTATATCCTGGTTATCACTGATATTTTGATATTATGACACACTGACGTCTGGGTTTTGCATGTCCCGGTTTCTCTATCTTTATCGTAGACTGAACAGGAGTAATTTAGCAATCAAGTCGAGCAATGAGGAATTGAACATGTATTATTAGATATGTTTAGCTTGTTTATTTCCGTAGCTTTATTTCTATTGATGTGAGCCCATATTGGAATATGATTCGGATATTGTTTATTAGATTTTGATTCGTTTCCGCTATATGCATTTTCTTGATTCTATTTACCGTGGCTGATGGACATGTACTAGCTAGAATATATATTTTACTGTTCTTGATATCCGCTTGACAGCCGTAATGTGACTGTGGAGGGATGATTGCTTACCATAGATACCATGGTTGGCTCTGTCACATGTTGTAGTCTGCGTATTTTAGGAAGCGGGCGTGACATCTTGTCTTTATATAAATGGACTGGATTAATAAGTCATCATGGCATGTCAAGTATGGTCATTATCAAGTAAAAATAAACACGTGTAATTGATGTACACGCTTGTCAATAGTACAAGTTTCAAATATTATTTGTACCCTTATGTTAACCATGATATAGATATACTAATTATATTTTCTCAATCGCAAACTGGCTGGTAAGATATATAGACATATTAATGATGGATATGCAACTTTCAAGTTTATTTGTATTTAATTATTTTTCCTAATAGATCCATGATTAATCTATTTCCGTCAGTTTTACTTTTAAATAGGTTAGCTTACTAATGCAATTATTAATTTGTATTCAAGAGATGCATTATTTTGTATTATAGATATATATAAGGTGGCGGTCTAACATAGTTTTGTCTCAACAATATAGGTTACAGATACAATTGAAGATTCGCCGATGTTGCATCGACAAAGAATAAAGAGCAAGAATACTTGCCTCCGAGATAGGATAGACACGATGACACCACGCAAAAATCCAAGCTTGAAGGCGCGGCTATGGGGTGGTTCACTGCGATGGTGACAAGGAGGTGATAGCGATGGTTGCTGGGGTTGCTGCGATGGTGAAAGGGGGGTCGCCGACGGAGGAGATCCAACGGTGAGGGAAGCAACGAGGTCGGAGGTTGCTGTCGATGAGGGAAGAAATCGATGGAGGGAGCGACTAGAGCAACAACAACAAGGGTTCAAAGATGGCTGCGGTTGCTTAGTATGCCGGCTGGAGGTCGGCGGCGAGAGGAGGACCGCGGAAAAAGTGTGCTCGGGCGACTGGGGAGGTGGAGATCGCTGCAGTGGTTACAACAAGGCGATGAAGTTGGGTTTGCTACGACAAAGGTGGTCTCGGTGGTTGCGGTGTCGGCGAGGGGGAGTGGGGTTGTGATGTTGCGATGGTTGGAGAAGACGAGAGAGTGGCGACAAGAATGGTGCCGACGAGGGAGTGGCGGCGAGAATGGTGCCGACGAGGATGGAGGCGGCGTCGGGAGAAAAATGAGAAATAGAAATGGGAGAGTGAGAGTTGCGTGTGTGCCAAAGGGAGAGAGGAAATTATATAGAATTTGAGAGAGAGAGAGAGATTTAGTTGTATTTAGTTAGGTATATATATTTATATGTGTAGATTAGGAGAGAGAGATATGTAACTTGTAATACACACATATATCTGTGTGTTTGTTTAGAGATTTGATACAGATTTTACTTATTCTCGTATCAACAAGAAAAGGGAGTTGGGCAAAGAAATATTTTTTTTGCAAACCAAATGCTAATAGACTAGTTTAAGAAACTTAGGATATGAAAATATTGTTTTGTTGCCACTAAATAACATATATTATCTAAGGACTGAAGATTTTTATATCAAAATTTTATACGACAAAAGTTAAAATAAATATACTAGCAACCAACCATAACGTAAATTCTAAAATTATAGGAAAATTTTATTAATGGAAAAAATTATATCTCGATAACTCTAGAAATTCTGTATCCAAACTAGAGTGATACATCCTACCCCTTAGAGAAAAATTCGTTCTCGAAATTGAAAGGACTGCAAGATTAAAGAAACTGATGCGGGTACTTTTGAAAAATCTCATCCTTACGCTCCCAAGTGAATTCTCCACGTGAACGTCCATCCCAAGATACCAGAACTAAAGGGATGATCTTATTCCTCAACACTTTCTCTCTTCGGTCGACAATAGCTGTAGGTTGCTCTTCATACGAGAGGTCGGTACTTAAGGTTAATTCAGAGTGATCGAGAACATGACTGTCATCGCGAACGTACCGACGTAACTGAGATACATGGAATACATCGTGCACACCAGCCAAAGAGGATGGTAAAGCCAAACTGTGTGACACTACTCCAACGCGCTCCACAATCTCGAATGGTCCGATAAATCGGGAACTGAGTTTCCCACGACTACTGAATCTAATCACTCCTTAAGTCGGCGAAAATTTAAGAAACACATGATCTCATACACCAAACTCAAAAGCTCTTCTACTAGCATCTGCCCAACTCTTCTGACGATCTTGTGATGCCTTGATACGGTTTCTGATTGACTGGACATTATCAACGGTTTAGGTTATGAGCTCCGGTCCTAACAATCTTCGCTCTCCCACATCATCCCAGCAAAGTGGGGACGACACTTGCGCCCGTAAAGTGCCTCGAACGGGGCCATTTGAATACTCATCTGGCAGCTGTTATTATAAGAGAATTCCACCAAGTGTAGGTGATCCTCCCATGATCCATTAAAATCTAGCATACAAACCCTCAACATATCTTCTAATATCTGTATCATACATTCAGACTGTCCGTCGGTCTAAGGGTGGTATGCTGTACTGTAATTGAGATGAGTGCCCAAGCTCTATTGCAAGCTTCTCCAGAAATATGAGAGGAATCTCGTGTCCCTGTCTGGTACTATACTGATAGGCACCCCATGTAACCTTATGATCTCTTGCATATATTTCTCTGCCAATGTCTCCGTCGATTGTCCCACTCGAAAGAGTAGAAAATGGGCCGCCTTTGTAAGACGGTCGACGATGACCCAAATGGCGTTATTGCCTTTAGGACTCCGCGGTAAAGCCGTCACGAAGTCCATAGTATGTGTTCCCATTTCCACTGGGAATGGGAAGTGGTTGCAAAAGACCGGCCACTCGCTGATGTTCGGCCTTCACCTGCTGGCACACTAAGCATTTTGACACATAGCGGGCAATCTCCCTCTTCATGTCATTCCACCAAAAGTGTTGTCTAACATCCCTATAATCTTGGTGCCACCCGGATGCACTGAATAGGCTGAACTGTGCACTTCCTTCAATACTTCTTCTCGAACATCGCCTTTTGGCACGCATAGTCGAATACTAAAGAACTATCTTCGTGTATCAACAAGTCTTTCCTCAATCTGGCCTCTACTAAACCACGGAATTTCTGCAACTGCGGTCCCCAGCCTGTGCAGCTTTAATACGATTTACTAACGAAGACTGTACTTGTAGTTACCAATACTATATGTGTGTCCCCTGTTTTACCACTTCCAAATCAAGTCTCCGAAACTCATCAAGGAGTTCTTTCTGGCTAGTCAACAGCATCACTGTTGGTTTCAGGCTGAGAGCATCCGGTACCATATTTACCTTTCCGGGATGATATTACAAATCAAGATTATAATCAGCCATGAACTCCAACCACCTGTGTTGTCTCATATTTAGCTCCTTTTGCGTGAATACATATTTCAGGCTTTTGTGGTTCGTATAGACTTCCACCCGTTCTCCCAAAAGATAATGCTTCCAAATCTTCAAAACAAAAATCACTGCGGTCAACTCTAAATCGTGGGTTGAGTAATTCTTCTCGTGTGTTCTCAATTGACGCGGGGATAAGCTACAACACCCCCCCGCTGCATCAAGACGCAGCTTAACCCCTTACTAGAAGCGTTACTATGAATCACTAGTCCTCCTGCCCCATCTGGTACGATTAATATGGATGCAGGTGTAAGTTTCTCCTTCAATAACTCAAACGCTCGGTTGCATTCTTTTGACCATACTAACGGTACCCCTTCCAAGTAAATCTTGTCAACGGCTCAGCCGCTCGCGCAAAATCTTTAACAAACCTCCAATGGTAGCCTGCGAGTCCCAAGAAACTTCTAATCTCTGCTACTGACTTTGGTGCTGGCCAATCTTTCACTGCTTCAACTTTTACCGGGTCTATTAAGATACCATCTCCGTAAACGATATGGCCCAAAAATTTAACTTGTTCAAGCCAAAATCCACATTTACTAAGTTTGGCATATAACTTCTCCTGTCTCGGTATCTGTAATACGATCCTCGGATGCTCGACATGCTCCTCCTTGCTTTTAGAGTACACAAGAATGTCGTCGATGAAAACTACGACAAACTGATCAAGGTACTACGAGAAAACTCGGTTCATTAAACCCATGAACACGGTCGGGGCATTAGTAACGCCAAATGGCATCACTAAAAACTCATAATGACTGTATCGAGTTATGAAAGTTGTCTTGCATACATCCTCCGCTTGAACCTGAACTTGATGGTGCCTTGACTGAAGATCCAACTTAGAGAATACACGAGCACCACATAACTAATCGAACAAGTCATCAATCCGAGATATAGGATACTTGTTTTTAATTGTAACCCGATTCAACTCCCGGTAGTCAATGCACATACATAACGAATCGCGCTCTTCTTCACTGGTAAAACTGGGGCGCCCCATGGAGAAGTACTTGGGCAAATGAAACCCTTGCTGAGGAGGTCTTCTATCTGCTTTTTTAATTCTGCTAACTTAACTGGTGTCATCCTATAAGGTGCCTTAAAAATCGGTGCCGTTCCTGGTATTAATTCTATCGAAAACCTCAAAGCACGAAGCAGGGGTAGGCCGGGTAAATCCTCGGGAAAGACATCCAAGAATTCCCGAACTACGACCGATGCTGAACTCTTATTAATCTCCATTGACGCTAGTATACTGCTCGTCGGTTTTGCTCTAAATTTTATGGGTCCTAGAGATTTGTCGCCGCCAGTAAACACGAACTCTGGGTGGTTAGGAATGCGAAAGATTACGGTTTTGGCCCGACAATCAATATGTGCATGAAAGGTGCCCAACCAATCCATTCCTAGGACGGCATCATAACTACCGGTCCCAATCAGCAGGAAATCTGCGAAAAGCTCAATGCCGCAAATCACTACTGGACAAAACTTGTATTCTAAGTTGGTGGCAACTACTCCATTTCCAGTGTGTATGTCCTAACCTCGAATCAGTGTTTCGTGTGCAATAAAATGTGTTGTGGCAAAACCCAAAGACATAAAACAATACGAAGTCCCGGAATCGAAAAGTGCTCTAGCAGGAACAGAACAAACTAGAATGGTACCTGAAACGACATCCACTGATGCCTCTGCCTGCTCAGCCGTCAGGGTAAAGGCTCGCTCCTGGCCACGACCTGTGTTACCACGTTTCTGGTCAAAAGGTTGCTTCTAAGAGACAAGTTCTTTCTGTGGTTGGTTACGCTCTACTCTTCTAGGACAACTCCCAATCTGGCGGTCACTAGCACCATAAATCAAACATAGACCCTTGGCCTGACGGCAATTCCTTTCAATGTGTCTCGGTATCTGACAGTATCCACAAACCAAAGATTCTCGTTGTGGTGAGGTTGCGGTTCGCTTCATCTGAACTCCTCCATGCAGTTTAACTGGGATCCTTCCTGAAGTTTAATTCACCGGGCGTTTAAATTCTCCACCCTGAAGTTTCTTCCTCTTATCTATAACTGTCTCAATTCTGCGGGCTGCATTTAATACCTCAGAATAAGTCCCCAGATCATGCGAAGCTAGTTTCTCCTGTATCTCTAGAATAAAGTACTGTAAAAATCTTCTTGCCCTGTCTTCCTCCTGAGCTACCATCGGAGGAGCGAAACGACTGAGTCGGATAAACTCAGCCGCTACCTCATTCACTGTGCGATCTCTCTGACGAAGACTGATAAACTGCTGCTCTATTTAGATCCTGGCCAACTTGGGAAAGAATTTCTCAAGAATAGCAGTCGAGAAATCAGTCCATGCAATCGATTTCTTCAATCTCTTCTCTTCTGAGAGCCACTAAATTCTAGCTACATCTTGCAGCTACATCTTGAATATGTTCACTCTGTCCTCTTCTGGAACTCGGGCGGCTGATGACAAATTCTCCATGTCGACAATCCACTGCTTGGCATCAAGTGGACTACCCGAACCAGTGAAAACTGTCGGCTGTAGTCTTTTGAAATCAGCGACACTATCTAGATGTCTACCCTCACGAACCTCGGCCACCTTATTCAATATTGCAGTAGTGGTCTGCTGAGAAGTAAACCCTCTTGCAGTAAGTCAGTCTGTTGTTGTTGGCTCTCTAATATGCCATGTATAACTCCAAGTAGTGCAGCATTGTTGCCACGCCTTCCATATACCTGCAAATTTTCTTTCGCCATGATTCTGAAATCAAAACGAACAAGGATTTAGCAGCTAAAACAAAATTCAAATTCAGAGTATTAAAACAATTGAGCGAAAAAGATAATGCAACATGATCAAATCAATAGATACGAATTAAGGGTAGAACTCTAAGTTACTCATACAGAATACCGTATTGTAACCATACCACGGTATATGGGCACAATATCGTAACTCGATCGCTAACTGGCTGGTAAGATATATAGACATATATTAACGATGGATATGCAACTTTCAAGTTTATTTGTATTTAATTATTTTTCCCAATATATCCATGATTAATCTATTTCCGTCAGTTTTACTTTTAAATAGGTTAGCTTACTAATGCAATTATTAATTTGTATTCAAGAGATGCATTACAACAACAACAACAACTGAGCCTTTTATCCCAAGCATATGGGGTAGGCTACATGAACCAACATGAGAATCACGCCGGGTCCAGCATATGAATCCTCTGTCTCCACTCACTTCTATCGAACAATATACTTTCATTGAGTCCTTTGGCAATCATATCGTTTCGTATCACCTCCATCCATGTTTTCTTCGGTCATCATTTTGCCCTTTTGCCATTGCCCATATCGAGAGTATCTATTCGTCGAACCGGTGCTTCTATAGGTCTGCGTCGTACATGACCAAACCATCTTAGCATGTTTTCCCGCATCTTCTCCTCCACAGGTGCTACACCAACTTTTGCACGAATATTCTCATTTCGCACCTTATCTTTTCTAGTGTTACCGCACATCCAACGAAGCATGCGCATCTCCGCTACGTGCATCTTCTGTGTATGATGCTTATTAGGAGCCCAGCATTCTGTACCATATAATAAGGCAGGCCGAATAGCGCTCCGATAATAATTCAAGAGATGCATTATTTTGTATTATAGATATATATAAGGTTGCGATCTAACATAGTTTTATCTCAACAATATAGGTTACAGATATAATTGAAGATTCGCTATAAGCGAATTGAACTTTCTTTCACACAAAAATTCAGTATACAAAGAGGCTCTTTTTATAACCTTGTTATACAAGAATAAGAAGATATGACGAAAACAATAAAATAAGAAAGTTACAAAAAGATTCTGTTAAAAACAGATTCTAACAGATTTTGTTACAAACAGATTCTAACTAATCTAAGAAATATCTTACTGTTGACTATTTCCAACACTCCCTTCAAGTTGGTGCGTAGATGTCCATCATGCCCAACTTGCTTATGAGTCTCTCGAACACTGCTTTGAATAATCCCTTTGTAAAGATATCCGCAGTTTGTTCTTTTGTCGGAATGTAGGGGATACAGATGGTACCGGTATCCAGTTTTTCCTTGATGAAGTGGCGGTCGACTTCAATATGCTTCGTACTGTCATACTGTATGGGGTTGTGTGCTATGCTGATGGCAACTTTGTTGTCGCGGTATAGTTTTAGTGGCCGAGTTATAGGCTGCTTTATTTCCTTTAGTACCCGTTGAACCCACAGAACCTCACAAATACTGTTGGCCAAGGCTCGAAATTCTGCCTCCGCACTACTACTTACCACGACACTTTGTTTCTTGCTCAGCCATATAACTAGATTGCCCCACACGTACATACAATACCTTGAAGTTGACTCCTGTTTACGATGGAACCTGTCCGATCCGCGTCAGTGAATACTTCGACGCTGCGAGTCTCACCTTTTTTAAAGAATAAACATCTTTCTGGTGCGCCCTTTAAATACTTCAAAACTCTATATGCTGCCATCAAGGTGCTCTTCTTGAGGTGAGTGCATAAATTGGCTTATCATACTCACTGCAAAGGTGATATCGGGACGTGTGTGTGAGAGATAGATCAATTTTCCCACCAACCTCTGGTATAGTGGAATGTCCACTGACGGACGCTGTGTAAATTCTCCGAGCTTTTTATTCGGATCCATTGGTGTCTCCGCAGGTTTTCAGTCTGTCATCCCTATTTCTTTGAGAAGATCGAGAACATACTTCCGTTGAGACACGACAATGCCTTTCTTACTTCGAGCAATTTCCATACCTAAGAAATACTTCAATTCTCCCAAGTCTTTTACTTCGAACTCCTTGGCGAGACTTCCTTTTAACTGGTTGACATCTTCCTCGTCATCTCCTGTAACAATGATGTCATCAACGTAAACAATTAGTATTGCAATTTTTCCATGTCTCGAGGCTCTGTAGAACATAGTGTGATCTGCCTGAGCCTGATTGTATCCTTGCCCTTTCACAAACTAATGGAAACGTTCGAACCAAGCTCGTGGAGATTGTTTAAGACCGTAAAGTGATCTTTTCAATCTGCACACTTTGGAGCCGAACCCTTTTTCAAACCCCGGCGGAGGTTCCATGTACACTTCTTCGTCCAGGTCTCCGTTCAAAAACGCGTTCTTCACATCTAGTTGTTGAAGTCGCCAATCGAGCTTTACTGCAACTGACAGCAAGATCCGGATCTTGTTTAGCTTAGCCACAGGTGCAAAAGTCTCCGTGTAGTCGATCCCGTATGTTTGAGTGAACCCTTTAGCAACGAGCGTCGCCTTATATCGTTCTAGGGTTCCATCTGCACGAAACTTTGGTGTGAATACCCATTTGCATCCTACAGTCTTCTTTCCTCTTGGCAGCTCTTTCATGTTCCAAGTCTGATTTTTCTCAAGTGCATTCATCTCCTCGAAAATCGCCTTTCTCCACTCTGGAGCTCTCAGAGCATCCTGTACAGTTTTTGGAATCTCCACAGCATACACATTAGAGGTAAAGGCTGAAAAACTGGGTGAGAGATTATTTGAGGAAACAAATTTTGACATTGGATACAAGGGACGACTAGTACATGACCTTGTGAACTTTCGGAGGTCTGTGGGAAGATCCAGCTCGCTGTGATCCGGTTCTGTTCTCGAGTTAGATTCTTGGTGGGGCTGGACAGAGTCGGCCTCTGGTTGTGGAGAAGGATCTATCTCAATTAAATGCTCTTGTTGCGTTTTTTCCAGACCTGTTTCACCTTGTTTTCTTTTGTAAGTTTTAATTTCCACATCAGCTTCTGGTGGATTTAAATCCACGGGGCAAGTTGTTTTAGGATTCGATGGTGTGTTCCTATTTTTATGGGATTTTCCGGATTTTCTAATAAAGGAACCGAGTTTTCAACAGACATATTTTCTGAGTTTTCAAGGATCTTTTTTTGAGTGTCCAGTGAATTTTCACTGTTTTGGTTTGCCAGGTGTTCAAAAGACCGGTCTAAAATGTCTTGATTTAAAAATCTAGATCGTGTGAATTTGTATGTGGGATTAATTTGAGTATTTTTAGGAGACTGTTTTTTATGGAAACCGGATCTTCACTATTTGTTTCCCCTAAAGAGGAGGCTTAAAAAAAGATTTATTTTCAAAAAACAACACATCCATTGTGATAAATTTTATTTGATAAAGGATCAAAGCATTTATACCCACTTTGATTCGTGGCGTAGCCAATGAAAACAAATTTTTTCGATTTTGGATCAAATTTGCCCCTAGTGGGGTTGTGATCGTGAACAAACATAGTACAACCAAAAATTTTCAAAGGCAGATCCGAGATTGCAAGGCGGCTTTGAGGGTAAAGGGATTTTAACAAGGCAACAGGTTTGTTAAAACTGAGAATTTTCGAGGGCATTCTATTAATAATATAGGTTGCTGTTAAAATTGCTTCATTCCATAATGTTTTTGGAACATGGTTGGTGAATAATAATGCCCTAGCAATTTCAAGAATGTGTTTATTTTTTCTTTCAGCCACACCGTTTTGTTGCGGTGTGTTAATGCAAGAACTTTGGTGAATGATGCCTTTCTTTGCAAAAAAAAAATCTCCTAAGGTTTCGTTAAAAATTTCCCGTCCATTGTCACTTCGAAAATTCTGAATTTTTGTGTTAAACTGTGTTTCAACCATGGTATAAAAGGTTTTGAAAACTTGTTCAACTTCTGATTTCTTTTTTAGCAAAAACACCCAAAGGACTCTAGTATGATCCTCAATAAACAAAACAAACCATTTTTTTCCGAAGACAGATAAAACACGGGATGGTCCCCAAATGTCACTATGGATTAAGGCAAATGATGTTGAAGGTTTATAGGGTCGAGATGGATAAATTGCCTTTTTGTGTTTGGCAAAAGCACATACTTCACATTGAAATTGAGAAGGATTTTTATTCCGAAACAACTTTGGAGACAAATACTGCATATAATGGAAACTAGGATGACCTAGACGAAAATATAACATAATTAATTCATTGTCATGAGAAACAAACATGGACTGAGAACACAAACTAGATGCAGACTTATTGAGATGCGATCCTTCTTCAAGCAAGTAGAGACCTCCACTGGTCCTAGCATGGCCAATCATCATCCCCGAGTCCAGAGCCTGAATTTCACAATGAGAGAACATGAATTTAATTTGACACTTAAGGTCTTGAGTTAGCTTTATAATAGAAATCCGATTGCAGGAAAGCTTTGGAACATATAAAAGATTAAGGAGGGTTAAGCAAAGAGAGATTGTGATGGTTCCTTGGCCGGCTATGGCAGAATACGAACCATATGCAATTTTGACCCTTTTTGTTTCCTGCATAGGGTGTGTAAGTTGAAAATAATATGAAGCAACTGGTCATGTGATCAATTGCTCCAGAGTCAAGAATCTAAGGAAGTTGATTGATACATGAAAAAGAGATAGGATGATTGTTACCGATTTGGGCTAAAGAACAAGAGGGTTGTGTTGACGGGTCTGCGGTGGAGTTGAAGAACTTGTACAGGTGCTCCAGTTGTTCCTTTGTGAACGGAGGCGATCCTGAGTTGATTCTTGACTCCTGAGAACCATCGGACTCGATCTGCAAAGCCTGTTTTTGTAAAGGACTCTGGCTGGTGTTCCGATCCTCTTGAGTTCCGAACCTGTATGTTGGTTGATACACAGAGGATACTTCAGTCTCTGTGATGGGGGACATTATGGCTGGAAAAAAAGGAACTGGAATTTCTTTTGATTGAGGAAAAATGGTGATTTTTTATTTTTGGAGAGTTTTACCACTCTGTTACCATATAAGCGAATTGAACTTTCTTTCACACAAAAATTCAATATACATAGAGGCTCTTATTATAGCCTTGTTACACAAGTATAGGAAGATATGAGGAAAACAATAAAATAAGGAAGTTACAAACAGATTCTGTTATAAATAGATTCTAACAGATTTTGTTACAAACAAATTCTAACTAATCTGAGAAATATCTTAATGTTGACTATTTCCAATATTCGTCGATGTTGCATCGACAAAGAATAAAGAGCAAGAAAACTTTCCTCCGAGATGGGATAGACACGAGGATACCACGCAAAAATCAAAGCTTGAAGGCGCGGATGCGATGGTGATGAGGAGGTGATAGCGATGGTTGATGGGGTTGTTGCGATGGTGAAAGGGAGGTCGCCGACAGAGGAGATCGACGATAAGGGAAGCGACGAGGTCGGAGGTTGCTGTCGATAAGGGAAGAAGTCGATGGAGGGAGCGGCTAGAGCAACAACAGCAAGGGTTCAAAGATGGCTGCGGTTGCTTGGGATGCCGACTGGAGGTCCGCGGCAAGAGGAAGGCCGCGGAAAAAGTGTGCTCGAGCGACTGGGGAGGTGGAGTTCGCTGCAATGGTTACAACAAGACGATGGAGTTAGGTTTGCTACGACAAAAGTGGTCTCGGCAGTGGCATTGCCGGTGAGGGGGAGTAGGGTTGTGGTGTTGCGGTGGTTGGAGAAGGCGAAGGATTGACGACGAGAATGGTAGTGACGAGGATAGAGATGGTGTAGATGGTGGCAGCGACGATGGGCGGCGTCGGGAGAAAAATGAGAAATAGAAAAGGGAGAGAGAGAGTTGTGTGTGTGCCAGAGGGGAGGAGAGGAAATTATATAGAATTTGAAAAAGAGATTTAGTTGTATTTAGTTAGGTATATATATTTATGTGTAAATTAGGAGAGAGATATGTAACTTGTAAAATATATATATACATATATATTTGTGTGTGTTTAGAAATTTGATACAGATTTTACTTATTCTCGTAGCAACAGCAAATGGGAGTTTGGGCAAAGAAATATTTTTTTTTGCAAACCAAATGCTAATGACTAGTTTAAGAATCTTAGGATATGAAAATATTGTTTTGTTGCCATTAAAGAACTAATATATATTATCTAAAAACCGAAGATTTTCATATCAAAATTTTATACGGCAAAAGTTAAAATAAATATACTAGCAACCAACCATAAAGTAAATTCTAAAATTATAGGAAAATTTTATTAACGGAAAAAATAATATCTCGATAACTCTAGAAATTCTGTATCCAACCTAGAGTGTTACACTCTGTTTGGTGTAAATGCAGTCTCCGCACTACAACCTCTTACTGTAAATCATCTTTTACTTTTACCGATAAACTCTACTGCTCCTTAGCCGTCTTGAAAACTTGGGAGAAGGTGGTCAACCCCAGAAATATGATGCGTCTCTGTATCTCCACATCCAAGCTACGCATAAACCGTCTTGCCCTATCTGTCTCATTGGCAACTAAAGGCCCCGCAAATCAACCGAGCGTGGTCCATTCAGCTGTATGTGTATCAACGGATCCGCCATTCTGCTTCAAGCTAATGAACTTCTCCATTTCCTCTCGAGCAGATTGCAGAAAGAACTTCTCCAAGAAATTTCACGAAAAAGTCGCCCGGCTGATCGGCTTGGTCAGACGGGTCTCCTCTACAAGCCACCACTTGCAAACGTAATCTACCAATTGGATGCATACTACATCCATCATTTTCTTATCTGGAATTTGCGCAGAACTAGCAGGTTCTCTGTATCAACTAGCTACTGCTCTGCTGGCAATGGCTCCTCCAATTCTATAAATATGGACGGACCGAGCTTTCTAAAGTCCACCACGGTGTCCTCACGCTGTGTTGGTCTGGAAGCTGCTGTCCTCTCAACTGCTGTGACAACAGACTGCCGGACCGTCCTCAGACCCTCTTGGAAAGCCTCGACCTGCCACTGATTCAGTTCGATTTGACACTTCTGATTTTCCAACATACCACGCACGACTCCAAGTAATGCGGCGTTATCTACACGCCTCTGGTATGACCGCAAATCTCTATCCGCCATGATTATGAAGCCAAGAACACTGAAGGAGATTAGTAACGGTAAACATGATTCAATAAACAAGATATTGATAACTATAGATTCAAGACTGGCAAGGTAATAATATGGCAGGACATGTTCCTAATTCCGGGTTTTCTGGTTTTATATTGGGTTCAATACCCAACTACAAAAGAACCAATCCCGACTAACCTTAAATCGTATGGCTCTGATACCAAGCAAACCCTGTCACGCCCTGCTTTCCAAAATACGTAAATACGGCACGTGACAGAGCTAACCATACTATCTATGGCTAGAAAAGATCCCTCCATAGTCACATTACGGTTGTCAATCAGATATTAAGAATAGTAAATAAAATCTAATACATGTTTATCTGCCACAGTAGATAAAAAGTCAAGAAATGTATATTGTAGAAACGAATAAAGATCCAATAAAGAATAATATCTTAGTCATGTCCCTTATGAGATCACATCGATAAATTTAAACTACGAAAATAAAATAAACTAAGTGTCTCTAAAACTAATTATCAAGCTCCTCTCTTCTCGGCTTGCTTGTTAAAATACTCATGATCTTCCTGCGACAAGGTCAAAAGAACTGGGCCATGCAAAACCCAAACGTAAATGCGTCATAAACATCAATAATAATAGTAATAACCAGAACAGGATGCTATAAAGAAAACATGAGTGTAAATAATAAACACGGATGTAAAACTGTGAGCTATAGGTATGTCGCGTCTATCCTAAAACATGTGCTTCTAGGTTATCTATTCTATAAGTCTTTGAAATCAATTAATGGAATCGTCGATGTAACTCAATAGTATCCCGTGCGTGTCCGGATCACGGTCAAGACCCTTAGGGCTGAATCCGAGATGTGCCGCTAAGCAGTAAAAACATGGTATTATGTACAGACAAATGATGTCAGCATCATTCCGGGGCCCGAAGCCCGTATCGACTGATCAGTCTCTGAAAAGTATCGAACTGTTGAGTTACAAGTCAGATTTCATTATTGATTCCCCCTTTCCCCTAGGTTTTGTGTTCAAGTCAGGTATTAACGATATCTACCTGTTGGAAATAGTCAACAGTAAGATATTTCTCAGATTAGTTAGAATCTGTTTGTAAAAAATCTGTTAGAATCTGTTTGTAACAGAATTTGTTTGTAACTTCCTTATTTTATTGTTTTCCTCATATCTTTCTATACTCGTGTAACAAGGCTATAAAAAGTACCTCTCTGTATACTGAATTTTGTATGAAAGAAAGTTCAATTCGCTTATATGGTATCAGAGCGGTAAAACTTTCTCCAAAAATAAAAAATCATCATTTTTCCTTAATCAAAAGAATTCCTAGTTCATTTTTTCCAGCCATAATATCCACCACAGAGACTGAAGTATCCTCCGTGTATCAACCAACATACAGGTCCGGAACTCAAGGGGATCGGAACACCAGCCAGAGTCCTTTACAAAAACAGGCTTTGTAGATCGAGTCTGATAGTTCTCAGGAGTCGAGAATCAACTCAGGATCGCCTCCATTCACAAAAGAACAATCGGAGCACCTGTACAAGTTTTTTAACTCCACCGCAGACCCGTCAACACAACCCTCCTGTTCTTTAGCCAAAATCGGTAACAATCACCCTATCTCTTTTTCATGTATCAATCAACTTTCTTGGATTCTTGACTCTGGAGCAAATGATCACATGGCCAGTTGCGTCACATTATTTTCAACTTACACACCCTATGCAAATCAGAAGGTTTTAGTTCGAGATGAGAATATCAAGGAAAGATAGAGAGATTATTTTGACAAATTGTTCAATGAGAGCTTTACTAGGAATTTGGATGGACTTGTCATTCAATCTCAAGATATAAACCGTGATTTCATACGTAAAATAAGACTTTCTGAGGTTAAAGAAGTTTTGAACAGAATGGGTTTAAGAAAAGCGATTGGTTCTGACGGGATTCCTATCGAGATTTGGAGATGCTTATGAGAAATAGGCGTCAAATGGCTGACAGATCTGTTTAATAAGATTTGGCAGACAAAAAAGATGCCAAATGAATGGAGGAAAAGTATCCTTGTACCTATCTACAAGAACAAGGGTGACATTTAAAGTTGCTCAAACTACCGTGGAATAAAACTGATGTGTCACACCATGAAACTTTGGGAGAGAGTGATTGAACACAGGCTAAGGAAGGATATTAAGATAACAGAGAACCAGTTTGGATTCATGTCTGGACGATCGACGACAGAGGCTATTCATTTGTGTTCCCGCCAAAAATTTCTGCGCAAAAGAGCCCAAGGTATCAAATGGCGGCGATACGCTTAAGAAAATGGGAACCAGTATCTTCTGGGCTGTTTTTTGACAAACTCCCGAATGAGAAACAGATAAATTCTGATTGTATCGAAAGCGGCTCGAAAAACCCTTCGATTTGATATATTATGGGCCTCGTAATTCATCCGGGATCAAAAGTTATGAGGAATTACATGTCCACACGTGATGGGCTTTTAAGAACCCGCTGGAGGAGTTAAAAGATACAATAAAAACTCAGAAAAGACCCCAATCGGGCATCACGTGCTCACACGTGACCATGGGTCACGTGCAGACACGTGATGGGCTTTTAAAGCCTCTAAAATAATGAATAGAATTTAATTCTAAAAGTCAGAAAATACCTCAACGAGGTATCACGTGCTTACACGTGACCAATGGTCACGTGTTGACACGTGATGGTTAAAACTGAAACATAAATAAGCGGCTGAGAAAGGAACCCAATTGGGGGTCACGTGCTCACACGTGACCAAAGGTCACGTGCCAGCACGTGACTGGCTTTAAAAGCATTATAATTTAATAGAATTAAATTCTAAAAGTTTCTGAATCTTTCCAAATGGAAAAGGGTCATAGGGAACCGTTGGATTAAAAATCCAAGGGTGATTAAAAATCACCAATTTATAGAAAACCCTTGACAAGGAAAGATTTCCCTGAAAATCTCACCAGGATAACAAATAGAATATCTTCTGGATTTAAAATCCACGGTGAATAAAATTCACTGAATGATCTAAAGGCCCAGATTAATGATGAATGCAAATCAAATCTCTCAACATACAAATCAAATATCTCAATGAGAGATTTGCTAAACAAATTTATTCTCTTCATCCTCCTATAAATAGGAGCCAAGAGAAGAGAAGGGAGGATCTACTTTTTTGGAGAGAAAAACAGAGGGAGGAGAATTTAATTCTCAAGAGAAGAAGAAACAAAGAGAGGAGAATTTAATTTTCTGCAAAAGAAAAACCCTAGGTAAGAAAAAAGAGGCTTCAAAAGAGAATTTAATTCTCAAAATAGTTTAACTCTTACATAAAGAAAAGAACTTAGTTCTTCTTCTGGTTGAAGATCTGCACAGAGCACATCTCCCCATAACTTGAGAATTTAATTCTCATCGGGTCGAGATCCTGCCATGCAGATCCTAAACTTAGAAGGGGAATTGAGTTTTGAGAATTAATTCTCCTAAAAACAAAACTAGGGTTTAACCCTAATCAAGAATTTAATTCTTTTACATATCTGGGAATTTAATTCCTTTGAAAAGAAATCACGGTTTCATCCTAAATAAGAGTTTAATTCTTTCATGATAGGAATTTAATTCCTCCAAAATCATAATTAGGATTTAACCTTACAAAGAATTCAATTCTTAAAAGATCTCTGTTCATGAAAAGAACTAGGGTCACGTGCCCCCACGTGACCCTTGAAAAGATCCCCTGCAAAGAACTTTGAAGCATCACCTCACGTGCTCCCACGTGACTCCCAAAACGCAGAAAGAAAAAGCAAAGGAAATGAAAGCTTTGGGCGCTCTCACGTGTTATCACGTGACCCCTCAGCAAATGCTTTAACAATTGGCGCACAGATCCCCATCACGTGCCAACACGTGATGCTCTAAAATAAAAATGAAAGTGTTTAACACTTAATGGCAAAAGAAAAAAAAAGAAGCTTTGGGCGCTCTCACGTGTCCCCACGTGACCCCTCAGCAAGTGCTGTAATATTCGATGCATAAACCCCCATCACGTGCCAACACGTGATGCTCTAAAATAAAGATGAAAAGTGTTTAACACTTATTCGCAGATTTGAGAATAAAACAAAGGAGATCTGGCTTCACATTTAGGGCGTCCTCACGTGTCACCACGTGACCCCTAATGAGCATTCTAACAGACCAGAGCGGAGGCCTCCATCACGTGCTCACACGTGATGGCCGTCAGAATCAAAAGTGTTAAACACCTACCTGCAGAATAAAATGAGGGAAATCAGGGCGCTCTCACGTGTCCACACGTGACCCCTCTTTCTTTAGTGTTTAACACTAATTTGAAAATCTTATTTCCAGTGTTTAACACTGATTGTTTCTAGTGTTTAACACCAAATTGAAGATCATATTTCCAGTGTTTAACACTGATTGCCTTTTAGTGTTTAACACTAATTTTGAGAGTTCTACCTCTAGTGTTTAACACTGTGTTCTCTAGTGTTTAACACTACTTTTAGCCAAATTGGCTAATTCTCCAGAGGCAAAAGTCCCTCCTCCAAATGAATCTCAATATTGAGGAAATCAAAGACAAAATGTTGTCAGAGCCCCCAAATCTCTGTTTAACATTGCTGAATGATGAGGGACTGAACCCAGACAAATGTCTAATGGCCCAAAGGGCCAATATTTCAAACATAATTGGACTTAGCCCAAACTGGCCATAAGTCCTCAAATCATCTTGAATTGAGCACATCTGCTCTTTTCAACTAATCCATTGGTTCAAGGGTACATCTCGGAACTTCTCTGATATTTGTCGTTGTAATCCTTCAACGTCTTCAGAGAGGTGACGGGTCCCGACAACCACACATCAACACGGACTGTGGGGTCCTTAAACTCATGGACTAATGCGTCCTTAAACCAAGATACGGACTGTGGGGTCCTTAAACCCGCGGACTTATGCGTCCTTAAACTAACGGACTAATGCGTCCTTAAACACACCCATATGGACTGTGGGGTCCTTAAACCCATGGACTTATGCGTCCTTAAACTACCCATAGACCACCATGTCCCTAAACTGGAGTTGGACCACCATGTCCCTAAACTGGCATTGGACCGCTATGTCCCTAAACTGAAACATGGACCGCAATGTCCTTAAACTACCAATGGACCACCACGTCCCTAAACTGGCGATGGACCACCACGTCCCTAAACTGGAACAATAGAGCCCAAACGCTCTTTTGTCGGATCTAAACGATTCCGTTAAGTTGATCTTAGTCTCAAACTGGACTAACGTATCCTTAACAAACGTTTAAGTTGATCTTAGCCTCAAATATGGCTAACGTATTCTTAAACCTTTAAACAGACTTTAGTTCCAAATTGGACTATAGATCCCCCAATCGACTTTGGTTCAAGGGTACATCTCTGAACTCCTCTGACACCTGTCGTTGTAATCCTTCAACGTCGTCAGAGAGGTGACGGGTCCCGACGACCATACATTCAATGGACCACTACGTCCCTAAACTGGAACAATGGAGCCCAAACGCTCTTTTGTCGGATCTAAACGATCCTGTTAAGTTGATCTTAGTCTCAAATCGGACTAACGTATCCTTAACAAACGTTTGAGTCGATCTTAGTCTCAAACATGGCTAACGTATCCTCAAACCAAAACCACAAACCCAAATCTAAGTAAACACGGATTTGGATTAATCCACGTCCTACGGGCGACTACATAAATTAGTCTCCGTATACAATCCACGGGCAACCACAAACAAAACAAACACCCACGACACGAAGTGACCAGCTGGAGAAGGAGAAAGTTGTTACCGCGATGCGGTAGCGTAATTAACTGCAGGGGCTTGCGCCTGCAGGGAAGAGCGTCCCCACAATCTAAAACCCCTCAACGAGGGGGAATCTGACGAAGTCTGCTACATCGGCCGCATCCGTCTAAACCTTCGATACACGGTGCCATAAATCAACTTGGCATCTTCGGAGAGGTAGACGGATAACACCAATTAGCATCTGTCCCGAATCTCAGGCAAGACAGTCCATGTCTTGCGTGTCTTTCGGAGGGGAACAGATTCTGGCACGCCCGGTGGGACCTTTTCCTCTTTCCACTCCACACTTCGTGTGTCGTGATTCGCGAACCAATCGCGGTTCGCTAATGGTTGCCCTTGGGTTTCAAGATACTAAGAATTGGTGTCTTGCTCCGTGCAGAAAACATAAGATCAATGACTTCAAACTGCACTGCCTGCAACTGCAACTCTCGCTCGGTCCTTGCTGGAGGAGTGACTTATGGGCCCCAAGCGGCCTCCCTTTTCAAGATGCCAGTGGTGCAGGTAACTCAGGCCACCACTGGATTATTCTTCGGGACCATGCTCCCACCGTTGAGCTTCAATGCCACAATGACGTTGCAAGAAACCCCGGAGAAGTTGGTCTTTAATCGGCTTACCACTACCGTGACCCCTCTCAACGGGTCGCCCAGTTTCAATACCTCAGTTTTCAACGGACTGGGCCAGGACGTCTACAAGCCCGCAATACCCGAAGCTGCCATCCCAAAGCGGATAGCTATCCCGGCTCAAGCGGACGAAATCATTGGAAAGGCTCCTCTTTCCAAGAAGTCAGTTTTTACAAAGCTGGCCATTCTGGTTGCTGCTCCAGGCGAGGTCCTCAAAGCTGCTTCCCCTGCTTAGAGGGGGCATGAAGAAGCTTATCCAACAACGGAGGTGATCTCATCCGCACGACATGCTCGACGTCGCCACTGGCGCCGAGTGAGGAAGGCTGGGGGCAACTCCCCCTCTGAGATAACTCCGCCAGCTCCAACGGTGTGGATTGATGCTGCTGTTCCAACCGGGAACAGCTTTGAATTGCTGAACACGGTGCGCAGAAACTCTCCTACCGCCGTACTAAAAAGATCCCCTCCTCCGGTGGGAAATGTTGCGAAAGCCAAGCCAGAACAGTCCACTCAGCGGCTGTCCTCTAAAATCTACAAGGTCTGGCGCCAAGTCCAAGACTCGGTGATTGATCGAAATTTCTCCCGCCAGCAGAAGAAGCTGAAGGTCCGGCAGGAAGAAAACCGTCCTGATAAGCCACAAAAGATGACGACTACTTGGGTGCTCACGACAGCGACCCCCACAATGTCAACCACTCAGAAAAGAAGGAAGCCGCAAAAAGCCCCTGTGTCTTCGGCAAATCGCAAAGACACTGAACACAAACTCCCCAAGTCTGGGGGCATGGTGGTGCACACCGTATACATGGCTTCTGAAAAGGAGGAAAGCCGTGCTTCGACGGGTCACCGACCGCTCACCCGATCCGTGACAAAAGCTCAAGAACAGCAACAGCAGAAGCTTCAAGAGATGCTGACTACAATGGCCGCACTTACCGAGCCAAAAGAAAGCCCAGAGGCATCATCAGAGCAGCGTCACGAACAAGAAACCGACGCTGACTTTTTACGCAGAGTCCTCGAAAAGAGGGACAAAGAAGCTGCAGAGCAAGCGGCTAACATAAAGCAGATGGCGCTTCTCTTCCAAGATATGGTAGGGATGATGATCCAACGAGATCCTCCTATTGAAGATCCTCCGATTGTCCTTGAAGATGACAAAGGAGAGACATCGAATCCTCCACCGGCTCTGTCAGTAGCCAAGGAGGAAACCATTTCTAAGACCGCACTGAATGACTATATAGCTCAGCAAATACGAGCTCATCAGGCGAGTGAAGCGGCCAGCCAAGTCGTCAAAGCTGGGCGACCATACCCGGGCTGGTATGACCAAATCAGCTACCCGCCGGGATATACGATCCCTAAATTCCATGTGTACAAAGGGACAGGGAATCCACATCAGCATGTCGCTCAATTCAGGGCCTTATGCGGCAACACAGGAGGCGATGACAAACTGTTGCTTCGCCAATTCGTCGGCAGCTTAGCAGAAACGGCCTTTGAATGGTATTCGGAGCTACCTAATGACTTTGTCAAAACATTTGCGGAGATGGAGCTATTGTTTACACAAAGATTTGCCAGCGCCAGCGAGCGCACCCCGATAACAGCACTGATGAATGCCAGGATAAGGCCAGGCGAAACGTGGGTCCAATACGCAACACGATGGCGGAACCTATGGTCGAAATGCGAACAACGCATAGAAGAGGCTCCTGCAGTAGGCATGTTTGTGGGTACCCTTGATCCGCAAACGACCATCTCACAGTTCATGATGTTCTTCAAGCCGACCATCTTTCAGGCCTTGATTGACAAGCTGGCCCAAATGGACCAGATGGGCCATAGGCCTTCCTCTTTAAAGACGGAGCCTTGGAATGAAAAGGGCAAAGGGAAAGCAACCTTCGTCGCCAACGCTCAACAACAACCGAGCAACTTAAAGCCGGTTGTTCGCCAAAACAACGTGCGTCCACGCCCATCCCTTGAGGAGAGACTGGGACGTCCTTACTCGTTTCCCCAGGATAAAACGAGAAGACTGTTCGAGCTGGCAGTGCGCAACAGACTCATCAATCTGCCGAGTCCAAAGCGTCCGTTGCAGCCAGGCGATGTCAACGATCCCAATTATTGTCCTTACCACCAAACGGTAAGTCACCCGATCGAGGATTGCTTCGTCTTTAAAGGATGGATCGAGGATCAGTATCTACAAGGCAAGTTTGCGTTGTCCGAGAAATGGAAAATAAACCCACCACAACCGCACACTCCAAAGAAGACGGACACACCGGGGGCAACTTGTTCTTTTGTCGAAGAAGCTTCGGGGGAGATCGTGTTGTCGTCCAAAACTAAAAAGATGCTGAATGATCTTCAGACGTGCCCGGCGATTAAATGGAAGAACCCGTTGGAACCTGAGATCATTAAGGGGATGCTGAAGCCGCGCCCAATTCCAAATATCGGTGGTGATAGCCAAAGCATTCACGCCCAGCCGTCGAAATCTTCGAAAAACAAGAAGAAATCCAAGAAGCCCGTGAAGCCCGGCGACAAGCGCACGGATTTGCAGAAACAGATTAACGTGCTGGAAGAGTATAACCGGAAGGCGCGGATTCCAATCACGCTCCAAGAGTTCCTCAGCCACGTCCTCGAGGACGAAAATGATGGAGAAGACTCATCAGATGAATCTGAGTACTACGTAGCAAGTTGTCATGTGATCTCTCACTCATTGATAGATGATAAAGAGGCTCCTTGCACCGAGAAACCAGGGGCGGGGCCTGAACCAGAACTTCTGTGGCCATCAGACAAGATGATCGATGCCTTCCTGAACGAAGCCCGTCTTAAAAGCAAAGCTGATCGAGAGCGCGAGATGGCCATATTTGAGAAAGCCAAATGCCGGCGACTAGATGAAAGGGTTGAAACACTCCCACCGGATGAAAGTACATCCGCCGCAAATAAAAGCAGGATCAAGACAAGGAAACGATTCGCCAAAGCCATAGCAATGGGGATGAGGCCGCCCTCTTTCAAAAAAAATTCTCCTGGTGGTATACATTTTGATGAAACAGACGTACACCCTAACTTCTGCTTATATCATCAGAAGATCGTACATCCTACTGAAGACTGCAACTCTTTTAAGTGTTGGTGGCAAGGGTATGTCGCTCACAGGCAACACTTCAACAGGACAAAGCGTGAAGCTCGTAGACAGCGAAAAAATACGATAGATGAGCATAAAGGAGTTGCCGGCAATTGTCATAGGGACGAGCCCGGGGGATCACGAGTTCTCACCTTTGGAAGCGATTCTGATGAAGAAGCCGCTCTTAACCCTCTCTTCAAGGAATTCATTTCGAAAACAAAAGAATTGGAGAGTTGCGAGAATGTTCAGCCGTACAATCTCACGCTACCCGGAAAGAATCTCGGACCCGCAAACGACGGAGCAAACGAAATGAGAAAGGAAAAGAAAAAAACGGCCTTTGTTGCCAACACTCAACAACAGCTGAGTAACCCGAGACCGTTTTGTCGTCAAAACAACAAGCCGCGATACCTCAATGAGAAGTTGAAACGTCCTTACTCATTTCCCAAAGATAAAACAAAGAGATTGTTCGAGCTAGCAGTGCGCAGCGGGCTTATCACTCTGCCAGATCCAAAACGTCTATTGCAACCAGGTGACGTTAACAATCCTAACTATTGTCCCTACCACAGATTAATGGGTCACCCACTCGACAATTGCTACGTCTTCAAAAACTGGGTTGAATACCAATACCAACAGGGCAAGTTTGCGTTACCCGAAAAGTGGAAAGTAAACCCGCCACAACAACATGCTCCGAAAAAGATGGACATACCGGGGGCATCGTGCCCTTTCATAGGGAAAGCCCCATAGACCGAAAAGTCAGTAAACTAGATATTCGCCTCAAATACGGTGACGGTGGACCACTATGTCCTAAAACTGGCGACGGACCGAAACGTCCCTAAACTAACGATGGACCGCAATGTCCTAAAACTTGCAAATGACCGAAACGTCGTTAAACTACTATCAACCCGCGGCATCCTCAGGCTGGCGTGGTTAAAAAAAAAAGAGCAAAAAAAAAAGAAAAGAAAAGGAAAAAATAGAAGAAGAAAAAAGGTATGTCCATAAGCAAAATGGGCACGGATGAAAACCCGAAAGGGCTCCGTGAGTAAAAATAGCAGGGCTACCGGCGAGTGTTTGTGAAAACCCGAAAGGGCGAAACCTCGTTACAAAAAAGAATAAAAAGAATAAAAAAAACGGTATGTCCATAAGCAAAATTGGCACGGATGAAAACCCGAAAGGGCTCCGTGAGTAAAAACAGTAGGGCTGCCGGCGAGTGTTTGTGAAAACCCGAAAGGGCGCAACCTCGTTAAAAGACACTTACAGGGTCCTCTCGACCTTGTAAGGAGAAACCACCCACGTGAGATCCTTACGACTCACAAGGGAGCAACACACTTAAGAATCCTCACGATTCCTAAGGAGAAATTACACTTGCGAAATCCTCACGACTCGTAAGGAGAATTCTCTTATGGGACCCTCACGGCTCATGAGATTTGAAAGTCTTAAGTTACAGAAACCTAAACCTGTTCTTAAGCAAATCCCCCACAACCTTCAATATTGCCCTACAAGCGGCTCATATTGACCCTTGTATACAATCCACGGGCACGAATAAATATTTCCCTAACAAAGTCCCATCCGTGACTAGGGATATGCTTGTACAGCAAACAACACTTGTAAGTCCTCTCGACTTATAAGGAGAAAACCCTTTTGTAAGATCCTTACGACTTACGGGGGAACATACACTTAGGAATCCTCACGATCCCTAAGGAGAAAACACACCTACGAGATCCTCACGACTTGTAGGGAGAAATACCTTTGTGAGACCCTTACGGCTCATGAAGTCAAAAGCCTTAGCCGACAGGACCCTTAACCCTGTTTACTAAACCACCTTTGTTCAACATCGACAGAGGCAAATGATGATTCGCTCCTGGCAATATCCCAGTTGCAGCGATGCTGATGCCTAAACCGGTATCAAATTCCATGTCCTTTCAAGGCAAATGATGATTCGCTCCTGGCAATATCCTAGTTGTAGCGATGCCGATGCCTAAGCCGGTATCAAATTCCAAGCCCTTTCAAGGCAAATGAAGATTCGCTCCTGGCAATATCCCAGCTGCAGCGATTCTGATGCCTAGACCGGTATCAAATTCCAAGTCCTCTCATGGCAAATGATGATTCGCTCCTGGCTATATTCCAGTCGCAGCGATGCTGATGCTGAGATTGGCACCAGATTCCAAGTTCCACACTCGTAATAAAAAAAAACAGCGAGCCATACGTGCATACGAAATAGCCGAAATGATGGGGCAACTTGCAATAAAAATCAGCAAGTAAAAGAAATGTATGCATGAAAAATAGCCGAAATGATTGGGCAACTCACAATAAAAAGCAGCGAGTAAAAAGAAAAATAGCCGAAATAATTGGGCACCGCGAAAAATAGCCGAAATGATTGGGCAATCGCGATTTTCGCGATATAAAAAGCTGAAATGATAGAGCATCGCGGAAAGAATAAAAAAAATGAAAGAATGAAACTTTTTGCCCTACAGGTGAAATCACATCGATCCCTGTATACAATCCAGGGGCACAGATAAAAAGGGAACCATACCTTCCCAACAGGCTCCACCAGAAAGCGAAGCCAAATCTCGACGGTTCATAGATAACCTAGAGACAATCTCGACATCTGTCGCAATATTGCAGACACAATGCCAACAAATGAAGTAAAGGAAAATCCCTAGCTTTAGGGTCTCGACGTCAACATCGACAACTTAGGGATCACCAACTGTTTTTCTCCTCACTCCGACTAGATGCAGACATGACGTCAACAACCGACCTCAGAATCGCAACGAAACGGAACCATGGCAAAGTTCCTAGTCCCAAATCTCAACGGCCACATCTGCAGCCTGGAGACCAACAAAGGTGTGCCTCCTCATTCCAGCAGGACAAAGATGTTACACCATCAAGCGGAGCGATGGCAAAATCCCAAGTCCGCCTTAGCATTCGTCTCGTTACTCACAATGTTAACAACGGCGTTCCTTCGCAGTCCAGCAGGATGTACATGCAAAGCTAATAAAAGACCCCATGGTCAGCAAAGCGGAGTGATGGCAAAATCCCAGCTCCACCTCAGCACTCGTCTCGTCACAGCGGACACATCATTAAGCAAAGCGGAACAGCGGCAACTCCCAATTCCATGACTCGACGATGTACTCCCACAGAGAGTCAAATCCCAACTCCGTGAAATGCGGATATAATCAACAAAATTCCTGGTCACGTGGAACACGGATAACGTCACTCTTTGACCCCGTGGAAAACGTCCAGAACGGATCCTGGTCCTCGCAGAACACGGCAGTGAACCCGTGCGAAGCATCCAGAGCGGAGCCTAGTCCTCGCCTAACGCGGCAGTGAACCCGTATGAAGCATCTAGTGCAAAATTCCTGGTCACGTAGAATGCGGATAACGTCACTCTTTGACCCCGTGGAAAACGTCCAGAGCGGATCCTGGTCCTCGCAGAACACGGCAGTGAACCCGTGTGAAGCATCCAGAGCGGAGCCTAGTCCTCGTCTAACGCGGCAGTGAACCCGTGTGAAGCATCTAGTGCAAAATTCCTGGTCACGTGGAATGCGGATAACGTCACTCTTTGATCCCGTGGAAAACGTCCAGAGCGGATCCTGGTCCTCGCAGAACACGGCAGTGAACCCGTGCGAAGCATCCAGAGCGGAGCATAGTCCTCGCCTAACGCGGCAGTGAAACCGTATGAAGCATCTAGTGCAAATTTCCTGGTCACGTGGAACGCGGATAACGTCACTCTTTGACCCCGTGGAAAACGTCCAGAGCGGATCCTGGTCCTCGCAGAGCACGGCAGTGAACCCGTGCGAAGCATCCAGAGCGGAGCCTAGTCCTCGCCTAACACGGCAGTGAACCCGTGTGAAGCACCTAGAGCAAAATTCCTGGTCACGTGGAACGCGGACAACGTCACTCTTCGATCCCGTGGGAAACATCCAGAGCGGATCCTGGTCCTCACACCAACATGGAGTGATCACCACCGCGACATTCGTCTCGATACAGCAGACGCGACACCAGCAAACAAAGCGAAGGCCAAATTCCTAGCTTCAGGGTCTTGACGGCAAGTCATATAAAGCCTGAAAGACAATCGGAGATCATCCCACACCAGCGCGGAGTGGTCACCATCTCGACGTTCGTCGCGATACAGCAGACGAAATGTCACCCCAGCGTTCTTCCCCCAGCAGGATTCGGAAGCGACAAAGCAAACAAAGTAAAGGCCAAATTCCTAGCTTCAACGTCTTGACGGTAAGTCATATAAAACCGGAAAGACAAACAGAGATCATCCCACATAGAGTGGTCACCACCACGACATTCGTCTCGATACAGCAGACAAAATGTCACTACAGCGTCCTTCCTCCAACAGGATCCGGACACACCAAAGAAAACGAAGCGAAGGCCAAATTCCTAGCTTCAGCGTCTTAACGCAGATGCAACATCACCAAAAGGAGCCACGGCAAAATCCCTAGTTCCAAACCTCGACAGTTCACCGGCAACCTAGAGACAACCGCGACATTCGTCTCGATACAGAGGACGCGATGCCAGCAAATGAAGCGAAGGCCAAATTCCTAGCTTCAGGGTCTTGATGGCAAGTCATATAAAGCCTGAAAGACATTCGGAGATCATCTCGCACCAGCGCGGAGTGGTCACTACCTCGACGTTCGTTTCGATACAGCAGATGAAATGTCACCCAGCGTTCTTCCCCCAGCAGGATTCAGACGCGACAAAGCAAACGAAGCGAAGGCCAAATTCCTAGCTTCAACGTCTTGGCGGTAAGTCATATAAAACTGGAAAGACATTCAGAGATCATCTCATACCAACATGGAGTGATCACCACCTCGACGTTCGCTCGACACAGCAGACGCAACATCACCGAAAGGAGTCACGGCAAAATCCCTGGTTCCAAACCTCGACGGTTCACCAGCAACCTAGAGACAACCGCGGCATTCATCTCGATACAGAGGACGCAATGCCAGCAAATGAAGCGAAGGCTAAATTCCTAGCTTCAAGGTCTTAACGGCAAGTCATATAAAGCCTGAAAGACCACCAGAGATCATCCCACGTGGAGTGGTCACCACCTCGACGTTCGTCTCGATACAGCAGACGCAACATCACCAAAAGGAGAAACGGCAAAATCCCCAGTTCCAAACCTCGACGGTTCACCAGCAACCTAGAGACAACCACGACATTCGTCTCGATACAGAGGACGCAATGCCAGCAAACGAAGCGAAGGCCAAATTCCTAGCTTCATGCGTCTTAATGGCAAGCCTGAAAGACAATCGGAGATTATCTCGCACCAGCGCGGAGTGGTCACCACCTCGACGATCGTCTCGATACAACAGATGAAATGTCACCCCAGCGTTCTTCCCCCAGCAGGATTCGGACGCGCCAAAGCAAACGAAGCGAAGGCCAAATTCCTAGCTTCAACGTCTTGACGGTAACTCATATAAAACCGAAAAGACAATCAGAGATCATCCCACATGGAGTGGTCACCACCACGACATTCGTCTCGATACAGCAGATGAGATGTCAACAACAACGTTCTTCCTCCAACAGGATTAGGACACACCAAGCAAACGAAGCGAAGGCCAAATTCCTAGCTTCAGGGTCTTAATGGCAAGTCATATAAAGCCTGAAAGACCACCGGAGATCATCCCACATAGAGTGGTCACCACCTCGACGTTCGTCTCGATACAGCAGACACAACATCACCAAAAGGAGCAACGGCAAAATCCCCAGTTCCAAACCTCGACGGTTCACCAGCAACCTAGAGACAACCGCGACATTCGTCTCGATACAGAGGACGCAATGCCAGCAAACGAAGCGAAGGCCAAATTCCTAGCTTCAAGGTCTTAATGGCAAGTCATATAAAGCCTGAAAGACCACCGGAGATCATCCCACATGGAGTGGTCACCACCTCGACGTTCGTCTCGATACAGCAGACACAATATCACCAAAAGGAGCCACGGCAAAATCCCCAGCTCCAAACCTCGACGGTTCATCAGCAACCTAGAGACAACCACGACATTCGTCTCGATACAGAGGACGCAATGCCAACAAACGAAGCACAGGCCAAATTCCTAGCTTCAGGGTCTTAACGGCAAGTCATATAAAGCCTGAAAACTATCAGAGATCATCCCACACCAGCGCGGAGTGGTTATGACTCATCGGGGTTCTCCAAAATGAGCCTAACCTCAAGTAAAAAGCGGCATGGCAAATTCCTAGCGCTTGCTCTTCCGACGGTCAAACTGCCAAGGAGGATTGCTTGAAGACGTCTTGTCCAGCCCCCGAAGGGATCAGAGACATGGCAGTCGCAGGGCTACTCGAACAGCACGGTTGCCTATCGAGGAATACATCAGCTCATGCGACGGTACGACGGCCAAAACCCTAAGTACCACAGACCCTAACGGACTTCTGTCGTAAAGAGCAGAGGTTAAATGTGACGTTAGGATATTCTTGCGAGATCTTCTCGATTCGTTTCGACTCGTGAGGAAAATGATGTCTTTGCGAGAACTTCTCGATTTGTCTCGACTCGTGAGATAAAGCCTTAGGCAGTAGGGATTAAAAAACCTGTTTCCTAAGCACTGGGATCCTGCAAGTCGGCCCAAAATGGTCTCTTGCATACTATCCACGGGTCTCACTCTCCGAAGTCGAATTTCGACAAGGAGGGGAACAACCGCTTACGGGTCCTCTCGACTCGTAAGAGGGAAAAATTCTCTCATAAGATCCTTACGACTTATAAGAGAAAACACACTTAGGAATCCTCACGACTCCTAAGGAGAAAATACACCTACGAGATCCTCTCGATCCGTAGGGAGAAAAGTCTTTATGAGACCCTCACGGCTCATAAAGTTGAAAAGTCTTAGGTGGCAGATCCTAACCCTGTCTCCTAAGCCATCACTGCCCTGCAAAGAGGTCAAGATGGACCATCTATGAGCCACATTCGCTAAAGCTACATGCCACTGAAATGGAAAAGCTACTCATGAGCATATAAACTACTTCACTCCAGAGTAAGATATAAAGAGATAGAAGGGTGCGGCTCATGGAGTTAAGGGTTTGGAGCTACATCTCTTAAGAGTCGAGATTTGAGTCAATGATAAATGACGACGCTTGTGTCCGCTCGTTATCTTCTCAGATCAAGATTCTGAAAGTAATATACCAACCCGAAACTGGTCATACGCTATGCATTACTTTGCACTACTTCACCCACGTAAATACTTACATGGGCAAAGTAGTGGGGGGCATTTGTTCCCGCCAAAAATTTCTGCGCAAAAGAGCCCAAGGTATCAAATGGCGGCGATACGCTTAAGAAAATGGGAACCAGTATCTTCTGGGCTGTTTTTTGACAAACTCCCGAATGAGAAACAGATAAATTCTAATTGTATCGAAAGCGGCTCGAAAAACCCTTCGATTTGATATATTATGGGCCTCGTAATTCATCCGGGATCAAAAGTTATGAGGAATTACGTGTCCACACGTGATGGGCTTTTAAGAACCCGCTGGAGGAGTTAAAAGATACAATAAAAACTCAGAAAAGACCCCAATCGGGCATCACGTGCTCACACGTGACCATGGGTCACGTGCAGACACGTGATGGGCTTTTAAAGCCTCTAAAATAATGAATAGAATTTAATTCTAAAAGTCAGAAAATACCTCAACGAGGTATCACGTGCTTACACGTGACCAATGGTCACATGTTGACACGTGATGGTTAAAACTGAAACATAAATAAGCGGCTGAGAAAGGAACCCAATTGGGGGTCACGTGCTCACACGTGACCAAAGGTCACGTGCCAGCACGTGACTGGCTTTAAAAGCATTATAATTTAATAGAATTAAATTCTAAAAGTTTCTGAATCTTTCCAAATGGAAAAGGGTCATAGGAAACCGTTGGATTAAAAATCCAAGGGTGATTAAAAATCACCAATTTATAGAAAACCCTTGACAAGGAAAGATTTCCCTGAAAATCTCACCAGGATAACAAATAGAATATCTTCTGGATTTAAAATCCACGGTGAATAAAATTCACTGAATGATCTAAAGGCCCAGATTAGTGATGAATGCAAATCAAATCTCTCAACATACAAATCAAATATCTCAATGAGAGATTTGCTAAACAAATTTATTCTCTTCATCCTCCTATAAATAGGAGCCAAGAGAAGAGAAGGGAGGATCTACTTTTTTGGAGAGAAAAACAGAGGGAGGAGAATTTAATTCTCAAGAGAAGAAGAAACAAAGAGAGGAGAATTTAATTCTCTGCAAAAGAAAAACCCTAGGTAAGAAAAAAGAGGCTTCAAAAAAGAATTTAATTCTCAAAATAATTTAACTCTTACATAAAGAAAAGAACTTAGTTCTTCTTCTGGTTGAAGATCTGCACAGAGCACATCTCCCCATAACTTGAGAATTTAATTCTCATCGGGTCGAGATCCTGCCATGCAGATCCTAAACTTAGAAGGGGAATTGAGTTTTGAGAATTAATTCTCCTAAAAACAAAACTAGGGTTTAACCCTAATCAAGAATTTAATTCTTTTACATATCTGGGAATTTAATTCCTTTGAAAAGAAATCACGGTTTCATCCTAAATAAGAGTTTAATTCTTTCATGATAGGAATTTAATTCCTCCAAAATCATAATTAGGATTTAACCTTACAAAGAATTCAATTCTTAAAAGATCTCTGTTCATGAAAAGAACTAGGGTCACGTGCCCCCACGTGACCCTTGAAAAGATCCCCTGCAAAAAACTTTGAAGCATCACCTCACGTGCTCCCACGTGACTCCCAAAACGCAGAAAGAAAAAGCAAAGGAAATGAAAGCTTTGGGCGCTCTCACGTGTTATCACGTGACCCCTCAGCAAATGCTTTAACAATTGGCGCACAGATCCCCATCACGTGCCAACACGTGATGCTCTAAAATAAAAATGAAAGTGTTTAACACTTAATGGCAAAAGAAAAGAAAAGAAGCTTTGGGCGCTCTCACGTGTCCCCACGTGACCCCTCAGCAAGTGCTGTAATATTCGATGCATAAACCCCCATCACGTGCCAACACGTGATGCTCTAAAATAAAGATGAAAAGTGTTTAACACTTATTCGCAGATTTGAGAATAAAACAAAGAAAATCTGGCTTCACATTTAGGGCGTCCTCACGTGTCACCACGTGACCCCTAATGAGCATTCTAACAGACCAGAGCGGAGGCCTCCATCACGTGCTCACACGTGATGGCCGTCAGAATCAAAAGTGTTAAACACCTACCTGCAGAATAAAATGAAGGAAATCAGGGCGCTCTCACGTGTCCACACGTGACCCCTCTTTCTTTAGTGTTTAACACTAATTTGAAAATCTTATTTCCAGTGTTTAACACTGATTGTTTCTAGTGTTTAACACCAAATTGAAGATCATATTTCCAGTGTTTAACACTGATTGTCTTTTAGTGTTTAACACTAATTTTGAGAGTTCTACCTCTAGTGTTTAACACTGTTGTTCTCTAATGTTTAACACTACTTTTAGCCAAATTGGCTAATTCTCCAGAGGCAAAAGTCCCTCCTCCAAATGAATCTCAATATTGAGGAAATCAAAGACAAAATGTTGTCAGAGCCCCCAAATCTCTGTTTAACATTACTGAATGATGAGGGACTGAACCCAGACAAATGTCTAATGGCCAAAAGGGCCAATATTTCAAACATAATTGGACTTAGCCCAAACTGGCCATAAGTCCTCAAATCATCTTGAATTGAGCACATCTGCTCTTTTCAACTAATCCATTGGTTCAAGGGTACATCTCGGAACTCCTCTGATATTTGTCGTTGTAATCCTTCAACGTCTTCAGAGAGGTGACGGGTCCCGACAACCACACATCAACACGGACAGTGGGGTCCTTAAACTCATGGACTAATGCGTCCTTAAACCAAGATACGGACTGTGGGGTCCTTAAACCCGCGGACTTATGCGTCCTTAAACTAACGGAGTAATGCGTCCTTAAACACACCCATATGGACTGTGGGGTCCTTAAACCCATGGACTTATGCGTCCTTAAACTACCGATGGACCACCATGTCCCTAAACTGGAGTTGGACCACCATGTCCCTAAACTGGCATTGGACCGCTATGTCCCTAAACTGGAACATGGACCGCAATGTCCTTAAACTACCAATGGACCACCACGTCCCTAAACTGGCGATGGACCACCACGTCCCTAAACTGGAACAATAGAGCCCAAACGCTCTTTTGTCGGATCTAAACGATTCCGTTAAGTTGATCTTAGTCTCAAACTGGACTAACGTATCCTTAACAAACGTTTAAGTTGATCTTAGCCTCAAATATGGCTAACGTATCCTTAAACATTTAAACAGACTTTAGTTCCAAATTGGACTATAGATCCCCCAATCGACTTTGGTTCAAGGGTACATCTCTGAACTCCTCTGACACCTGTCGTTGTAATCCTTCAACGTCGTCAGAGAGGTGACGGGTCCCGACGACCATACATTCAATGGACCACTACGTCCCTAAACTGGAACAATGGAGCCCAAACGCTCTTTTGTCGGATCTAAACGATCCTGTTAAGTTGATCTTAGTCTCAAATCGGACTAACGTATCCTTAACAAACGTTTGAGTCGATCTTAGTCTCAAACATGGCTAACGCATCCTCAAACCAAAACCACAAACCCAAATCTAAGTAAACACGGATTTGGATTAATCCACGTCCTACGGGCGACTACATAAATTAGTCTCATTATACAATCCACGGGCAACCACAAACAAAACAAACACCCACGACACGAAGTGACCAGCTGGAGAAGGAGAAAGTTGTTACCGCGATGCGGTAGCGTAATTAACTGCAGGGGCTTGCGCCTGCAGGGAAGAGCGTCCCCACAATCAAAAACCCCTCAACGAGGGGGAATCTGACGAAGTCTGCTACATCGGCCGCATCCGTCTAAACCTTCGATACACGGTGCCATAAATCAACTTGGCATCTTCGGAGAGGTAGACGGATAACATCAATTAGCATCTGCCCCGAATCTCAGGCAAAACAGTCCATGTCTTGCGTGTCTTTCGGAGGGGAACAATTTGCTTCGTCAACTTGTCGAGCGTTTTCGAGAGAGGAGAAGAGATTTGCATATGATATTTATTGATTTAGAAAAAGCGTACGACAAGGTATCTAGAGAGGTATTATGGGAGACAATGATGAAGAAGGGGGTCCCTGTCAAGTATATTGACATAATCAAGGATATGTACGATGGAGTACTGGCAAATGTCAGAACTTGCGGCGGCTTAACAAGTGATTTTCCGATTACTATTGGTTTACATCAAGGATCTGCATTAAGTCCATTCCTGTTTACCATCGTGATGGATGAGCTTACTAGAACTATCAAAAGATGAGATACCTTGGTGTATGCTATTCGCTGATAATATTGTTCTAGTAAATGAGACGAAAGCAGGGGTTAATGCCAAATTGGAATTATGGAGGCAAACATTGGAATCTCGGGGATTCAGATTGAGCAGGTCCAAGACAGCATATATGCACTGCAAATTTAGTAACCAGAGAAGTCAAAACCATATTGATACAACATTGGAAAAGCAAGAGATATCACCGAGCGACCAGTTTAGATATCCAGGTTCCATCATCCAAAAGAATGGGGAGATCGATAGTGATGTTAATCAAAGGATCCAGGCTGGTTGGTTGAAATGGAGGAGTGCAACAGGGATTTTGTGTGATCGTAACTTTCCGTTAAAATTGAAAGGAAAGTTTTATCGGAGCGCTATTCGGCCTGCCTTATTATATGGTACAGAATGCTGGGCTCCTAAGAAGCATCATACACAGAAGATGCACGTAGCGGAGATGCGCATGCTTTGTTGGATGTGCGGTAACACTAGAAAAGATAAGGTGTGAAATGAGGATATTCGTGCAAAAGTTGGTGTGGCACCTGTGGAGGAGAAGATGCGGGAAAACCGGCTAAGATGGTTTGGTCATGTGCGACGCAGACCTATGGAAGCACCGGTTCGACGAATAGATACTCTCGATATGGGCAATGGCAAAAGGGCAAAAGGAAGACCGAAGAAAACATGGATGGAGGTGATACGAAACGATATGGTTGCCAAAAGACTCAATGAAAGTATATTGTTAGATAGAAGTGGGTGGAGATAGAGAATTCATGTGCTGGACCCGGCGTGATTCTCATGTTGGTTCATGTAGCCTACCCCATGTGTTTAGGATAAAAGGCTCAGTTGTTGTTGTTGACACCCTGTGCAGGAAACAAAAGGGTCAAAATTGCAGTTGGTTCGTATTCTGCCATAGCCGGCCTAGGAACCATCACAATATCTCCTTCCTTAACCCTTCTTAATGTTTTGCATATTCCAAAGCTTTCCTGCAATCTGATTTCCATTATAAAGCTAACTCAAGACCTTAAGTGTCAAGTTAAATTCATGTTTTCTCATTGTAAAATTCAGGTTCTGAACTCGGAGACGATGATTGGCTATGCTAGGACCAGTGGAGGTCTCTACTTGCTTGAAGAAGGATCGCATCTCAATAAGTCTGCATCTAGTTTGTGTTCTCAGTCCATGTTTGTTTCTCGTGACAATGAATTAATTATGTTACATTTTCGTCTAGGTCATCCTAGTTTCCATTATATGCAGTATTTGTTTCCAAAGTTGTTTCGGAATAAAAATCCTTCTTAATTTCAATGTGAAGTATGTGCTTTTGCTAAACACAAAAGGACAATTTATCCACCTCGACCCTATAAACCTTCGACACCGTTTGCCTTAATCCATAGTGACATTTGGGGTCCATCCCGCGTTTTATCTATTTTCGAAAAAAATTGTTTCGTTTATTGATGATCATACTAGAGTCCTTTGGATATTTTTGTTAAAGAAAAAATCAGAAGTTGAACAAGTTTTCAAAACCTTTTATGCCATGGTTGAAACACGGTTTAACACAAAAATTCAGAATTTTCGAAGTGACAATGGACGAGAATTTTTTAACGAAACCTTGGGAGAATTTTTTGCAAAAAAATGCATCATTCACCAAAGTTCTTGCATTAACACACCGCAACAAAACGGTGTGGCTGAAAGAAAAAATAAACACATTCTTGAAATTGCTAGGGCATTATCATTCACCAACCATGTTCCAAAAATATTATGGAATAAAGCAATTTTAACAGCAACATATCTTATTAATAGAATGCCCTCGAAAATTCTCAATTTTAAAAAACCTGTTGCCTTGTTAAAATCTCTTTACCCTCAAAGCCGTCTTGCAATCTCAGATCTGCCGTTGAAAATTTTTGGTTGTACCGTGTTTGTTCACGATCACAACCCCATTAGGGGTAAACTTGATCCAAAATCGAAAAAATATGTTTTTATTGGCTACGCCACGAATCAAAGAGGGTATAAATGCTTTGATCCTTTATCAAATTAAATATTTATCATAATGGATGTGTTTTTTTGAAAATAAATCTTTTTTTAAACCTCCTCTTCAGGGGGAAACAAATAGTGAAGACTCGGTTTCCATAAAAAATAGTCTCCCAAAATTTCCCAACTTAATCCCACATACAAATTCACAAAATCTAGATTTTTTAAATCAAGACATTTTAGACCAGTTTTTTGAACACCTGGCAAACCAAAACAGTGAAAATTCACTGGACACTCGAAAAAAAGGTCCTTGAAAACTCAGAAAATATGTCTGTTGAAAACTCGGTTCTTTTGTTAGAAAATCCGGAGAAATCCCATAAAAATAGGAACACGCCACCGACTCCTAAAACAACTTGCCCCGTGGATTTAAATCCACTAGAAACTGATGTGGAAATTAAAACTTACAAAAGGAAACATGAAACAGGTCTGGAAAAAACACAACGAGAGTATTTAATTGAGAGATCATTCTCCAGAAGCAGAGACCGACTCTATCCAGCCCCACCAAGAATCCAACTCGAGAACAAAACCGGATCACAGTGAGCTGGATCTTCCCATAGCTCTCCGAAAGTCCACAAGGTCATGTACTAGTCGTCCCTTGTATCCATGTCAAAATTTGTGTCCTCAAATAACCTCTCATCCAGTTTTTCAGCCTTTACCTCTAATGTGTCTGCCGTGGAGATTCCAAAAACTGTACAAGATGCTCTGAGAGCTCCAGAGTGGAGAAAGGCGATTTTCGAGGAGATGAATGCACGTGAGAAAAATCAGACTTGAAATATGGAGGAGCTGCCGAGAGGAAAGAAGACTGTTGGATGCAAATGGGTATTCACACCAAAGTTTCGTGCAGATGGAACCCTAGAACGATATAAGGCGAGGCTCGTTGCTAAAGGGTTCACTCAAACATACGGGATCGACTACATGGAGACTTTTGCACCGTGGCTAAGCTAAACACGATCCGGATCTTGCTGTCAGTTGCAGTAAACCTCGATTGGCGACTTCAACAACTAGATGTGAAGAACTCGTTTTTGAATGGAAACCTGGACGAAGAAGTGTACATGGAACCTCCGCCGGGGTTTGAAAAAGGGTTCGGCTCTAAAGTGTGCAGATTGAAAAGATCACTTTACGGTCTTAAACAATCTCCACGAGCTTGGTTCGAACGTTTCCATCAGTTTGTGAAAGGGTAAGGATACAATCAGGCTCAGGCAGATCACACCATGTTCTACAGAGTCTCCAGACATGGAAAATTGCAATACTGATTGTTTACGTTGATGATATCATTGTTACAGGATATGACGAGGAAGAGGTCAACCAGTTAAAAGGAAGTCTCGCCAAGGAGTTCGAAGTAAAAGACTTGGGAGAATTGAAGTATTTCATGGGTATGGAAATTGCTCGAAGTAAGAAAGGCATTGTCGTGTCTCAACGGAAGTATATTCTCGATCTCCTCAAAGAAATAGAGATGACAAACTGCAAACCTGCGGAGACACCGATAGATCCGAATAAAACGCTCGGAGAATTTACACAGAGCCCGTCAGTGGACATTCCACAATACCAGAGGTTAGTGGGAAAATTGATCTATCTCTCACACACACGTCCCGATATCACCTTTGCAGTGAGTATGATAAGCCAATTTATGCACTCGCCTCAAGAAGAGCACCTTGATGCAGCATATAGAGTTTTGAAGTATTTAAAAGGCACACCAGGAAGAGGTTTATTCTTCAAAAAATGTGAGACTCGCAGCGTCGAAGTATTCACTGACGCGGATTAGGCAGGTTTCATCGTAGACAGGAAGTCAACTTCAGGGTATTGTACGTACGTGTGGGGAAATCTAGTTACATGGCGGAGCAAGAAACAAAGTGTCGTGGCAAGGAGTAGTACGGAGGGAGAATTTCGAGCTATGGCCAACGGTATTTGTGAAGTTCTGTGGGTTAAACGGGTACTACAGGAAATAAAGCAGCCTATAACTCGACCACTAAAACTATACTGCGACAACAAAGTTGCCATCAGCATAGCACACAACCCCGTACAGCATGACAGAACGAAGCATATTGAAGTCGACCGCCGCTTCATCAAGGAAAAACTGGATGTCGGTACCATCTGTATCCCCTACATTCCGACCAAAGAACAAACTGCGGATATCTTTATAAAAAGACTATTCAAAGCAGTGTTCGAGGGACTCATAAGCAAGTTGGGCATGCTGGACATCTACGCACCAACTTAAGGGGAGTGTTGGAAATAAATAGTCAACAGTAAAATATTTCTCAGATTAGTTAGAATCTGTTTGTAACAAAATCTGTTTGTAACAGAATTTGTTTGTAACTTCCTTATTTTATTGTTTTCCTCATATCTTCTTATACTCGTTCAACAAGGTTATTAAAAATGCCTCAATGCCAACACAGATTAAGCAGGTACAGATCTTGTCTATCTAGACAACAAGTCACGTCCATCAGGACAACAAGTTAGGATTGTTGGCATTAGTAATAATCCAAGTAACAGGTCTAGTAATGTGTCGTGAACATGTCAAGCAGTGTATTAACAGGATAAATACTTGACGGAAAACAATAATCAGTTATCTAAATACCGTAGAAATAACTAATGTTTATTATTTAAGTTGTAAGATATAATTTATTTATTTATATACATATAAACCTATTTATAATAACGTTTCCGCGGCTACTAAACATACAGTGAACGGTCATTGAAATTAGAAAGAACTAGCACGCAACCAGATGAACTTGTTATTGTTACGAAATACGGGTTAATACTATAGTATTGTATAATGAGAATAACTTGCTAACTATTAACATATGTATATATTGGATAACTATATATTGGAATATGTATTGTAGCATGTCGCAAATTTAGAAACGTGCCTGATCGAAAACTCGCGACGAAAATACGGATATCATGTTACGAACACCGAATAAAGACACGATGCAAACCCGACGCAAGCAGAATCTCGGCTTCGACGGCTACAAGGGCTCGGCTTGGGCTAGTTTGAGGGTGGTGGCGCCAGAAGGAGTCGGTGATGGAGGCAGAGGCCGGTGAATGATGAAGTCAAGAGTTTTGATCTCGGAATTTGGGTTTTAGAAAGAGAGGAGGTGATGAGGATGATATGGATTGGAGTTCAAGTGGAAACAACGACGAAGGAGGGTTGGTGATTGCTGATGGGGTCTAGGATCGACGGCGAGGGAAGCAAGTTGTCGCGGTGGTGTTGCTTGGGGTCGGCTCTGGCAAGGTAAGAAAGAAGAGGAAGAAGAAGAAAAGGAGAGATGGAGGTGTAGGGTTCTCTAGGTTTTGCGAAGGCAAGAAGGAGAAGGTATTGAGGATGATAGTGGCGTTCGGGTTCAGACGACGATGTCGACGAGGAAGAGAAGGTGGGTTCTCGTGTATGGAGTCGGGCTCAGGTAAGGTCTTGGGGAAGAAGGCGATGACACTGGTGGTAATGTTGAGGAGGTGAGGGTGAAGTGGTGATGACAACGAGAGAGGACGGGTACAAGGTGGTGAGGGCGCGGGTTAGGGCTTGGGGACGAGAACGAGAGGAGAGAGAGTTAGGTCTGGGAGGAGAGAGTGTGTTATATTTTATAATAAAATAATATTATAAATATATATATTGTTATATAGTTATATATATAAAGTGTATAAGAATATATTAAGGGATATTTTATATATATCATGTAGGATTTTACAGATAATACCAGATCACTCCAAATATTATCCGAATCTAGTCAAAAATATAGTTTTAAAAATAAAATACATACGTAAAGATTTTGGCCATAATGCGATAATCTAGTATTAAATACATATACCCCAAATAAAATTTAAATAAATATACATAAAGATTTACTAAATATTTTGTTATATGTATTTTAGAATATGAATATAATAGATAAGAGCAACAATAAAATATGGGGTGATATGCCATGCAAAGTTAGGTAGCAAAAATATATTATTTATTTATAACTTGTACTATAAATAGATATATAAAGATTTAAACATATATAAAGTATATATAATACTAGATTCATGTAGATACACCGTACTAGTAAATATTAGATATAACCTTGCACTATATCGGCTTATAAACATGCGGGTCGGATCGGATAACGACTACTACTACTTGAATCATTCGCAACCCAATAGCTAAAATAAAGAATTATAAAGCAAGATTTAAAATACCAAATTATATTGTATAAACATACTAGGGTGTTACAACCACGTCGCACCAGATCTGCACCAGCACCACGTCGCACCAAATCCCCACCAGCACCGGCACCACATCACACCAGATCCACACCGGCACCATGTCGCACCAGCATCCGCACCAATAGCAACAGCACACACAGCAGCCATCACCGCATCAAACCGAATGGACTCCTTACACCCAGCAGCAGCCCTTACAGCCGCAGCCTCTATAGCTGCTGCCCTCCGCTTGTAGACTGTCTCCTCCAATGATGTCGCCTCCTCCATGCCAATCACATCCCTTTCGAACCCTGGTCCTAGCCCTTCCATATGGCAATATTCGTCCCCGCTCCTCTTGGTTAATAACGATGATCTATTCGATCGTCTTGCTCTAACTTCTTTACACTTGTACTCGTTTGGGTGTTCGACAACTTTATTCTCACTCTCTCGTGATTTATTTATGCACCATTCATCATGGATTCTGATTCGGTCTCAATTACTACTTATGGTCATCCTCTTATTAATGCTCGTGGTCGTGATTCCCATGGACGTGACCATAGTCGTGCGGGTCTTTATTGTATTTATTGCGGCGGCACTAATCATCGTGAAGACTTTTGTTGGAAGAAGCAGAGATACCTTGATGATACACCTACAGCTCGCCAGACATTCACACCGGTTGCTACTGACTAACCTTCATCTTCTGTCAGCCATTTACCTTTATTACGTGCTGAGTGGGGCCAGTTACATCGTCTCCTTTCTTCTGTAGCTCCTGCCAACTTTTCTACTCCTTCAGGTATATCGTTCATTTCTCATTCTAATTCGTGGGTCGCTAATTTCGACGCCTCACATCACGTGTCTCGTGATGGATGGATCATCTAGTCTTGCTTCTAGTCCTCAAAAGTTTATTTCCATACCTGATAGTAATACCGCATCTTTCTCTGACTCTGCTGATTTATCACTTTATCTTTACACCTGAAAAATGCTTTAATTGTGGCATCTTTAAAACAAAATCTGCTTTCTATTCGTCAGCTTACAAATGATTCTAACTGCTCTGTAATATTTTATCCATCTTATTTTGAAATACATGACCTTCTGACGAGACAGCAGATTGGTAGGGACATAAATAGAATGGACTGTACTACATTGATCACATTTCCAGTACGTCTACAGCTGTCTCTACTATTCAATAGTATCGGAGACTTGGTCACCCTCCTCTCTTCTTTACGTACTACGTTGTCTTCTTACTTTATCAGAATTCAGTTGTGACTCTTGTATTCTTGGTAAACACCATCGTTCCTATTTTCTTCCAGATAATAAAAAAACATTATTTACCTTCTGTTTTAGTTCACTCCAATATTTGGGGTCCCTTTAAATTTCCGAGTGTGTTTGGTTATAAATATTTTGTGACTTTTATCGATGATCATTCACGCATGACTTGGTTGCATTTTCTGCGTAATAGGTATGAATTTTTGTTTACCTTTAAAATCTTCGTAGCTGAGATTAGTAATCAATTTGGTGTTTTGGTAAGGGTTCTTAGTTCAAATAATGCTAAGAAGTATATTAGCACGGAGTTTACTACATTTTGTTAGACCAATGGTATATTGCATCAAACTTCATGCTCTTATGCTCCTTAGCAAATTGGGATTGCTGAATGGAAGAACCGACATTTTTTTGAGATAGCTCGCTCTCTTGTTTTGCATATGCATGTCCCTAAACGATTGTGGAATTTTGCGATCTTACCAGTCTGTTTTTATATCAATCGCATGCCTTCTCCGGTCCTAAACAATCAGTCCCCTTTCTCTATATTGTTTCCACATGGCAACCCTTTCCTGTTCCTCCTAAAGTAATCAGATGTATATGCTATCCTCATATTCTATGTCCTTATATTGATAAGCTTGATCCTAGAGCTACCCGTATGGTATTTGTAGGTTACCTATGTTCTCAAAAAGGATATGTTTGTTTTGATCCTGCTACATCTAAAATTTATACTTTTTGTGATGTGACCTTAGAAGATCAAGCATAGTTTCCACCACTTGTTAAGGACCCCACTCTTACTATTCCTGTTTCTCACCTACTTTCATCGGAGTTTGATTTATCTGTTCAACCTGTGAGCCTTAGTTTTCAGCATGTAGCTCCTTATCTGCAGGTGTTTCACCGTTATAAGTTGTCCCACCCCTTCCTACCAATACTTCTGCTAACGATTCTTCTGCAGGTACTCCTATACAGTCCAATGTTCCTGATTCTCCAATGCTGCCGTCTTCAAAAGACGATATATCTCTTCTTATTGCCTTACGTAAGGGTAAGCGTTCTTGTACTACTGCACATCCAATTTCTAACTTTATTTCCTATTATAGACCGACACCATATGCTAGTCAGTTTGTTTCTTTTTTGTCTGCCATCACCCTTCCTTACTCTATTCAGAAAGCTTTTCAATACCAAGATTGGCATGTAGCTATGTTAGAGGAGATTGCCGCACTGCGCTCTAATCAGACTTGAAAATTGATACATCCGCCTTCAGATAAGATTGTTGGATGTCGATGGGTTTTTGCTGTCAAACATAATCCAGATGGGATAATTGACCGTCTCAAAGCTCGATTAGTGGCTAAAGGTTTTACTCAGCAGTATGGTTTGGATTATGTTGAAACTTTTTCGCTGGATGCCAAATTGACCACGATTTGTGTTCTTATATCCTTGACTCTTTCTAAAGCTTGGTCTCTTCATCAGCTTAATATGAAGAATACATTTCTTAATGGCGATTTTTTAAAGACTATTTATATGCAACAGCCTCTTGGTTTTGAGCGACCGAGGGAGTCTATAGTTTTTCTTCTACATAAATCATTGTATGGATTGAAATAGTCATCACGTGCCTAGTTTGAAAAGTTTAGTACAGTTCTTGGCTTCAAACGCAGTCACGCCGACACATAATCGTCCTCGGGGCAGGGTAATTATGCCGGTGTATGTTGATGATATTATCATTGCTGGAGATGATTCTGCTGGCATTTCTAAGATGAAAGAACATTTAGCTTCACACTTTCATACCAAGGACCTTGGGCCACTTAGATATTTCCTTAAAATTGAAGTATCACGGAATTCTAAAAGATTATAGCTCTCTCAGCGTAAGTATACACTTGATCTTCTATCTGAGATAGGATTTATGGGATTTAAACCAGCAAACACCCCTATGGATTTCTCGTTCAAGCAATCTCGATTGAACTCTTTCTCAAATCCTCCACTACCTGACCCAGGACGATATCGACGTCTAGTTGGGAAGCTTGTTTACCTCACTATCACTCGTCCTGACATTGCCTTTGCCATTAGCACAGTGAGTCGGTACATGCGGAATCTTTTGACCTCATTTTAAGACGGTTGAACATATTCTCAGATACATTAAAGGTTCTCCTGAACATGGTCTTCTTTACAAACCATCATCTATATTGTCGCTCAGCCTTTTGCGGATGCTGATTTCGTTGGATCCATTAATGATCGTCGTTCCACGAATGGTTATTGTGTCTTTTTAGGAGGAAACTTGGTTACATGGAGAAGTAAGAAGCAAAATATAGTGGTACGTTCTTCTACAGAGGCTGAATACAGATTTATGATGCATATGGTTGCTGAGTTGGTATGGCTTACCCCTCTTCCGACAAATTTTGGGGTTCTTTCTTCTCTTCTGACTACACTCTTCTGTGATAATAAGGGCGCAATCCACATTGCTGAAAATCCATTTTTTTCACGAGCGGGCCAAACATATTGAAATAGATTGTCATTTCATTTGTAATAAGATGACAGATACGGTGGCCGCACTACAACATATTTCTTTTTCGACTCAACTAGCATATATCCTTACTAAATCTCTTCCTCGACCGGTTTTCGCTCGTCTTTTTCCAAGCTTGGCATAATTGACATTTATATTCCAGCTTGCGGGAAGTGTTAAAAATATAATTAGTTATTATATATTAGTTATGAGTATACTTAGTTAGTAGATATTAGTTATGAGTATATTTTGTTATTAGATTGAGAGATGATCTATAACTCTCTATATATAAATTTGTATGGACTCTTATTTAATGAGATCAATAAATTATTTTCTCTTAATTCTTTTCGATCTTAAAGAATGTTTAAGTTACCAAAGCATAAAAGAATGCTAATATGATCAAAATATGTTGTGAGCAATAAAGGCTCGACAACATTACAAGAAGCTACATTTAAGACTTAAGAACGCATGCATGTAATGTATTGAAAAACTTGAATTGCATTTATTGGCATAACACTAATAAATCATCAAACCTCATCAAAATACTGGGCCAGATTTTAAAGGTGTCTTTTATTAAGTTCTTAAAAAAAACCAGGTTATTGAAAAATATATCCAGGGGAACACTGAAGCAAATATAAAACATGTATTCTGAGTTCCTGACATGTGAAGTACGATCTTCTATAAGTAGCCAAGAAAAAGGGATACATACAATAGAAAATATAGTCAATGAAATTCAAAACGGGTGCTAAGAAGATTTTTCTATAATAGAAGATCCTCCATCAGAATTTCAATCTAGAAATACTGACACATGATGTGGAGTTCCTTACCGACTTCACTTTGCTTCCACCAAGACAGTAAAGAGCCAATAAAAAATGTAGACCACAACTCTAGTCAAGGATTCATTTGCAGACTTCAGTATTCCAAGTTTTATGCCACTATTCTGGTAAGCAAGTACCTGCAAGTGGAAGGAATGGGCAATTGGCGTCTCATAAAGTGTAAATGTATACCTGTTTTTGAAAAACAAACAGATGACAAATAAATGATGTGTGTGGACATGTGGGAGTTGAGCTTGGTTATCATAGAACTAAGAAGTCTTTGTAATGCAAATAGTACCATTTGAAATTTAAAGACCAGCTTTCCAGAGTAGGATGTGATTTACTAAATAGAAATTATCTAGAAATAAAAGTTCAAATGTTTTGACGTGTTTTGCCTGCCCATTAAAATCAAATTATTGACTTGTGGCTAGTCAATGGATAGGCAAACCAAGACAAAATATTTGCATTTATGTTCCTAAATAGCTTTCATGTAATTTATCACGAGGATGTAATTTAATATATGGAAGTCATATATTTAACTTTGGAACAAGAGTATTTACATTATAAATAATTTTAAAAGTACTTACGCCCACACTATCAAGATGGACAGTATCGAACATGGAAACAAGAAGTTAGAGGCCTCCAAATCATTTTATTGTTTAACAATAACAACTAAAGCAGCAAACCGAACACAACATATACATCTTCTAGACTCGTCTCTAATTGCAAGTGAGCGAAAAATATATAAAGACAAAGCATCACAATTACAATGTAGACAGACAACAATTTGGGTGCACTTAGCAAAATGGATTTGTAAAGGAAACATCTCAAACATCAGAAAGGCAAGTATATCATTGCTGAGTAATCCTCGTTATCTTGGCTGGAAAAGGTGGTCCAGAAGCTTCCTCTGTAAAACACTCTCATTGAAATATACTTAATGCATAATACACGTCCTAACATGAGCGATAGAACATGCCTAAGTCTGCCTTTCGGAAAGAAAAATCAAGAAACTATAGTACACTGCCATCTAAACAGTAGATTCTTCCTAGAACGTTCAAGAATACATACAAGAAACAGCCTCCATACCATCGTAGTCTAGAAATATTGATCAGAGCATTAATGTGACTGATGCAGATAGGAGAAAATATAACCTGTTATCCTAACTACATCTCCTTACAAGTAAAATCATTGGTTGGAAAGTTGGAAACACAAATGCTGCTAACATTAATACCAGGACCATAAAGAATAACAGCTTCCTCGATGAATATAACATTGTATATATAAATGTAGATCAACTTCCAGTTGGAACAAAAATAAAGGTTTTTACAAATTGTGCATTTCCTATAGAAGGGATTTATAAAGATAAATCTAAAATAAGTTTAAATAATTTACCAACATTTGCAGATTATTTCTCTTTCAGCTAACTAGGAATTCATGGACGTCCCACCAAATAAATATTTCAACATTCATGCACACTTTCAAGTTTCTACAGACTAGACATTATCCGTTTAAAAATAACACAATGGATGAGAAGAATAAAACTTGGTAGTTATCCTTCATTCAGGAACATGAACCACACTCAGACTTCATACTTCTGAGTGCTATTGTGGTTAATCTTCTTATATTAGCTAGTCAAATAGGTTTATCAGTTAGAAAAAAGAATCATACACAACTAAATAGGTGTATACACCATTGTATGGGTATTTTTCCAATAGTAATCTACTACAAATCAATCTTTTCTATTTTGAAAAAAAACACTATTTTTTTTATTAAAATAAAGGCAAATACCGCTTCATAGTTAGGGCATGATATAAATCCTTTTCCATAGATAAAACAATAGTTTCTCAATTTTCAGAAAATTATTTCGCTTTTCCATGCACTATTTCTGGAGAATTTTTGATACATCATTTATTTTACATGCCTACAACAGTAAAAAATAAACAAAAGCTTACCAATTTGCCAAACATGGAAATTTGACGTTTTTCACCACCAAAGGATCTAACCTACAAAAAGTAAAAAACAGCAAATTATCCATCCACCACGGAAAAATTTCAGATTTAAGCATTTATGACTTTTGGATTACACGTTTTGGAGAAAAACATAAAAAAAAATATTATGCACTTACAGTATGGATGGCTGAAAATGTTTCTGTTGCACGATCAGAAATTCTTGCTTGGGCCCCTCCATGTGTCACGCCCCGCTTTCCAAAATACGGAATACGGAGAGCAACGAAGGCCGGACGTACCAACCTATAGTAAGGAAAGATCCTTCCATATTCACATAAAGGTTGTCTAGCTAACCTGTCAAAGATAAAATCCAACAGGTGAGATAACACTGATAATTATGTTGCAACGAAACCATAAGAAAAACTAAAAATAGGCCCACTAAATAATCGATGCAATAAAAATCCGATACAATAGGTTCGAAATAAGAACAAGATCCAAAAGGAGATACATAAGTCCTAATGTTCCACAAGGGCGTACATGCTAAATACTAACAGAAAAGAAATAAATCTACGGGTTACTGATCTTCGGCAAAGTTCTGATAGCCGCTCCGATCCTGCTCAGCCTTAAAATATGCCTCTAAACCTGAGATGGCAAATTTCAGGGATGTCAGAACATTCCAGCAAGTACTCAATGTATAAGGGGTGTGTGTGGTATGATAATATGAATATATGAGTGTAGTGAAGCCCGTGTGTACAAGTAGAAATAGATGTGTATATATATGCATTAAAACTATGAAACGGGTATGTAAACATGTCAAGTCATAACCTAACTGGTCACTAAAAGATAATCTATCCTATCATGAGTTCGAGTGTGTGCGTCAACTTCTGCAGGAGTATTCCTAACCCAAGGGTAGGGCCCCAGGGGCTGGGAAATACGAGCCCAACTGTGGGATGAACATGCGACCGGTATAGCCCGGTACGGGCTATAATAACATGCGACCGATGTAGCCCGGTACGAGCTGCGGGCATGGAACTCCTGAGATCCTGTTGCACGAACGCACACTCAAATTACCCCTACACCCCGTGTGTTCGTATCTACTATGGTAATAACTAAATCACTAATTAAGAATACTGAAAAAACTGGAACTTGTAATATGGTAATTATATAGAAATGAAACTGATAAACAGTAGTGTGTATTGGCATGTAGCTCAGCATCATAATTAGAGATCTCGTTATTAAAAAACTAGAGAATTGAATAGTCATGTCATGTTTAGAGGTAATTGCCATTTGGTGATAGAAACTGCTTGAAGGCGATGTACAAGCTGGTATAAATCATAATTGTTATCTTTACTAATAACCTTAATATGGATATAATAATTACAAACCCACCGTTGCCAATCCCAAGTCCGGATGAGAAAGGATGAGGGTTGTGGTAGGCTTGTGACAGCCAACGTAAAACTTTGTCACATTCTATGACATGAACCATAATAAGAATATCGTTGGGGCGTCCCCTACTCAGCGACGCGTTACATCAGATCCCGGGTGTAGTGTTAAGTATGCAAGGGTTTCTAGGTCGTCGTCCAGAAACGGCGCGCTACATCGAACCCCGGGTGCAATGACAAATAAGTAAGGGTTTCATAGGATCCGTCTAGCTTCCTGGAATATAGGTTCCCTTACGGGTAGACTAATAGAATTAGTGGAGGTGATGATTAGGAGGAAAATTGGTATTATGTGTTTGCAAGAAATTAAGTGGGTAGATGAAAAGAGTAGAGTCATAGCGTCTTGGGGTTATAAACTTTGGTATACGGGTAGAGATAAAAATCATAATGGGATAGACATAATCATAAATAGACGGTTGCTTGAGAATGTAGTTGAGATTAGGAGAAAAAGTGATAGAATTTTACTGGTTAAGCTTATTCTAGGTGGAGAGATTCTTAATATTATTAGTGCTTATGCACCACAGATAGGTCTTGATGACGCTAGTAAGCGTCTATTCTGGGAGGATTTAGACGAGATGGTGCAAAGTATACCTAGTGGAGAGAAGTTATTTATTTGTGGTGATCTCAATGGACATGTAGGTACTAGTCGTAGTGGGTTTGATATTATCCATGGAGGTTTTGGTTTTGGATAAAGGAATGAAGCAGGTGGCTCGATTCTAAATTTTGACTTATCTTATGACTTGATCTTAGCAAACACCTGGTTTAGGAAAAGAGAGTCCCACCTTATCACTTTTAGGAGTGGATCAAGTGCCAGTCAAATAGACTTTTTTCTGACGAGAAGAATAGATAGAGATTGTTGTATCGACTTTAAGGTAGTGCCAGGTGAGAGTGTAACCACTCAACATAGACTTTTAGTTCTAGATTTTCAATTTAGAAGAGGACCTAGGAAGATTAGACGTAAGGTAGAGCCTAAAATTAAATGGTGGCGATTGAAAAAAGGTAACTAAAAGGCTTTTATAGATCGTGTAGTCCAAAAAACGGATTGGCAGTCAGAAGATAATTCATACAGAACATGGAACAAAATGACTAGTTGTATCAAGAAGGTAGCTAGAGATCTACTTGATGAATCGAGAGGTGGTGCTCCACCATCTAAGGACACATCATAGTGGAATGAAGAAGTAAAGGCTGCTATTAAAATTAAAAGGAATTCTTATAAAGATTTGAAAAAAAGTAGAGATGAGAGATTTGAGAAGTATAAAATGGCTAAAAGGAAGTTAAGAAAGCTGTTCGGGAAGCTAAATCTAAGGTCTACAAGAAGATATACGAGAAATTAGACACTAAAGAGGCTGAAAATGATATATACCGGATTGCTCGGATGCGGGAAAGGAAGACCAGATAGTTATGTGCGGTGAAGTGTGTCAAAAATAAAAATTAGAAAGTTTTAGTTCGAGATGAGGATATCAAGGAAAGGTGGAGAAATTATTTTGACAAATTGTTCAATGAGAGCTTTACTAAGAATTTGGATGGACTTGTCATTCAATCTCAAGATATAAACCATGATTTCATGCATAAAATAAGACTACCTGAGGTTAAAAAAGCTTTGAACAGAATGAGTTTAAGAAAAGCGGTTGGTCCTGACGAGATTCCTATCGAGATTTGGAGATGCTTAGGAGAAATAGACGTTAAATGGCCGACAGATCTGTTTAATAAGATTTGGCAGACAAAAAAGATGTCAAATGAATGGAGGAAAAATATCCTTGTACCTATCTACAAGAACAAGGGTGGCATTCAAAGTTGCTCAAACTACCGTGTAATAAAACTTATGTGTCGCACCATGAAACATTGGGAGAGAGTGATTGAACACAGGCTAAAGAAGAATATTAAGATAATAGAGAACCAGTTTGGGTTCATGTCTGGACGATCGACAACAAAGGCTATTCATTTGCTTCGTCAACTTATCTAACATTTTCGAGAGAGGAGAAGAGATTTGCATATGATATTTATTGATTTAAAGAAAGCGTACGAAAAGATACCTAGAGAGGTATTATGGAGGACAATGATGAAGAAAGGGGTCCCCGTCAAGTATATTGACATAATTAAGGATATATACGATGGAGTAGTGGCAACTGTCAGAACTTGTGGCGGGCTAACGAGTGATTTTCCAATTACAATTGGTTTAGATCAAGGATCTGCATTAAGTCCATTCCTGTTTACCATCGTGATGGATGAGCTTACTAGAACTATCCAAGATGAGATACTTTGGTGTATGCTATTCGCTGATGATATTGTTCTAGTAAATGAGACGAAAGCAGGGGTTAATACCAAATTGGAATTATGGAGGCAAACATTGGAATCTCGGGGGTTCAAATTGAGAAGGTCCAAGACAGCATATATGCATTGCAAATTTAGTAAACAGAGAAGTCAAAACCATATTGGTACAACATTAGAAGGGCATGATCAGTTTAGATATCTAAGTTTCATCATCCAAAAGGATGAGGAGATCGATAGTGATGTTAATCAAAAGATCCAAGCTGGTTGGTTGAAATGGAGGAGTGCAACAGAGATTTTGTATGATCGTAACTTTCCGTTAAAATTGAAAGAAAAGTTTTATCGGGGCGCTATTCAGCCTGCCTTATTATATGGTTCAGAATGCTGGGCTCCTAAGAAGCATCATACACAGAAAATGCACGTAGCGGAGATGCGCATACTTCGTTGGATGTGCGGTAACACTAGAAAAGATAAGGTGTGAAATGAAGGTATTCGTGCAAAATTTGGTGTAGCACCTGTAGAGGAGAAGATGCGGGAAAACCGGCTAAGATGGTTTGATCATGTGCTACGCAGACCTATGGAAGCACCGGTTCAACGAATAGATACTCTCGATATGGGCAATGGCAAAAGGGCAAAAATGAGACCAAAGAAAACATGGATGGAGGTGATACGAAACGATATGGTTGCCAAAGGCCTCAATGAAAGTATATTTGTTCGATAAGAGTGAGTGGAGGCGGAGGATTCATGTGCTGGACCCGGCGTGATTCTCATATTGGTTCATGTAGCCTACCCCATATGCTTAGGATAAAAGACTCGGTTGTTGTTGTTGTTTGTGGATATAATAATTACAAGCTGGCTAGTAAGATATATATATATATATATATATAAGATAGGTTGACAACTCTCGAATTTTAATTGTAGTTAAAAATAAACTCATTGCAGATCCATACTCAGTCAAATTTCCTTTTATCGCTTTGTTGCATCAAGGTCTATATTTTTCTAACGATATGAAATAATTGAATACTAACACTTTTCTTTCTATTTTAACAGTACAGAAAAATACACATATACACACACACACACACGAGGGTTGCCAATGTGCATCGACCAAAAGTAAAGCAAGAATACTTGTCTCGGAGACGGGAAAAACACGACGATGGAATGCAAACTCCAAGCTTGATGTTAGGGAACAGGGTTAGAGATCTCGATGGACTTGGGCTTGGCTCCGGCGATCTGGGTTTGCTGCGATGAGATGAAGATACTAGCGACGATGTGGAATTGGGTTTCTCGGTCTCTGGAGAAGAGGGTGAAATTGCTGGGGAGGCCGGTGATGTTGATCGATGATGACGAATGCAGCGATGGCGAGGGGTCTCGGGTGAGCAGGGGAGAGAGAAGATGACGAGGGCGGTGATGGATATGAGGCGCCGGTAAGGGAGTCGAGGAGTTGCGGGAGACACGGTTTTGAAGGTGGAGATCGGGGTCGGGTTGGTGTTTGGGTCCGGCGGGCTAAAGAGTTCGGGCAACGAACGTGAAGGGTGATGGCTACAACGGTGAGGGCTGCCGGGTGAGTGCAGACGATGGGTCCTCGTCGAGAGGAGATGGTGACAGCGAGGGTGGAGGCGGCGGTGGTGGTGCTCGGGAAGCAGCGATAGGGTGAAGACAAGGGCAGAAAGAGAAGGGAGCGGTGGTTACGAGGTTAGGGAGTGGTCTGCGGCGATCGATGAGGTGAGGAAAGGGGGAGTCGGGGTGCGCGGCAATGGTGGCGACGAGGGTTTTGGGGTCTCGGTGAGTAGAGGAGAGGGGGAGAGAGCGGGTGTACGAGAGAGATATTTTTTTTATATAGATTTAGAGATTTGGTCTCTGTGTGTATATATATATATATATATGAGTATGGTTAGAGATTTGGTACGGATTTTTCTTGTTCTCATATCAAGAACAAATGAAGTTAGGCAAAGAAAAATATTTGCCAACCCATTATTAATATATTAGTTTAAGAATTTTAAGATATGAAAATATTGTTTTGTTGCCACTAAAGAACTGACGTATATCATCTAAAGACCGAAGATTTTCATATCAAAATTGTATACGGAGAAGTCAAAATAATTATACCGGCAACCAACCATAAAATAAGTTATAAAATTATAGGAAAAAATTTTATAAAAAAAATCTCGATAAATCTAAAAGTACTGTATCCAAACTAGGATGCTACACCATGGGACTTAAAGATGGGAAGAGTTGATCTCTTGAATATAGCTAGAATGACATGACGTGTTAATGCAAAGGAAGATTATATTTCACAAAAAATAAAAATAAAAATAAAAATCATAATGTGGTAGAATTGTTGTCAAAATCAATTGCACACACTGCACAAAAAGAGAGATGTATCATGTATCAATGAAGAGATTTTATATATGTTGATAAAACAACATCGTCTAGTTTTTTCAGAACACTATATGGTCTGGCTTCTGACACTACTACAAAGAAGGGTTGCCCCTACGGATTTATCCGTAGGGGCAACCCACTGCCCCTACGGTTATATACGTAGGGGCGAAAAAATACCCCGTAGGTGCAAAGGCCGCAGGTGCAAGTTGAGGCCCTGAACTTGCCCCTACGGTTAAATTTTTGCCCGTACGGATATATGTGTAGGTCCATTTTCCCCTACGGATTAATCCGTAGGGTATAAGATTTTATATTATTTACGGTTTATTTTAATAAATTACTTGGCCCTACGGATATAGCCGTAGGGGCATGTACTACCCCCTACGGATATATTCGTAGGTATTTTCCGTAGGGGCACAAATTCAGGATTCCTGATATTTTGCCCCTACGGATAACGCCGTAGGGGAGAGTCGGTGGCCCCTACGGATATAACGGATATATCCGTAGGGGCATTCCCAACCACCTGGCACTGACATCTGGGGGGAATATCAGTTACTGCTGATATTTAGCCCCTACGGATATATCCGTAGGGGTAAAGTGTGTGCCTACGGATTAATCCGTAGATACATATTGTCTGTAATTTTTTTTAAAAAATGGGCTGCTTGATTTTTTCCCGCCCTGTGCACAATAATATATACATCAATCAAATCATATATTGCAGTATTCATAATCACATTTCACGCATATATATAATATACAAAAGAAACACAAAAACTGAATATGATATAAATACAAACCAATATCAATATCGTTTCAAAATGTAGTACAATGTGTATGATATAAATAAATACATGTTTCAAAAAAAAAGAACTAAAAATCTACCCTAGCTCGGTCCAGCTCCACCTCTGAATAACGATAGAATAATGCGCGCCTGCTCCTCGGTCAATAAACTCTGCAATTCGTCGCGAGCGGGGCGGTTGTAACATTTTCAAAAATATAAAATATTAATTTTGGGAATTTTTATAATTTAATATTATTTTATTGATTATTTTAATATTTAATTCAAATAAATAGGAAAAATGTTAGAAAAATTATGAAAAATTATGGAAACTTCTAAAATGGGTTAATTATTGAAATTATGACATTTTTAAGTTGTTGTGATCATTTTGACACTAATTTAGTGCTAATCGCAATTAAAATCGCTAATCGGATTTTTTGGTAATTTTGTGCAAAACTTGCACATATCACATTTTCTACACTTGTGCATTTTCTTCCCATGGATTTCTTTTGGGTTTACTATTCTTGTGAGAAGGTTTGGTTTTAAAAGAAAAGGGGAAAAAAAAAAAGAAAAGAAAGTGAAATGATGAGGGTAGGTGAGAGAGAGAAGTGGACCATTGACCTTTAACCCTTAACCATTTTCTTCTCCCATCATTTTTCCCCTCTTCTTTCTCCTCTTGCTGCTGCTGCCTTTCCCCCCATCATCCTCCCCTCTTCAAGCCATGAATCATCTCAAAATCAACCCCAAAACCACATGTCCATTTCATTAAAAATGTGCAAAATCCCTAGATCTACACATGGAGCTAAAGAAGCATGGATTTGGCCACTAGAGGGCAACTCAAGAATTTTCTTGAGTTGCTAATGGAGGTAATTTCTGAACCATTTGCTTAATTATAGCTTTTCCTATAACCCCATGTTAAGGTTTAATCGATATTGTGTGATATTATGGATTTGATGAAAACCTAGTTAGGGTTTGAGAGGAACTTGGGTTGTATTGTGAAATTGAGTTCAATTGAGGATACACCAACACCCTAGTGTATGAATTGAGACCCTAACCTGAAGTTTAAACCCATAATACGGATTTTAGAAACCGATATCGGGGAAATTGTGTAATCTGTCACTGTTATTTGGAATCTGCTATCATACGAGGTATCCTAAAATAAAATTGAGTGGACAATAGCATGTGCAGGCAACCAGGAAACTAACCCCAAAACCCTAGCCCCTAGCTCCTCCGTACGGCCGCCAAAACCTCCATTCTGGCCGCAAATTGCGGCCAGACCAGTGAGGAAATTCCTCGTTTTCTGTGCACAGCCCCAATTCCTCAATTCTTGGCCCTGGGTACTTCTAGTTTTGACAGATTCTTTCTAGGGTGAAATCTGGGACATATATCCTAAGTTGTTGTTTTGGATTCGTATTTCCGTATTCCGTATTTTTGATTCTGAAATGGTGGAATGTGTTTTGCCTCGACTATTTGTCGTTTATACGACGATATAGTGGATTTATTGATGGTTTTGAAGGCGTGCCATAGGTTTTCACCTATAGGCCCCTTATCGTATCGTTTTGGATTTTATGCGCCGTTTTAGATTGGATTTGGTTTTAATGCGCATATACGATATTTTGATGTGTAGGTACCCATGAAGACTTCGGGACGACAAGCATACGTGGTGACGTCCGCAAATGATGATGCAAGGTGAGTAGATTATATCTACAGGGGGAAGTCGGGTGGATGGCGTATAGCACCCCCGCAGTCCGTAGATAGATTACTTGTAGTTATTGTGATATAGGTGTGTTGTGGATTGTGTAGGGTTGTAGTGACTAGTGTAGTCATAGTCGCGAACCCTAGGATAGAATTTCACCTATACACACACCCTTGCTTATCACTTGTACTTGCACTGTGATTGATGATATGTGATGACTTTGGAGATGAGTCGATGATGTGGGCTTGGTGCCCTGGGATCGGTGATTTGATACGATTCATATGTGAGATATGACTTGTGATTCTCGCGGGCTTGGGATATGTGTTTACCCCCGTATGCATACTTACTGATGTTACCGTTTTGTACTAGACATAGAGTAGTACCCCAGACTATATGATCTGATGATGGTGATATCTGTTATGTGATGAGACAGTGAGATGTTGACCCCTACCCAGCTATTGGGGATGCCGTACGATGATTTACCGTACGAGCCAATATTGATGATAGATCCACACTCATAACTCGAGGATATCTTACGATATGACATTGAGGCGGGATCACCGACTACATATCTTTATATATATACATTGACTCAGATTTAGGTGGTTTCTACACCTACCCCTCCTGATTTACCGGATACTTAGATGTAGTTTGCATAGTAGATACTTCACTGTGGTGTTGACTACTAGATATCTGCATTTTCCTGCTATTCGCATTGCTGGCATATGTTCATTATTATGCTATTATCATGCTGTTAGGACACCAGCACCATTATCGATGATGCGTATGTTTCACGTACACTATTTGCCAGCTCACACACTTCATCATCGATAATTGCCATGCCACTACACTGTAGTACTGTTGCATTCATGATATGATTACTGCTTGGCATATTGTACACATGTACCTGTACATAAACATAGATGATTCATACTTGATTGAGATCGAGGACTGCAAGATATTCCATGTTACATGATTTCCGATATGATTACCTCTCTTTACTTGTCGCATACATCATGGATTGATTGTATAGCACATTGCATTGGATTTACTTATTGATGTGGATTTTCATGTGATTTCTGGTTTTGAGGACCGTGGGATTATTTAATAAAAGATGCTCTTTATGAAAAACCCGGTACCTCGTGATATGATATTTGGTGCGTCCACCACGCGTTTTCTCGGTGCTGAGACGTGTGCTTGAAACCCGATTCGAGGAGGTGATGTACCGTTTGCGGGTTCGTGGTGGGCCCGGTATGGTTCCCCTCGGCGAGATGATCGATGGGTTATGCCGATTGAGCCTGGAGGCGGGCGAGTACCTACCGGTGATTGTATTTGAGCTCGGCGGATATCCGGGGGATACCGCCTGGAGCTAAGAGATGGGCGTACTGCCGGGGGCCGACGGGCCGATACCGCAGACGGAGCCCAGAGATGGACATGGGCTGACTCGTACTGCCGGGGGCCGAGGGCCGATACCGCAGACGGAGCCCCATGTGGATGAGGATTTACGTGTCGATGCTTGGCACGGGTTTCATGATGAGTTTTCCATGATTTGGTTATATCCTCACATTGCATACATGATGCTTGCTGTCAGTGGGTGACAGGTGGACGGGTTCCACAGATATACAGATATGGATCATATACAGACTGGATTTACACTTATCTTACACCAATATTAGTGGTATGGGACGCTAATATATGTGTATTGATATCTTTGATATTTCATCATATCTACCTTATGCAGACATACCTTACACTGATGACATGTTATTACCTGAGTACCTGGCACTACATACATGATTAGATGTTACCTTGCCACCTTATTACACTCAGATGTACTCTTGTGGATTATATTACTGATCGTTGACTTAGGATTATGTCTTGCATTCGGTTTCTGCTTGTAGATGTTTCTATTCACGAGTTGGCAACTCACCCCCGTTGTGCCACAGTTCTTGCAGGTTTGCCGTACAGGTCCTATTGCGGCATTTCTGGCACACTACCTTATTGCGGGTGATTTGCTTTGGTAGGTGGATTCTTTCGTATCAGGAGTCACCTTTGTATTTATTTATTTCATTGTATCTAGAAATTGTCCATCAACCAAAACTTGTATATTCTTTCAGACTCAGAGACGGTGTTGTATTATTCGACCTTAGAGTCGCGCTTAGTAGTATTGCGGTTTTCTTGCTACTTTTGAGCTTTCTTTTGGTCTTGATCCTCGCCACTTGGCGTTGTATATTATCATATCATTGCGTGGTTGTGACCGTCGATTGACGAAGAGCTAGCTCCCGCTTGGGGATGCCTTTATCATTTATATACTGTTATTCATGTTGTACCCCATTCGGGGCCAGTTTTACAAAAGAAACTCTGCCGAAATTTTTAGAAAAGACTTTATTGTTTTCAAAACGTACCTTCGGCTTAGTTATTTAAAAACCTTGATTTCAAACCTGTATTCTTCACTTCTTTAAACTAGCTTTCTTTACTTATTCTTCAAAATGGTTTTAGATTTCTGGGCTTTTGGCTTACTTAGATCAGATGGAGTCCTATAGGCTTCATATGGTTCAAGTGCCAGTCACGTGCTCTTTCGGGTCGTGACAGCGGTGGAGCTACAGGAGCTGTCTGCGGAACCGCAGCCGATGTAGTGGCTTGCGGAGCCGCAGCCGAAGGAGATGCGTGTGGAGGCTCGGCCGATCTACCCTGTCGCGTCTGGATATAACGTGTGTAAGAAGCGTGTAAGAACTGTTTATTATTCGAATTCGTATCATTATTAAGTTATTTCGAAACCCTGTTTGGATATCTAGTTTGGAAAAGCGTTGTTTATTTCAATTACATATGTATGTATGATTAATCAAACTTAAGTCTAAAACCAAATAAGCTCAAGCTACGTACTAATTATGGATATGTTGATATGTATATAATATGAAATGATATTTTACTATAAAGTAGTATACATACCAGCATCTCCTTCAACTCCTGAACGCTGGCCCTCAAGCTATCCAGTTCATGATGGACATGCCGGTCACTGGAGACGGAGGAAGTAACCGCCGGGGTGGAGTCCAACCTCATATGGGCCCTGCTAGGGCCCAATCCCCGGCCTCTCCCAACCTCCGTGGTGCCCTCCGTGTGCGGCGTCCAGAACTGGGGTCAGCAGCCTCGGATCGTTCTGTCAGGTAAAATCGTTCCCCAGGCCTGGGCCTGCTCAACCACCCGCTCCTACACCCACATTCGAATTCTTATCATTATCGAGTTATTTCGAAACCCCATTTGGATATCTAGTTTGGAAAACTGTAGTTTATTTTAATTAGATATGTACATGTATGATTAATAAAACATAAGTCTACAACCAAATAAGCTCAGGCTATGTACTGATATTGGATATGTTGATATCTATAATATGACATTATATTTTACTATTAAGTAGTATACATACCAGCATCTCATTCAACTCCTGAACGGTGGCCTTCAAGCTCTCCTGTTCCTGCTGGATACGTCGCTCACTGGAGACGGAGGAAGTAACCATCGGGGTAGAGTCCAACCTCATATGGGCCCTGCTAGAGACCAGTCCTCGGCCTCTCTCCCAACCTCCGTGGTGCCGTCCGTGTGCGGCGTCCAGGACTGGGATCAGCAGCCTCGAATGTTGCCTTCCCCCTACCAACTGTCAGAACATTATATTTAGCACATACTGGTCTATAAAATTGACAAGAAATACCAAAATCAACAAATTCAAAGCCTTACCTACAGAGATAGAAGATGTGCTCCTCTGGTATCTGCATGTATCAAAATTTGAATAATATTAATTAATTTCAGTACATACATACTAACAAGGTAAACTCGCATATAGCGCTGCTTACACATATGAAAGGGAGTGAACAAGCTCTTGTAGATCATCAGGCGCAAATCTAATCTCATCAAGCAGCCCATGATAATGAGTTGGACGACTAAGAGCAAAAGGAATGTGTGTATATTTATGATATAGCATTCTAAATCAATATACATGCCCTATATAATATATAAACATACCTGGAGGAACGGGAGTGGCCTCTGTCCCTGATATGGACGCATCACCAACAACTAGACAATCAAACATTGACAATATAAGTAATTTTGACATAAGAGGCATGGATATCTATAATATTACATTCAAAATGAATATTAGAGAGCGCACCTGCAATGAGAAGTGATAAAAGTATCACCCAACAAGAGTGTAATTTACAGAATCAGTTGAGACTCTTAAAAGTCATAGAAGAACCCGACCTGCACAAATCTGATGTATGCTTTCCATTGGACACTAAGAAGTCTCTAAAGGGAAAAGCCTATGTGAAAGCCATCATTAGTTCATATCAGAAGATTGATGCTGAAACAGAGAACGAGGAATGTCATTTTTTTCTTCTTCCGTCACATTACTGTCTTCTCCTTCTGCCACATTACTGTCTTCTCCTTCTTATTATGTGCGCGTGCAAATTGAATGACTATATTGAGAATATGGATTAATAGTGGGTAGGAAAAGTATTTCTCAAATGGCTTTTGCGTTTTAAAACCATAAACTACTAAGTAATGGCATACATAATTTTTTTAGTATAAAGGTTGTTATTTTAAGTTTTCCCTTATAGAGATATGATCTAACTGCATCTATCAACTATAAGTGTGCAGAAAATTATGATAAGAAATCATAAGAAAGGGTCGTAGCCATGCATAACCTTGAATCTACATACCAAATCATGCACTTATTGTCACCTTGCCTTGGAATATAAAATATCTTGGAAGACTATAAGCGAGCATTTAAATCTTGATAGCTTTTGACTTCAACATATATTTTTCTCAAGTACCATGAAATATACTTGCTCCGTATAAACCGTTTTCAGGAAGATGGATTAATAATGACAAATTATCCATTGTGGCTCACTAGGTTAGTATTTTCTCTTCTATTGACCATCTTTCTAATCTACTTGGTAAATTTATTCGGAACCGGCTGCGAATCATTAAAAGACATGCATAAGAAAGAAAGCTAAAATACAGATATATAGCACCGATACATCGAAACTTCATAGTTGCGATGGCAATCCAGAGATATTTATTTTTACACACGTGGTGCGCGTGCGAATGCGTCAGGCATCATGGACAAATATTTCAGAACATGGAAAGTATTATTCGTATAAAGTAATTAAAACTTTTAAACACCTTGGGTAGATATTTTCTTAGTTGATGCAATCATATCATAAGGACTAAATTTAAGCTATTATACATATGCATATGTATTTTTCTAACCTAATATATCACACACACACACACAGAGAGAGAGAGAACACCTGGTAGGTAAAGAAATCAGGTAGCGGGATCCTGAAGAAATGGAGTCCATAGCATTGCTCATCATCATCATCCATGATCCCTTTGATAATATTTTTTCAAAGGGATCACGGATGATGATGATGAGCAATACTATGGACTTCATTTCTTCATGATCCTGCTACCTGATTTCTCTATCTACCTGGTGTTCTCTCTCTCTCTCTGTGTGTGTGTGTGTGTGTGATATATTAGGTTAGAAAAATACATAAGCATATGTATAATAGCTTAAATTTAGTCCTCATGATATGATTGCATCAACTAAGAAAATATCTATCCAAGGTGTTTAAAAGTTTTAATTACTTTATACGAATAATACTTTCCATGTTCTGAAATATTTGTCCATGATGCCTGACGCATTCGCACGCGCACCACGTGTGTAGAAATAAATATCTCTGGATTGCCATCGCAACTATGAAGTTTCGATGTATCGGTATGCTGTATATCTGTATTTTAGCTTTCTTTCTTATGCATGTCTTTTAATGATTCGCAGCCGGTTCCGAATAAATTTACCAAGCAGATTAGAAAGATGGTCAATAGAAAAGAAAATACTAACCTAGTGAGCCACAATGGATAATTTGTCATTATTAATCCATATTCCTGAAAACGGTTTATACGGAGCAAGTATATTTCATGGTAATTGAGAAAAATATATGTTGAAGTCAAAAGCTATCAAGATTTAAATGCTCGCTTATAGTCTTCCAAGATATTTTATATTCCAAGGCAAGGTGACAATAAGTGCATGATTTGGTATGTAGATTCAAGGTTATGCATGGCTACGACCCTTTCTTATGATTTCTTATCATAATTTTCTGCACACTTATAGTTGATAGATGCAGTTAGATCATATCTCTATAAGGGAAAACTTAAAATAACAACCTTTATACTAAAAAAATTATGTATGCCATTACTTAGTAGTTTATGGTTTTAAGACGCAAGAGCCATTTGAGAAATACTTTTCCTACCCACTATTAATCCATATTCTCAATATAGTCATTGAATTTGCACGCGCACATAATAAGAAGGAGAAGACAGTAATGTGGCAGAAGGAGAAGACAGTAATGTGGCGGAAAAAAAAAATGGCATTCCTCGTTCTCTGTTTCAGCATCAATCTTCTGATATGAACTAATGATGGCTTTCACATAGGCTTTTCCCTTTAGAGACTTCTTAGTGTCCAATGGAAAGCATACATCAGATTTGTGCAGGTCGGGTTCTTCTATGACTTTTAAGAGTCTCAACTGATTCTGTAAATTACACCCTAGTTGGGTGATACTTTTACCACTTCTCACTGCAGGTGCGCTCTCTAATATCCATTTTGAATATCGATAATATTACATTCAAAATGGATATTAGAGAACGCACCTGCAGTGAGAAGTGGTAAAAGTACCACCCAACTAGAGTGCAATTTACAGAATCAGTTGAGACTCTTGAAAGTCATAGAAGAACCCGACCTGCACAAATCTGATGTATGCTTTCCATTGGACACTAAGAAGTCTCTAAAGGGAAAAGCCTATGTGAAAGCCATCATTAGTTCATATCAGAAGATTGATGCTGAAACAGAGAACGAGGAATGTCATTTTTTTCTTCTTCTGCCACATTACTGTCTTCTCCTTCTTCTTCTGCCACATTATTGTCTTCTCCTTCTTATTATGTGCGCGTGCAAATTCAATGACTATATTGAGAATATGGATTAATAGTGGGTTGGAAAAGTATTTCTCAAATGGCTTTTGCGTCTAAAAACTATAAATTACTAAGTAATGGCATACATAATTTTTTAGTATAAAGGTTGTTATTTTAAGTGCGCGTGCAAATTCAATGAAAGTTAGATTTGAGGATACCCATGTATGAGTTGTATTCTATATATGTGTGTTTCGATTTATGATTTCGCTTAAGTGTAGGGTTGTTTTTACTTAAATTTCAAATGTATATACATGCATACTGTCTTCTCCTTCTTCTTCTGCCACATTACTGTCTTCTCCTTCTTCTTCTGCCACATTACTGTCTTCTCCTTCTTATTATGTACAGTACTTCCACAAAATACGTGTTGTCATTTCTAAATGGAAGTTTCTCAGTGCCACCATAGTAGCAGAAGATGGAATTGTTTATCGCCACTAGATTATGCTAAGCCTCGGATAGATTAGGCAAACATGATCTAGAAGAATATAATTAGCAGAGGAAAAATGCAAATAAACATGCATGCAAGCTGACATTAAAAGATTAATATAACAGAGATGTCTACTGATGATTTGTAAGATGTTATCGCAGGTAGGACAACTGTCAATTCTATGGCTTGTGGCCACCAGCGACTGCTTTCTCACCACAGTAAAAATAATGAGGGACTATAACATATCATGAATTCGATATGCACCGTGATTTCATAGCATATGTCTATTAACCTATAATGTATAAGTTCTCGGCGTTGATTGCAGAGGTGCATACAGTCTGAACTAGTAAATATACGTAAGAAGGAAAAAGAAGAAACGATTCATAAATATGGTTGGGCCAGAAACAGACTTAGTCACTGAATGACATATAACTGATATTCCTTGATGTAGAAATCAATACATCTTTGATAACAAACTCATTCTTTTTTGGGAGATATATGAATAACCGACTCTGACCCTCAGCATTCCATTGAACACATGGAAATCCATCGTATCTCATATCCAGCCACCTCACTTCACCGATCCTATGATCGCCCTCTTAAGGACGCACAGCCCTAGCCGCAGCCCCAGCCCAAACCCTAACCTTAGGTGGTGGTGATGAATGTGAATCCTCATGTGATTTTGCATATTATTGCAAGAGCGTTAATGGGTTTTCAAGATTTGTACGTAGTCAAGAGCAATTGTGAGCAAGGAAAGTAAAAATAGTTTTGGAATTTTATCAAATGGTTGGTGAGCAAACTAGCAAAACGTTTTGAATGAAAATATAATGTAAAATAATTTCGAGAATCAAAAGTGATAAGCTTTGTTAATGATATGGGAGAGAAGCTTGCTTTTTCTTTTTTGTGAGAAATATTTTAGGTTTTTTTTTCCTTATTTCTGTTACATCCTGACCGAAGAACTTTCACAATTGTTAAAATTCAGCATTTTGGTCAGTCCTCTCTTTTATTGATATGCATGTGATGTGAGGGTTGGATTTAACACAGCAACCATTGTTCATCAATATATATTACCAAATAAAGCTCTTTATTGTTGGTTATGTTGGTTTCATCCTATTCTTGCCTCAATTTGGTGTAATTTGAAATGGCCCACGATTCTAGGGTTTGATATGGGATGGCAATAGAAAAGAGAATTTGTTCTCAAGTTATGATCGAATACCATAATAAATTGGGAGTTGGTTAGGATTGTGAAATTGTGAAAGTAGTTGCATTTTTTTCAAGTATGATCTTGTGAAAATCGGATGAAATATTTAACATCATTTTGTTGTTATTTAGGATTAGCACCCTCTAAAGGATTTTAAGTTAAGATAATGGATATGGATCTTTTGTCAGGATAAAGAAGATCTGCACATGCATAAATACTAGTAAAAGATAATTCAAAATTTGGGACAACGGATACATACCGCTAAAAGATATAAATCGAAAACCCAAACAATATTTTGTGATAAACTTAAGTGTTCTTGCAAACTAATACAAATCTTGTTAAAAATTTGATAAATTGACCTTCCCCTTCCCCAGCCCTAGCCCCAGCCCGCAGCCCCAGCCGCACCCCCAATAAAAAATTTGATAAATTGACCCTTCCCCGACCCCGACCCTAACCCTACCCCGACCCCGAACCCGACCCCGCAGCCCCAACCCTAACCCGACCCCGACTGCGACCGCGACCCCAACTCGCGCGCCATGAACCTTAAGCCCAAAATAATCCAATAAATTCTTTAACTTACCTCAAGATTTACTCACCTGTACGGCTGCTGGGGCAGGGGCGACGATCTGAACGGCGGTGGCGACGACCTTAACCGCGGTGGCGACGAGAACTCCAGTGGCGACGAAACCGGCGGTGGCCACGAGGAGAACAACCTTGGCGGCGACGGCGTGGCGCATTGGGGGCTTATTTTCGCGCCCGATCGAGAGAGAGAGGGAAATGAGCGTAGGCGATCGAGATCTGGGATTTTATTAAATCGATATTTACTTGCCCCTACGGATATATCCGTAGGTCCTTTGTTTGCGGTTCCGTAGGGGCAAACACCTAATTAAGAATTAATATTTTTATTCTTGGACGTCTTTGCCCGTAGGGGCAACCTTTTAGCCCTACGGATATATCCGTAGGTCCAAGTTATTTCTGCCCCTACGAAAACTATCCGTAGGGGCAACCTCCTATTTTACTAGTGTGAAGAAGTATTGTAACCAAGGAACATAGATATAATACAAATCACAAGGAAAAATATGGGTTTCCTAAACTTTGAAGGATGCTATTAGTTGAACCACCTGGTCCTAACGCAATCTGGGGAGGTATTCAGTTAAAAGTGTTTTAACTATCGGAGATGAATATGCTCGTCATTCATATATAAAGATGTAAATGTATTAAAGTGTTCTGATCTCATTTACAGCTCTATATAATGTGAAAAGATGGTCAAGATCATCACCTTCCTGAGTTCCTGGTGGTCGACTGGGAGGAGGAGGTTAAATAGCGGGTTTCCTATGGAAACTGGATTTGGCTGTAATGACGTTTGTTTTGAGTTATTTGGAAAGACAAAAATCATGTGGTATTTCAAAGAAGTGCAAACATTTGATGGTTTATTTCGACCTTCTGTTCTTCTGATGGATCCTTGAGCAGGCAATTAGCTAGAAAGAAAGGGAAGGTTTTTTTCCAACATCTTAAACGTGGGAGCAGTGTTCATCTTCTCGTCCTGGACCAGAAAAGTTCTAAACTTTTAGCATTCAAGTAGGATAACTTGAAGTTTATTTGTTGTGTTTGTGGTCTTTGTTAATGCACACCTAGATATAATTGCTGTGCAGGCTGTGTCGTTACTTTTTGTAATATTGGTATTTCGTTGCGGTCATGTTCTGAGTTATTTGTGTATCCTTCTTAGTTTGTAGTGTTGACATTGTTCTCATGAGCCTCAGGATGTAATCTGTTATCTGTTAATGCTTTATTTTGAGCTTTGGAGGGGATTATCCTTGGTTCTTATACTGTTGTCTTGGGAGAATATTCTGGTGTATCTGGTTGTTGCATCTTTCTCTTATGTATATGAACTTTCTTGTTTGGATTCCCACCTACGAGTTTACTCTCTGATATTCTATGTCCATGCACCAGTTGGGAGTGGTAAAATTGCAGCTACTAGAGCAAATAGGGATAGAGGTAGGTCTGAACAAAAATAATTAGAGGCAGTTGAAACTTGAAAAGGCTTCTTAGTTGCCAATTACATCAAGGACACTCCCTTAATAATGCTTAGCAGAACAAAAGAAATTGAGTTCCAACACAAAGGTTTGTAATGAAAAGGCGGATGTTGTTTCTATTGTCAAATATATTGTAACACCCTAGTTCAGTTATACCATATTCTCTTTGATTGTTTTCCTGTGACTTTTTCTTGACTTTATTTGTTTTTGGGTGCGGATAGTGTATTGGTTCCTGTGCTTGGTATTCGACCCGACCCGCATGCTCGAAACCCGTCTTGGTCCTTGATTACGTCTTATCCCGCTAGTCCCGAGGATCCGTGCTCACATATGTTCCGTTTATCTGCATCGTATATCAGGCATCTGCATTTTTTAATATTGCATTTATAGTCAAATAATATATTTTAAATACCTAGCATGGCTTGCATCATACCCCTGACCGTGTGGTAGCATCCGTATATCGTGTTCTCGTCCCGTTTAGTGAAACGGTCCCGTTTAGTGAAACGGGCCCGTTTGGATAGCTACGTGCACGTTACGTGCATCCATTCTCGGGGGTATGCATTTTCGTTACCCGGGTATTCCATTTTGGTTTTGGTCTATACGTATATTATACGTATTTTTAAACCATAATTTTAGACCCAACCAGGGCATATTTTGGACTATTTTTGTATTAGCAAAAAAACTCAATTTTTCTTAATATTACATTATTAAATATATAACTGTTTTACCAAATATATATTTCTATATATATTTTGTTATCAGATCTCACCCACTCACACTCTCTCTGTCTTATATATATTCTTTAAATCTTTTAAAAATCTTTTATAAAACCATACTGTTACCACACGTCCTCCCATACGCCCACGTCTTCATCTTCGTTTCTTTTTCTCGCTTCGCGAACACGAAAACCCTAACCCTAGTTTCACCATCGCCTCGCCGTCGCCGCCTCCACCCTCGCCCATAACCCACGACCTTCTCCTCTCATCGCCCTTGACCACCTCACCTCTCTCCTCTCCCCTGCAAACACCCGCGACGAACCCACGACCCCGACGAGAACCCGTCATCTTCTTTGTCGCCGTCGCCTCACGCCGCCGAACCTCGTCGTCACCATCCCCGTCACCATGACCTTCTCTCTCGCCTCCCGACGCCACAACCATCACCACCCCAAGAACCCTCTTTCCCTGAACCCAACCGCCAGCCCCGACCCTTACCTGCACACCCACGTCGCCGGAGCTCCGACCTCGTCGTCACCTCCACGTTCTCTCCACCACCTCCTCCCTCTCTCCTTTCTTCCACTCCACAGAACCTTTTACCTGCACACCCGAGCACCTCACCCGACATCAAACCCCCACTGCCCTTTTGCCGTGAAACCTCGTCGGCAACCTCATCGTCGAAAACCCATCATCGACAACTCCCTTGCCTCACCTTTGACCCCAAAGCACCCAAGCCCTGAGAACAACCCTCTCCTTCTCCCCCTTCTTCTTCTTCTTCTCCTTCTCCTTTCTTCTCTTTCTCTTCTTGGATTCTTGATTCTGGTGACCGTCAGAGCCGTGCCGTCGCCGACGATCCGGACGACCCAGTGGACGTCCCCAGCCAGCGTGGTCACCTTCTTGCTTTGCTTGGTTCAGTTCTGCGTGTGTGTGCATCGCGAAGTTTACCCGACGTCGGACGCAGCGTAGCTACCCCGTCGTGAGATCCGATCATACAAGTTTCTCTTACTGCATGATATGTCGCTATATTTTCATCCATATAAATAAAATATTACATGTTCATTTCATTGTGCATGTTTGGTTATATACAATCATATGTTAAGTGCGGTATATTGTTGGCTTATGGCAAAATCAATCTAGGCAGAGCGTATAACTCTGATCCCAAGTTGAATCCTAGCTGAGTTCATACCTCGCATCTTCGTACATCGTTCTCCCGTGATCCTTATCCTCCAGGAAAGTACTCTTGCTTTACTTTTGGTCAATGTACATCGGCATTCCTTTGTGGTTATATGTACATATATATTTTCTGCACTATTAGAACAAAAGGGAAATGTGTTAGTATCTATTTTTCGTTATATCATACAAAAATATATATAAGCAAACTTTTATGTGGCGAGTGAGAATAATCAGCAAGTGTGGTTTTAAAATGAGATTTATTTTAACTACAAATAAAGTTCGAAAGTTGTTAATCTATCTCACATTTATATACTTCTAGTCAGTTTTTGATTATTATACCCATATTAAGGTTAACGGTAAAGATAACAATTGTGACTCATACCAGCTTATACACCACCTTTATGCAGTTACTATTGCCTGATAACTATCACCACTGACAAGTCCTGACTATTCAATACTCTAGTCTTTTTCGCTGATTAGGATGCTGAACTACATGCCATGACACACTACTATTTACTAGTTTTATTCTATACAATTATCATACCACAATTCCAGTCTTTTCAGCATTCATAATTAGTGATCTAGTCTTTACCATAGCAGCTATAAATACGTGGGTGTTGGGGTAGTTTGAGTGTGCGTTGTACAACAGGATCTCAGGAGTCCCATACTTCTAGTCAGTTTGTGATTATTATACCCATATTAAGGTTAACGGTAAAGATAACAATTGTGACTCATACCAACTTATACACCACCTTTATGCAGTTACTATTACCTGATAACTATTACCACTGACAAGTCCTGACTATTCAATACTCTAGTCTTTTTCGCTGATTAGGATGCTGAACTACATGCCATGACACACTACTATTTACCAGTTTTATTCTATACAATTATCATACCACAATTCCAGTCTTTTCAGCATTTATAATTAGTGATCTAGTCTTTACCATAGCAGCTATAAATACGTGGGTGTTGGGATAGTTTGAGTGTGCGTTGTACAACAGGATCTCAGGAGTCCCATGCCGGCAGCTCGTACCGGGCTATAGCGGTCTCATGTTTGCAGCTCGTACCGGGCTATATCGGTCTCATGTTTACAGCTCGTACCGGACTATATCGGTCTCATGTTTACAGCTCGTACCGGGCTATAGCGGTCTCTTGTTCATTTCACAGTTGGGCCCGTGTTTCCTAGCCCCTGGGGCACCACTCTTGGGTTAGGAATACTCCTGCAGAGATTGACGCACACACTCGAGCTTACGATATGATAGTTTAACATTTAGTGACCAGTTAGGTTATGACTTGACCTCTTACATGTTTGTTTCATAGTATTAATGCATTTATTTATATATCTGTTTTGCTTGCGCACGCGGGCTTCACTACATTCAGATATTCATGTTATCATACTACACATACACTTTATACGTTGAGTACTTGCTGGGATGTTCTGACATCCCTGAGATATGCCATCTCAGATTTAGAGACAGATTTTCAGGATGAGCAGGATCGCAGCGGCTACCAGGACATTACCGAAGATCAGTAACCTGTAGCTTTATTTCATTTCTGTTAGTAGTTAGCATGTGCGCTCTTAGGTGACATTAGGACTTTTGTATCTCTTTTGGATCTTGTTTTTATTTCGAATCTAGTGTATCGGATCTTTATTTGTATCAATTATCTAGTGGACCTATTTTTAGTATTCTTTGTGGTTTCGTTGCAGCATGATTATCAGTATTATTCCTTTCGATATTGGATTTTATTTTTGACAGGTTAATCTAGACAGCCTTATGTGACTTTGGAAGGATCTTTCCTTACCGTAGGTAGCACGGCTGGCCTTCGTCGCTCTCCGCATTCCGGATTTTGGGAAGCGGGGCGTGACAATGTTTTGTTGGTATCAGAGCCAGGCTAACATCAAAAGTTAGTCTTGGTTCTACCGACTTTTTAGGTTAGAATCACATGTCTAGGTTTCTCTCGGTGTGTCATGCTGCATATTCCGTTGACTCTGATTATAGGATTCGTACGACTGAGATAGAATTACGATATTGTACCCATGTACCGCGGTATGGTTACAATGCGTCATTCTGTTTGAGTAACTTAGAGTTCTATTTGATTTATTTCCACTGATTTGATTTTCTTGAACACGCCGATTTCTCGAGTCAAGACCGTGACTCTCCATACCCCCATTTGTTTCCTTGATCCTTAATTCTTCACACATCTATTTTTCATTGATCCTTGTAATTAGTTCGCGACCTTGTATTTTCGTTCTTCAAATTTAGAGGACGAAATTTTTTTGTAAGGTGGGTAGAATGTAGCACCCTAATTCAGTTATACCATATTCTCTTTGATTATTTTCCTGTGACTTTTTCTTGACTTTATTTGTTTTTAGGCGCGGATAGTGTTTTGGTTCCTGTGCTTGGTATCTGACCCGACCCGCATGCTCGAAACCCGTCTTGGTCCTTGATTATGTCTTATCCTGCCAGTCCCGAGGATCCGTGCTCACATATGTTCCATTTATCTGCATCGTATATCTGGCATCTGCATTTTTTAATATTGCATTTATAGTCAAATAATATATTTTAAATACCTAGCATGGCTTGCATCATACCCCTGACCCTGTGGTAGCATCCGTATATCGTGTTCTCGTCCCGTTTAGTGAAATGGGCCCGTTTAGATAGCTACGTACACGTTACGTGCATCCGTTCTTGGAGGTATGCATTTTCGTTACCCGGGTATTCCATTTTGGTTTTGGTCTATACGTATATTATACGTATTTTTAAACCATAATTTTAGACCCGACCAGGGCATATTTTGGACTATTTTTGTATTAGCCAGAAAACTCAATTTTCTTAATATTATATTATTATATATATAACTGTTTTACCGGATATATATTTATATATATTTTTTGTTATCAGATCTCACCCACTCACACACTCTCTCTCTGTCTTATATATATTCTTTAAATCTTTTAAAAACCTTTTATAAAACCATACTGTTACCACACGTCCTCCCATACGCCCACGTCTTCATCTTCGTTTCTTTTTCTCGTCTCGCGAACACGTAAACCCTAACCCTAGTTTCACCATCGCCTCGCCGTCGCCGCCTCCACCCTCGCCCATCACCCACGACCTTCTCTTCTCATCGCCCTTGACTACCTCACCTCTCTCCTCTCCCCTGCAAACACCCGCGACGAACCCATGACCCCGACGAGAACCCATCATCTTCTTTGTCGCCGTCGCCTCACGCCGCCGAACCCCTTCGTCACCATTCCCGTCACCACGACCTTCTCTCTCGCCTCCCGACGCCACAACCATCACCACCCCAAGAACCCTCTTTCCCCGAACCCAACCGCCAGTCCTGACCCTCGCCTGCATACCCACGTCGCCGGAGCTCCGACCCCGTCGTCACCTCCACGTTCTCTCCACCACCTCCTCCCTCTCTCCTTTCTCCCACTCCACAGAACGTTTTACCTGCACACCCGAGCCCCTCACCCAGCCTCAAACCCCCACTGCCCTTTTGCCGTGAAACCTCGTCGGCAACCTCATCGCCGGAAACCCATCATCGACAACTCCCTCGCCTCACCTCTGACCCCAGAGCACCCAAGCCCTGAGAACAACCCTCTCCTTCTCCCCCTTCTTCTTCTTCTTCTCCTTCTTCTTTCTTCTCTTTCTCTTCTTGGATTCTTGATTCTGGTGACCGTCGGAGCCGTGCCGTCACCGACGATCCGGACGACCCAGTGGACGTCCCCAGCCAGCGTGGTCACCTTCTTGCTTTGCTTGGTTCAGTTCTGCGCGTGTGCGCATCGCGACGTTTACCCGACGTCGGACGCAGCGTAGCTACCCCGTCGCGAGATCCGATCAGGCAAGTTTCTCTTACTGCATGATATGTCACTATATTTTTATCCATATAAATAAAATATTAGATGTTTATTTCATTGTGCATGTTTGGTTATATACAACCATATGTTAAGTGCAGTACATTGTTGGCTTATGGCAAAATCAATCTAGGCAGAGCGTATAACTCTGATCCCAAGTTGAATCCTAGCTGAGTTCATGCCTCGCATCTTCGTACATCGTTCTCCCGTGATCCTTATCCTCCAGGAAAGTACTCTTGCTTTACTTTTGGTCGATGTACATCGGCATTCCTTTGTGGTTATATGTACATATATATTTTCTGCACTGTTAGAACAAAAGGGAAATGTGTTAGTATCTATTTTTCGTTATATCATACAAAAATATATATAAGCAAACTTTTATGTAGCGAGTGAGAATAATCAGCGAGTGTGGTTTTAAAATGAGATTTATTTTAACTACAAATAAAGTTCGAAAGTGGTTAACCTATCTCACATTTATATACTTCTAGTCAGTTTGTAATTATTATACACATATTAAGATTAACGGTAAAGATAACAATTGTGACTCATACCAGCTTGTACACCACCTTTATGCAGTTACTATTGCCTGATAACTATCACCACTGACAAGTCCTGACTATTCAATACTCTAGTCTTTTTCGCTGATTAGGATGCTGAACTATATGCCATGACACACTACTATTTACCAGTTTTATTCTATACAATTATCATACCACAATTCCAGTCTTTTCAGCATTCATAATTAGTGATCTAGTCTTTACCATAGCAGCTATAAATACGTGGGTGTTGGGGTAGTTTGAGTGTGCGTTGTACAACAGGATCTCAGGAGTCTCATACCGGCAGCTCGTACCGGGCTATAGCGGTCTCATGTTTACAGCTCGTACCGGGCTATATCGGTCTCATGTTTACAGCTCGTACCGGGCTATATCGGTCTCATGTTTACAGCTCGTACCGGGCTATATCGGTCTCATGTTTACAGCTCGTACCGGGCTATAGCGGTCTCATGTTTACAGCTCGTACCGGGTTATAGCGGTATCTTGTTCATTCCACAGTTGGGCCTGTGTTTCCTAGCCTCTGGGGCACCACTCTTGGGTTAGGAATACTCCTGCAGAGATTGACGCACACACTCGAGCTTACGATAGGATAGTTTACCTTTTAGTGACCAGTTAGGTTATGACTTAACCTCTTACATGTTTGTTTCATAGTATTAATGCATTTATTTATATCTGTTTTGCTTGCGCACGCGGGCTTCACTACATTCAGATATTCATGTTATCATACTACACATACACTTTATACGTTGAGTACTTGCTGGGATGTTCTGACATCCCTGAGATTTGCCATCTCAGGTTTAGAGACAGATTTTCAGGATGAGCAGGATCGCAGCGGCTACCAGGACATTACCGAAGATCAGTAACCTGTAGTTTTATTTCCTTTCCATTAGTAGTTAGCATGTGCGCCCTTGTGGGACATTAGGATTTTTGTATCTCTTTTGGAACTTGTTTTTATTTTGAATCTAGTGTATCAGATCTTTATTTGCATCAATTATCTAGTGGACCTATTTTTAGTATTCTTTGTGTTTTCGTTGCAGCATTATTATCAGTATTATTCCTTTCGATATTGGATTTTATTTTTGACAGTTTAATCTAGACAGCCTTATGTGACTATGGAAGGATCTTTCCTTACCGTAGGTAGCACGGCCGTCCTTCGTTGCTCTCCGCATTCCGGATTTTGGGAAGCGGGGCGTGACAAGGTTTTGTTAGTATGCCAGGCTAACATCAAAAGTTAGTCTTGGTTCTACCGACTTTTTAGGTTAGAATCGCATGTCTAGGTTTCTCTCGGTGTGTCATGCTGCATATTCCGTTGACTCTGATTGTAGGATTCGGACGACTGAGATAGAATTACGATATTGTACCCATGTACCGCAGCATGGTTACAATGCGTCATTCTGTTTGAGTAACTTAGAGTTCTATTTGATTTGTTTCCACTGATTTGATTTTCTTGAACACGCCGATTTCTCGAGTCAAGACCGTGACTCTCCATACCCTCATTTGTTTCCTTGATCCTTAATTCTTCATACATCTATTTTCATTGATCCTTGTAATTAGTTCGCGGCCTTGTATTTTCGTTCTTCAAATTTCGAGGACGAAATTTTTTTGTAAGGTGGGTAGAATGTAACACCCTAGTTCAGTTATACCATATTCTCTTTGATTATTTTCCTGTTACTTTTTCTTGATTTTATTTGTTTTTGGGTGCGGATAGTGTTTTGGTTCCTGTGCTTGGTATCCGACCCGACCCGCATGCTCGAAACCCGTCTTGGTCCTTTATTACGTCTTATCCTGCTAGTCCTGAGGATCTGTGCTCACATATGTTCCGTTTATCTGCATCGTATATCTGGCATCTGTATTTTTTAATATTGCATTTATAGTCAAATAATATATTTTAAATACCTAGCAGGCTTGCTTCATACCCCTGACCCTGTGGTAGCATCCGTATATCGTGTTCTCGTCCCGTTTAGTGAAACGGGTCCGTTTGGATAGCTACGCACACGTTACGTGCATCCGTTCTTGGAGGTATGCATTTTCGTTACCCGGGTATTCCATTTTGGTTTTGGTCTATATGTATATTATCCGGATTTTTAAACCATAATTTTAGACCCGACCAGGGCATATTTTGGACTATTTTTGTATTAGCCAGAAAACTCAATTTTCTTAATATTATATTATTATATATATAACTGTTTTTCCAAATATATATTTCCATATATATTTTGTTATCAGATCTCACCCACTCACCCACTCTCTCTCTGTCTTATATATATTCTTTAAATCTTTTAAAAAACTTTTATAAAACCATACTGTTACCACACATCCTCCCATACGCCCACGTCTTCATCTTCGTTTCTTTTTCTCGCCTCGCGAACACGAAAACCCTAACCCTAGTTTCATCACCGCCTCGTCGTCGCCGCCTCCACCCTCTCCCATCACCCACGACTTTCTCCTCTCATCGCCCTTGACCACCTCACCTCTCTCCTCTCCCCTGCAAACACTCGCAATGAACCCACGACCCCGACGAGAACCCATCATCTTCTTTGTCGCCGTCGCCTCACGCCGCCGAACCCCGTCGTCACCATCCCCGTCACCACGACCTTCTCTCTCGCCTCCCGACGCCACAACCATCACCACCCCAAGAACCCTCTTTCCCCGAACCCAACCGCCAGCCCTGACCCTCGCCTGCACACCCACGTCGCCGGAGCTCCGACCCCGTCGTCACCTCCACGTTCTCTCCACCACCTCCTCCCTCTCTCCTTTCTCCCACTCCACAGAATCTTTTACCTGCACACCCGAGCCCCTCACCCGACATCAAACCCCACTGCCCTTTTGCCGTGAAACCTCGTCGGCAACCTCATCGCCGGAAACCCATCATCGATAACTCCCTCGCCTCACCTCTGACCCCAGAGCACCCAAGCCCTGAGAACAACCCTCTCTTTCTCCCCCTTCTTCTTCTTCTTCTTCTCCTTCTTCTTTCTTCTCTTTCTCTTCTTGGATTCTTGATTCTGGTGACCATCGGAGTCGTGCCGTCGCCGACGATCCGGACGACCCAATGGACGTCCCCAGCCAGCGTGGTCACCTTCTTGCTTTGCTTGGTTCAGTTCTGCGTGTGTGTACATCGCGAAGTTTACCCGACATCGGACGCAGCGTAGCTACCCCGTCGCGAGATCCGACCAGGAAAGTTTCTCTTACTGCATGATATGTCGCTATATTTTTATCCATATAAATAAAATAATACATGTTTATTTCATTGTGTATGTTTGGTTATATACAATCATATGTTAAGTGCGGTACATTGTTGGCTTATGGCAAAATCAATCTAGGCAGAGCGTATAACTCTGATCCCAAGTTGAATCCTAGCTGAGTTCATGCCTCGCATCTTCGTACATCGTTCTCCCGTGATCCTTATCCTCCAGGAAAGTACTCTTGCTTTACTTTTGGTCGATGTACATCGGCATTCCTTTGTGGTTATATGTACATATATATTTTCTGCACTGTTAGAACAAAAGGGAAATGTGTTAGTATCTATTTTTCGTTATATCATACAAAAATATATATAGGCAAACTTTTATGTAGCGAGTGAGAATAATCAGCGAGTGTGGTTTTAAAATGAGATTTATTTTAACTACAAATAAAGTTCGAAAGTTGTTAACCTATCTCACATTTATATACTTCTAGTCAGTTTGTGCTTATTATACCCATATTAAGGTTAACGGTAAAGATAACAATTGCGACTCATACCAGCTTGTACACCACCTTTATGCAGTTACTATTACCTGATAACTATCACCACTGACAAGTCCTGACTATTCAATACTCTAGTCTTTTTCGCTGATTAGGATGCTGAACTACATGCCATGACACACTACTATTTACCAGTTTTATTCTATACAATTATCATACCACAATTCCAGTCTTTTCAGCATTCATAATTAGTGATCTAGTCTTTACCATAGCAGCTATAAATACGTAGGTGTTGGGGTAGTTTGAGTGTGCGTTGTACAACAGGATCTCAGGAGTCCCATGCCGGCAGCTCGTACTGGGCTATAGCGGTCTCATATTTACAGCTCGTACCGGGCTATATCGGTCTCATGTTTACAGCTCGTACCGGGCTATATCGGTCTCATGTTTAAAGCTCGTATCGGGCTATATCGGTCTCTTGTTTATTCCACAGTTGGGCCCGTGTTTCCTAGCCCTTGGGGCACCACTCTTGGGTTAGGAATACTCCTGCAGAGGTTGACGCACACACTCGAGCTTACGATATGATAGTTTACCTTTTAGTGACCAGTAAGGTTATGACTTGACCTTTTACATGTTTGTTTCATAGTATTAATGCATTTATTTATATATCTGTTTTGCTTGCGCACGCAGGCTTCACTACATTCAGATATTCATGTTATCATACTACACATACACTTTATACGTTGAGTATTTACTGGGATGTTCTGATATCCCTGAGATTTGCCATCTCAGATTTAGAGACAGATTTTCAGGATGAGCAGGATCGCAGCGGCTACCAGGATATTACCGAAGATCAGTAACCTGTAGGTTTATTTTTTTTCTGTTAGTAGTTAGCATGTGCGCCCTTGTGGGACACTAGGACTTTTGTATCTCTTTTGAATCTTGTTTTTATTTCGAATCTAGTGTATCGGATCTTTATTTGCATCAATTATTTAGTGGACCTATTTTTAGTATTCTTTGTGGTTTCGTTGCAGCATGATTATCAGTATTATTTCTTTCGATATTGGATTTTATTTTTGACAGGTTAATCTAGACAGCCTTATGTGACTATGGAAGGATCTTTCCTTACCGTAGGTAGCACGGCTGGCCTTCGTCGCTCTCCGCGTTCCGGATTTTGGGAAGCGGGGCGTGTCATATATTACGGTAATTGTATCTTATATCTGCATGCTTCCTAAATGCTCATGTTGCATAAGTTGCACTTTGTTTATGCACATATGCACATGATTGATGAAACTAACGGCAGATTATTCTCCTTCGATGAATGATCAATGTTGCAAACCTTGACCACAATACTAGAAAACGTACTTAATTACTAATGAGAGATTCTCATTCTAACGGAAGATCTGGAGCTATAATCGCATACCCTACAAATCAAATGATGAAACCTTGTTTAGGTTTTTTATTCTCAAGCTGCTAAATTATTTTTTTTAATTAAAAAGAACTTTGAAAAGTTGTGATTCCTGAACGAAGCAATTTTACAGTACTAAAATTAGAAGCTGAAAAAGGCTTGCCTGTTAATAGGGGAACTAAATCAGAAGAGAGAGACTTATCAAAAGAGGGAAAACTAAATAAAAGGAAGGGTTAATTGCACAAACACCCCCTTCTTTTCATTGAACAAAACCATTAAGAAATACTGAATTTCTACTCTAAATCGCACAAAAAAGTTTAAGAGTTAAATTTGAAAATTATTTTAGTTGTTTCTAGTGGGGGCCTTGGTAGATGGATGTAATTGTAGGAACTAGGAATTGGCTACAACTTATGGACTATAATTTTGTGTGTTCATGTCTATATAGACTTGCGATGACATGTAAAATTATGTTCGGATTTTTGGAACTCATAAGTTTTTGCTTGGTAAATAAATGCAATAACCGGATCTTAATTAACATCATACAAGAATATCTTGCTTGTATCATATCATGCTGTACAGTTTACATATCTTGCAGTTTTCTACCAAGGAAATTGTGACCAATTGATGTAAGAGATTCTTGCACTCATTTTAACTTGGTTTTTTTCATGTGCGATGCACGTGGATGTATAATAGATATTATATGGTTAAAATCAACCTTATTGATTTATATATTGTGATTCACTCCTACTAATTTAAAATTTGTAAGTTTAGAATGAAGTTCTAGAGAAGGCTCTGAAAGTAGGAAGGATGGATGGATGGAGAGAGAGAGACAGATGGAGGGAGGAAAAGAGGGGTTAAGTTGTTTGAAATTTGAACTTGAAAGAGTCAATTAAAATATTTAAATAGAATGATGGTGTGGATAGCTTAAAATGAGAAATATATTGAAATACTTTTCCTATTTTACAATTCTGTTGTTAAAACAGAGAGATCATCAATTGATGGCATGATCTACACCCTTGGAGTTTTCATTGTAAGAGTAGAGATATCTGAGGGAATCTATATACCTATATTCCCATGGCATAGACCTAGGGTTGCATCCGGATATTTATCCGGATCCGGATATTTTCGGATTCAAATATTCAATTTCAGATACGGATACAGATATATATTATGATGGATCTGGTTGGATACAGATCTTTTCAAATTTTCCAGGCACGGATTCGGGATATCCGAAAGCGGATACGGATACAGATATTCGCAGACACGTTAAGTTAAATATAGCATTTTAAATTAAATTTCTGATGTTTTTATGATTAATTAATTAATACTTTAATAGTAAAATTAGAATTAAATAATATATTAATTTGTTTATTTTACACGTACCTAAAATTATGTCTCAGAATTCTAAAATATTATTTTATTATTTTCATTTCAAAATATGTATAATTATTTGTTAATATATTCTGTTACGTGCATATTTATTCATTACAAATACTTTAAGCTCTCATATTTAATTTGTACTCAATTTTATTTGTAGCATGTATCGGTTAAATGCGTATTTTCACTTCACATTCATTTATTTCACATTTTAATATTTATTTATTAATATTCGATCCGTATCCGTTTCTCTCATATCCGATCCGTATCCTTATCCAGGAAAATGCAAGGGAGAGATATGCAGAAGCTGCCAAGTTTGAAGTCGCTTTCAATATATGAACAGATACTAAAGGAAAAACCTAAGATCTGTTGCTGCTTGATTAAACATCGATACACTAAAACTAGGTTAAATATAGAGCGTATAGTCCCTCTATTTTCTTGAATGTAACAAAAAGTTATAAGCTTTGATGTTTAGAGGGATCACAAAACAGCATGGTAGAGATATTTAAAACATCACAGAAAGCTTACAGATAAAAAGAGTTTAGTAATGTTCACCATTAAAAAGTTGTAAAACTCAAACCTGGGAAGATAACTCGAGTTGATTACAAAGATGATAGACAATGGAAATTATTTCAGCATGTAATGACGAGAGAAGAAAACATGAGTAGTGAAGAAGCCATCTCAGAAAATGCAACCATATAAATCTTCTGAGCAATAGAATCCTGTTAATGTTGTGTAGTTACAAGTTATTAAGGGTGTCCCAAGAAAATAGCCACAAGTGCCAATCAAGAGATGCACAAAATTTTCTCAAATACATTGACGCGATCCGATCCAAACTACAGAAAAAAGATGTAATTATGTGGCACGTATTCAAGTTTTTGATATGTGATTGCATTTTAATGGAACACACAAATGGAAGAACCACACAGAAAAGACAATGAGACAAGACTACAAGAGAATCTAATATATGTATGCATGCACGCTAGTCATGCATCTTGCAAATAATTATGCCGTCCACGATATATTGTATGCCAAGGTTACCAAAAAAATATTTAAACATACAAATAAATCAATAACAAAAATATACAAGATCATACCTTGGAGGTATCAAAAAACTCCACCTGCAAGAGAAAAATAAAGAAGCAATAATTAGTGAGGAAAACTTACAAAGAAATTCATAGGGGGGAAAGACATAATAATGGTAAAAAAACTGTGGAGGTCATTTTTCTTATCAAGTTGAGGATAATGTTCCGTTAATAGGATAATCTCTTTTAAGATGCATAGAAAATAACTTATACAAGATTTCAAAAAAATGCCATTTCCGTCATATTATGATATTTGGGAAAAGGAAAAAGACACAAAAAAATCCACAAAAAAGAAGAAAAAAAGAGAAACAGATAACTTGATTTGCTCTGATAATATGTTAATTTGGGAAATATTGTATATTATTGATCGACTCAACTTCCATAATTACATGCCCCTTCTATTTATGTGCATTTGAAGAGGCTTATCCTTGAGGATACGAAGGAATCAATCCATGCTTATCCTTGAGTATTAGACAATATAAGAAAAGGACATATACAAGTATAATACACATACAAATAAACAATATGCATACACCTATACTAAACAATTGTCATTAGTAAAAGTGAGTTAATTTAGAAATATAAAATGCAAAAAGAAGAAAAATAACAAAATCCATAAACACTATCTTTCATTATCCTGTTCATATTCTCCAAAGTTCTTAAATTCTCAGTATAAAGACAATAGACCAAATTATGTTACAATCATGAATCATGATCACTTGGATACCCCATACCCCGTTTAAACTATATATGTTACCATTGTATCCTGCTTCACAGCATATCCAAACTTGCAAATTCCTCATACACTCTAAAAAATATTTATGGGTTTTAATCGCTTATATACTGTTCACTCCCCTCACATGCTGACTGACGCAGCATAATGTGCATCAGTGACACAATCCTGCCAATTACGACATCCACTGGTGACTGCTTCATGTTTATTATTCTTTCCCAATTTTCTATCAGTTCTTGTCCAGTTTATCCTGGTGCAACAAGCCAAGAAAGTGAAGAAACCATACAATTTCTCTTGAATACTCATTTCTAACCATACCCTTTACATCTTTGCACCATCTGCTCCAGTATTTTCTTCACGGTATTTTTCATAGAGTGAGCTTAAGATCTCATGTTACTGTCCTCAATTTATTTCTCCAAGCCTTATTGCATGATAAATCCTTGAAGGGGACTATGTTTTTCAACCATCAATTTTGCATGGAAGTCATTTTCACTTCTTTTAGGTAATGATGTCATGTATCATATTTGTTATTTTCTTTTACATCCGTCATGGCTCTAAATGTTACATTTACGACATATATGCATCTTATACGTGACTTATACAGGTTTTGCCAGTAGGCTTCCAACAAGCCTGGCCAGTAACATGTACACTCCTACCCCCTAAATCTCTGCAGCAGCAGCAGCAATAACAAGCCTTTATTCCAAAATTTTGGGTCGGCTATATCAATCTCTGCAAAAAGAATAAAATTTTCATCCCATATTTCAACTCTCTTTTCAAACGGATAAGGTGACCTTCAAGGATTTTTACATTTTCCCTTCTCTTGTTTCTCTTTTCCAGCCAAAGCCTCAGCGTTTTAAAGATATCTGTCAGTTTTCTGATAGGAGTGCAGCGAGGTTTCCTTGGCTAACTTAATTATAATCATTACGTACCATTTTCCAATCAAAACGGGGCTGTTATGGAGCTTAAGTCTCTGTGTAGGATTTTAACAAAGTTTTAGAACTTGTTTCAACATAACATCAACCCATTCTTAATGAGACTCAAATTTCTCACTGAAGAAACATGGGCAAGAGTAGGATTCTACAAATCTCGATAATTTATAGAATGAGTTGATAAAGAGTCTAAAGACCTCATATATGATGATAGATTCTCTTTAGGAATTAAATACAATTCTGAGTCACGGAGATAAAGCCAAGAGTCAAACGGAACAGCTTTATCATCTTACACCCTGGTGTACGTCTTTCATAAATGTTTTTCTGTTAAAATGTCGAGTTTTTATTTCACTTGCTGAACTTATTGAAGCATCATGCTTGAAGATAAAATTCAAATTGGGATGACCCTTAGCAATTAATATATGAACTGTATTATGTGTTTGTCCTAATGAGTTTCCCATTACTGTATTTCCAAGCATATGTATGGTGATAAGTTCCTCCTTGATGATCCCTATGCCACTTCCCAAGATTTCTTCACAAATTGGAATTAACATGGAGCACACCTACAGGTCAAGCAGGCATCACAAGAATAAGAACTAAATCTCCATAATCAATTGTCGACATGGAGTGAACTACGAGTAGATATTTATTTTCTAGTTAGGGAACCCACATGAGAGAGGCTTGCCATGAAAACTCAAAATTTACTAAACTGGATTGGGCATGCAATGCAAGGTATACAACAAAGGGGCAACCTTTGAGAACAGCTTTAGACATGGAAGTTTTAACAAGGACAAAGTTTTCTTACATGCTACAAAACTATAACAAGCTTGTCGCCAACCAATTCCAAACTTGGACGAGTTTGGGTGGAACTTTTATGCAGAAGGGCCGACCGTAGAACCTTACCCAAACCAATTAAATATAGGTTTGGCTAAGGCAGTGGCAACTAACTTCATACAGGATCTACTGGCTTATGTATGCTGTATATATGCATCGTTTTGAGAAGAAGCCAGCCTTATTTCTGTTAGGATCTTCACAATTTTATGTTCGGTCTACGATATAGCCGAATGTGTTTGGAGGAGAGAATGGATAGAGAATGGAGAAAGTATCAATAAACTATTCTTATATTTTCCTTGCTCTCTTAAAAACTTTACAAAACATCTCCTTATATAGGAGTTTACATGCCCCTTCATTATGACTCTTCATAATACCAATTGATTACAATAACCGTTACATATCCTTTTATTAAACCTATTCATGAATTGGTATCCCTTCCTTTTATAACCGATGTCTCTTCAATTCTTTGTAACCGAAAACAAGTTTAATTTCTAACATGCTCCCTTAAACTTGTTTTACCATGCCGATCTTTCCTCGTAATTTTGCGAACACTTCAAATTTTAGGGGCTTTGTAAAAATGTCGGCCAGTTGATCTTGTGATTTGACATGAACGAGTTCGACCTCTTTCTTCCTCACATGTTCTCTGATAGAGTGATACCGAGTATCAATGTGCTTGCTTCGTTCATGAAACACTGGATTCTTCGCCAGTGCTATAGCAGATTGGTTGTCCACATACATCTTCGTAGGTCCTTCCTGTTCAACCTTTAGATCTTTCAGCAGATTTCTTAGCCATATAGCATGGCAAACTCCAGCCGATATAGCAACGTATTCGGCTTCACAAGTTGATAGTGTCACTATCGGTTGCTTCTTGGAACACCAAGTAAATGCTGATTCACCGATGAAGAAAATGTACCCTGTCGTACTTTTCCGGTCATCTATATCTCCTCCCCAATCGCTATCGGTATATGCATATAATTCAAAATTGTTAGATTTCGAATAGAACAAACCGAAATTTGGTGTACCTTTGATATATCTCAATATCCTTTTCGCCGCTGATAAATGTGTCAATTTCGGTTCTTCCATGTATCGGCTGATAAAGCCGACTCCATATAGAATATCCGGTCTTGTGCATGTAAGATACCGAAGACTGCCTACCAAGCTTTTAAAATGCGTCGAGTCCACATTGCTCCCTTCATCGAACTTTGATAATTTTGTTCCGCAGTCTACTGGGGTATTGACCGAATTGCTTTGCTCCATATTGAACTTTCTCAAAATCGACCGAGCATATCCTTCTTGGGATAAGAAAATCCCATTCGGTCTTTGCTTTACCTCTATTCCCAAATAATATGCCATCTGACCGATGTCGGTCATTTCAAATTCTTTAACCATCGAGCTTTTGAAGTCATCGAACATACGTGGATTGTTTCCTGTGAAGATGAGATCATCCACATATAAACATACTATAAAAATATCACCTTTTTCGGACTTCTTTATGTATAATGCATGCTCATAAGGACACTTCATGAAACCGTGTGCTTGGAAGTATATGTCGATTCGATTATTCCATGCTCTCGGTGCCTGCTTCAGGCCATATAAAGCCTTCTTTAGCTTCAGTACTTTCGACTCATGTCCTTTCTTCTCATAACCGAGTGGTTGCTCGATGTAGACTTCTTCTTCAAGATATCCATTGAGGAATGCCGATTTAACATCCAATTGATATATCTTCCAACTGAATTGAGCCGCCATAGCAATGATCAGTCGAATTGTCTCGAGTCGCGCTACTGGTGAGAAAACTTCATCATAATCAATGCCAGCTTGTTGTTTGTAGCCTTTGACCACTAACCTTGCCTTGTATCGCTCGATTTCTCCCTTAGCGTTCTTTTTCTCCTTGTACACCCATTTCACTCCTATGGGTTTCTTGCCTTTGGGAAGTTCGGTGATCTCCCAAGTTCCATTTCTCTCAATAGCACTAATTTCTTCGTCCATTGCTTCTTTCCACCTTCGGTCTTTGACCGCTTCTTCAAAATTCATTGGCTCGCATTCGGCAAACAAACAAAATAATGTTAGATTATTTTGCATTTCGGTTACCTCATATAACTCGGTCATAGTTCTCGTCCTTGGATTTCTTGGTGGAGTTGAACTTGACGACGCTTCGGTTTGTGGAGAACCGACTTGAGGCGAATTGAACCGAGGTGTTGTTGCAGGCGATGGAACATCAACTTCGACTTCATTTCTTTTCTTTTCTTCTTGACCGAGTACTTCATTCGGTCTGCTGCTTTCGGCTTCATCGCTCCAACTCCATGAGCTTTCTTCATCAAATTCGACATCTCGGCTAACAATGACCTTCTTATTGACTGGATCAAACAGCTTGTAGCCTTTGGTTCTTAGATCATAACCGATAAAAATCAACCGAGAACTTCGGTCATCAAGTTTTACTCTCTTTTGTTCTGGGACATGAGCATATGCTATGCTCCCGAAAATTTTAAAGTGACTTACATTCGGCTTATAACCATGCCACATCTCCTGCGGTGTTACATTTTGTAGACTCTGGGTTGGGTATCGGTTTAGAATGTACACAGCACATGCAACCGCTTCTGCCCAAAATTCTTTCGGCATATTTTTACTACTCAACATACATCTCACCATGTCTAATATGGTTCTATTTTTTCGTTCGGCCACTCCATTTTGTTGTGGTGAATAGGAGGCCGTTAAGAAATACCGAATCCCATTTTCTTTGCAAAAATTTTCAAACTCATTTGAAGTGAATTCTCCACCTCGGTCTGACCTGACCGATTTCAAATAAAACCCACTTTCTTTTTCCACATTCATTTTGAATCTTTTAAAATTTTCAAAAACTTCCGATTTATTTTTTAGAAAATATACCCATGTTTTCCTTGTGAAATCATCAATAAATGTTAGAATGTATATTTTCCCACCAAATGAATTTGGAGTAATTGGTCCACATACATCGGTGTGGACAAATTGTAATGGCTCCTTGGCTTTAAACTCGGCTTCTTTTAGAAAACTTGCTCGGTGATATTTACCAAGTAAACACCCTTCACATAACTCTTTCGGTTCATTCATAATCGGCAAACCTTTGACCATGTTCTTCCTCGCCAACAAGTTTAGTCCGCCGAAATTGAGATGTCCATACCTCATATGCCATAACCGAGCCGAATCTTTCACCGATGATTTTAGACACTTTGCTTCACCATATTTGATATCCAATTGAAATAGCCGATTCTTCGTCATCTGCACTTTTGCTATCAATTTCATTCGGTTATCTCTTAAGAAAAGAGTTCGATCCTTTAAATGAATATCGAAATTCTTTTCTAAGAGTTGTCCCAAACTCAAGATGTTGTTTTTCATATTCGGCACATAATATACATTTTCGATATATTTTTGTGATCCATCTTTCAGTCGAATTAAAATTTTACCTTTGCCTTTTACTGATACCTTCGAACAGTCACCGAATGTGACTTGGCCACTCACTGATTCGTCCAAGTCTACGAACATGTTTCGCTTGCCACACATATGATTATTTGCACCAGTATCGAGATACCAAGTGTCGGCACTTTCTTCGTCACCTTTAAAAGCCAGCAGAAGTACATCGTCATTGTAATCTTCTTTCTCCACAAAGTTTGATTTTTCCTCGACTGTTTTTTCCCAACAGTCTGCTGCGTAGTGACCGAATTTCTTGCAATTATAGCATTGAACATTCGGTCTCCCTCTTCCACCAGTCGATCGTCCTCGGCCTCGACCTCGGCCGAAATTTTGGCTTTGGCTTCTATCGTCATTGTTTTGACCTCCTCGACCATCTTGTCCTCGACCGAATTGACCTCGGCCACGGCCTCTTCCTCGGCCGCGTGTATTTCCTCGTTTTCGGTCATTTTGACCATTTTCAACCGAATCACCTTTCAAATTAACTTGTGTTTGTAGTAATTTTTCAATCGGTTCTTGCTTTTTCACAAACCGTTCTTCGTGGGCTTTTAGTGAACCCATTAACTCATCTATCGTCATTTCTTCAAGATTCTTTGACTCTTCAATTGAACACACAATGAAGTCAAACTTCGGTGGTAGTGACCGAAGAATTTTCTCTATCACCCTTACATCCTTCATTTTTTCTCCGTTCCTCTTCATTTGGTTGACCACCGTAAGCACTCGGGCATTATAGTCAGTCACCGATTCATTCTCCTCCATTTTTAACAATTCAAACTCCCTCCTTAGTGATTGTAAGCGTACCTTTTTAACCTTCTCGACTCCTTGGAAGGTTTTCTCAAGTATCTTCCACTGTTGCTTTGCATTAGCGGCAGCCGAAATCTTCTCGAAAGTCGAATCATCGACACCTTGCTCGATAAAGTATCTTGCGGTACAATTTTTCTCGACTAATTTTTCGTGGGTCGTTCTCTGAGCTGCCGTCAGTGCAGCTTCATCTTGAGGCCGATCATAGCCTCGGACCACCACATCCCAAGCGCCTACTGCTCCCAAAACAGTCTTCATTTTGATGCTCTAATTTTCATAGTTATCTTTGGTGAGGCGTGGGGCGTTGTACGAGAGTGTTGTCTTCGACATTTTCTTCGAATCTCGCTCTGATACCACTTTGTTAGGATCTTCACAACTTTATGTTCGGTCTACGATGTAACCGAATGTGTTTGGAGGAAAGAATGGATAGAGAATGGAGAAAGTATCAATAAACCATTCTTATATTTTCCTTGCTCTCTTAAAAACTTTACAAAATATCTCCTTATATAGGAGTTTACATGCCCCTTCATTATGACTCTTCATAATACCAATTGATTACAATAACCGTTACATATCCTTTCATTAAACCTATTCATGAATTGGTATCTCTTCCTTTTATAACCGATGTCTCTTCAATTCTTTGTAACCGAAAACAAGTTTAATTTCTAACAATTTCTTTATCTATTCTTTGAGAAAACGATCTTTAAATGAGTTTGGGTTCACGAATATACACATTCAGGGTTGCATATATACGTGTGGATATGGCCCACATGATATGGACAGTGGCAATCTTCTAAACTACGATACAACGACACGACCACATGATATGGACAGAGGCATGGCAATCTTCTAAACTCAATACAGCATGCTCACATGATATGGTCAGAGGCATGGCAATTTTCTAAGCTACGACGAAACACGGCATCGATGCAACAGTATATGTTTCGAGAGTCTGTGCATGAATTGAGCATGTACATTATATATTTTGTATGGAATAAGCCTATATGTTATATATTCTTCATTCAAATACGAAAAGAAACAGATGGACACACATATAATATAATTCTCTGCTAATTGAAGGACATCTGATTCCATCCAATTCAATTATATATCTACATTCAAACCTTAGCCCACATCTTGAAGACAATATCCTCAAAGAGGCCAAGTGGTGCGTAGGAAAGCCAACATCCTAAGTGCGTTCTATAGAAATGGATATACAATTTCATATTCACATAAGTTAGAAATTATATTATGCATACTTGTTTGAGTACGCGCACACACGCATGTGCACGCACCCTCGTATCTCTCTCTCTCTCCGCGCGCGCGTGTGTGCATGCACACACACGTGCACAGACAAACACATGCGCACACATACATCATATAAGTGTGCAAACCAAACTAATAAAAAAATGCATTTCTTATGGAGAATTCACACCTCCAATCAGAAATAATAAAGATATTCATGAGTTGTCCTTTTGGATCAACATCCTTCAAAAATTTGACATCTCAGGCTTGCCATCGCCTTCTCCCACATGGTGGTCATATTTATAACATAAATAATGGTAAAAATTGGCTCCAATACATACAAAATAGCAATCTTAGAAAGAAGTGCCTATAAAGGCTCTGTTCCTCTTCCTATCAATATTTCGAAAAATCTTCCTGCACGGTTTGAAGCATTAAATAAATTAGTTTATAAGTCGTGGAATGATTCTTGAATAATTAATGGATGATGAATTTATTATGAAAGGAAAATCACACATAAAACAACTACAAAAGTTTAAACATAAAGTAAGCAGTTACAAAGAGATGTATATTAAATAAACTTATCTAGATATAAGAATATTAACATCCTCACCTTATCTCCTATAAGGAAAATAATTGGTTATCTGGTTGATTATTGTCGAGGATGCAAGCAATAATTGAATCACGCTTAACTAATAGATTAATACATGTAGACAATCAAATAATATGTTAATAAATGAATGAACAGTTGCGCAAAACCAGCCTCCTTATTCGTTGAGGGCTCAGCATATAAATAGTCCTTTGGATAATCTTGTATTGGGGTATAGGAAGTGTTTCAATGATTTATATCGGTATTCATTTTGTTGCTGCATGTTGATGTTATAATCAAGATTTTGATGCTTCTGGTGCCACCTAACGAAATAAGGTATATATGCTCGGAGTGGACTTAGACAGTTCGATTTGACATGATGCGAACAGTGCAATTAGAGGATAAGGTGGACAGCCCAAGTCCACCAAGAATAGGCCGGCACAATTTAGGCAGTGCTTGTCTGAACAATATAGCCCATTAGGTGCACGTGTCGGCCCATACCCAATGCACCAAGGCATAAGCATAGAGTTTCATGTTCATATAGTTTTTGTGCCTATATGTCTTAACATAACTAGACAAAGCACGTATTAACCTGTTTACACTCGAACAAAAAATTTAACTAATGCTAAGTGATTTCTAAAAGTTAATCCTAGAGGGGATGAATAGGAATAAGCTACCGATATGCTCAAATTAAAAATGATAAACTCTTGCTAATCGAAATATCACAAATGCAAACTTAACAAGTGATATACTAATAGAGGATAGTGGCTAAGCAAACACCAATGTGGTAAAAGCAACACATATATAGCAAGAGAAATATTAAGAGCAAGTAAAGAACATATACGGAACAAGCATGCAATTGAACAATCTCTAAGTTATGAAGCTTAAAACTACAGAGTAAGAAATTGCAAACACAACCAATTGCAAACACGTAGGATTTAGAGAGGTTCGGAAGATCCCCTAGTGCTCATCTTTTAGGCGTACGAGCACGTTCCACTAAAATACATCTCCACCGAGATAACACGTTGCGCACTCGCAACATCTTGCACAACTCCACCGAGACCAACAAATTCTTCTTTCTTACAAAGGCACTCTTGCACTCAAAAAATTTCACACAAAGAAATAAAAACTTCTCTCACTTTTCTCTTTTACAAAAAACTCTCTTGCACTCAAGATATCCTCACACAAAGACCAGAAGAGGGTTTACAATTAAGCACAAATACTCTCAAAGGAATCTCTTAAAGCTCATACTAATACTTCAATGAGTATTGAATAATCAAATTAATCTCTTTAATCTTTTGAGTATGTGAGAGAAAGAATAATCAAAATCAAGTTTTTGCTCTCACCAGCGATGAGAAAAGGCTTTGGAATTGTCGCGCCCCGCTTCCCAGAGTGCGCTAAGATAGGCACGTGACAGAGCCAACCATGCTACCTGTGGATAGGAAACATCCCTCCACAGTCACATTACGACTGTCTAGAGATATCAAGAACAGTAGAAATAAAATAAACTATCTAGCACATGTCCATGAGCCAGAATAAACGGGTCAAGAAATAATATGCGGAAGCAATAGATCCAAGTAACAATAACAATCTGGAAAGTACGTCCTAAATACAGGCTTACAACAGAAAATAAAAGTGTTGAAAGAAAACTAAACTAAAATACTAACAGGTCCTCACTGCTCGGCCTGCTGACTGAAATACTCTTGAACGGCCTGCGACAGGGAGAGAGGATCTGGGCCATGTAAAACCCAGACGTCAGTGCGTCATAATATCAACGATAATACAATCAGTAGGTAATAAGACATGCAGGCATGAGTATGAACAGTAATAAGAGTATAACAGTATCACGAATAAGGAACAGTGAAGGGTATAAGCACATGTGATGTGCAGTGAGTAATCTAAACTGTGCTACTGGGTTATCTATTCTAAAGTCTTCGAAATCAATTAATGTAACCCTCATCGTAACCCATCGGTGATTATTCCGTAACGCCTGGAAAAACGGCAAACAATAGATATTCCGCAACGCCCAGAAAAACGGCAAACAATAGGTATTCCGTAACGCCTGGAAAAACGGCAAATAATATGATAGCCTTTTGAGTTACGCTCGGTTACATTCTTGATTTCCCCATACCCCCAAGTTATGTATTTAAGTTAGGTATTGATAAATCTGAAACTAATGCCAACGCAGGATCAAGCAGGAACATGTTTGTCTATACAGACAACATGATATGTCCATCGGGACAACATGTCAGGATTGTCGGCATTAGAAACAGGATCAGATAACATGTCAAGTAGTGATATATCAGGTCATGTCAGGTAGTGTACATGTATCAAGTCATGTCAAGTAGTGGTGTATCAGGTCACGTCAAGTAGTGCACAGGTATCAAGCGGGTGCTCATAATCAAACTGTAGAAAGTACGTGTGCACCAATAAAAGTATGGATGCACAAATATCTATCAGGGGTTACATCATAACTATGTAGAATGCACATTATCAAGAATGAGGTACTAATGTAATAATAATATAAGTTAATATAATATGGCATGCAACTAGGTACATAATTAATGGTATGGATGCACAAATATCGATCAAGGGTTACATTTACAGCTCCAAGTCTAAGTGAGATGCATATTATTAAGCATGGGGTGTTACTACAATAATAACATGAATTAATATGATCTATAGATGTCGTTATATATATTTTAAATGATATGGATGCAAACGGGTATTCGAAAACGGTAAAACTTTAATATGGATGTACAATGCATTCAACATGTGATATTTTTATTCATATGGATGCATAATAATATACCTAGCATGTAACAAGATGAATTAGCATGCGACTGGATATGTAAATAACGATATGGATGCACACGAACGTCGTATAACAGTAAAAATGGTAAAAACGGTAATGTGGGATGCATAGCTAAACAATATGTAATGTTATTATTCACTTGTGTGCAATATATATTGTAGTATAGCATGTAGCAAGATTAACTTTCCTCGATCGAATCACACGACGGATACGCACGGCACGTCTAACGTCGGTAAATCGTTGCAACGTACACGCGGCACGCGGGACGGGTCCAGGCAAGGCAAGAGGGTGATCACGCAAGCAAGGTATGTTCACTGGATCGTCGGATCGGCAGCGGCGACACGACTCCGGCGATCGCTGGAAAAGATCAAGAATCAAGAAAAGAAAAAAGAAAAAGAAAAAGGAAAAGAAGAAGAGGAAGAAGAAGAAAGGGAAGTGCTCACTGGGGTTGGTGCACAGGGGTCAGGGAGACGAGGTGGTGGTGTCGGGGTCACCGGCGGTGAGGTGCCGGCGATGGAGTTTGGCGAAAGGCAGTGGGGAAAGCTAGGGTTTGGTGTGCAGGGATTTTAGGGTTCTGTTAGGTATGCAGGGATCTTGGGTAAGGCTCGGGTTTGGAGAAGATAGAGGTGGAGCGGAGAAGAAGATGCTGGCGACGACGGGATGGTCGGCGGCGAGGCTAGGGTTTGGATATAGGTTCACGGGGCTTGGGTGATGGTGCAGGCTGGGCTCGGGTGAGGAAAGGAGAGGAAGAAGATGATGACGAGAAGAGGAGATGATGAGATGGAGGCTCGGGTTGAGTTTTGAGGGCAGAGGAAGGCTAGGTCTAGGGTTAGGGTTTGAGAAGTTCTGGGTTTCTCGTGGGCGCTCGGGCTTTTAAAGAAGAAGAAGAAGTGAAGAATAGAAGGGAGGTGAGGTTAGTGAGAGGGGCGGTGACGCGACTCGAGAAGGCTACAGTAGCCGCGAGATGAGAGAGAGAGAGAGATGTGTTGTTTGTTGTTAGTTTAGATTTTAATTTTTAAAAAAATCTGTTAGTTATTTTAAATTTAAACTGGTATTAATAATTTTAATAAAAATATTATATTAATAAAATTTGATTTTCTGGTAAATACAAACCTAGTCCAAAACACGCCCGGGTCGGGTCTAAAAATTCAGTTTCAAAATATGAAAAATATACATGTCGACCAAAATTAAAAATTGGATATCCGGGTAACGGAAATGCATACCCCCAAGAACGGATGCACGTACGTGCGCGTAGCCATTCAAACAAATCCGTTTCACTGAACGGGACGAGAACAAGATGCGCGGATACTACCACAGGGTTAGGGGTATCATGCAGGCCATGCTATATATTTTAAAAATATTTTATGTGACATTAAATGTTATATTAAAAATACAGATGCCAGATAAATGTGAGTATGCAATGTACAGATAAATGCGAGTATGCAATGTACAAATAAATCATAAATGAAAGTGCACGAGTCCACGTAATAAGTCAGGATAAATCATAAACATGAATCAAGATAGGTTTCAAGTAAGCGGGTCGGGTCGGATACAAATACAGATGTCAAATATACTATTTGCACCCAAAACACAGTAAATCAGGAAAATACCATAAATAAAGAAATGCTTGAAATAGGCTAATATAAATGAACTAGGGTGTTACAGGAATCTTTCAGAATATTTTTGCAAGTGTTGGCTCTTCAAAACCCAAAGCAAATCTCAATAAATTCAAATAAAAAAAACTAGCCGTTACAAGTCAAATCAGTCAAAAAGAGCTATTATCAGACGTCTGAAGTTCAACCAGACAGACGTCTGAAGAAAGATCAGCAATGGCTAGAAAATAGTTTCGGACGTTTGTTTTTAAAAGCTTCAAACGTTTGACGATGGTTTTTACAAGGCACAAAAATATAGAAGACAGACAGACGTCTGAAAAAGGAGACATTAATGTCTAAAAAGAAATGTTTTCAAATGATTTTGAGTTTCAAACGTTTGTCTAAAATACCTTCAGACGTTTGTCGTGGTTTTCAAAATATGGTCAATGAAAGCACAGAGAACAAACAGACGTTTGAAGCTCAAGTGGCACACGTCTGAGGAAAAAAAGGTTTTCAAAGTTTTAAACCTTCAGACGTTTGTGCTGTTCCCCTCCGAAAGACGCGCAGGACGTACGTCTTGCCTGAAATTCGGGGCAGATGCTAATTGGTGCTATCCGTCCACCTCTCTGAAGATGCCAAGTTGATTTATGGCACCATGTATCGAAGGTTTAAACGGGTGCGGCCGATGTAGCAGACTACGTCAGATTCCCCCTCGTTTGAGGGGTTTTTGATTGTGGGGACGCTCTTCCTTGCAGGCGCACGCCCCTGCAGTTAATTACGCTGCCGCATCGCGGTAAAAACTTTCTCCTTCTCCAGATGGTCACTTCGTGTCGTGGGTGTTTGTTTTGTTTTTGGTTGCCCGTGGATTGTATACGGAGACTAATTTATGTCGTCGCCCGTAGGACGTGGATTAGTTCAAATCCGTAATTTCTTAGATTTGGTTTTGAGGTTTTGGTTTGAGGATACGTTAGCCATATTTGAGGCTAAGATCAACTCAAACATTTGTTAAGGATGCGTTAGTCTGATTTGAGACTAAGATCAACTTAACGGGATCGTTTAGATCCGACAAAAGAGCATTTGGGGGCTCTATTGTTCCAGTTTAGAGACATAGTGGTCCATTGCCAGTTTAGGGACATGGTGGTCCATTGTTAGTTTAAAGACATCCCGGTCAAGGTTAAGGACATCGTAGTCCATGAGTTTAAGGACCCCACAGTCCGTGAAATATGTGGTTATCGGGACCCGTCACCTCTTTGAAGACGCTGAGGAATTACAACGACAAATATCAAAGGAGTGAAGAGATGTACCCTTGAACCAAGGTGGATTGAGTGATCTGTATTCCCATTTGGAACTAAGATCGGTTAATTATATTGTGAGCACGTTGGCTCAGTTGAGTCTGAGTTGAGAACTTATGGCCAACTTGGGCTAAGTCCAATTGGATTTGAAGTGTTGGCCTTTTGTTGGACCATTAGACATTTGTCTGGGTTCAAGCCCACATTATTTAGCAATGCTAAATCAGAGTTTGAGGGCTCTGAGAACATTTTTATCTTTGATTGAGCAGTAGACATTATAGTTCTGATTTTTACTCAATTTTGAATGGGAGGCTTTGCCTCTGGAAAATTAGCCAATTTGGCTAAAGCCAGTGTTAAACACTGAAAATGAAGTAGTCAAATTAGTGTTACACACTAGAAAACACCAGTGTTAAACACTGGGTACAAAGTTCTCGAATTAGTGTTAAACACTAAAGAAAGAGGGGTCACGTGGGAGCACGTGAGGGCGCCCAAAGGTGGGACCAAATCCCCTTTTATCTCGTTCTGCAATTAAGTGTTAAACACTTTTTATTATTTTTATTTTGAGCGTCACGTCTTGACACATGATGGGGATTTATGCGCTGACTGTTAAAGCGTTTGCCAAGGGGTCACGTGGTAACACGTGAGAGCGCCCAAAGCCTTCATTTCCTTTGATTTTTCTTTCTGCGTTTTAGGAGTCACGTGGGAGCACGTGAGGCATTGCCTCAAAGCTGTTTCCTTTTTATCTTTGGGGATCTTTTTAGGGGTCACGTGGGGACACGTGACCTAGTTTTATTCCTTCTTTTCTGATCACTGCGGATTGGGGTCACGTGTCATCACGTGACCAATGTTCTTTATGTGCATGGAGATCTTTCAAGTCTCTTTATTTTAAGAATTAAATTCTCTGTAGGATTAAGAATTAAATTCTTATGTAGGGTTAAACCCTAAGTTCTTTTAAAGGAATTGAATTCCCATATATGTAAAAGAATTAAATTCTTGATTAGGGTTAAACCCTAGTTCTGTCCATTTTGAAGGAATTAAATTCCTGTAACTTTGGGAGCATTAAATTCTCTAAACTCAATTCTTCCTCTATGTTTTAGATCTGCATGGCAGGATCTCGACCCGATGAGAATTAAATTCTCAACTTATGGGGAGATGTGCACTTTGCAGATCTTCAACCAGAGAAAGAATTAAGTTCTTTTTTATAAAAGAGTTAAACTCTTAGATTGAGAATTAAATTCTCTTTTATTGAAGTTTTGATCCCCTTTCTTTTCTTACCTAGGGTTTTCTTTTTCTCCTGAAGAAATTTTCTTCCTCTCTTGAGAATTAAATTCTCCTCTCTTTTTCTCTCTGTTCTTCTCTAAAAAAAGTAGATCTCTTCTCTTCTTTTCTTGGCTCCTATTTATAGGAGAAGGAAAAGAATCAATTTGTTTAGAAAATCTCTAATTGAAAGATTTGATTTGTTTTCATATTTAATATGAGCCTTTAGATCATTCAGTGAATTTTATTCACCGTTGGATTTTAAATCCAAAAGATATTCTGTTTGTTATTTCGGTGAGATTTAGGGAGATCTTTCCTTGTTTAAGATTTTTCCATAAATTAGTGATTTTTAATCACCCTTGGATCTTTAATCCAACGGTCCCCATAATCCTTTTCCATTTGAAAAGATTTAGAAGCTTTTAGAATTTTAATTCTTATTTGAAAGGATTTTAGAGAAATTTAGAATTTTAATTCCATTAAACTGTAAGGCTTTCAAAGCCTGTCACGTGCTGGCACGTGACCCTTGGTCACGTGTGAGTACGTGACCCCCAATTGGTTCCTTTAACAGCGCTTGTTTATATTGTTGTTTTAACCATCACATGTCAACACGTGACCATTAGTCATGTGTAAGCACGTGATACCTCGTTGAGGTATTTTCTGATTTTTAGAATTAAATTCTTTTAAACTGTGAGGCTTTCAAAGCTAGTCACGTGCTGGCACGTGACCCTTGGTCACGTGTGAGCACGTGACCCCCAATTGGGTCCTTCTTCAGCCGTTTGTTTTTATTTCTGTTTTAATTAGCACGTGTCAACACGTGACCATTGGTCACGTGTGAGCACGTGACCCCCAATTGGGTCCTTCTTCAGCCGTTTGTTTTTTTATTTCTATTTTAACTATCACGTGTCAACACGTGACCATTGGTCACGTGTGAGCACGTGATACCTCATTGAGATAATTCCTGATTTTTAATCAGGGAACAGTGCATAGTATATATGCTCATAACTTTTGATCCCGGATGAATTATGAAGCCCATAATATATCAAATCGAAGGGTTTTTCGAAACGCTTTCGATACCATTAGAATTTATCTGTTTCTCATTCGTTAGTTTGTCAAAAAACATCCCGGAAAATACTGGTTCGCATTTTCATATGCGTATCACTGCCATTTGATACCTTGGGTTCTTTTGCGCAGAAATTTTTGGCGGGAACAAATGCCCCCCATGGGTGAAGTAGTGCAGAGTTATGCATGGCGTATGACCAGTTTCGGGTTGGTGTATCATTTTCAGAATCTTGATCTGAGAAGATAACGAGCGGACACAAGCGTCGTCATTTATCATTGACTCAAATCTCGACTCTTAAGAGATATAGTTCCAAACCCTTAACTCCATGAGCCGCACCCTTCTATTTCTTTATGTTTTACTCTGGCGTGAAGTAGTTTATATGATCATGAGTAACTTCTCCATTTCAGTGGCATGTAGCTTTGGCAAGTGTGGCTCATAGATGGTCCATCTTGACCTCTTTGCAAGGCAGTGATGGCTTAGGAGACAGGGTAGGATCTGCCACCTAAGACTTTTCAACTTTATGAGCCGTGAGGGTCTCATAAAGACTTTTCTCCCTACGAGTCGTGAGGATCTCGTAGGTGTATTTTTTCCTTAGGAATCGTGAGGATTCCTAAGTGCGTTTTCCCTTATAAGTCGTAAGGATCTTATAAGAGAATTTTCCCTCTTACGAGTCGAGAGGACCCATAAGCGGTTGTTTCCCTCTTTGTCGAGATTTGACTTTGGAGAGTGTGACCCGTGAATAGTATGCAAGAGTCCATTTTGGACCGACTTACAGGGCCCCAGTGCTTAGGAAACAGTTTTTTTTATCCCCGCCGCCTAAGGCTTTTCCTCACGAGTCGAGACGAATCGAGCATTTCTCGCAAGGATGTCCTAACGTCACAGTTAACCTTTGCTCTTTACGACAAGGTCCGTTAGGGTCTGTGGTATTAGGGTTTTGTCCGTCGTACCGTCGCGTTGGCTGATGTATTCCTCGATAGGCAATCTTGCTGTTCGAGTAGCCTTGCGACTGTCGTGTCTCTGATCCCTTCGGGGGCTGGACAAGACGTCTTCAAGCAATCTTCCTAGGCAGTTTGAACGTTAGAAAAGCAAGTGTTAGGAATTTTGCCATGCCGCTTTTTACTTGAGGTTCGGCTCATTTTGGAGAGCCCCGATGAGTCATAACCACTCCGCGCTAGTGTGGGATGATCTCCGATAGCTTTCAGGTTTTATATGAGTTGCCGTCAAGACCCTGAAGCTAGGAATTTAGCCTTCGCTTCGTTTGCTGGCACTGCGTCTGCTGTATCGAGACGAATGTCTCGGTTGTCTCTAGGTTGCATGTGAACCGTCGAGGTTTGGAACTAGGGATTTTTCCATGGCTCCGTTGTTTGATTGTCGCGTCCGAGTCCTGTTGGAGGAAGAACGCTGGGGTGACATCTCATCTGCTGTATCGAGACGAACGTCGAGGTGGTGACCACTCCGTGTTGATGTGGGATGATCTCCGGTAGTCTTTCAGGTTTTATATGAGTTACCGTCAAGACCCTGAAGCTAGGAATTTGGCCTTCGCTTCGTTTGCTGGCATTGCGTCTGCTGTATCGAGACGAATGTCGCGGTTGTCTCTAGGTTGTTGATGAACCATCGAGGTTTGGAACTAGGGATTTTGCCGTGGCTCCGTTGTTTGATTGTCGCGTCTGAATCCTGCTGGAGGGAGAATGCTGTGGTGACATCTCATCTGCTGTATCGAGACGAACGTCGAGGTGGTGACCACTCCATGTTGATGTGGGATGATCTCCGGTAGTCTTTCAGGTTTTATATGAGTTACCGTCAAGACCCTGAAGCTAGGAATTTGGCCTTCACTTCGTTTGCTGGCATTGCGTCTACTGTATCGAGACGAATGTCGCGGTTGTCTCTAGGTTGTTGATGAACCATCGAGGTTTGGAACTAAGGATTTTGCCGTGGCTCCGTTGTTTGATTGTCACGTCTGAATCCTGCCTGAGGGAGAACGCTGTGGTGACATCTCATCTGCTGTATCGAGAAGAACGTCGAGGTGGTGACCACTCCATGTGGGATGATCTCCGGTAATCTTTCAGGTTTTATATGAGTTACCGTCAAGACCCTGAAGCTAGGAATTTGGCCTTCGCTTCGTTTGCTTTGGCGTGTCCGGATCCTGTTGGAGGAAGGACGTTGTGGTGACATCTCGTCTGCTGTATTGATATGAACGTCGAGGTGGTGACCACTCCACGCTAATGTGGGATGATCTCCGATAGTCTTTCAGGTTTTAAATGAGTTACCGTCAAGACCCTGAAGCTAGGAATTTGGCCTTTGCTTCGTTTGCTTTGGCGTGTCCGAATCCTGTTGGAGGAAGGACGCTGTGGTGGCATCTCGTCTGATGTATCGAGACAAACGTCGAGGTGGTGACCACTCCATGCTGGTGTGAGATGATCTCCGGTAGTCTTTCAGGTTTTATTTGAGTTACCGTTAAGACCCTGAAGCTAGGAATTTGGCCTTTGCTTCGTTTGCTTTGGCGTGTCTGAATCCTGTTAGAGGAAGGACGCCGTGGTCGCATCTCGTTTGCTGTATCGAGACGAACGTCGTGGTGGTGACCACTCCATGCTGGTGTGAGATGATCTCCGGCAGTCTTTCAGGTTTTATTTGAGTTACCGTCAAGACCCTGAAGCTAGGAATTTGGCCTTTGCTTCGTTTGCTTTGGCGTGTCCGAATCCTGTTGGAGGAAGGACGCTGTGGTGGCATCTCGTCTGCTGTAACGAGACGAATGCTGAGGTGGAGCCGGGATTTTGCCGTCACTCCGCTTTGTTTCGACCGTGAGGTCTTTTGTTGACGTTGTATCTGTATCCTACTGGACTGCGGAGGAACACCGTCGTTGACATCTCTTCTGCTGTAACGAGACGAATGCTGAGGTGGAGCCGGGAATTTTGCCGTTACTCCGCTTTATTTGGACACTGAGGTCTTTTGTTGACGTTGCATCTGCATCCTGCTGGACTGCGAAGGAATGCCGTTGTTGACATCTCGTCTGCTGTAACGAGACGAATGCTGAGGTGGAGCCGGGATTTTTCCGTCGCTCCGCTTTTTTCGACCGTGAGGTCTTTTGTTGACGTTGCATCTGCATCCTGCTGGACTGCGAAGGAACGCCGTTGTTGACATCTCATCTGCTGTAACGAGACGAATGCTGAGGTGGAGCCGGGATTTTGCCGTTACTCCGCTTTGTTTGGACAGTGAGGTCTTTTGTTGGCGTTGCATCTACATCCTGCTGGACTGCGAAGGAACGCCGTTGTTGACATTGCGTCTGGTGTAGCGAGACAAATGCTGAGGTGGAGCTGGGATTTCGCCGTCACTCCGCTTTGTTTCGACCGTGAGGTCTTTTGTTGACGTTGTATCTGCATCCTGCTGGACTGCGGAGGAACACCGTCGTTGACATCTCGTCTGCTGTAATAAGACGAATGCTGAGATGGTCTCTAGATTGTCTGTGAACCGTCGAGATTTGGAACTAAGGACTATGCCGTGGCTCCGTTTGATGGTGTAGCATCTATGTCCTGCTGGAATGAGGAGGCACACCGTTGTTGGTCTCCAGGCTGTAGATGTGGCCACTGAGATTTGGAACTAGGGACTTTGCCATGGCTCCGTTTGATGGTGTAGCATCTATGTCCTGCTGGAATGAGGAGGCACACCGTTGTTGGTCTCTAGGCTGTAGATGTGGCCACTGAGATTTGGAACTAGGGACTTTGCCATGGCTCCGTTTCGTTGCGACTCTGAGGTTGGTTGTTGACGTCATGTCTGCATCTGGTTGGAGAGACGAAGAACGCCGGTGTTGATCTCTAAGTTGTCGATGTTGACGTCGAGACCCTGAATCTAGGGATCTTCCTTTGCTTCGTTTGTTGACATTGTGTCTGCAATATTGCGACAAATGTTGAGGTTGTCTCTAGGTTGTCTATGAACCGTCGAGAATTGGCTTCGCTTTCTGGTGGAGCCTGTTGGGAAGGTATGGTTCCTTCTTTGTTTGTGCCCCTGGATTGTATACAGGGATCGATGTGATCTCACCTGTAGGGCAAAAAGTTTCATTCTTGCATCATTTATTTTTTTTATTCTTTCCACGACGCTCTATCATTTCAGCTTTTTATATCGCAAAAATCGCGATTGCCTAATCATTTCGGCTATTTTTCACGGTGCCCAATCATTTCGGCTATTTTTCTTTTTACCCGCTGCTTTTTATTGCGAGTTACCCAATCATTTCGGCTGTTTTTTTAATTTTACTCGCTGCTTTTTATTGCGAGTTGCCCAATCATTTCGGCTGTTTTCGTATGCATACATTTTTACTTGCTGATTTCGTTGTAAGTTGCCCCATCATTTCGGCTATTTCATATGCATTTTTGGCTCGCTGATTTTTTTTATCGCGAGTGTAGAACTTGGAATCTGATGCCATTTTTAGCATCAGCATCGCTACGACTGGAATATTGCCAGGAGCGAATCATCATTTGCCATGAAAGGACTTGGAATTTGATACCGATTTAGGCATCAGCATCGCTACCACTGGGATATTACCAGGAGCGAATCATCATTTGCCTCTGTCGATGTCGAACAAAGGTGGCTTAGTGAACAGGGTTAGGGTCCTATCGACTAAGGCTTTTGACTTCATGAGCCGTAAGGGTCTCACAAAGGTATTTCTCCCTACAAGTCGTGAGGATCTCGTAGGTGTGTTTTCTCCTTGGGAATCGTGAGGGTTCCTAAGTGCGTGTTCCCCTGTAAGTCGTAAGGATCTTATAAAAGGGTTTTCTCCTTATAAGTCGAGAGGACTCACAAGGGTTGTTCGCCGTGTGAACATATCCCTAGTCACGGATGGGACTCGGTTAGGGAGGTGTTTATTCGTGCCCGTGGATTGTATACAAGGGTCAGTATGAGCCGCTTGTAGGACGATATCGAAGGTTGTGGGGGGGGGGGGTTGCTTAAGAACAGGTTCAGGTCTCTGTAACTTAAGACTTTCAAATCTTACGAGCTGTGAGGGTCCCATAAGAGAGTTCTCCTTACGAGTCGTGAGGATCTCTCAAGTGTAATTTCTCCTTAGGATTCGTGAGGATTCCTAAGTGTGTTGCTCCCTTGTGAGTCGTAATGATCTCACGCAGGTGGTTTCTCCTCACAAGGTCGAGAGGACCATGTAAGTGTCTTTTAATGAGGTTGCGCCCTTTCGGATTTTCACAACACTCGCCGGCAGCCCTGCTGTTTTTACTCACGGAGCCCTTTCGGGTTTTCATCCGTGCCCATTTTGCTTATGGACATACCGTTTTTTTTAACGAGTCTGCGCCCTTTCGGGTTTTCACAAACATCGCCGGTAGTCCTGCTGTTTTTACTCACAGCGCCCTTTCGGGTTTTCATCCATGCCCATCTCGCTTGTGGACGTACCGTTTTTTTTTTACCACATCAGCCTGAAGATGCCGCGGGTTGGGAGTAGTTTAACGATGTTTCGGTCATTTGCAAGTTTTAGGATATTGCGGTCCGCCGTTGCCGTATTTGAGGCGAATTTCTAGTTTATGGACTTTTCGGTCCATGGGACTTTCCCTATGAATGAGCATGATGCCCCCGGTATATCCATCTTTCTCGAAGCATGTGGTTGTGGCGGGCTCACCTTCCAGTTTTCGGACTGCGCGAATTTGCCCCGTTGGTATTGGTTTTCAATCCAGTTCTTGAAGACGTAGCAATTTTCGATCGGATGGCCCAATACTTGGTGGTAAGGGCAATAATTAGAATTGTTGACATCATTCAGTTGTAGCTGGTGTTTCGGCTCCGGTAGAGTGATAAGCCTGTTGCGCACTGCTAGTTCGAACAACCTCTTTGTTTCATCCCGGGGAAATGAGTAAGGTCGTTTCAACTTTTCATAGAGGGGTTGCTGCTTGTTGCTTTGGCGAACAACCGGTCTAGGGCCACTCGATTGTTGTTGAGCGTTGGCGACGAAGGCCGTTTTTTTCCTTCCCTTTATCCTTTTTGTTCGATCCCTTGTTTGCGGGTCCGAGATTCTTTCCGGGCAGCGTGCGATTGCACGGCTGAATGTTCTCGCAACTTCTCAATTCTTTCGTTTTAGAGATGGATTCCTTGAAGAGAGGTCCGAGGGCTACTTTTTCGTCGGAGTCGCTCCTGAATGTGAGAACTCGCGGTCCCTCGGGATCAACCCTATGACAATTGCCGGCAATTCTTTTACGCTCATCTGTCGCATTTTTCTACTGTCTACGAGCTTCACGCTTTGTCCTGTTGAAGTGTTGCCTGTGAGCGACATACCCTTGCCACCAACACTTAAAGGAGTTGCAGTCCTCAGTAGGATGTGCGATCTTCTGATGATATAAGCAGAAGTTAGGGTGTACGTCCGCTTCATCAAGATGTATACCACCAGGAGAATTTTCTCTGAAAGAGGGCAGCCTCATCCCCATCGATATGGCTTTGGCGAATCGTTTCCTTATCTTGATCCTGTTTTCATTTGCGGCAGATGTACTTTGATCTGGTAGGAGTGTTTCGTCCCTTTTGTCTAGTCGCCGACGTTTGGTCTTTTCAAATATGGCTATCTCACGCTCCCGATCGGCTTTACTTTTTAGATGAATTTCATTCAGGAATGCATCAATCATTTCGTCTGATGGTCCTAGAAGTTCAGGCTCGGGATTTGTCCCTGGTTTTTTTGCATCCAAAGTTTCTTCACCGTTTATTAACGAGTGAGAGATCACATGACAGCTTGCTACATAATCCTCAGACTCATCCGACGAGTCTTCTCCATTGTCATCATCTTTGTCCACAAGGACGTGGGTGGGAAATTCTTGGAGTGTGACTGGGGTCCGTGCCTTCTGATTATATTCTTCCAGTGCGTCAACATGTTTTTGCAGATCCGTGCGCTTGTCATCTAACTTCGCGGGCTTTTGGGTCGTCTCCTTCTTCTTCGAAGACTTTGACGGCTGCATCTGGGTGTTTTGCCCATTACCACCGGATTTTTTAGTTGGGCACGGTTTCAGGATTCCCTCGACGATCTGGGGTTCTAGCGGATTCTTCCACCTGATCGCCGGACATGTCCGGAGATCATTCAGCATCTTTTTGGTTTTGGCCGAAAGGGCCACCTCCCATGGGGCTTCTTCGACAAACGAGCATGATGCCCCCAGTGTGTCCGTCTTTTTGAGAGCGTGCGGCTGAGGCGGGCTTACTTTCCAATTCTCGGACAGTGCGAATTTGCCCTGTAGGTACTGATCCTCGATCCATCTCTTAAAGACGAAGCAATCCTCGATCGGATGACTAACCGCTTGGTGGTAAGGGCAGTAATTAAGATCGTTGACATCGCTTGGCTGCAACGGATGTTTTGGATTCGGCAGATTGATGAGTCTGTTGCGCACTGCCAGCTCAAACAGTCTCCTTGTTTTATTCTGAGGAAACGAGCAAGGACGTTCCAGTCTCTCCTCGAGGGATGGGCGTGGACGCACATTGTTTTGGCGAACAACCGGCTTTGAGTTGCTCGACTGTTGTTGAGTATTGGCGACGACGATCGCTTTCCCTTTTCCTTTCTCATTTCGAGAGTCTGGCTTTGGAGAAGACGGTTTATGTCCCATCTGATCCATTTGGGCCAACTTGTCGATCAAGGCCTGGAAAGTAGTTGGCTTGAAGAACATCATGAATTGCGAGATGGTCGCTTGCGGATCAAGAGTGCCCACGAACATGCCTACCGCAGGTGCTTCTTCGATCCGCTGTTCGCATTTCGACCACAGATTCCGCCATCGTGTTGCGTATTGAACCCACGTTTCACCCGGCCTTACCCTGGCGTTGATCAATGCGGTTATCGGGGTGCGCTCACTAGCGCTTGCAAATCTTTGTGTAAACAGTAGATCCATCTCCGCAAATGTTTTGACAGAGTCTTTAGGTAGCTCCGAATACCATTCAAAGGCCGTTTCTGCTAAGCTGCCGACGAATTGACGAAGCAATAGTTTGTCATCGCCTCCAGTGTTGCCGCATAGGGCCCTGAATTGAGCGACATGCTGATGTGGATTCCCTGTCCCCTTGTACACATAGAATTTAGGGATCGTATATCCCGGCAGGTAACTGATTTGGTCATACCAGTCTAGATAGGGTCGTCCGGTTCTAACAATTTGGCGGCCACTTCATTCGCCTGGTGAGCTCGTATTTGTTGAGCAATATAGTCATCCAGAGCGGCCTTGGAAATGGTTTCCCCTTTGGCTGTTGAAAGAGCCGGAGGAGGGTTTGATGTCTCCCCTCTATCGTCTTCAATAATGATCGGAGGGTCTTCAGCTGGGGAATCCGGCTGTAACATCATCCTGACCATATCTTGGAAGAGAAACGCCATTCGTTTTATGTTGGCAGCTTGTTCTGCCGCTTCTCAGTCCTTCTTTTCGAGGACTCTCCGAAGAAACTCGACATCAGTTTCCTGCTCACGGCGCTACTCCGAGGATGTCTCCTGGCTTGCTTTCGGCCCGGTGAGTGTGGCCATTTACGTCAGCATTTCTTGAAGCTTCTGTTGCTGATCCTGGGCTTTTGTTACGGATCGGGTGAGCGGTCGGTGACCCGTCGAAGCACGGCTATCCTCTTTCCCGGATGCCATATAGACAGTGTGCACCACCATGCCCCCAGACTTGGGGCGTTTAGATTCAGTGTCTTTGCGATTTGCCAAAGACGCATGGATCTTCTCCGACCTCCTTCTTTTGTGGGCGGTTGAAGTTGAGGGGGCCGTTGTAGTGGGCACCCAAGTAGCCGTCGCTTTTTGTGGCTTGACATAGTAGTCATTTTCCTGCCGAACCTTCATCTTTTTCTGTCGGCGGAGATAGTCTTGATCCATCACGGAGTCTTGGACTTGACGCCAGACCTTGTAAATTTTAGAGGACAGCTGTCACGCCCCGCTTCCCAGAGTACGCTAAGATGGGCACGTGACATAGCCAACCATGCTACCTGTGGATAGGAAAATCCTTCCGCAGTCACATTACGGCTGTAGGGATATCAAGAACAGGAAAATAATCTAACTATCTAGTACATGTCCATAAGCCAGAGTAAAAGAGTCAAGAAATAACAATATGCGGAAGCCAAAAGATACAATAAATGAAACACCTGGAAGTGAAACTACATACCGACAGGAACTTCACCGCTCGTCTAACAGCGGCGCTACTCCCGATCAGTCTGCAACAAAGGTAGAGGATCTGGGCCATGCAAAACCCAGACGTCAGCGCGTCATGTCATCCAGTAATAAAATATGAACAGAATGACAGGCAATGCAAGTATAAACATGAATAAAGCAATAATGTGAAACAAGCAGTGCAGGGTAGTGTGCAGTGGGTAACTAAACTGTTCTATCAGGTTTTCTAGTCTAAAGTCTTTGAAATCAATTGATGAATCGTCGATGTAACTCAATAGTATCCCGTGCGTGCCCGGGACCACGGTCAAGGTTCTCGGGGCTGAATCCGAGACGTGCCGCTAGGCAGTAACAAGTAGCAGGATGGGCGAGTGATGTCAGCATCATCACTCCGGGGCTGGCCGAGCCCGTAAGACTGATCAGAACAGGTATCGAACTGTTGAGTTACAAGTCGGTTTCACCTTTGATTTCCCCATACCCCCAAGTTATGTATGTCGAGTCAGGTATTCAGTAATCAAGAACTAATGCCAACACAGGATCAGGTAAAGCAGGTTTGTCTGGATAGACAACAGGAACGGTCCATGAGGACTACGTGTCAGGTTTGTTGGCATTAGGCACAAGATCAGGTAACAAGTCGGGTCATGGTACATCAGGTCAAGTCAACAGTAAACGGTACCATGTCAGGTGTATCAATATATACCATGTGTAACAAAGTCAAGTCAAGATGTAATAATATCGTGGGTGTGCTCATAAACAGATATATAATCGAACAGGGGATTAACAGCAGGAAATAAGCAATAAGTTAAACAACAATAAGCAGTTTCATTCAATCACAAGAGTGCATTAATACAGTGCAGCCGTTTTATTATATTAACAGGTTTTGAGCACCCTTAGCGGTGCAATAGTTTAAATGATGATGCAATACAGTTATATCAAGCCTTTGAATACGAATGTCCGAATATAATAGAACTACATGGGTAAGGGCTACCATCTATTAAACAGTAAGAATGTGATTAACAAGTAAACTTGGTTATTAGGTTTAAATTAGTAAACTGTAGTTTTATGTTAACTGTAAAATGATATATGTCATATTGCAACCAAATGAGAAACGACTATACCAAGTTAAGTTTTGCAGGTTTAATGAGTCAAAACGTATATAAATGTATAGTATAGCATGTAGCAAGTGATACTTTCCTCGGGGATCCACAGACATACGTCACGCAGTAAGAATGCGATAAAACTACGGAAAACTCCACTGGGGCATTCCGTCGAAAACTTTGCGCGCAAACACGAACATTGACGGAAAGGAGATCTAGAGGCAGAGAAAACATCACAACGTTCATAAAATTTGCAGGTCACACACTGGAGCCTCGGTCCCCGCTGCTGCTGCGACCGCGGAGGCCAAATGTCGGATCTCAACAAGGTGCTGTTTTGAGAGAATGAGATGGAGACGATGGCACGACGAAGGCGATGGTGGTCGCTGGAGCTGGCCCGGTTAGCGTTACTTGATTGGGTTGCACTTGGTGATGGGGTTCTGCACCGATGGGTTCTCACCGGTGAAGGTCTCGGTGAAGGAAGAAGGTGGCATCAAGGGTTGCTCGAGCTAGGGTTTCAGTTGGGTTCGGAGATGAAAGAGGAGTCGGCAGTAGGTGGAGGCGATCGGGTGCTTGGAAGTTGCAGGGGCTCGTCGGGGTTGGCGAGGTGCGCGCAGGTTGATGCCGTCGAAGGTAGTTTAGATAGGTGCTTGGTGAAGGAAGATGCAGGCGAGGGGAGATGGCTTCTCGGGTGAGTTTATGGGGAGATGAAGAGGATAATGGCTGTGGTGAAGTCGAGGCTCGGCTGTCGAGTCGGGATCGGCGACGCGGCGTTCTGGGTGCAGGCTGGCCGAGGAAGAAAGGTGCGAGCGAGACGATTGTTGGCGATGAGGGTGAAGGGAGGTTGAAGTAGTCGAGGAGGAGGGGAGACGAGGTAGAGAAGCGGTCGACGACGGTGACGCGGGCGATGGCACGGTTAGGGTTAGGGTTCTCGTGGCGAAAGATGGGTCGCGGTGTGCAGGTCGTGGTCGGGGGAAGGAGGAGAGGGAGATGTGGTGGTGGAGGTTGCGACGAGGTCGGGGAAACGAGGGGATGAGGACGACGTCGAGGGTGACGGCTCGTCGCGGGTTCGTGGGTGAAGACGAGGAGGCGGGAAAACATATGAATGGAGGAAGAAGAAGAGTATGAGGGCGTGAGTTTTAATAAAGGGTAAGTTAAAAAAAATAATCAAAGGATTTATTAAGCGCAGATATCATTAGAGAGAGAGAGAAAATCAAGGAAAGAGTTTAGGGGGAGAGAGAGAGCAGCAACAGATTGATTTGTTAGTTTAAAGAAATATAATATATATATATATAAAGGATCTGTTAGTTAAAGGATTAATAGTTTATAAAGAATATAATAATAGTCCGTTATGGGATTTGGCAATTACAAACTTACTCCAAAACACGTCCGGGTCGGGTCTAAAAATTCAGGTTTAAAATATGAAAAATATATGTGACTTCCAAATTTCAAAATGAATGCTCAGTCAAGGAAAATGCATACCCCCAAGAACGGATGCACGTACATACGCGTAGCCAACTAAACACGTCTGTTTCACTGAACGGGACGAGGACACGATGCGCGGATGCTGCCACGGGGTTAGGGGATCATGCAGGCTATGAAAATGAAATTTTAAATTATTTTCTGTGACCTAGAATGTTATATGATAGAAGATACGACACTAGATACAAATACCAGTATGTACTAAACATGAGATGCACGTGTCCAATCAACAAGTCAACGTAATCTATAGGTAAGAATCAAACGGGTTCAAGCAAGCGGGTCGGGTCGAATGCAACATAAAAAAAAATACCATTTGCACCAAAAATATGTTAAATTAAGAAATAACCCATATAAAGAAATACGAGAACTGGAATCGGTAAAATGAACTCGGGTGTTACAGCAGCCGTTGAGATGCGAAGATGCGACACTAGATACAAATACCAGTATGTACTAAACATGAGATGCACGTGTCCAATCAACAAGTCAACGTAATCTATAGGTAAGAATCAAACGGGTTCAAGCAAGCGGGTCGGGTCGAATGCAACATAAAAAAAAAATACCATTTGCACCCAAAATATGTTAAATTAAGAAATAACCCATATAAAGAAATACGAGAACTGGAATCGATAAAATGAACTCGGGTGTTACAGCAGCCGTTGAGGGGGCTGCTCCAGCTTCACCTTTGGGGCATTATCCGCAGGTGGAGGAGATCTTTTCAATACGGCAGTTGGCGAGTTTTTGCGCACCCTTCTTATCGGTTCAAAGCTATTCCCAGTCGGAACAGCAGCATTGATTTCCACCGTTGGAGCTGGCGGAGTTAGCCCAGAGGGGGAGTTGCCCCCAGCCTTCCTTACCCGGCGCTAGTGACGACGGCGAGCATGTCGTGCGATTGGAGTTGGTTTAGCCGTTGGGGTGACCTCCTCATGCCCCCTGTGTTGGTCAGAATTCGCTGGTATTAGTCTTTTAAAGACCGACGTTCGTTGAATGGGGACGGCCAACCTATCAAAAGCAGACTTTCGAGTAGGGGAAGCAACCTTGGTGATTTTGCCTGGAATGGGAGCAGACATAGTCAGTCTTGTGAAGACCGACCCTTTGGCAGGAGAAGCAGCCTTGACGATTTTGGGAGCAGGGATGGATATCCGCTTCGGGATAACGCCTTCTGGTATTGCAGCCTTCTTCATGGGCCCGTTGGAGCTCTGGCCTAGTCTGTTAAAAACTGAGGCAGTGGAGTTGGGCGACCCGTTGAGAGGGGCCGCAGTAGTAGCAAGCCGATCGAATACCGACTTCTTGGGAGCTTCTTGTGACGGTACAAGGGCGTTGAAGCTCATGGGTGGGAGCATGGTCCCGAAGAATAGTCCAGTGGTGGCTTGAGTTACCTGCTCCACTGGAATCTTGAAAAGGGAGGCCGCTCGGGGCCCGTAAGTCACTCTTCCAGTAAGGACGGAGTGACAGTTGCAGTTGCAGGTAGTGTAGTTTGAAGCCCTTGATCTTCTGTTTTCTGCACGGAGCAAGACACCAAATCTAAGTACCTCGAATCCACAGGCAACCATAGCAAACCGCGATTCGTTCGCGAACACGACACATGAAGTGTGGAGTGGAAAGAGGAAGAGGTCCCTCCGGGCGTGCCAGAATCTGTTCCCCTCCGAAAGACGCGTAAGACGGACGTCTTGCCTGAAATTCAGGGCAGATGCTAATTGGTGCTATCCGTCCACCTCTCCGAAGATGCCAAGTTGATTTATGGCACCATGTATCGAAGGTTTAAACGGGTGCGGCCGATGTAGCAGACTTCGTTAGATTCCCCCTCGTTTGAGGGGTTTTTGATTGTGGGGACGCTCTTCCCTGCAGGCGCAAGCCCCTGCAGTTAATTACGCTAGCGCATCGCGGTAACAACTTTCTCCTTCTCCAGATGGTCACTTCGTGTCGTGGGTGTTTGTTTTGTTTTTGGTTGCCCGTGGATTGTATACGGAGACTAATTTATGTCGTCGCCTGTAGGACGTGGATTAGTCCAAATCCGTATTTTCTTAGATTTGGTTTTTGGGTTTTGGTTTAAGGATACGTTAGCCATATTTGAGGCTAAGATCAACTCAAACATTTGGTAAGGATGCGTTAGTCTGATTTGAGACTAAAATCAACTTAACGGGATCGTTTAGATCCGACAAAAGAGCATTTGGGGGCTCTATTGTTCCAGTTTAGGGACATAGTGGTCCATTGCCAGTTTAGGGACATGGTGGTCCATTGTTAGTTTAAAGACATCCCGGTCAAGGTTAAGGACATCGTAGTCTATGAGTTTAAGGACCCACAGTCTGTGAAATATGTGGTTATCGGGACCCATCACCTCTTTGAAGACGCTGAGGAATTACAACGACAAATATCAAAGGAGTGAAGAGATGTACCCTTGAACCAAGGTGGATTGAGTGATCTGTATTCCCATTTGGAACTAAGATCAGTTAATTATATTGTGAGCACGTTGGCTCAGTTGAGTCTGAGTAGAGAACTTATGGCCAACTTGGGCTAAGTCTAATTGGATTCGAAGTGTTGGCCTTTTATTGGACCATTAGACATTTGTCTGGGTTCAAGCCCATATTATATAGCAATGCTAAATCAGAGTTTGAGGGCTCTGAGAACATTTTTATCTTTGATTGAGCAGTAGACATTATAGTTCTGATTTTTACTCAATTTTGAATGGGAGGCTTTGCCTCTGGAAAATTAGCCAATTTGGCTAAAGCTAGTGTTAAACACTGGAAATGAAGTAGTCAAATTAGTGTTACACACTAGAAAACACCAGTGTTAAACACTGGGTACAAAGTTCTCGAATTAGTGTTAAACACTAAAGAAAGAGGGGTCACGTGGGAGCACGTGAGGGCGCCCAAAGGTGGGACCAAATCCCCTTTTATCTCGTTCTGCAATTAAGTGTTAAACACTTTTTATTATTTTTATTTTGAGCGTCACGTGTTGACACGTGATGGGGATTTATGCGCTGACTGTTAAAGAGTTTGCCAGGGGGTCACGTGGTAACACGTGAGAGCGCCCAAAGCCTTCATTTCCTTTGATTTTTCTTTCTGCGTTTTGGGAGTCACGTGGGAGCACGTGAGGCGTTGCCTCAAAGCTGTTTCCTTTTTATCTTTGGGGATCTTTTTAGGGGTCACGTGGGGACACGTGACCTAGTTTTATTCCTTCTTTTCTGATCACTGCGGATTGGGGTCACGTGTCATCACGTGACTAATGTTCTTCATGTGCATGGAGATCTTTCAAGTCTCTTTATTTTAAGAATTAAATTCTCTGTAGGATTAAGAATTAAATTCTTATGTAGGGTTAAACCCTAATTTCTTTTAAAGGAATTGAATTCCCATATATGTAAAAGAATTAAATTCTTGATTAGGGTTAAACCCTAGTTCTGTCCATTTTGAAGGAATTAAATTCCTGTAACTTTGGGAGAATTAAATTCTCTAAACTCAATTCTTCCTCTATGTTTTAGATCTGCATGCCAGGATCTCGATCCGATGAGAATTGAATTCTCAACTTATGGGGAGATGTGCACTTTGCAGATCTTCAACCAGAGAAAGAACTAAGTTCTTTTTTATAAAAGAGTTAAACTCTTAGATTGAGAATTAAATTCTCTTTTATTGAAGTTTTGATCCTCTTTCTTTTCTTACCTAGGGTTTTCTTTTTCTCCTGAAGAAATTTTCTTACTCTCTTGAGAATTAAATTCTCCTCTCTTTTTTCTCTCTTGAGAATTAAATTCTCCTCACTTTTTCTCTCTGTTCTTCTCTCAAAAAAGTAGATCCCTTCTCTTCTTTTCTTGGCTCCTATTTATAGGAGAAGGAAAAGAATCAATTTGTTTAGAAAATCTCTAATTGAAAGATTTGATTTGTTTTCATATTTAATATGAGCCTTTAGATCATTCAGTGAATTTTATTCACCGTTGGATTTTAAATCCTAAGGATATTCTGTTTGTTATTTCAGTGAGATTTAGGGAGATCTTTCCTTGTTTAAGATTTTTCCATAAATTGGTGATTTTTAATCACCCTTGGATCTTTAATCCAACGGTCCCCATAATCCTTTTCCATTTGGAAAGATTTAGAAGCTTTTAGAATTTTAATTCTTATTTGGAAGGATTTTAGAGAAATTTAGAATTTTAATTCTATTAAACTGTAAGGCTTTCAAAGCCTGTCACGTGCTGGCACGTGACCCTTGGTCATGTGTGAGCACGTGACCCCCAATTGGTTCCTTTAACAGCCGCTTGTTTATGTTGTTTTAACCATCACGTGTCAACACGTGACCATTGGTCACGTGTAAGCACGTGATACCTCGTTGAGATATTTTTTGACTTTTAGAATTAAATTCTTTTAAACTGTGAGGCTTTCAAAGCTAGTCACGTGACCCTTGGTCACGTGTGAGCACGTGACCCCCAATTGGGTCCTTCTTCAGCCGTTTGTTTTTATTTCTGTTTTAATTATCACGTGTCAACACGTGACCATTGGTCATGTGTGAGCACGTGACCCCCAATTGGGTCCTTCTTCAGCCGTTTGTTTTTTATTTCTATTTTAACTATCATGTGTCAACACGTGACCATTGGTCACGTGTGAGCACGTGATACCTCATTGAGATAATTCCTGATTTTTAATCAGGGAACAGTGCATAACATATTTGCTTATAACTTTTGATCCCGGATGAATTATGAAGCACATAATATATCAAATCGAAGGATTTTTCGAGACTCTTTCGATACCATCAGAATTTATCTGTTTCTCATTCGGTAGTTTGTCAAAAAACAGCCCGGAAAATACTGGTTCGCATTTTCATAAGCGTATCACTGCCATTTGATACCTTGGGCTCTTTTGCGCAGAAATTTTTGGCGGGAACATGTGCTAATTAGGTTCAAACATTTGTTCTCACAAAATTTTTAAATATTATGAAAACACAAAAAACAACAGGACGTCTGAAGAAGATTTGACAGACGTTTGTTCTCAAAAATGTTTTAAGCCAATGAAAATCCAGAGAACAAACAGACGTATGAAGAAGCAATCACAAACGTTTGTTCTATAAAAAATTTCTGGCCAATGAAAATCCAAAGGACAAACAGTCGTATGAAGAAGTATGATCAGACGTTTGTTCTGTCAAAAAGTTTTAAACATTAAAAAACCAGAGAACAACCGGACGTTTGTTCTGGCATGCTTCAGACGTTTATTCTGAAGAAGAAAATGATATTTCAAGACTTGTGCATGTTTTACAATAAAGAGCAGATGTCTGAATAAGACTAGGGCAGACGTCCGAAGAAAGAATGCACACGAAATTTTGAACTTGAAATTGAAAAACGTTTTGAATGAAAAACTTTACCATGTTTTGCCCAAAGATCTCATCCATGCAAAGTGTATCTTTTGAGCTTTTTCATGCTAATCTCATAAACCATGAAGTACTTATATCGATTTCCTATATCGATATCATTCGTTTGCCAAATGTTGAATCTTCTGATATCTCAACACGAGCTCTTGAATCTTCGATTTCTTTAAATTTGGACTTTGGCTCCTTAGATTCATGAAACTTGAATGTGATCATTGAGAAGATCTAGTCCATTGACCTCCAACCTCCAATAGATTTGCCGTTTAAGCTTAATTTCCTCTATCCTCCATCATAAATTTATGTTGGTTGATATTCTGAAATTTTTCTCAAACATGACCAAGCTCATATACGGTGTTATAAAGTATGCAATATGAAACACATATATAGATCTATTAATATTGTATAACATCATCAAAACTAAATAGTAAGATTATGAAAATCGACAAGCCATCAATCTCCCTCTTTTTGATGATGTCAAAATATTAATAGAAGATATCGATATATTGAAAATCAAACGTTTGAATAATCTTTAATAGTAGATAAAAGATCAATATATTAAATTTAAACGTTTGAATAACTTTAATATATTGATACGAAACTATTACTCTCATCTTTTTTGACATAATCAAAAAAGGTGTCTTAGAAAGTAAAACGTTTGAATAACTCCCTCCATACACATGCGTACACCAAAAATAAGTTAAACGTTTGAATAACTCCTCATAAACGTGCATAGGAGACTAATAGTAGTTGATATGAGCAAGAATTAAAGTTAAACATTTGAATAACTTTGAAAAGCAAGAATATGGCTCATATCAACAAAGATGTATAAAGGATAAGCAATAGTAAGCGATATATGTAAGATAACCATATGCAACATATAAGCAAGTTCTAATATCATACGGTGTAAAAGATAAGATAAACATATAGCAAAATAGGGGTTTCTCATCTTTAATGTCGGCAAACCCGTGAAGGCCCTAAACACCCTCCGCTAAATCCTAGGAAATGTTATAAACAACAAGTCCATAATTGAGTTCCCCTGACGAGGGTTGTGGAGGCCATTTTAGCAAGATACTTATGAAAAAAATAGGAGTTATTAGTGCTCATAACAATCAAACATATAAGCCACAAAAATATCAACAGAGAAGTTAGATATACCAATCTTGAGCAATGTTTTCTCCCAAACTTGTATTTGACGTCATCTTGTGTGTGGCTCCCTACAACTCATATACTCAACGTTATAATACACATTAGGCATAAGAGTATAAATTAGAGGGATAAAATAACTTGCAACCCATATCGAATAAAGTTTGCGCAAAACTACTATCAAATGTGCAAATAGAAGCACAAGAGCGCAAACCCAACTATTTTGAGCCGCGATCATAGTCCAAAACTCATAAGATTATGAAAATCTCCTCAAATACGCAAAGATACCATCAATTTTCATATTCATTAAATATTCCATCAATCACAAGATCATGAGTATAGCATAAAGAATTCAAAAGATAATCTACTCGATGATCCATTAGTCGCAAAAGAAAACCAAGAAAATAAACTAAAGATGCGATTCATAGACTAAAAACCATAAAACAAAGAGAACTAAGTAGTTCCATATACTACCCACAAAATCATCGGTTCATAATCAATAAATTTTTAGAACCGGCATCTCTTGAAATAAGAGGAAGCTAAAAACAAACCAAAATAAGTTCACTTTTTCAACCAAATCAACACTAAGAACAAACCAAAATAAAACAACAAGATCTCATCTTTTATCCCCTCCACAAGTACTTATCGATACCAAGCAAGAGCAACAACACCAAAGATCAAAGGGGAACTCTCCACCAACAAGACGACAACAAAAGCTCATACAAACTGTTTTAGTTACTTCCAACTTCACTGTTGTCGACATCACTAATATTTCCCTCATCAATCTTATCTGAACCTTCTTGACGATTGCGTGCACAATTTGCAGCCGCGATCATTAAATCCAGTGTGCGAGAGTCAACAATCTTAATGCTAGAATCCAATTCCTCACCATCCATTGGAACCTTGAAGTATTTAAAGATGAGTGTGAATATTATTTTGTATGGGAGGTTCTTGTTAAGCCCAGACTGAGCCGCAGACACAATTTCTTCAAGCAAAAGATTTGGAAGATTAACTCGGATGGTTTTCATAACAAGAAATGTAAGGAGCTTGTGACAACCCCTAAGTAAGCTCCGGTCTTCGGCTTCGCATAGAAAAACACGTCTAAGAATGTTGGCGATGACTTTTGCTTCAAACTTCATATTGGCACAAGTATTAACACTTGGATGAACTAAACCTTCATGAAGAAAATTTGAGGCCCTTGTGGCATTCCAAAATGCCAGATATGACCAAGATTGAAACGATAAATATCCACACCACCGGGTTCAACACGAAGAAGTCTACGAAGTAGAGGTTCGCCAACCAAAATATGTTTTCCACACACAAAGGATGTTAGGGTAATCATTCCATCGGTAAGAAAAATATTTAGGTTAGCAAAGAAATATTTCACCAAATTGGGAAAAACGGGTTCATTGATTCCAGCAACAAAATTCCATCCTTGATTTGAGAAGAAAAAGGGAAGGTTATAAGCTCCAAAAACTTCTAACATAACTCTACACCCCGACAATACCTTTTGCATCTGAAGATCTTCAAAGATTTTCTCGCACGGTGCGTTCAAGAAGAGTCGATAATCGGATTGGGTATAGGAAGATGAGCTTTCTCCACGGGCTTTATCCGAGGTGGGTTTTAGTGCCATTTTGAAGAGATAGTGTTTTGGGGGGAGAGATTTGGTGTGAAATACAAAAAAAAGGGTTAAGATGTTGTGAAAAAGGAAATAGAGTTTGATTTGGTCAAAGAATACGAAGTTTATGTAGAGAAATCCATGGATTTGAAGTAGAATGGAAGCTAGGCTTTATGGAGTGAGGAAGGAGATGGATCGGCCGAGAAGGAAGAGAGAGACCCCAAAAGGGGAAAAAATATATATATATAGACAGAGAAACCTTAAGACAGACGTTTGTCAAAATCTTGTTCAGACGTCTGCCGATTACAGACGTCTGAACAAAGGCTGAACAAATGTCTGAACAAGTTCACAAATCTCAGAAAAGACAATTTTATTTTCAAAACTATTAAAAAAGGAAACTTTTCTTCTCGAAATACTCATCAAAAGAAATCAATTCAAGTTTAAGGAACAACCAAACCAATTCAACGAGGGCATATAACCATAAAAGTATATAATAGTCAATGAAATGCAAATGCATGATTGTTACCCCGCATATCGATGAACCAAGCCAATTTCTCCATTTGGTGTGCTCTTGCTCATCATCGCCTCAATTCCTTAAGTCATAGCATTCTCCATACCTACACAACGAGGCAAGGAAGGAGAAATTGGTATCCAAACTTTATTAGATCCGTAAGGGTTGAGTCTGGGTACCCAAACTAAAAAGGCATGCAATGAAATATTTTTCTTTAATCTACATGCAAAAGCTAAATGACCATAAGCACCATAAAAGTTGCAAGTGGGAGGGTGTGCGTGCATAGAAGATCTAGATGTGTCAATAACATGAGATATGGCAAGTGAATGATGCACATGCTTCTTGAAAGCGTTTCTCGAACTAAATTTATATAAGTATGCATGTGAATGAACATGATTTTGCTAAATGAAAGCATGTTTGACACGTCTAGACAAAGAAGGTATTTGAAACTTCGAATTTTTAAAACTATCACCTCTTCGGTTTAAAACTACTTCCTTGCGAAGTAAAGCATTAACCTTCGAAAGTTTAGCAAAAGAAGCATTTAAAAACTCTTTTTCATTCATGAGAGAAGCGTTTTCGAAAACAAAAGATTCTTAAGATAAAGTGTATGATTTCAAAAGATCAATCTCGATTTTAAAACTTGAAATCGAATCGGCGCTTTCTTTTCTCAAAATCTCACAAGTTAAATCCAACTTCTCGTTTTCCTTTTTAAAAGACAACAAAGCACAAGTCAATGCATTTTGAGAAATAAGAGAGGATTTAAAAAAATCACCTTCGCATTTAAATCTTGAAATCAAAATGTCATTTTCTATTCTTAAGGTATTGCAAGAGGAAACCAAATTTTTATTTTCTAATTTCAAAGCATCAATGGAAACACAATAGAAATCAAGTTTTGAAAGTAGCACATTCTTCTCAATTTCTAATTTACCAATTAAAGCGGTTTGAGAACATGAGCAAAGGTTAAAGCACCAAACTTGAAGATCAACTTTTTGTTGAAAGTCTCAAAGGAATCGCAACAAGAAATCAAATCATTTTTCTCATCAATAAAATAAGAGTTGCTTATCTAACAAATCATTTCTAGAAACCATCAAATTGAAACTACAATGAATAATGCTGAAAGCAACTAGCAACTGATCATAGGTAAGTTTATGATAATCAAAAGAAGGTTTACTTACAACCCCAAGATCAAGAAACTCCTTTGTCGACTTCATAAGGTCAGATTGTCTATTTTGATTTGCTTTTGATTGAGACACATCCAAACATGCCATAGATGTCAAACTCTTGGGTTTCTCTTTGCAGGTGGCTTGTTCTCCATAGGTATTTTCCAATGAAGGCCACAATTCATGAGCCGTCTTGCAAAAGGAGATATTGTTAAGAACATCAATATTTAAAGCGCAAAATAGAATTTTAAGAGCTTTAATGTTCAAAACAAACAAGTCTTTTTTTAAAGTCGAAAATTGCACCCCGGTTGACCAAGTCAAAGTCAACCCCAAGCCAAGTGGGCCCATGCCCAGGTCGAGTCCGAACATGAAGCGGCCGGCCCTCCCCCATGCCAAAATGAAATCATGCAATAAATAATTTTTATGTAATTTTTTATGCATGAATGTAAACAAAATGGGCATAAAGCGAAATTTTTGTAAGCCCATGACTTATGTGCGAAAAGAAATAGCACATGAGACATGGGATGGGCAAAATGCCATTTTATAAAGCCCAAGGGGCTATAGGTAAATGTGTAAGCCTATATAAGGCAACATGATGATGAATAAGAGAGATACTTTTTCATTCTCCCCAAAAACTAGGGCCGTGCCTCTTTCTCCTTCCTCAAGGTTCTAAAACCTTCTTCTTTCTTTTGAATTAAATCAAGAGTTTTACTCTTCCTTTTCCAAAACTAAATAGTTTTTCACCACAAAACCCACAAAGGGGAGCTTGGATCTTCTATTAGATATTGAAAAGGGGAGATTTTTAAACCTCACCCCCTTTCTCCAAGATCCGGCCAAACGACAGGAAGAAGGAGACCCATCTCCAAAAACCACACTTTGGGAAAGATCCAGGGTTCAAGGGGAGAATCCCCTTCATCAGCTTCAAAATAGCCTAGGAATTTAACTCCTTATATATATATACATATATATATATATATATACACACACACACAAAATAATAAGTGTTCCTTCCTGGGAGTACAGCTCCCATTGCAAGGACCAAGTCCCTTTTGCCTCCCGAGCGCCTAAAGTGCTAGCGCCCGAGCGCCCACGTGCCTGGCACGTGGGGCGCCAGCGCCCAAAGCTAGCGCCCGAGCGCCCATATGCCCGGCACGTGGGGCGCTAGCGCCCGAGCGCCCATATGCCCGGCACGTAGAGCACTAGCGCTCGAGTGCCCACGTGCCTGGCACGTGGGGCGCTAGCACCCTTGCGCTCAAAGCGCTAGCACTCAAAGCGCTGGCGCTTTTTCTCACGCATCCTTTGAATGCCCTTTCCCCCCATTTTTACACACACTCCACACTAAAAACACTGTCCTCCATTAGAAAAATTTCTAACGGGGTGCTGCCCCGCACCCCGCAAGGGGGCTGCTAGCCTCCTTGACCCCCAGCCCGCTATCCGGATAGCGGGACCCCCGTAAAAACTCTGCGGGGCCCCCGATAAATCCGAAACCCCTTTTAAAACACAACATACGCATACTGCGCATTGAGTTCGCATGACCAGTTTAACCCGTCAATCGGAGGTTCTCTCGCTCCAAATGCGAGGGGTAATTAACGGCAGTTTAGTCCGCGGCTGCTGGAGATTCGGATTCCCACAATCAATAAACCCCAGCCTACCCTAGGCAGGGAGAATCTGTAATGCGCCTGACAAGCGCGCGCGTATTCCCATCTCAATGGAGTGATGAAAAACACCCTACAGATTCTGGCACACCCGGTGGTACCAATCTCTCCTCCTATATTTCGGGTTAAACGTTCAACTCAATCAATATACATATCTATATTTATACTAAAATAATGCTCTTTCATGCAGGTCTTCAAGCAATCACTTTTCAACAATGTCTCCAAGGACGATCTCAGCTCTCAGCACGGCTCCCATCTCCTACACGATGAAGATGGATGCCAGGACGGTCCTTCCGGCCAGTCTCGGGCGACAGTGGGAGAAGCCACCGCTACCATCTGGCTCTATTTTGTTCGTGTCAGCTAATGCCATCCCAGCTCCTCAAGTCCCGGTGACAGACAAACCGGTTTCGAAAGGCAAGATGCCAAATGTGGTGGTCTCGAGGGCGCCCCAACCCAAACGCAAATCCGTTTCCGAACGTCTCTTCGTCGCCCCAGCTGAGGGAAAGGCCATCAACACCAGCAAAGCAACAAGGCATCTCGGGCAAGCTCCAGCGGCGCCTCTGACAACTGCTCGATTGGGTGTCTTCTCAAGCCTCCCCATCACTCAGCCTATGGCGGCTTCCCGAAGAGCAGAAGCCTGCCAAGCGCTCAAGGCAGAGAAGCTGAGGCAGAAGCGGCTCAGATACAGAGCCAACAAAAGGGCTAGGGCTCTGTCCATGTTAAAATTTACGAATTTCAAAAGCCCGGACCGCTCCGTAAAATCAGCCGTCAAAGATAAAGAGATGGCTGGGTATGTGGTCCACACTGTCTACATGGTCGGACATAAAGAAACGAACCCTCCTATGCTTCACAGCCAAGGTGATGATACGGTGGACGCTACCCAGCATCGGCTCGGTCTAAATGATAAGGAGCTCGCTCAGGCCGAAAAGCCAAAGGAGCCCGTGGTTCCTGCGGAATTGTGCTCAGGCAATAAGGATGACCCGGTTGTCATAACCGGAACTACAGAACAAACATTATTCCGATGGCTTCAGAGGCAGCTTCAAGACAGAGACGAGAAGTTAGCCAATGTACAGTCTAAGGTCGACGAATTGGTAAACGTCGCGGCAGATCTCGCGACCCAAGTCGCCCGATTGCAATTACAGCAGAATCAAATTTTGGTTCATAAGCTAGAGATTGATACCCGGAGGCAGCCAACTGATACCCCCTTCAACCTAAGAGCGGAGCGCCTTCGCGAAAAACGGCCACGATCAGCCTCCAGTTCCTCCGATACATACACCGAAGGGGAATCGTCTCTGAAAGAGAAACTGGAAAAAGTCTATTTCTTCAAAAGGGGCAAAGTCCATAAGATATTCAGGGACGTCCTAAGAAACGATCTACAACTGCCATAGTCAAAAAGACCGCAGGAAGCGAATATGACCGACGACCCCAAATACTGCCCCTATCATAGAATGATAGGTCATGCCATTGAGGACTGCTTCGTCTTCAAAGATTGGGTCGAAAGGCAATACAAGACGGGAGAGATAGAACTGTCTAAAGGCGTGCTAGCAAACAGTCAAGCTACGACCGCCGATTTCATACAAATGGAGACCGAAGCCTTTCGGGAACCTAATCCTCCCAGACATGTGTCATTATCTGAAAAGGGCGAACCAAAGACTGATCGGCCTCAAGGACCAGCATCAGTAAGGGCACCTACTCTAATGGAGAGAAAGAAGAAGGTGTACTCCTTCAGGAGGGATGAGGTCCGCAATATATTCGAGGAAGCCTTGAACAACGGTCTGCAATTACCTATTCCGAAGAGGCCACATGAAAAGAATATGACCGGCAATCCCGTATACTACCCATACCATAGAGTGGCGAGTCATGCCATTGAAGACTGCTGTGTTTTTAAAGATTGGGCAGAGGACCAATACAAGCTTGGAAAAACCTCACAGTCCTCGAATGTATCGGCAAGCCACAGAGCTACGGTCATTAACACAGCTCCGCCAAGATCAAAATCCAAGGAGCTGGGATAAGCAAAGGTGACCACCACGTCGTTAAATTGGAAACAGTCGACCACCACGTCATTAAACTGGGAATAATCGACCTCTAGGTCGTTAAACTGGGAATGTAAAAAAATGTGTAAATAAAAAAAAGGAATGTGTAAATAAATAAATAAAAAGACAAGCCGAAATGATGGGGTAACTCGCAATAAAAATCAGCGAGTAAAATAAAGATGAAAAATAAAGCCGAAATGATAGGGCAATCGCGAATAAAAGCCGAAATGATAGGGCAATCGCGACCATCGCGATAAGAAAAGCTGAAATGATAGGGCAATCGTGGTAAAACAAAAACAAAAAAAAAACAAATCAAAGGCGAATGATGAGTCACCCCTGGTACCATATTCCAGTGCAGCGATGCAGACGCCGTCCAAAGCTCAAATTCCCAAAGTCGCTCCTGGTACCATATTCCAGGGCAACGATACAGACGCCAACCAAAATTCCAAATTTCTCAAATCCCAATGGCGAATGTGTTAGTGTATATGCCCTAGAGGCCATTACTGTATCATACTAGTTTGTATATTACTTAATGAAAGCTTGGGATATTCACCTTGTATAAACAATCTTGCTCAATATAGTAGTATGCTACTTGGTTTGTTTCTACTTCAATGTGTACTTGTGTTTATACGCATTAGTAGAGCCCTTAGGATCTTTTGCTTGATTACCAGCGTTGTGATGGCAGTCACACTAGTGGGGGCTGGGTAATCTATAAGCACATCCTTATACAGGTCCCTAGTCGCAGGACTATCGAGACAGGGCATCGATACTCCGGAGTAGACTAGCGTATGCGCTTCTCATCCCAGTGTGGGAGATGGTCTGTCCCACAGCCATCAGTACGTCGTACTGGAGATAGTATACGGGTGCTCGTTGGGTTACGAGTACACTGGACAGGACTCGTCGGGAACTGACAGGTTGGTATTATACCTATCGTCAGTCATCAGTTCCCAGGTGACATGAGTACAGCTTAGTCCGCTGACTTGATACTGGCACTTCGCCTCGAGTGTGTTCCCACTGCACCTTGATCACTACCCTACCACGGCTCAAAGGAGTCGTGCAAACAGGTGGTGGTTGGGTGCAGTCCCGAAGCACTTGGAGGCAGTGACGGTTAGACAGGATTCGTCTCTCCCGGTATTGGGGGTTGACATCGCGCTGTGTCTAGGAGAGCCATTACACGAGTAGTCCCTGGCCAGGGCAAGCGAGATATACTGGTAGGTTCCAGTGTTATCTCAGGGTGTTTTGGGCTTCACTCCGACACGACTTATACCGCTATTAGGGGACTGACGTTTTACCGCCCCCTAGGCCCGACATGCGATGTATCAGACGAACAGACCGGACTGTACGGAGACTGTCACATTCAGACTCAGTAGGAGTACAGATGGGGTTTCACCTCGTCAGCCTTCTTGTCGGCATCTACCTGGGGACCGTTACGCACAGCTAGTGCCGCTTGCGGTCTGTGGTTAAACCCACTGCCAGCGTAGTGTCGAGTCTTTAGAGTCCCACACAGAGGGTATTCGCCTCTGGGCAAAACAGAGTAGAGGTCGCATGGTTTTGCGACAGGGTTCGTTCTCATCCGCGCACTTGTGCACGTTTGGAGTCCGGACGGATATTACTGGCTGGCTCTGGTTTGAGTCAGATACCGGTATATGTTCTGGGGTTGCTTTTATCTCTCAGTATTCATGTTCCTCGGAACAAGAATGCAGGTGTGTATGCACAGTTATTTGAGGAGGAGGAAGATGATTTTCATTAGGGTTTCGGAACGGGTGCGTATGCACAGTTGACAGTCGTCTTTTTCCAAACCCTAATAGATTTATGAAATATCAATTAATAATAGTAATTAAATGAAATATTGTTATGGTTGATTTTGTTGACTTGTTGACCATGGTTGACTTGTTGACCATGGTTGAATGTTGACCACCATCATGCTTTGAAAGGATTCTCCTTGATTCATGCTTACACTCATTTATTGAAAGTATGATAGTGGTCATTCCAAATACAACCATCAACTATTTCATTTTTGAATTATTATTATTAATTAGATAATTCCTTTTCTTTTAGTCATGGTTGCAAAAGAAAAGAGCTCATTCTTTCATATCCATTCTCTCTCCTCACTTCATCTTCTTCTTCCTCTAGCAAAAGAGAACCCTTCTCATGTGTTGAGAATCCTTCTCTTTAAAAAGAAAAGCACCCCTTAGACACTCTCTACTCATTCTAGGTTCAAGGTTTAGCAAGCCGGAAACCCTAGTTCACTCAAAGCACGAGGAAGAGCCCAAAGGTTGAACTCTCGAGGTGGATCCATCTTCGACGGAAGAAGGCGACAAGAAAGAGAACCATCAACCTCTACAAAGTTTGAAGAAGAAGGAGTTCAAGTTTAGGTATAACCATCTCCATCCGAGTAGCTAACTCTCTTTAGCAAAGTATGCTAGTTTTAGTTTAGACACGATCCCGACCTTGTTTAGTCCATGTTGCCTCTTGCGATAAAAATTTGTTTTTTATACCGTTTCCGTCTCCCCGTAAGAACCGAGGGTCGCAATATGGACTTACAGTGGTATCAGAGCCTAACTAAACTTAAACTAGCTTGGTAGTGAAGTGTAACGAAGTTCGGAACCGAAAAAATCACAAAACCGGAAAAACAAAAACCCTAAGTTTCTGTTAAAATTTTTTCTGCTCTAAATGAAAAACTTTATACTTGTAAATTCGGCTCAGGGTTTTGTGTGAACACCCAAGAAAAACGATGCCCTAATTCATTCAAACCGCCGCGCTTCCGCCGCACGAGGTAGGCATGTGCCGCGGAAGCGCCGCCGTTTGTCTTCTTCTGTGCATCGTTTTTCGTGCAGTGTGTGTCTGTGTTGGTTTTGGGATTTTTAAAATATATTATATGTGCCCAGATTTTCCAGAAAAGAAATTTACTTTTGGGGTCCTATAATTCCGTATTTTTTCCGAACTTCACTGCACTTTGACTATGATGGTTATATCTGTGATGCTTGCATGTATTGAACGTCGGCTAATCGCTATAAGACGATTAGTCGGGGTTATACATGATCTGTGTTTGATATTGGAATGTGTATATGAATGTGTTGGACTGTCGCGGGTGAATAGCCGGGGTGGATGTGAGATGAGCTCTTGTTTTTCTTTCATTCATTGTAAATGTAAATTGATGTAATAATTATTATTTGTTTGGCCGCACAACCGGGTCGGGGTTGTAGCCGTCATTGTATAATTCTTTTTACTGTTTTTGCTCCTAGGATAGACCCACGGAGGGGTGCACAAACTGCCGAGTACTTGGCGGGTAGTTTGCCGCACCCGTAGGGGTCTTGGGTGGGGTATTTGGCTATTCACCGCGACCGTGTTATCCGCTTTTCGTTCCAGGCTCAAAAGGATTGCGGATTGCTAGTATATCCAATGTATTCATCTGTGATCTGTAATATCTATCATTGCTTTCTATTTAGGCGTTGCTTATGTTTTACAGCCGCGCTAGCCCAGCCCCCGCTCTGTCGTTAGTTAAGTAACCTAACGGGTGATGACGGGGCCCCGTGGCGAATGCATATGGCATAAGCGTACGTCATATTTTGGTTGTTTTCTGCAATGGTAGGATTAAATGATGGGACGCATTAAAAGAACTAATGCAAGAATATCACGCATTAAAAGAACTAATGCAAGATAATAAACCAAGCTAAAGTCGTTGGAACACTTTCGAAAAACCACTCGGTTCCTTTCAAAACTAACTTTTAAATGCGGAGATTGAGCCACTCCTTCTAAAAGCTATCCCGTTCCATCGATTATATCAAGTTCACTACGTTCACGGTTTTACCAAAACCATTCGTAGCCCTCCGTCGCTTCGCATGAATAGGCAACAGTATTCAAGCTATGTATTTTGGCCAAAGTCAAGGCATAGTGATTGGTAGCTATTGGGTGTTCATGTGTAGCATAGATAGATGCGTTGGTTTGGGACAGTCGTGCTGCCATTTTGGCCAAAGTCAAGGGTATGTACGGATGGATCCAAATTAACCTGGATAGTGACGGGCAGAACTTGACATGTGACTTATGATATTTTGGCCAAAGTCAAGGTCATAAGAGCATGGGGCAAAAATCCACATCGGGAGTTTCATAAGTACTGAAACTTGCTAGATTTGCATACCATTTGGAGTGTGGTGATTCTGGTAGGATTCCTTCAGTTTCGCCACACGATGATATTTGGATCCCGATCCTACTGTGAGTATATGCTACTCCTCGGGAAATTTCTCACTAAACGATCAATGCTATAAACCTAGTAGGTGCCTAGAAAGGTGTTAGCGGGGTTACGCCCCCAGGGAAAAGAGGTTATTTAATTAAGGAACTTCGCGAAAGCGTTGGAAAACCTCCCTCGAAGTACCGACACTGGCCTGGCTGAACGGTTAAGCAAGTATTGTGCGGTGGGATTGATCCCGACTAATTCTTCCTTTATGGTTTGAGGAGGGATTCGAGAGACAGTGGGAGCCATCCTGTTTAGACAAATTAAAAACCATTCTAAACTTGCAAGAGCATCGTGCTAAAGTGTTTCTTCTCTCCCCCCCTGCAGCGACCAAATCGAAATGACTGGACTTAAGTTACTTCTAGATAAAAACATATTGACAGGGCCAAACTATAAAGATTGGCTCAGGAATGTCAAGTTGGCAATCACTTACGACAAGCTGGGGTATCTTCTTACCACCAAAGCTCCCCCCGTCCCAGGTCCCACCTCCAGCGTCGCGGATAAGGAAATCCGTAAGACTTGGGAGATTGACAGCGCGAAGGCCAGGTGCCTCGTACTTGCCTCGATGGACAACGATCATCAGAGGAGGCACGAGAATATGGATTTGGAATCCATATTTCTCCATACAAAAGAACTGTATGGAGAGCAGTCTCGTATCGCAAGATACGAAGTGTCGAAGAAGTTATTTTCGACAAAGTTGGCCGTCGGATCATCGGTAGCGGACCACATGCTTAAGATGATTGGCTACACTGAGGAGCTCGCGGAACTTGGGACCACGTTGGACAGTGAACTCTATACGGATATAATTCTCCAGTCCCTTCCATCCACTTACGCCCAGTTCATACTGAATTTCAACTTGCAAGAAAAGGAAGTTGAACTTTCAGAACTCCTCAACATGCTGAGGAGCGCAGAGGGCACCCTACAGAAGGGTAGGGAAACACCCGCTTTGTTTGTAGGAGGATCATCTTCCTCTAGGTCCAAGGCGAAAGCTAAGGGAAAGAGGAAGAAAGCCCCCGCCAAACCAAGAGACGGTGTTAGTAAAGTGGGTACGAAGGGAAAGGAAAAGGCAACAAAGATTGCGGGGAAGCTTGTTGGAAAGGAAGAATGCTTCTATTGTCATAAGAGTGGACACTGGAAGAAAGATTGCAGGGCTTGGATGGCCAGGACACAGGGACTGAAGCAGGTTGCGGCTTCAGCTTCAGGTGTGTATGTTATTGAAAACTGTCTTTCTATAAACTCTACTTCCTGGGTATTGGATACCGGATCAGGATCTCATATCTGTAATTCTTTGCAGGCGTTGAGAAACCGTAGGTTTTTGAAGGCAGGTGACATGACCCTCAGAGTTGCGAACGGAGCTAGCATGGATGCTAAAGCCGTGGGGGACTATCACCTGGGAATGTCAGATGGGCATGTTTTGGTTTTGCGTAATTGCTTTTTTGTACTCAACGCAACTTGTAATATCATTTCTGTATCTTTGGTTTCTAAAGAAGGTTATGAATTTGCGTTTGTAAGTAATGTTGTAAACATTCACCTTAATCAAGTTCTGATTGGGTCAGGTACACTGAGCAATGGTATATACGTGTTAAACCAACCACAGATTTTCAATGTCCAGAATACACACAAAAGAAAGTCTCCAGAAATCAATCAGACTTTCTTATGGCATTGTAGACTGGGTCACATCAATGAGACACGGTTGACTAAGTTACATAAAGAAGGATACTTGGATTCGTTCGAGTATCAGTCTTATGCCACTTGTGAATCTTGTCTCATGGGAAAGATGACAAAGACTCCGTTCACTGGACACGGAGTAAGAGCGAGCGAGCTCTTGGGGCTCGTACACAGCGACGTGTGCGGTCCAATGTCTACACATGCGCGAAGCGGTTACTCTTACTTCATTACTTTTACGGATGATTTTTCAAGGTACGGTTATGTCTTCTTAATGAAACATAAGTCCGAGGCCTTTGAAAAGTTCCAGGAATATAAGAATGAAGTAGAGAAACAGACCGGCAAAAGTATCAAGATTCTAAGATCGGATCGAGGTGGAGAATACTTGAGTGCCGAGTTCCTGAATTATTTAAAAGAGAACGGAATTCTCTCTCAGCTTACTCCTCCATACACTCCGCAACACAACGGTGTATTGGAGAGACGGAACCGAACCCTATTGGATATGGTACGGTCCATGATGAGCAATGCTGAGTTACCGTGATCCTTCTGGGGGTATGCGCTAGAATCAGCTGCGTACCTTTTGAACCGAGTTCCTACTAAGACTGTGCCTACTACACCATATGAGATGTGGTGTGGGAAGAGGCCCCATCTCAGTCACATTAAGACTTGGGGAAGTCCAGCTTTTGTTAAAAAGCAGCATGCGGACAAGCTCGAGGCGCGCTCAGTACTGTGTAAGTTTGTGGGATATCTAAAGAATTCCAAGGGATATCTCTTCTACTACGAAGAGGAACAAAAAGTTCTTGTTTCTCGTCATGCCCACTTTCTAGAACACCAGTTCATAGAAAAAGAAACAAGTGGGAGCGCAGTAGAACTGGAAGAAATTCCAGAACCACAGACTATTACTGAAAGCTTAATGGAACCAGAGGGTTCAAATGAACAGGACATTCCTATGCCGCTCCGCAGGAGTAGTAGGCAGTCTCATCCGCCCGAGAGATACTACGGTTTTCTCATAGACGGGGATCGAGAGGATTGCATCATAGATTATGATGAGCCTACTAGCTTCCAGCAGGCCGTTCAGAGAGTTGACTCGGTAAAATGGCTGGATGCAATGCGGACCGAAATGGAGTCCATGTACACCAACAAAGTATGGACGTTGGACATTGCTCCAGACGGGGTAAAACCCGTAGGATGCAAGTGGATCTTCAAAAGGAAGATTGGTGTAGATGGACAGGTTGAGACCTATAAAACTAGACTTGTAGCAAAGGGTTTCCGTCAAAGACCTGGCTTGGACTATGACGAAACCTTTTCTCCAGTGGCTATGCTGAAATCCATTCGGATCCTTCTTGCCATTGCTGCCTTCCACGATTATGAGATTTGGCAGATGGACGTAAAGACCGCTTTTCTGAATGGAAATTTAGAGGAGTGTGTCTATATGGATCAGCCAGAGGGTTTCATTCAGAGTGGGAGCAGCGGAAAGGTGTGCAAGTTGCTTAAGTCCATCTATGGACTAAAGCAGGCATCGCGGAGTTGGAACATCTGTTTTGATGAGACAGTCAAGGAATTTGGCTTTATCAAAAATCCAGATGAACCATGCATCTATAGTAGATTTGTAGCGAGAACTGTAGTATTCCTCGTTTTATACGTGGATGACATTCTCTTAATAGGAAATGACATTCCTATGCTACAATCTGTCAAGGGGTTCTTGTCACACAGGTTCTCCATGAAAGACCTGGGTGATGCCTCATACATCCTGGGGATCCGGATCCATCGTGATAGATCCAAGAGGATATTAGGACTTTCTCAGTCCAGGTACATCGAAACCATAGTGAAGAGATTCAGTATGGAAGATTCCAAGCGCGGTAACCTACCGGCTTGTCACGGGATCACCCTCTCTAAAGAGATGTCTCCCAAGACTGATTTGGAGAGGGATCGCATGTCTATTATACCCTACGCTTCTGCGGTAGGCTCTATAATATATGCGATGTTGTGTACCAGACCGGATGTAGCTTATGCACTGAGTGTGGTAAGCCGGTATCAGTCAAACCCTGGGGAGAAACACTGGATAGCGGTAAAGAACATTCTCAAGTACCTGAGAAGGACTAAGGAGATGTTCTTGGTGTATGGCGGAAAAGACCTCCAGATCGAGGCCTTTGCTGACTCCAGCTTCCAGAGTGACAAGGATGATTCCAAGTCTATGTCGGGTTTTGTCTTTACCCTCAATGGAGGGGCGGTGTGTTGGAAGAGCTCCAAACAGGAAACCGTTGCAGACTCGACTATGGAAGCGGAATACATTGCTGCATCTGATGCCGCAAAAGAAGCTGTCTGGATGAGGAAGTTCTTAAAAGAACTTCAGGTGGTTCCGTCCATTGTTGACCCAATACCTCTGTATTGCGACAACAACGGGGCTATAGCTTTAGCGAAGGAACCCAGGTCCCTTCAGAGATCCAGACACATCTTGAGGCGGTATCACCTGATCAGGGAGATCGTGGATCGCAAGGAGATCGAGATTCAGAGGGTTGCTTCAGAAGAGAACACTGCAGATCCATTCACCAAGGCCCTACCCCAGACTCAGTTCGAGCGGCTGATCGAGATGATAGGTCTTCGATACGCCAGTACATGGCCTTAGTGCAAGTGGGAGATTGTTAGTGTATATGCCCTAGAGGCCATTACTGTATCATACTAGTTTGTATATTACTTAATGGAAGCTTGGGATATTCACCTTGTATAAACAATCTTGCTCAATATAGTAGTATGCTACTTGGTTTGTTTCTACTTCAATGTGTACTTGTGTTTATACGCATTAGTGGAGCCCTTAGGATCTTTTGCTTGATTACCAGCGTTGTGATGGCAGTCACACTAGTGGGGGCTGGGTAATCTATAAGCACATCCTTATACAGGTCCCTAGTCGCAGGACTATTGAGACAGGGCATCGATACTCCGGAGTAGACTAGCGTATGCGCTTCTCATCCCAGTGTGGGAGATGGTCTGTCCCACAGCCATCAGTACGTCGTACTGGAGATAGTATACGGGTGCTCGTTGGGTTACGAGTACACTGGACAGGACTCGTCAGGAACTGACAGGTTGGTATTATACCTATCGTCAGTCATCAGTTCCCAGGTGACATGAGTACAGCTTAGTCCGCTGACTTGATACTGGCACTTCGCCTCGAGTGTGTTCCCACTGCACCTTGATCACTACCCTACCACGGCTCAAAGGAGTCGTGCAAACAGGTGGTGGTTGGGTGCAGTCCCGAAGCACTTGGAGGCAGTGACGGTTAGACAGGATTCGTCTCTCCCGGTATTGGGGGTTGACATCGCGCTGTGTCTAGGAGAGCCATTACACGAGTAGTCCCTGGCCAGGGCAAGCGAGATATACTGGTAGGTTCCAGTGTTATCTCAGGGTGTTTTGGGCTTCACTCCGACACGACTTGTACCGCTATTAGGGGACTGACGTTTTACCGCCCCCTAGGCCCGACATGCGATGTATCAGACGAACAGACCGGACTGTACGGAGACTGTCACATTCAGACTCAGTAGGAGTACAGATGGGGTTTCACCTCGTCAGCCTTCTTGTCGGCATCTACCTGGGGACCGTTACGCACAGCTAGTGCCGCTTGCGGTCTGTGGTTAAACCCACTGCCAGCGTAGTGTCGAGTCTTTAGAGTCCCACACAGAGGGTATTCGCCTCTGGGCAAAACAGAGTAGAGGTCGCATGGTTTTGCGACAGGGTTCGTTCTCATCCGCGCACTTGTGCACGTTTGGAGTCCGGACGGATATTACTGGCTGGCTCTGGTTTGAGTCAGATACCGGTATATGTTCTGGGGTTGCTTTTATCTCTCAGTATTCATGTTCCTCGGAACAAGAATGCAGGTGTGTATGCACAGTTATTTGAGGAGGAGGAAGATGATTTTCATTAGGGTTTCGGAACGGGTGCGTATGCACAGTTGACAGTCGTCTTTTTCCAAACCCTAATAGATTTATGAAATATCAATTAATAATAGTAATTAAATGAAATATTGTTATGGTTGATTTTGTTGACTTGTTGACCATGGTTGACTTGTTGACCATGGTTGAATGTTGACCACCATCATGCTTTGAAAGGATTCTCCTTGATTCATGCTTACACTCATTTATTGAAAGTATGATAGTGGTCATTCCAAATACAACCATCAACTATTTCATTTTTGAATTATTATTATTAATTAGATAATTCCTTTTCTTTTAGTCATGGTTGCAAAAGAAAAGAGCTCATTCTTTCATATCCATTCTCTCTCCTCACTTCATCTTCTTCTTCCTCTAGCAAAAGAGAACCCTTCTCATGTGTTGAGAATCCTTCTCTTTAAAAAGAAAAGCACCCCTTAGACACTCTCTACTCATTCTAGGTTCAAGGTTTAGCAAGCCGGAAACCCTAGTTCACTCAAAGCACGAGGAAGAGCCCAAAGGTTGAACTCTCGAGGTGGATCCATCTTCGACGGAAGAAGGCGACAAGAAAGAGAACCATCAACCTCTACAAAGTTTGAAGAAGAAGGAGTTCAAGTTTAGGTATAACCATCTCCATCCGAGTAGCTAACTCTCTTTAGCAAAGTATGCTAGTTTTAGTTTAGACACGATCCCGACCTTGTTTAGTCCATGTTGCCTCTTGCGATAAAAATTTGTTTTTTATACCGTTTCCGCCTCCCCGTAAGAACCGGGGGTCGCAATATGGACTTACAGAATGATGAGTCGTTCCTGGTACCATATTCCAGTGCAGCGATGTAGACGCCGTCCAAAACTCAAATTCCTAACGGCGAATGATGAGTCGCTCCTAGTACCATATTCCAGTGCAGCGATGCAGACGCCAACTGTTAGTTATGTATATACCCTAGAGGCCATTATTGTACATATGATGTATATTATGATGGATGCTTGGATATATACAGAAAGGACTTTCTTGCTCGTCATGATAGTATGCTATTTGGTTTCATTTTATCTTAACATGTTGACTTGTATCGGTTTACTGTCTTACTCTCACATGTTGATAAAGCCCTTTAGGATCTGTACTCGACTACTGGGATTATGATGAGATCATACTAGTAGGGCCATAGTAGTCGATGAGTACATCCTATAACTGTTCCTAGTCGAGGGTATATCGAGACAGGGCGTCGATACACCAGAGTAGACTAGCGTATACGCATCTTGACCCATATGATGGGCGATGGATGATCCCATATCCATCGGTGTTTGACATCAGAGATGGTGTACGGGTGCTCAGTGGAGACTGGGTACACTGGACGGACTCGCCGAGAACTCCCAGATGGTGATATACCACACGTCAGATGGCAGTTCTCCGGTGACACTGGTACATGGTAGTCTGTAGACCCGAGATCGTCATAGAGTCTTGTGTGATTCCCTCTGTACTTTGATTTCCACCTTACCACGTCCAAGAGGGCATGCAAAACGGTGGCTTTTGGGTACAGTCCCGAATCACATAGAGGCAATGAGCGATAGGAGGGGATTCGTCTCTCCCGGTATAGGGAGTTGATGTTGTGCTGTGTTCGATTGGCTATAACTGGAAGTCCCTGGCCAGGGCTGATATAGAGATATACTGGTAAGTGTTACCAGTAGTTTCTCGACCTGTTATGAGCCTCACATCGACACGACTTATCGGTTACTGGGGTCTGACGTATACCACCCCTAGACTTGATATGCGACATATCGGACGAACAGACCGGACTGTACGGGAGTGTTACTGATTGGATTCACAGGAGAACAGACAAGCTAGCTTGTTGATCTTCTGATCGCTCAATACCTGGATGGCTGTTACGTTTAGCTGACCGCTTGCAGCTTGTGGGTGTTTGATATGATCATCACCTGCTACCGGCGTATTGACGATTCTTTAGAGTCCTACACAGAGGTTTCTTGGCTCAGGCAAAACGGAGTAGAGGCACATATGTGATATGTGCAGGACCGAGGATAATGCGATATGAGATACCATATTATATTCTCGCGATATTTAGATATGAATCGGGACATCGGATCAAGTGTTGATTCGATGAATCGGTATATGATATATTAGTCGGTTATATTCGATATAGCCGGATCGTCGGATCAAGTGTTGATTCGATGATTTAATGTATAATGATATATATGATATATTGTATTACATTATCTAATATTGGCTCGCTTTATTATTTCATTTTCTCACCGGATTAATACATTGATATATATGCGATATATGTTAATTGTATTATTTTCTTTTGTTGCAAATATATAATATATATGTGATATATATTATTGTGACATGGTATGATTTATTATAAAACATGTTTAAGGATGATAATAAGGGATTAGGGTTTGATTAGGGTTAGCTCTTTCTTGCACATTCTAGAAGGATTCTCTTTTGTCTTGGTTAAGATATTATGGTTGATCCTTATCCTTAACCTGACCAATCCCTAACCCTAGTTTATTCTCTACAAAGTTTAAGCCTCTCATCCTTGACCTGGTTTGATAATCAATCATATATTCTTGACTTCTATTCATCACAAAAGGATTATTCTATTTTCATTTTCTTGATCTTCTTCTCTCTTTGGTTTTTGAAAGAGAGCTCACTAGAAATTCTTTTTGTGATGATTTCTTGTGAGAAAGTGAAAAAGAAAAGATAGCATAAATACTACTCCATCATCCTCATCTAATCTAGCCCATTAAATTAGGGTGTTCATCTCTTTAGAGTGAGGAAGCTTGGGTTATAGCAACTTCGACGTAGATCATCGGAGAAGCGGAACACTTCAAGCTAGCATGGATCGTTCGAGTCGTGGAGCCTCTCTTGAGTCCGGGAGATCGTGGATCGTGGCGAAGGGACTTCTACTCGGAGCTTGTGAAGCAAAGGAGCGGACTACAAAGGTTGTAATCCCTCACACTTAGGTTTAAAGTTGCTATCTTGCATGTTAAACCCTAATAATCTAGCAAAGATCCCGTCTTTGGGTTGTTCGGCACATCTAAAATTTTATTCGGGCATGTTTGATGCTTTATGAACCTTCACAAGAGTGTTTAGGAACCCTACAGTGGTATCAGAGCCTAGCTAGAGCATTAGGCGATGAGTTAACGAAGTTAAAACCCCGATCGAACCCGAATACGACATTTCAAACCCCTCTCTGTACATTTTTTAAAATCTGTGTTTTTCCCGAATTAAAAATATCTAAAAAATTCAGCCGGGTAATATAAGAATTATGGTGAAAAACGTGCCCCCAATTCCTCAACATGGCCGCGAAACCGCGGCAATGAGCCACCTTTGGTGGCGGTTCCGCGGCAGGGTAAGGGTATTAGGTACGGAATTTTGTAAAGTAATTCTTGTCTCTGTGGTTACTATTTTATGGGTATTTTTAATCTGACTCAAGTGTTGAGTATTCTGGGGTTTATTTTATAATCGTCGATTCGATCGGGAATTTTAAATTCGTTATTGTATTTCCGGATATTTAGAAACTGTTAAAATGTTCGAACGGATATCATTAACTCACTTTTTCCTGGCACGAAAAACTTTCAAGTGTTGAAATTTTTATCGGGTTTAAATCTTTCGGAAAAATGTGCAAGTAACACGGTGGACCCTCTAGAAGACAACAAACCTTAACTCGATTATGTGACCGTCTTGAACTGCCTTTTGAACCTTCGGGTTTGGGGCAGTACGGCGTGCCATATGTGAGGCGTTGGCTTGACCCTTCTACGGCTGGATCACTGGTACTGTGACATATTCTGGGATTATTTGAACTCCGCTCAAGTGTTGAGCACTTTAGGAAATTTTGGGTATTTGATTATCTATTCGAAAAGTTTAATACTGTCTATTTATCTGGAATGTGATACAATATGTGGAATTCATAGAGTTAGGCATGAAATGCGAAGTATGTGATATTTCGGATTTACGATGTCTAAAGTGATTGTGGATTCCAAATATTATAGTTTTACACTTTCTTTTCTGTGACCGTAAGTGTAGTATGTAGTTGTATTGCCGGTTGTCGTTGCTATACATCGACGACGATCGGTGTATGCATACTTACTTACGTTGATGATATGAGATATTATGTGTTGCTGAGATATGATGTGCAGGATTGTCGCGATTGAATAGCCGGGGGTTTTATGTAAGATGAGAGTTTTATATTTTCATTCATGTAAATTCAAATGTAATGTAATATTCTTTTATTTGGGGAACTTCCGGGTTGAGGTTGATGCCACCAGTGTTGTATATTATTTACTTTTCCGCATTAGGTAGACCCAAGGAGGGGAGCACAAGTAACCGGGTTCTAGAGTCCAGTGGGAGGCCATCTCGAGGAGTCGAGACCGGGTCTCCTAACCCTAGAATTGGCAGTGTTACTTGCCGCTCTTGTAGGGGTCCAGGGTATGGGCTTGGCTATTCATCGCGACTGTGGAATCTGTATTTTCTATTGTTGGCTGAATACTAAATACGGACGTCCTAGTATATCCCACATTATATTTATGTTTCTGCTGCGATATCTGTGATGTGATCATTTGATATGTTGTGATAGATACAGTATATAGTATATATGATATATTATATAGATGTTACTTATGTTTTACACCCGCACTAGCCCTGCCCTGCTCTGCGTTAGTTACCTAACCTAACAGTACACGAGGGGACATCGAGGCGAATGCGGATGGCATAAGTGTACGTCGTATTTATCTGTGATGCTTAGGAAGCATAAGCTGATGGGATTTTTTATTAATGAGATTAATAAAAAGAAAATAAACCTAAAAGATGTTGTAGAATCAAAACTTTATAAAAAGGGTAGCTACAGTTTTGCTTTGCATAGTGGTATATATGATATACCCTGCACCTTATTCGATGAGGAAAGAGCCGAGATCCCTTCACCGGGAGTGACCTCTTTAGCGAAACTGGCAGATGCTACAAAACTCGGTTTGTCTTTTGATTGCTTTTAGAGTTTTGCTTTGCACAATGATATATATGATATGTCCTGCACCTTATTCGATGAGGAAAGAGCATAGATCCCATCACCGGGAGTGATCTCTTTAGCAAAACTAATGAAAGCCTAAAAAACACTCCATTTCAAAATTTCACATGATTCTACGACGATATCAAGTTCATTACGCTCATGGTTTTCTGAAAAACCTGCGTAGCCCTCCGTCATTTCAGATAAACACTAGTTAGTATTCGTGCTACGTTTGTTGACTATGTTAAGGCGTAGTGTGCGGTAGCTAATTAGTACTTATCTGTTAAAACATGAGATGTGATTGGATTAGGGTAGTTGTACGACTTTGTTGACTATGTTAAGGGTCGTGCAGGTGGGTTTAATTCAATCGGGAAATGACGGGTTGAACTTGGCTAGCAATTATGATTTGTTGACTATGTTAAGGTCATAAGTTGCTGGGGCAAAATATTATCGGGAATTTCAAGTGTTGAAATTTGCAATGAGATTGCATATCTCATATGAGATAGTTGGATCCCGATACCCACTGCGAGTAAGTGTTACTCCTGGGAGAGTTTTACACAGGACAATTAGTCGATCAAGTAGGTGTCTAGAAAAGTGTTAACGAGGTTACGCCTCTGGGAAAATGAGGTTTCCTTTAATTAGGTCCGTGCGAAAGCACGGGGAACCTCCCTCAAGTACCGACACTGATCTGGCTGAAAGATTGACGAAATTGTAGGGTGTAATTAATCCCGGCTAATCTTACCTTTTAGGGTTTGAAGGAAGATTTGATAAAAATAGTGGGAGATATCCTGATTAGATAAGATAATAACCAATCTAATTTTGTAAGAGCATACGCTAAAGTGTTTTCTTCTCTCTCTCTCCAGGTAGCGACCATGTCAGGCCATAATCAAGATAATAATATGGATGTATTGACTGAACCCACTTATTATACTGAGCAGGGGAACGTTGGACCCGTTCTTTCTTATAGGAGTTATAAGACTGAACAGGAAATAGGAGAATATCTGAATTCTCACGCCGCCCAAAAGAACATGCATGTTGATGCATCTTCTTCAGGTGTGTTAGTTATTGAGAACTGTTTCTCAGTTCACCCTACGTCCTGGGTATTAGATACCGGATCAGGATCCCACATATGTAAATTGTTACATGGGCTACGAAAAGGTAGAGAACTGGGGAAAGGTGATCATTCCGTTCAATTAGGGAACGGTGCAAATATTGTAGCCAAAGCAGTTGGCGAATATCACATTGTATTGCCAAGTCGTAATACACTGATTCTAAATGAGTGCTATTATATACCGAACATGATGTGCAACATTATATCAGTCTCTTTATTAAGTAAAGAAGGATATAATTTTGTAGTAAAGGATAATGTTATGAACATATTCCTAGATCAAAAGTTGATTGCATCAGGCTCGTTACATAATGGCATATTCATTCTAAATCAGAATACAGTCCTCAATATACAAAACACATACAAGAGGAAAAGTTCAGAAATGAACGAATCCTTCTTGTGGCATTGTAGACTTGGTCATATCAATGCGACACGACTGGCTAAGTTACATAAGGATGGTTATTTGAATACGTTCGAATTATCATCTTATGATACTTGCCATTCCTGTCTCAAAGGAAAAATGACCAAAGCTCCGTTTAGTGGACATGGAGAAAGAGTTACTGAACTCTTAGGACTGGTACATAGTGATATATGCGGTCCCATGTCTACGCATTCCAGGAACGGTTCTTCCTACTTCATTACATTCACTGACGATCTCTCTAGATTCGTACATGTGTTCCTGATGAAACACAAGTCTGAAGCATTTGACAAATTCAGAGAATATAAGCATGAAGTAGAGAATCAAACGGGCAAAAGTATTAAGATTCTTCGATCTGATCGAGGAGGTGAATACTTAAGCAATGAGTTCCTAGATTATCTAAAAGAGAATGGGATTCTCTCTCAGCTTACTCCTTCTTATACACCACAGCATAACGGTGTATCGGAACGGAGGAATCGCACCCTATTAGATATGGTGCGCTCTATGATGAGCGAGGCTGAGTTGCCTATTTCCTTCTGGGGTTATGCGCTTGAGACAGCAGCATACTTATTGAATCAAGTTCCGTCTAAATCTGTGCCTACCACACCATATAAGATATGGAGTGGGAAGAGACCATATTTTAAACGAGTTAAGATATGGGGTTGTCCGGCCTATGTCAAAAGGCAAAATCCAGACAAACTCGAAGCACGGTCAGTTCTTTGCAAATTTGTGGGATATCCTAAGAATTCCTAAGGATATTTTTTCTACCACGCTGAAGAACAAAAAGTGTTTATTTCTCAATATGCCACCATTTTGGAAAAGGAATTTCTTGCAAAAGAAATTAGTGGCAAAGAGGTAGAGCTGGAAGAGGTTCCAGAAACACAAATTGCAACTGAAGATTTAGTAGAACCAAAGGATTCAGTAGTACCCGACGAACCCCAGCCTCTCCGCCAATCTAGTAGGGTTTCTCTTCCACCTGAGAGATACGACGGTTTTCTCATTGATGGTGGAAGCGAGGATTGCATCATGGAAGATGATGACCCGACTAGTTTCGAGCAGGCCATCACGAGTGGTGACTCTGTGAAATGGCTGGATGCAATGCGATCTGAGATGGAATCCATGTACACCAATAAAGTATGGACTTTGGAAAATGCTCCTGAAGGGGTAAAACCCATTGGGAGCAAGTGGATTTTTAAAAAGAAATTTGGTGTAGATGGAAAAGTTGAGAGTTTCAAAGCTAGACTTGTAGCAAAGGGTTTTCGTCAACGACCAGGTGTGGATTATGACGAAACCTTTTCTCCAGTGGCTATGCTTAAGTCCATCCGGATCTTACTTGCCATTGCTGCATACCATGACTACGAAATCTGGCAAATGGATGTTAAGACCGCCTTTCTAAACGGTGATTTAGAAGAGTGCGTGTACATGACTCAGCCAGAGGGCTTCGTAGATAGTGGGAGCAGCGGAAAGGTGTGCAAGCTGCTTAAATCCATTTATGGGTTAAATCAAGCATCGCGGAGTTGGAACATCTGTTTTGATGTTGTAGTCAAAGAGTTTGACTTCATCAAAAACACAGATGAACCTTGTATCTATAAGAAGGTAGCAGAGAGTAAGGTTGTCTTCCTCGTATTGTACGTGGATGACATACTCTTGATAGGAAATGATATTCCTATGCTGCAATCAGTCAAGTTCTTCTTATCACAAAGATTCTCAATGAAAGATCTAGGTGATGCCTCCTGCATATTGGGAATTAGGATCTATAGAGATAGATCCAAAAGGATACTGGGATTGTCCCAATCCAGATACATTGACACCATACTAAAAAGGTTTAGTATGGAAGAATCCAAACGTGGGAACCAACCCAAGATCTCTGGACTCACTCTCTCTAAAGAGATGTCTCCCAAGACTGATTTGGAGAGAGCTCGCATGCAAGGGATACCCTATGCTTCGGCAGTAGGCTCTATCATGTATGCGATGCTATGTACCAGACCCGATGTAGCATACTCACTAAGTATAGTGAGTCGGTATCAAGCAGATCCTGGAGAGAGTCACTGGACAGCTGTGAAGAACATTCTCAAGTACTTGCGAAGGACTAGAGACATGTTCTTGGTGTATGGTAATGGAGAACTCCGGGTGGAGTCCTTTACCAATTCCAGCTTCCAAAGTGATAAGGACGTCTCTAAGTCGCACTCGGGATTTGCCTTTACCCTCAATGGAGGGGCTGTATGTTGGAAGAGTTCTAAACAGGATACCATTGCAGACTCGACGATGGAGGCTGAATACATCGCTGCCAACGATGCTGCCAAAGAGGCTGTCTGGATGAAGAAGTTCATCACTGAACTTGGTGTGGTTCCATCCATTGAACATCCAATACCTCTGTATTGCGATAACAATGGAGCTGTGGCTTTGGCCAAGGAACCCAGATCCCATCAGAAATCCAGACATATTCTGAGGCGGTATCACCTGATCAGGGAGATAGTTGATCGCCGGGAGATCGAGGTCAGGAGAGTAGATATGAAGGACAACACTGCGGATCCACTCATGAAGGCCATTCCCCAGATACAGTTTGAGAGATTATTCGGGATCCTAGGTATGAGATACTACAACAGTTGGCCTTAGTGCAAGTGGGAGATTGTTAGTTATGTATATGCCCTAGAGGCCATTGTTGTACATATGATGTATATTATGATGGATGCTTGGATATATACAGAGAGTACTTTCTTGCTCGTCATGATAGTATGCTATTTTGTTTCACTTTATCTTAACATGTTGACTTGTATCGGTTTACTGTCTTACTCTCACATGTTGATAAAGCCCTTTAGGATCTGTACTCGACTACTGGGATTATGATGAGATCATACTAGTGGGGCCATAGTAGTCGATGAGTACATCCTATAACTGTTCCTAGTCGAGGGTATATCGAGACAGGGCATCGATACACCAGAGTAGACTAGCGTATACGCATCTTGACCCATATGATGGACGATGGATGATCCCATATCCATCGGTGTTTGACATCAGAGATGGTGTACGGGTGCTCAGTGGAGACTGGGTACACTGGACGGACTCGCCGAGAACTCCCAGATGGTGATATACCACACGTAAGATGGCAGTTCTCCGGTGACACTGGTACATGGTAGTCTGTAGACCCGAGATCGTCATAGAGTCTTGTGTGATTCCCACTGTGCTTTGATTTCCACCTTACCACGTCCAAGAGGGCATGCAAAACGGTGGCTTTTGGGTACAGTCCCGAATCACATGGAGGCAATGAGCGATAGGAGGGGATTCGTCTCTCCCGGTATAGGGAGTTGATGTTGTGCTGTGTTCGATTGGCTATAACTGGAAGTCCCTGGCCAGGGCTGATATAGAGATATACTGGTAAGTGTTACCAGTAGTTTCTCGACCTGTTATGAGCCTCACATCGACACGACTTATCGGTTACTGGGGTCTGACGTATACCACCCCTTGACTTGATATGCGACATATCAGACGAACAGACCGGACTGTACGGGAGTGTTACTGATTGGATTCACAGGAGAACGGATAGGCTAGCTTGTTGATCTTCTGATCGCTCAATACCTGGGTGGCTGTTACGTTTAGCCGACCGCTTGCAGCTTGTGGGTGTTTGATATGATCATCACCTGCTACCGGCGTATTGACGATTCTTTAGAGTCCTACACAGAGGTTTCTTGGCTCAGGAAAAACGGAGTAGAGGCACATATGTGATATGTGCAGGACCGAGGATAATGCGATATGAGATACCATATTATATTCTCGCGATATTTAGATATGAATCGGGACATCGGATCAAGTGTTGATTCGATGAATCGGTACATGATATATTAGTCGGTTATATTCGATATAGCCGGATCGTCGGATCAAGTGTTGATTCGATGATTTAATGTATAATGATATATATGATATATTGTATTACATTATCTAATATTGGCTCGCTTTATTATTTCATTTTCTCACCGGATTAATACATTGATATATATGCGATATATGTTAATTGTATTATTTTCTTTTGTTGCAAATATATAATATATATGTGATATATATTATTGTGACATGATATGATTTATTATAAAACATGTTTAAGGATGATAATAAGGGATTAGGGTTTGATTAGGGTTAGCTCTTTCTTGCACATTCTAGAAGGATTCTCTTTTGTCTTGGTTAAGATATTATGGTTGATCCTTATCCTTAACCTAACCAAACCCTAACCCTAGTTTATTCTCTACAAAGTTTAAGCCTCTCATCCTTGACCTTGGTTTGATAATCAATCATATATTCTTGACTTCTATTCATAACAAAAGGATTATTCTATTTTCATTTTCTTGATCTTCTTCTCTCTTTGGTTTTTGAAAGAGAGCTCACTAGAAATTCTTTTTGTGATGATTTCTTGTGAGAAAGTGAAAAAGAAAAGATAGCATAATTACTACTCCATCATCCTCATCTAATCTAGCCCATTAGATTAGGGTGTTCATCTCTTTAGAGTGAGAAGATTATAGCAACTTCGACGTAGATCATCGGAGAAGCGGAACACTTCAAGCTAGCATGGATCGTTCGAGTCATGGAGCCTCTCTTGAGTCCGGGAGATCGTGGCTCACGGCGAAGGGACTTCTACTCGGAGCTTGTGAAGCGAAGGAGCGGACTACAAAGGTTGTAATCCCTCACACTTAGGTTTAAAGTTGCTATCTTGCATGTTAAACCCTAATAATCTAGCAAAGATCCCGTCTTTGGGTTGTTCGGCACATCTAAAATTTTATTCGGGCATGTTTGATGCTTTATGAACCTTCACAAGAGTGCCTAGGAACCCTACACCAACTAAATTCCAAATCCCATACCCCAACGGCGAATGATGAGTCGCTTCTGGTACCATATTCCAGTGCAGCGATTCAGACGCCAACAAAGTCCCGAAATGCTTCCGGCCCTACGGTCAGGATCATACATCCTGCAAAACCGTATACAATCCACGGGCGTAAAACGATCCCAATCTCTCTCAAGTCCTACCGGTGAGACCACATTCAAAGTCCCACAAAAAATAAAAATAAAATAAAATAAATGGTATGTCCACAAGCAAAATGGGCACGGATGAAAACCTGAAAGGGCTCCGTGAGTAAAAACAGCAGGACTGCCGGCAAGTTTGTGAAAACCCGAAAGGGCGCAAACTCATGAAAAAGAGATGAAATGCACTCGCAAAGTCCTCTCGACTTTGTGAGGAGAAATTTCCCACGTGAGATCCCTACGACTCACAAAGGAGAAACACACTTGGGAGTCCCCACGACTCCTAAGGAGAAAATACACCTACGAGATCCTTTCGACTCGTAGGGAGAAAATGCTTTTATGGGACCCTTACGGCCCATAAAATTGAAAAGCCTTAGGTGATAGGGATTTAAACCTGTCTCCGAAGCCACCAATTTCCAAATCCTCCCGGGGCAAATGATGAGTTGCTCCTGGCATTATTCCAGTGCAGCGATGCAGATGCTAAACCAAAACCAATTCCCAAATTGCTCCGGATCAGAGCGTCGACCGTCTATGTCGCAAAAACGGCAGTGCGGGCTTCCTACAAATCGGGAACCAAATCGCTCCGGATCAGAGCGTCGACCGTCCATGTCGCAAAAAGGGCAGTGCAGGCTTCCCACAAATCGGGAACCAAATCACTCCGGATCAGAGAGTTGACCGTCCATGTCGCAAAAAGGGCAGTGCAGGCTTCCCACAAATCGGGAACCAGATCACTTCGGGCCAGGGAAAAGTCTACTAGGGACACTCCGTCACGGAGACGCATCAAGTGTCGACCGTCCATGTCGCAAAAAGGGCAGTGCAGGCTTCCCACAAATCGGGAACCAAATCGCTCCGGATCACAGCGTCGACCGTCCATATCGCAAAAAGGGCAGTGCAGGCTTCCCTCCCACAAATCGGGAACCAAATAGTTCCGGATCAGAGCGTCGACCGTCCATGTCGCAAAAAGGGCAGTGCAGGCTTCCCACTGTTCCCCTCCGAATGGCGGCGTCGACTGGGCGTCTCGCCTGAGATTCGGGGCAGATGCTAATTGGTGCTATCCGTCCACCTCTCCGAGGATGCCAAGTTGATTTATGGCACCGTGCATCGAAGGTTTAGACGGATGCATCCGATGTAGCAGACTTCGTCAGATTTCCCCTCGCTTGAAGTTTTTTTTATTGTGGGGACGCTCTTCCCTGCAGGCGCAAGCCCCTGCAGTTAATTACGCTACCGCATCGCGGTAACCACTTTCTCCTTCTCCAGATGGTCACTTCGTGTCGTGTGTGTTTATTTTGTGTTTTGTTGCCCGTGGATTGTTTACGGAGACCGAGTTATGTCGTCGCCCGTAGGGCGTGGATTAGTCCAAATCCGTATTATCTTAGATTTGGGTTTGGGGGTTTGGTTTGAGGATACGTTAGCCATATTTGAGGCTAAGATCAACTCAGACGTTTGTTAAGGATACGTTAGTCTAACTTGAGACTAAGATCAACTTAACGGGATCGTTTAGATCCGACAAAAGAGCATTTGGGCTCCATTGTTCCATTTTAGGGACATAGTGGTCCATTGCATGTATGGTCGTCGGGACCCGTTACCTCTCTGACGGCGTTGAAGGATTACAACGACAGGTGTCAAAGGAGTTCCGAGATGTACCCTTGAACCAAAGTTGATTGGAGGGATTCATAGTCCAGTCTGTTTGAAGGTTTAAGGATACGTTAGCCATATTTGAGGCTAAGATCGACTTAAACGGGATCGTTTAGATCCGGCAAAAGAGCATTTGGGCTCAATTGTTCCAGTTTAGGGACATAGTGGTCCCTCTCCAGTTTAGGGACATAGCGGTCCATGGGTAGTTTAAGGACATTGCGGTCCATGGGTAGTTTAAGGACATTGCGGTCCAATGTTAGTTTTAAGACATCTCGGTCAAGGTTAAGGACGTCGTAGTCCATGGGTTTAAGGACCCCACAATCCGTTGTTAGTTTTAAGACATCTCGGTCAAGGTTAAGGACGTCGTAGTCCATGGGTTTAAGGACCCCACAGTCCGTTGTTAGTTTTAAGACATCTCAGTCAAGGTTAAGGACGTCGTAGTCCATGGGGTTAAAGACCCCACAGTCCGTTGTTAGTTTTAAGACATCTCGGTCAAGGTTAAGGACGTCGTAGTCCATGGGTTTAAAGACCCACAGTCCGTTGTTAGTTTTAAGACATCTCGGTCAAGGTTAAGGACGTCGTAGTCCATAGGTTTAAGGACCCCACAGTCCGTTGTTAGTTTTAAGACATCTCGGTCAAGGTTAAGGACGTCGTAGTCCATGGGTTTAAGGACCCCACAGTCCATATCAATGTGTGGTCATCAGGACCCGTCACCTCTTTGAAGACGTTGAGGGATTACAACGCCAAGTATCAAAGGAGTGAAGAGATGTACCCTGGAACCGGAGTGGATTAAATAGTCTTTGGCCCAATTTGGGATCAAGACCAATTAATTATGTTATGAACCCATTAGCCCGGTTAATTACGAATTGAGGACTTATGGCCAGCTTGGGCTAAGTCCAATCATGTCTGGGACATCGGCCCTCCTGTTGGTCCCTTGAAGGAGAGGCTTTGCTTCTGGCCATTTAGCCAATTGGGCCAATGCCTAGTGTTAAACACTAAAGACCAATCAGTGTTGAACACTGGGAATGGGATTGATAAGTCAGTGTTTAACACTAAAAGATAGTTGGTGTTAAACACCAGCAACAAGGCCTTCAAAATAGTGGTAAACACTAAAACAGATCAGTGTTAAACACTGGCAACAGAAATCTCAAATTAGTGTTGAACACTAAGGTAATCAGTGTTGAACACTGTAAATAAAGTTCTTTGATTAGTGTTGAACACTAAGGCCAAACAGTGTTTTAACACTGGATTCAGGGGTTCCAATTTAGCGTTAGACGCTAAGGAAAGAGGGGTCACGTGGTAGCACGTGAGGGCGCCCTCTCTTCATTTGTTCTGCTGAGAATATCGCATCTTTTGGAGCATCACGTGCCATCACGTGACGGGTGTTTAAATGGAGTATGTTAAAGCCTCTGTCAAGGGTCACGCGGGTCACGTGAGGCACTGCCTCAAAGGGGCTTTTCTGTAGATCTTTTTGGGGATCACGTGATGACACGTGACCCTGCCTCTATGTATGTTGTTTAGGAGATCTGTTAATCCCTTTCAGGAATTAAATTCCTCGTAGGGTTGAACCCTGACAATAATTTCAGAGGAATTAAATTCCTACTTCCCTTTGAAGATTTATATTCTGGAATAGAGTTGGACTCTGAATTTTCTGTAGGAATTAAATTCCTCATATTTGTGAAGAACTGAATAGGGTTAAACCCTAATAAAAGCTTTAAGGAATTAAACTCCCACTCTCTGTTAAAGAATTATTCTGGGGAATGAGATTAAGGGAATTAAATTCCTGTTGTTTTAACAGAACTAAGTTCTTAACTAGGGTTAAACCCTGATTCTTTTCATTCTGAAGGAATTAAATTCCCATAACACAGGGCCAAACCCTAATTTTATTTTAAAGGAATTAAATTCCTATAGTTCTGCGAAAATTAAATTCTCGTGCTTCCATTCCCTCTCTATGCTTTGGATCTGCATGGCAGGATCTCAACCCATTGAGAATTAAATTCTCAACTCAAGGGGAGATGTGCACTTTACAGATCCTCCACCAAAGAGAGAACTATGTCCTTCTGTTTTATATCCGAGTTAAACCCTGTTGAAAATTAAATTCTCTTTTCTTTCAAAAAGCCTTCCCTTTCTTACCTAGGGTTTTCTTTTGCAGAAGATCCAAATTCTTCCAAAGTATCAAGGCTCTCTCTCTTTTCTTCCCTCTGCATATCTCTTCTTTTGTGTGTCTCTTGGCTCCTATTTATAGGAGAAGCAGCCGAGTAAATTGGTTTTTGATGAATCTTTCATTGAGAGATTTGATTTGTATTCACCATTCGTTTTGGACCTTTGGATTATTAGGTGAATTTTATTCACCATTGGATTTTAAATCCAGAGATTCTCCTTTGTTATTTCGGTTAGATTTAAAAGGGAAATCTTTCCAAATTCGAGATTTTCCCATAGATAGATGATATTTAATCACCTTTAAATTTTTAATTTAATCGGTTGCTTTAGAAAGATTTAAGAGGTCTTTCCTCAGAATTTAATTCTGTTAACAGATAGGCTTTGAAAGCTGGTCACGTGTGGCCCCCCTTGGTCACGTGTGGCCACGTGACCCTTGGTCACGTGTGGGCACGTGACCCCCTTGGAACGAGCCCTCTTCTTTCTTTCTGCGCTCTGCTTTCTGGTCGCCGCTTAGCTGTCACGTGCCACCACGTGACCCCTGGTCACGTGTGAGCACGTGACCCTGGTCTGGAGCCTTTTTCTTTATTCAATCAGGGAATTGAGTCTGCCGCTTTTGAGTGTCACGTGCCAACACGTGACCCTGGTCACGTGGGAGCACGTGACCCTTTCTGAAGCCCTTTTCTTCGATGTAGTTGGGAAACTGAATTTGCCTTGCCGATGCTTTTACATGTCACGTGCCAACACGTGACTGCTGGTCACGTGTAAGCACGTGACCATTTTCTGAAGCCTTTTCCGTAAGCTTTCCTGATTTTAAATCAGGAAACAAATGCCCCCACAGCGTTGTTCTCACATGTCCGCACGTAAGTGCAACGCTGTCACCTTTTGTGACCGTTGGATTCCTCTAGGGATTTGGGGAGATGAAACGTTTCCATCACCTCCTATAAATACCCCTGTTTCTTCAGAAGAGCCTTCACTTTGCTCATCTCCTTCTTTTGAGAACTTTTTCCCTTGAGAATTTAATTCTCGCTTCCAGAGCTTAGTTCTCTGTCTTGAAACAATCTTCAGAGTTTAACTCTGTTCGGGTGACCCCTTTTTTCTCAGGTAATGTTCTTGGACAAACAGTGAATTTTCACATTCCTTTGGATTTTAAATTCAAAACAAGGGTTTTTACCCTTTTTCAACAAGGAACCCATTTTTCTTCGAGTTTTTCCATAAGAACAGGAAACCACCTAACCTTCGAACTGTAGATCTCTTAGGGTTTAGATGATCTTTGGGGAGATGATGATGGCGTTTCAACTCCATGGAATTTAATTCCATCCAAAAATATTTCTGGGAATTTAATTCCCTTCTCTTAATAAGGAATTTAATTCCAATGAAGAACTCAGTTTCTTCACACGGAGGCTTCTTGGGGTTTCCTTGTCATTCTATGATTAGTGAAGAAGAAGAGGGTTTGTAATAAATCGTCCTGATTTTTATTTCAGGTATCATGGACGCTCATTTGTATAATCTCAACGAAATCATTTCCTACGGGAATATTCGTGCCCTGGGCCGTAGTCAGAATCAGGAGTTCACCAACGCTCAGTGTGCTGAGATTATGAGCCGCTTTGACGAGTACAACCATCGGCTACTCCCACGTCGCTCTTCTCTTCTGAGGCTCATCGTGCTGGCGATTTGGGAGGCGCTTCCTCTCTTCTGCGCCGGTGTTCCACTCAGGGCATTGGACGTTGCCGAGGATAAGATACATTCGGTATATCTGATGAGTCTGATCTCGAAGAGAAGGCGTGACAACCTCATTGATCTTTTGCACCAGGCGTTTCAGCAGTCGGCCATACTTGCCGCCTACCGGAGGGTGGAGGACATCCGCGAGGACCCCGACGCTTGTGATCGCGAGAGAAAACATACTCGGGCGGTTCGAAATGCTTGGAGGATCTTGGACAAGGTCAAGCTTGAGTTTCTCAATCCGTGCCCCGCGCCTGAGGTCTTGCCGTTGTAATCGTTTTCTTTTCATTTTGTATGAACCTTTTTAAAACATGAATGATAAACTTATCGTGTCCTTTTGTGTTTGCGTGCCCCCCCTTTTTTGAATTTTGTCGTTCATTTTTTTTTGTTGCTGTTGATGTGTTTAGCGTGCAAGGCATTGTTTCACTTCTTAGTACACACCAAGCATGGTGCTCACGTGCCCCACACGTGAGGGGCTTTTTATAGGGCTATTCAATTTTTCATGCCACATTTCTGTGCATGGCATTGGATGCAGAGAAGGCGCCTTGGAAATCGCTCCTTTTCCTGATTTCCAATGTCTTCCCTTTTTTGGGCCTTGGAAGGGTTCCATCATGCAATTTTCTTTCGCGCGCAGCATTTAATACTCCTCTTTATAGTCTTGAGGCCATAGCCTATTTCCTCTTCACAGAGAAATTTATTCCCATATTGACGTGATTTAATTTGGGGAGTAGCTGAGTGCCATGGCCTGCAACTGTCCACACGCTCGTCGACAGCCATGGGAAGTGTCTATCGAGGAGATGATCCCCCGCTTTGCTGCTCGGTTGGTGGATCCACTTCTTACCGACGACGAATGTGACTCAGCAATGTACGAACTCTCGATTCGTAGGGGGTCCCCCCTCCCGATGGGTTCCCTCTGGCTCCGGATGATTCTCACGGCCGTGCTTGCCGACATCCCTCCTCACCCGACAGAGATGACCTTGGTGATGCTTGACGCGGCTGAAGAAAAGCTCGAGGGCTTTCATGAAGCACGCCTGATTACCCAGGCTTTGAAGGATTGCTCAATTCATCTGCTGAGCCAGATAAAGGCCCGGCGAGCCATTATGTCTGCTTTCGCGGACGAACACGGCGCCAATCGATGGGGAGCGACTCCTCGTGAGAACCGTCGCTTTGATGTGCTGGAGAAAGCAGAGAGAGAGATGGAGAATTTTGTCCTCTGCTTCATTAACCCCTGTGCCGTTGATCCCGTGTTTGGTGACCTTTTCTCGTTAGCGTAGAGCATTTTTAAATTAGTCCCTCCTTTTTTATGCTTTATGCCGAACTTCCATGTAGGCTTGGTACTAGTATGTATGTTTCCGCTTACATAAATAAACTTTGTATTCTTCTCATGAGAACTTTCTTTAATTGCAAATGCTATCATCACTTTCCTGCGCATCAGACCTTTTTGGGCATTATGAATGTTCATGCGATTGCAAATGCTATTATTATTTTTTGAATACTCATATGATTGTGAATGCATGCTTGAAATATGTCGGAAATCTTTCTTGTTGCCTTTCACGTCAGGTGACGTGAGCGCGTTTTAGATCGATTATTCCCGTCGACTGGAAGCCCATTTATACGGTCTTGTAAATTTCTTATTTCCAAGGCTGCGGTCATGAAAGCGAGCTTACGTGGCCTGATAGAGCGACACGTAGCGAACATATTGTTGTGCGAGAAAAGGGCTCGGCTGTAAATTTTCGGAGAAGGAGCTAGCTTCTAAGGCGCTGAGCGAGCTTCGTGCCACTCTTATCGCCAAGGCCAACAAAGCGTATGAACTCTGGCGGGTGCTTCAGGAGTCCATCAAAGAGGTGGTGGCTCTCGACAAAGCTGCCGCGTTCACTCGTGAAAGGGTCGAGGCTCATAAAGCCACCGAGAAAGAGCTCGAGGCTCGGCTTGCTTCGTATCATGCTCAGCAAGCTCAGGCGGAGGCTCGTCTTCTGGAGATCTTGCGTCATGAAGCCGTGGCTCAGCAACAAAACGATGTGCTGGTAAAATTACTACACCGCCCGCCAGCTTGAGGACTTGTATCTTTTCCCCCTTTTTTTTGTACATACTCATGGATGAGAGTATCTTTCTTTTTTGTTTCTTTCATGAATTGTACTTTGTATCCATTTTGGTTTATGAATAAAAGATACATTTTTTCTTCTCAATGGTGTGTCCCCTTTTTATTGAATGTATTCTGCGGATATTCTATCTTGATCTCCTTGCAGGACAGCGATGACTCAGGATTCAGGGTTAAGATCTGCTTCCTAAGACTTTTGCATTTTATGAGCCACGAGGGTCTCATAAAGAGTTTTTCTCCCTACAGGTCGAGAGGATCCCATAGGTGTAAGTTCTTCTTAAGAATCATGAGGATTCTTAAGCGGGTTTTCCCTTGAGAGTCGTAAGGATCCTACAAGAGAGTTTTTCTTCCTTACAGGTCGTGAGGACCTGCAAGTGTTGGATGTGGTCACCCTTATCCGTGTTTCGCGGGGCCAGGGGGCTGCTCCAGGTATCGTAGTTTAAAGACGTCGCGGTCAAGGTTAAGGACCTCATAGTCCGTGGATTTAAGGACTCCACAGTCCGATGTTAGTTTTAAGACATCACGGTCAAGGTTAAGGACCTCATAGTCCGTGGATTTAGGGACTCCCCAGTCCGATGTTAGTTTTAAGACATCACGGTCAAGGTTAAGGACCTCATAGTCCATGGATTTAGGGACTCCACAGTCCGATGTTTGGTTGCAGGGACCCGTCACCTCTTTGAAGACGTTGAGGAATTACAACGCCAGGTATCAAAGGAGTAAAGAGATGTACCCTTAAACCAAGGTAGAATTCGTAGGGAATCGGGGTGGTTGATCGTTAGTTTTAAGACATCACGGTCGAGGTTAAGGACATCATAGTCCGTGGATTTTAAGGACTCCACGGTCCGGTATTTGCTCTGGATGCTTCACACGGGTTCACTGCCGTGCTTGGCGAGGACCAGGCTCCGCTCTGGGCGTTTTCCGCGGGGTCAAAGAGTGACGCTATCCGCGTTCCACGTAACCAGGAATTTTGCACTAGATGCTTCACACGGGTTCACTGCCGTGCTCGGCGAGGACTAGGCTCCGCTCTGGATGCTTCACACGGGTTCACTGCCGTGCTCTGCGAGGACCAGGATCCGCTCTGGACGTTTTCCACGGGGTCAAAAAGTGACGTTATCCGCGTTCCATGTAACCAGGAATTTTGCACTAGATGCTTCACACGGGTTCACTGCCGTGCTTGGCGAGGACTAGGCTCCGCTCTGGATGCTTCACACGGGTTCACTGTCGTGCTCTGCGAGGACCAGGATCCGCTCTGGATGTTTTCCACGGGGTCAAAGAGTGACGTTATCCGCGTTCCACGTAACCAGTAATTTTGCACTAGATGCTTCACACGGGTTCACTGCCGTGCTCGGCGAGGACTAGGCTCCGCTCTGGATGCTTCACACGGGTTCACTGCCGTGCTCTGCGAGGACCAGGATCCGCTCTGGACGTTTTCCATGGGGTCAAAGAGTGACGTTATCCGCGTTCCACGTAACTAGGAATTTTGCACTAGATGCTTCACACAGGTTCACTGCCGTGCTCGGCGAGGACTAGGCTCCGCTCTGAATGCTTCACACGGGTTCACTGCCGTGCTCTGCGAAGACCAGGATCCGCTCTGGACGTTTTCCACGGGGTCAAAGAGTGACGTTATCCGCGTTCCACGTAACCAGGAATTTTGCACTAGATGCTTCACACGGGTTCACTGCCGTGCTTGGTGAGGACTAGGCTTCGCTCTGGATGCTTCACACGGGTTCACTGCCGTGCTCTGCGAGGACCAGGATCCGCTCTGGACGTTTTCCATGGGGTCAAAGAGTGACGTTATCCGCGTTCCACGTAATCAGGAATTTTGCTAATTGTATCCGCATTTCACGGGATGGAGGTTTGACTGTTGGCGATATGTATACCACCGAGCCATGGAACTGGGAGTTGTCGCTGTTCCGCTTAGCTTGAAGTTGTGTCCGTCGTTACGAGACGAGTGTTGGGCTGATCTCTAGGTCATTTATTCTCTACTCGCTTCTTTTTATTGGCCCTATCATTTTGACTATTTTTCATGCATACATTTTTACTTGCTGCTTTTTTATTGCAAGTTGCCCCATCATTTCGGCTATTTTGTAGGCATGTGTGGCTTGCTAGCTTTTTCGCCGCAAGTTTGGATTTTAGACACCGATTTCGGCATCAGCGCCGCTGCAACTGGAATGTCGCCAGGAGCGAATCATCATTTGCCTCTGTCGATGTTGAACAAAGGTGGCTTAGCAAACAGGGTTAAGGGTCCCGTCGACCAAGGCTTTTGACTTCATGAGCCGTAAGGGTCTCACAAAGGTATTTCTCCCTACAAGTCGTGAGGATCTTGTAGGTATATTTTCTCCCTAGGGATCGTGAGGATTCCTAAGTGTATGTTTCTCTGCAAGTCGTAAGGATCCTGCAAGAGGGCTTTCTCCTTATGGGTCGAGAGGACCTACAAGGGTTGCTCATCATATGGACATATCCTTAGTCACGGGTGGGACTTTGCAGGGGAAATGTTTATTCGTGCCCGTGGATTGTATACAAGGGTCGGTATTGAGCCTCTTGTAGGGCAATATCGAAGGTTGTGGGGGATTTGCTTAAGAACAGGTTTAGGTTTCTGTAGCTTAAGACTTTCAAATCTCATGAGCCGTGAGGGTCCCATAAGAGAATTCTCCTTACGAGTCGTGGGGATCTCGCAAGTGTATTTTCTCCTTAGGAATCGTGGGGATCCCTAAGTGTGTCGTTCCCTTGTGAGTCGTAAGGATCCCACGCGGGTGATTTCTCCTTACAAGGTCGAGAGGACCCTATAAGTATCTTTTAACGAGGTTGCGCCCTTTCGGGTTTTCACAAACACTCGCCGGTAGTCCTGCTATTTTTACTCACGGAGCCCTTTCGGGTTTTCATCCGTGCCCATTTTGCTTATGGACATACCGTTTTTTTTATTCTTTTTATTTTTATATATATTTTTCTTTTTCTCCCCTTTTTTATTCATCTCGTCAGCCTAAGGATGCTGCGGTAGTAGTTTAGGGACGTTTCGGTCCGTCGTTAGTTTGAGGACATTTCGGTCCGTCGATAGTTTAAGGACGTTTCGGTCCGTCGATAGTTTAAGGACGTTTCGGTCCGTCGTTAGTTTAAGGACGTTTCGGTCCGGTATTAGTTTAAGGACATTTCGGTCCGTTATTAGTTTAAGGACATTTCGGTCCGTTATTAAGGGGAAGGTCGGCTACTGCTTATAAGGTCTGAGCTTAGGAAGACAGCGAGCGGACATAGTCGTCGTCATCTATCATTGACCCAGGCTGTGGCTCATTAAGCATAGTATTTCTTTAAGAAGCGGCCGTTTATTGGCCTGAAAGGCCTTCCACCGTGCATGTCCATGAGTAGATAGGCTCCACCCTGGTAGACCTTGTCTATAATGTACGGGCCTTCATAGTTCGGCTTAAATTTTCCCCGCTTGGCACGATTGGGGATCATAGGTCTTTTGACTATTAGTACGAGTTCGCCATGGCGGAATGTCCTCGGCCTGGTCAATCTTTCGTATGAGCGCGTCATCTTTGCTTTGTAGGCCTCTAGATTTTGTTGCACTATGAGCCGGGTTTCATCGAGGGCATCGAGCTCCTCAAGCCGAAGGTGAGCATTTTCTTCGACCGTCAGCTCGTAGTGGACTGCCACTCGTAGAGAGGGTAACTCTATCTCGAGGGGGAGCACAGCTTCCGTCCCAAATACCAACGCGTACGGCGTTGTGTTCGTGGCTGTCTTGAATGTAGTTCGATAGGCCCAAAGGGCCTCTTGCAGCCTCTCGTGCCAGTCTTTCTTATTTCGGGACACCGTCTTTTTTATGATCTTTGTCAAGGTCTTATTGAAGGCCTCGGCCAGACCGTTAGCTCGTGGATTGTAAACTGAAGAATATCTCCAGTCTATATTGTGCTGCTGCGCGAAGCGGCTAATCTTATGGCTTCTGTAGGCTGGCCCGTTATCGGAGATAATCCGCCGTGGGGTTCCAAACCGATAGATGACGTGCGTCTTGAAGAAGTGGAGGATATTCTCCGTCTTCACTTCCCTCAGCGGTACTGCTTCTGCCCATTTGGAGAAGTAATCAGTTGTCGCCAGGATGAAACGATGTCCCCGGGACGATGCTGGCTCGATGGGGCCGACTATGTCAGTCCCCCACATTTCGAATGGCCAGCTAGCCACCGTTGGGTGTAGTGGATTCGGATGTTGGTGGATAAAGTCTCCATGAATCTGGCATGAGTGGCATTGCTTCGCATACTCGAGGCAGTCTTGGACCATCGTGGGCCAATAATAACCCATTCGTTTGATCTTCAATTTCATCTTCGGGCCTGCTTGGTGAGAACTGCAGAGTCCGTCGTGAACTTCCTGAACGACTCTTTCTGCTTCGTCAGGTCCTAAGCATCTCAGCCACAGAGAATCAAACGATCTTTTGTATAGAGTGTCGTTGACAAAAGCGAAAAATAGAGCTCGTTTCATGAGCTGATGTCTTGAGGACGCTTCTTCGGGCATTCGGTGGGACTTGAAGTAGTCTATGAAGACTTCCCTCCAGTCCTCGGCCTTCTTGTAACACCCAAGCCCAATACTACTATTTCTGTTACTGGTTGAGTGTTAGATATTACTCATTTCATTTATCTTGCTTGTTTGGGTCTTACTGCAAAATTGTATCTAGCAAAGTCATTTCTGCATATAACAAATTTTAGCACCTAAAATAAAATTAAAAATATCTATCTTGGCCTACTCGTCACCCCTAGCCGCGTGGTAACGTCCGTGCGTCGAGTTCTCGTTCCGTTCGGTGAAACGGGCGAGTTTGGACGACTACGCGCGCGTACAGGTGGCCGACTTGGGGGTATGCTTTTTAATCATAAAACATTTCATTTTAAAATTTGGAACCCTCTTAAAATCCTATTATTTAAATTTCAAATCTTTGGACGCGACCCGGACGCGATTTGAAAATGTTTCATTTAGCGCCAAAATCCTGAATTAATAAAATATTAAGCCATAATATATTCATAGAGCTTACTGTTAACTTAAATATTTAAAAATCTTTTAATATTCGTTTTTAACCCCCCACGAATCTTTTCCCAGCCTATCACATTGGCTAAAATCCAGTGGGCCCCCTCCATTAACCCTCTCTCTCTTTCTCTCTCCATCTCTCTCTCTCTCTCTAATTTCTTTACCTCCCTCTCTCTCTTCCCTATATTTATATATACCCTGCAACCTTTTCCTTCATGAAAAAAAAACAGAACCCATCGCGAGAACCATCAACCCTAGCCCTAGCCACCGTGCCCGTCGCCGCCGCAGCCCCAACGCCGACGCCACCACCACCATCACCCTCGCCTCTTCGCCCTCGTCGCAGCCACTGCACCTTCTTCCCCCTCTTCCCTCTTTCCCGAGCGCCTGCGCGCCGCCTGCACGCGACCTGCACACCGCCTACACCTCGTCGGATCGCCGCCGGCGATCTCGATCCGCCCCCGACCTCGCTAGCACCCCCTCGGTGAGCTTCTCATCCTCCATCTTCTCCTTTCTTCTTCTTCCTTCTCTGATTAAGGTTTCTTGATCTGGAAATGTTTCCGCCGTCGCTGCAGGTACCCGCCAGAGCTCCGTCGCCGTGGTCGGCGATCACCACCCGTCCCACAGATCCTCGTGAGCGGTCCCTTCTCCATCCTCCTTCCCTTCCTCTTTGTTTTCTTTCTATTCTTGTTGCAATTCTTGTTTGTCGCTGTTTTGCATCTAGCCGGAATCCGGCCGTACCGACGACTTGATCCGACGTTCCAGCAAGGTACCCGGTCCGCGTGGTCCCATTATTCGTTGTTTGGGTTCAATCCGTGAACCGTGCATCCGTCGCGTGTTTCCCCGCCGACGTTACGTTCCGTTTTTCCCGGTTCGCGACCCGTCGAGGCAAGTATCACTTGCTACATGCTATACTATACAATTATATATGTTTTGACTCATTAAACCTGCAAACTTAACTCGGTATAGTTATTTTCTCATTTGATTGCAATATGACATATATCATTTTACAGCTAACATAGAAATTACAATTTGCCACTTTTAACCTAAGAACCAAGTTTACCTGTTAATCACATTTTACCGTTTAGTAGATTGTAGCACTTTCCCACATAGTGCTTTTACATTCGGATATTGCATTCAAAGGCTTGATAACTGTATTGCACCATCACTTAAACTGTTGCACTGCTAAGGGGTGCTCAAAACCTGTTACTATAATAAAACAGCTGCACTATATTAATGCACTATGGTGATTGAATGAACTGCTCATTGTTGTTTAATTTATTGCTTATTTCCTGCTGTTAATCCCCTGTTCGATTATATATCTGTTGTGAGCACACCCACGATATTGTTACATCTTGACTTGACTTGGTTACACATGATATATATTGATACACCTGACATGGTACCGTTTACTGTTGACTTGACCTGAGGTACCATGACCTGACCTGTTACCTGATCTCGTGCCTAATGCCAACAAACCCGACATGTAGTCCTCATGGACCATTCCTGTTGTCTATCCAGACGAAACCTGCTGTTACCTGATCCTTTGTTGGCATTAGTTCTTGATTACTGAATACCTGACCTGACACATATAACTTGGGGGTATGGGGAAATCAAAAGTGTAAACTAAAGTGTAACTTAAAAGGGTATTACTTGATCCGTGGTCCCGGGGGGTAACGGGACAGAGCCATTCGTGACTCTTACATTTTCCTGATCCGTGGTCCCGGGGGGCAACGGGACAGAACCACTATTGGTTCCCATATTCCTGATCCGTGGTCCCGGGGGGTAACGGGACATATCCTTTGAGTTACATGGAGGATTACTCGAATTGATTTCAAAGACTTTAGAATAGAAAACCTGATAGAACAGTTTAGTTACCCACTGCACACTACCCTGCACTGCTTGTTTCATACTATTGCTTTATTCATGTTTATTTCTGCATTGCCTGTTACACTGTTCATATTATATTACTGGTTGACATGACGCGCCGACGTCTGGGTTTTGCATGGCCCAGATTCTTTACCACTGTCGCTGTCCGAGCAGGAGTATTTCAGCCAGCAGGCTGATTTGTGAGTTCTGTAGTGGTTAGTTTTATTTCCTGCATTCTTATTTCCAGATGTGAGCCCGCATTATGGGACATACTTTTCTATTATTGTATTGGATCATTTGCTTCCGCATTTATTTATCATTGACTCTTGTTATTCTGGATTGTGGACATGTGTTAGATAATTTTATCTTGTTCTTGATATCTCTACAGCCGTAATGTGACTGTGGGTGGATACTTCCTACCCACAGGTAGCATGGTTGGCTATGTCACGTGCCCAATCTTGCGTACTCTGGGAAGCGGGGCGTGACATGGTTCTTTTGGTATCAGAGACATAGGTTAGTTGGGTTGATTCCTTTGTAGTTGGGTATTGTACCCAATACACGAATCAGAATACCCGTGTTTAGGAAACATGTCCTACCACCTTGACCGTTTTACCATTCTTGAATCACATTCTTCCTGATTATATCGACGTGCAAACTTACTTTGCATGTCGAATCGAATCCCTGACCTCTTGTTATCCCTAGGACTTAGGCGACTTGAGTGGAGTTAAGTAATTATGGCTATGATACCGCGGCATAGTTACAATGCAGCACTCTATTTAAGTATCTTAGAGTTCTAGCCTTGATCTATATATCAAATCTATCATCATGCTAATGTTGGGTGTTTTTGATTTCAGGAATATGGCAGATAAGAATTTCAAGACGTATCAGAGGCGCGTGGACGAAGCCGCCATGTTGGGAGTAATACGAGGAATGCTGGAAAATCAGAAGAGGCATACTGAGCTGATCCAGCAGCAAGCAGATTCGTTTCAGGAGGGTTTGCAGGCCATTCGGCAGTCTGTAAACAACGCTGGAGCTAAACCAGTTGACCGAGTAGGGACCGTAGCAGATTTCAGACGTTTGGGTCCGTCTACATTTACTGGTTTGGAGGAGCCGTTGCCAGCCGAGCAGTGGCTAGTCGTCACGGAGAATTTGCTGATTGCGGCACAAATTCCAGAGGACAAAAGAGTTGATGTGGTGCGCATTCAGCTAGTGGACTACGCCCGAGAGTGGTGGCTTGTGGAAGAGACCCGCTTGCCCAAGCCGATCAAATGGGCGGATTTTTCTAAGAGTTTCCTGGAGAAGTTCTTCCCGCGAACTGCACGGGAGGAAATAGAAGAGAAGTTTATTAGGCTGAGGCAGAATGGAGCACCCGTGGATGTGCATGCAGCGGAATGGACGAGACTCAACAGATTCGCTGGACCTTTAGTTGCCAACGATGCAGACAGGGCACGGAGGTTCATGCGCAGCTTGGATGTGGACATCCAGAGGCAGATTGTCTCCCTGGGTTTAACCACTTTCTCACAGGTTCTTACGGCAGCTCGGGAACAGCAGAGTTTATCTGGGATGAAAGGGAGCTTGCAGCAGACAGCAGTTGCGGCAAGGAAGCCCGCATTTGTACCTAACAGAGCTCATGGTCGCAGAGGTATTCCAGTGGACCGTCGAGGTGTAGCACCCATGAAGAAGCCTGTGATCGTTGATCGAAGAAAGAGCATGATTTGTGACTACTTCCGTTTACCTGGGCACGTGCAGAAGGATTGTCGAAGGAAGCTGGGACTTTGTTTGGTTTGTGGAGCGGCTGATCACGCAGTTGGTGCCTGTCCGTCGAAGCTTCGTACGAAGGATGATTTTCAGAAGCCTCCGCAGAAACCGTTCCAAGGGCAGAAACAGCTGACTCAAGGACCTAATCAGGCTCGAGCTTTTACCTTGACTGCTGAGGAAGCTAAGGCATCAGGAGAAGTGGTTTCAGGTATTCTACTCGTTCATGGTTTTCCCGCAATGGCATTATTTGATTCTGGTGCATCCCATTGTTTTATGTCATCCAAGTTTATAACTACACACTCGATTGCCTGCACGACCCTGTCTAGTTTCTGGGACATACACACTGGGAATGGGAAAATTGTATATAGTAGGGAGTGTAAAGACTGTACAGTTGTGGTGTGCGGACGGGAGCTTTTTGCAGATTTCTTGGTGATTGATACGGGCAGCTATGAAGTTGTCTTGGGAATGGATTTTCTTGGCACTTTCCACGCCCACATTGACTGTAGGGCAAGGAAAGTAATTTTCCAGATTCCCGGACATCCTGAGTTTACCTTCACTGGAGGAAGCAGTTCTGTCGGGCCAGTCGAGTTTAGGGCTAGGCCGACAAACAATGTTCTTGCAGCTATAGAGTTGATAGTAGTGAAGAGCCGGCGGTTGTTCGCGATTTTATGGATGTGTTTGAAGATATATCGGGTTTACCGCCGAAGCGAGACGTGGAGTTCGCGATTGACCTTATTTCTGGTGCAGCGCCAGTATCTAAAGCGTATTATCCAATGGCACCAGTAGAGTTAGAAGAAGTTAAGAAACAAGTTGCTGAATTGCTTGAGAAGGGTTGGATTCGAAGCAGCAACTCGCCTTGGGGAGCTCCAGTCCTTCTAGTAAAGAAGAAGGATGGCACGAGAAGGATGTGCATCGACTATCGAGAATTAAACTGGGTAACTATCAAGAACAAGTACCCGATCCCTCGCATTGGAGAACTTTTTGAGCAGCTTAGTGGCGCGAGGGTATTCTCAAAGCTGGATTTGCGATCCGGATATCATCAGGTCCGAGTGAAAGCAGAAGATATTTGCAAGACGGCGTTTCGAACTCGGTATGGACATTACGAGTATCTAGTGATGCCCTTCGGAGTAACGAATGCGCCGGCAGTATTCATGGACTTGATGGACCAAATCTTTTCACCGTTCTTGGACCAGTTTATTATGGTATTCATTGACGATATTCTTGTTTACTTGAAGAGTTTTGAGGAGCATGCTGAGCACTTGAAGATCGCACTGCAGACATTGAGACAGGAGAAATTGTATGCGAAGATGAGTAAGTGCGAATTTTGGCTGGAAGAAGTGAAGTTTCTGGGGCATTTTGTGTCGGGCGATGGAATCGCCGTCGATCCTGAAAAGATTGCAGCAGTTCGAGATTGGCCGATTCCAAAGAATGTAGCTGAGATAAGAAGTTTCCTTGGATTAGCCGGGTACTACAGGAGATTTGTGGAGAACTTCGCTCGTCTGGCAGAACCGTTGACCAAGCTTACGCGCAAGGAGGTACCTTTTGTATGGACGGATAAATGTGCGTTAGCTTTTGAGACGTTGAAGCAGAAGTTGATAACCGCCCCTATCCTGACCGTACCAGACAATTCCGGAGGACTGGTGATTCATAGCGACGCATCTGGGAAAGGATTGAGATGTGTTTTGATGCAGCATGGGAAGGTCGTAGCATACGCGTCAAGACAACTGAAGACCCATGAGAAGAATTACCCAACTCATGACTTGGAGCTTGCGGCTGTGATCTTCGCTTTGAAAATTTGGAGACACTACCTTTTGGGTGAGAGAGTCGAAGTTTTTACGGATCACAAGAGTTTGAAGTATGTGTTCACTCAGAAGGAGTTGAACATGAGGCAGCGTAGATGGTTGGAGCTGATGGCCGACTACGACCTTGATCTTAAGTACCATCCGGGAAAAGTTAACGTCGTGCCGGATGCGCTTAGTCGGTTACCAGCAATTCAGGTGTTAACTACACAGAGGGAGATCATTGCAGATTTTCGAAGATTTGACTTGGAAGTTGTGCCACCACATTCTACGGGACAGTTGATGCAGTTGCAAGTACAGTCGTCCTTGGTTGAGAAGATTAAAGCAGCTTAATCGCGGGATCCTAGACTGCAAAGGTTTCGAGAGCAGGTTGAGGCTGGACTACGAATAGATGTACTGGTCCACGAAGATGGTTCGTTGAGGTATGGTAGCCGTTTGTGTGTGCCAAAGGGAGATGTTCGTGAAGAGCTTATGAAGGAGGCACACAGTTCAGCTTACTCTGTACATCCTGGAGGCACAAAGATGTACCGTGATATTCGACAGCATTTCTGGTGGGAAGGCATGAAACGGGAGATTGCTAGCTTCGTGGCTAAGTGCTTGGTATGTCAGCAAGTCAAGGCTGAACACCAAAGGGTTGCTGGTTTGTTGCAACCACTTCCGATTCCTCAGTGGAAGTGGGAACATATAACCATGGATTTCGTGACGGCTTTACCGTGGAGTCCAAAGGGCAACAATGCAGTATGGGTGATTGTCGATCGGTTGACCAAGGCAGCTCACTTTATACCTTTCCGGGTTGGTCAATCAACAGAGACTTTGGCAGAACGGTACATGCAGGAGATTGTAAGATTGCATGGCGTACCGGTGAGCATCGTGTCCGATCGGGACACTCGGTTCTTATCACACTTCTGGAGGAGTTTACAGGAAAGTTTGGGGACTCGATTGAAGTTTAGCACAGCTTATCATCCTCAAACCGATGGTCAGTCGGAGAGAACGATCCAAACTCTTGAAGACATGTTGAGAGCATGCATGTTGGACTTCAAGGGTTCATGGGAGGATCATCTACACTTGGTGGAGTTTTCTTACAACAACAGTTTTCAGGCAACTATTCAGATGGCTCCGTTTGAAGCTTTGTATGGTCGTAAGTGCCGTTCACCTATTTATTGGGATGATGTTGGTGAACGAAGATTACTGGGACCAGATTTGGTGGTACAGACAGTCGAGAAGGTGAATACAATCAGGAAGCATATGAAGGCAGCTCAAGACAGACAGAAAAGTTGGGCTGACACGTCAAGGAGACCTCTAGAGTTCGCCGTGGGTGATTTGGTATTCTTGAAGATATCACCGACTAGAGGGGTGATTCGTTTTAGGAGTCGAGGGAAGCTTAGTCCTCGATTCGTTGGACCCTTCGAGATTTTGGAGCGCGTTGGAGAGGTAGCGTACCGTTTGGCGTTACCGCAATCCTTGGCAGGTATGCACGATGTGTTTCATGTATCTCAACTACGAAGGTATGTTCGAGATGAAACACACGTCTTGGATCATTCAGAGTTAACTGTACGGGAAGACCTAACTTTTGAGGAGCGACCGGTTGAAATCATGGATCGAAGGGAAAAGGTTCTTAAGAACAAGGTTATCCCCCTTATGCTAGTTTCTTGGGGTAATCGATCGCATGGAGAGTCTACGTGGGAGCGAGAAGACGAGATCCGACAGAAGTTTCCTCACCTTTTCCTGTAGTTTTCTATCTTGTATTCTTGGAATTTCGAGGACAAAATTCTTTTTGTAGTTGGGTATAATGTAACACCCAAGCCCAATACTACTATTTCTGTTACTGGTTGAGTGTTAGATATTACTCATTTCATTTATCTTGCTTGTTTGGGTCTTACTGCAAAATTGTATCTGGCAAAGTCATTTCTGCATATAACAAATTTTAGCACCTAAAATAAAATTAAAAATATCTATCTTGGCCTACTCGTCACCCCTAGCCGCGTGGTAACGTCCGTGCGTCGAGTTCTCGTTCCGTTCGGTGAAACGGGCGAGTTTGGACGACTACGCGCGCGTACAGGTGGCTGACTTGGGGGTATGCTTTTTAATCATAAAACATTTCATTTTAAAATTTGGAACCCGCTTAAAATCCAATTATTTAAATTTCAAATCTTTGGACCCGACCCGAGCGCGATTTGAAAATGTTTCATTTAGTGCCAAAATCCTAAATTAATAAAATATTAAACCATAATATATTCATAGAGCTTACTGTTAACTTAAATATTTAAAAATCTTTTAATATTCGTTTTTAACCCCCCACGAATCTTTTCCCAGCCTATCACATTGGCTAAAATTCAGTGGGCCCCCTCCATTATCCCTCTCTCTCTCTTTCTCTCTCCATCTCTCTCTCTCTTTCTCTCTCCATCTCTCTCTCTCTCTCTAATCTCTTTACCTCCCTCTCTCTCTTCCCTATATTTATATATACCCTGCAACCTTTTCCTTCATGAAAAAAAAACAGAACCCATCGCGAGAACCATCAACCCTAGCCCTAGCCACCGTGCCCGTCGCCGCCGCAGCCCCAACGCCGACGCCACCACCACCATCACCCTCGCCTCTTCGCCCTCGTCGGAGCCACTGCACCTTCTTCCCCCTCTTCCTTCTTTCCCGAGCGCCTGCGCGCCGCCTGCACACGACCTACACACCGCCTACACCTCGTCGGATCGCCGCCGACGATCTCGATCCGCCCTGACCTCGCTAGCACCCCCTCGGTGAGCTTCTCATCCTCCATCTTCTCCTTTCTTCTTCTTCCTTCTCTGATTAAGGTTTCTTGATCTGGAAATGTTTCCGCCGTCGCTGCAGGTATCCGCCGGAGCTCCGTCGCCGTGGTCGGCGATCACCACCCGTCCCACAGATCCTTGTGAGCGGTCCCTTCTTCATCCTCCTTCCCTTCCTCTTTGTTTTCTTTCTATTCTTGTTGCAATTCTTGTTTGTCGCTGTTTTGCATCTCGCCGGAATCCGGCCGTACCGACGAATTGATCCGACGTTCTAGCAAGGTACCCGGTCCGCGTGGTCCCATTGTTCGTTGTTTGGGTTCAATCCGTGAACCGTGCGTCCGTCGCGTGTTTCCCCGCCGACGTTACGTTCCGTTTTTCCCGGTTCGCGACCCGTCAAGGCAAGTATCACTTGCTACATGCTATACTATACAATTATATATGTTTTGACTCATTAAACCTGCAAACTTAACTCGGTATAGTTATTTTCTCATTTGATTGCAATATGACATATATCATTTTACAGCTAACATAGAAATTACAATTTGCCACTTTTAACCTAAGAACCAAGTTTACCTGTTAATCACATTTTACCGTTTAGTAGATTGTAGCACTTTCCCACATAGTGCTTTTACATTCGGATATTGCATTCAAAGGCTTGATAACTGTATTGCACCATCACTTAAACTGTTGCACTGCTAAGGGGTGCTCAAAACCTGTTACTATAATAAAACAGCTGCACTATATTAATGCACTATGGTGATTGAATGAACTGCTCATTGTTGTTTAATTTATTGCTTATTTCCTGCTGTTAATCCCCTGTTCGATTATATATCTGTTGTGAGCACACCCACGATATTGTTACATCTTGACTTGACTTGGTTACACATGATATATATTGATACACCTGACATGGTACCGTTTACTGTTGACTTGACCTGAGGTACCATGACCTGACCTGTTACCTGATCTCGTGCCTAATGCCAACAAACCCGACATGTAGTCCTCATGGACCATTCCTGTTGTCTATCCAGACGAAACCTGCTGTTACCTGATCCTGTGTTGGCATTAGTTCTTGATTACTGAATACCTGACCTGACACATATAACTTGGGGGTATGGGAAAATCAAAAGTGTAAACTAAAGTGTAACTTAAAAGGGTATTACTTGATCCGTGGTCCGGGGGGGTAACGGGACAGAGCCATTCGTGACTCTTACATTTTCCTGATCCGTGGTCCCGGGGGGCAACGGGACAGAACCACTATTGGTTCCCATATTCCTGATCCGTGGTCCCGGGGGGTAACGGTACATATCCTTTGAGTTACATGGAGGATTACTCGAATTGATTTCAAAGACTTTAGAATAGAAAACCTGATAGAACAGTTTAGTTACCCACTGCACACTACCCTGCACTGCTTGTTTCATACTATTGCTTTATTCATGTTTATTTCTGCATTGCCTGTTACACTGTTCATATTATATTACTGGTTGACATGACGCGCCGACGTCTGGGTTTTGCATGGCCCAGATTCTTTACCACTGTCGCTGTCCGAGCAGGAGTACTTCAGCCAGCAGGCTGATTTGTGAGTTCTGTAGTGGTTAGTTTTATTTCCTGCATTCTTATTTCCAGATGTGAGCCCGCATTATGGGACATACTTTTCTATTATTGTATTGGATCATTTGCTTCCGCATTTATTTATCATTGACTCTTGTTATTCTGGATTGTGGACATGTGTTAGATAATTTTATCTTGTTCTTGATATCTCTACAGCCGTAATGTGACTGTGGGTGGATACTTCCTACCCACAGGTAGCATGGTTGGCTATGTCACGTGCCCAATCTTGCGTACTCTGGGAAGCGGGGCGTGACACTTCTCATGGTCTTTTATTTGTAGGGTCGTCTGCTCAGTCGCCCCCTTTTCTTCGTATAATTCCGGAGATATTTCTGCGGGGGCGAGCACTCGACGGCTTTGTACCACGATTCTGACGTCATCGAGGTTCTCGTCAGCCAGTTCTTTAGCGAGTTTAGCTAACGCGTCTGCTTTGCTATTTTCCGCACGTGGTATACTTTCCAAAGTGTAGGAGGGAATTTGGGTTAATAGTTGTTGCACCTTTTCGCCGTATTTCACCAACTCCGGTTTGCACGTTTGGTAGTCACCATTTACTTGACTAACGACCAGTTGAGAATCCCCGTATATAAGGAGGTCTTCAATTCCCATGTCAATGGCGATCTCGAGGCCCGCTATCAAAGCTTCGTATTCGGCTTCATTGTTCGTCCTCGATTCCGTTAAGGAGAAAGCAAAGCGCATTATCCCTCCTTGTGGGGTTACGAAGATAAGGCCTACTCCCGATTTGATTATGGGGGTACATTGTTTGCGCTTCTTCATGGAAGATGCCCCGTCAAAATAGAGTTCCCATCGGGTATCACCGCCGCCGATCGCATCAAATGCATGTTCGTCCGGCAAATCGCAGTTCAGAGGAGAACCGGCAGGTTCTGGATGCTCAGCGAGGAAGTCGGCAATGGCCTGGCCTTTCACTGCCTTAAGAGGTCGATACGTTATCGAGAACTCCATCAAGAGTAGAGCCCATTTAGCGAGTCGACCCGTCAATATAGCCTTTGACATCAAATATTTAAGAGGGTCCACCTTCGAGATGAGACGGACTTCGTGCGCCAACGCATAGTGCCTGAGTTTTGTTATCGCGAAGATAAACGCCAAGCAGTGTTTTTCAATGGGAGAGTAGTTGTTTTCCGCCCCCAGCAGAACTCGACTTAAGTAGTAGAGTGCTCTCTCTTTCCCTTGATCGTTCTCTTGTGCCCATAATGCACCTAAGGAACCTTCGAGGGCGGTTGTATAAAGAATGAGGGGTTTTCCCTTGACCGGCGCAGCCAACACCGGAGGGTTCTGCAGGTACTGCTTGATCTCGTCTAGTGCACCTCGGCATTTGTGATCCCAAACGAATGGAGTTCCCTTCTTCATCAGGTGGCTGTAAGGACGGCATTTGCCTGAAAGATTGGCGATAAACCGCCGGATGTATGCGAGCTTCCCTTGGAGAGACCGCAACTGTTTGAGGGTTCTTGGCGGAGGCATTTCCATGATCGCCTTGATCTTAGATGGATCTATTTCGATACCTCGGTGTCGGATGATGAATCCCAGGAATTTACCCGAGGAGACTCCAAACGCGCATTTGAGGGGATTCATCTTCAAATTATATTGCCGAAGGCGTTGAAATACAGTCTCCAGATGCTTTAAATGCTCTTCGTATGACATGCTCTTTACTACAAGGTCATCGATATAGCACTCGACGATGTCATGTATGAGGTCGTCGAAGATCTTTGTCATAGCCCTTTGATAGGTAGCGCCGGCGTTCTTTAGACCAAAGGGCATAACCCTGTAGCAGAATATACCCAAAGGGGTCCGGAAAGCGGTGTGCTTCTGGTCTTCGGGATGCATTTTTATCTGATTGTATCCTGATGAACCGTCCATAAAGGAGAAAACCTCGTGAGTGGACGTGTTATCTATCATTAGCTCGGTTACTGGTACTGGGAAATCGTCCTTTGGACAGGCTTTATTGAGATCCCTGAAATCCACGCATATGCGTACCATCCCATTTTTCTTCATTACCGGGACGATATTGGCGATCCAGTCGGGATACTGGACTTCTTGGATAAATCCAGAATCGATCAGCTTCTTGACTTCGGCGTTGATGCTCATTTCAAGCTCGAGTCGCATCCTTCTCGGCGCCTGCTTGACTGGCTTGATATCTGGGGATATTGCCAATTTATGCACAGCAATCTCCGGATCCAATCCTGGCATCTCGGAGTAGTTCCACGCGAAGCAGTCTTTATGCGGTAGAAGCACGTTCTTTAACGCAGCCACCCTTTCTTCAGACAGCAGCTCGCTGACAAATGTTGGTCGCGGGTCATCTGCCGATCCCAACTCAATCTTCTTGAGGTTGTCTGCAGTAGTATGTATGCCATCTTCCAGTTCTTTTGGAGCTGGCGGAAATTCTGAGACCACCTCATCATCGCTGTTCTCAAAGCACCAGGGAAGGTCATCCATGTTCTCGGGCTCTTCTTTTAATATCGTAATCGTGTAACATGTGCGAATCCGCTTCCAGGACTGAGGTGGATCTGGTTCTGCTTTTGCGGCTTTGGGTTCATGCTTTTGTGGCGGCGTTACCCTCCAGCCGTCGGATAAAGCGAATCTGCCCTGTTGGTACTGGTCCTCGACCCAGTTCTTGAAGGTGAAGCAGTCTTCGGTAGGATGTCCTATGGCTTGGTGATAAGAGCAATAGGTCAGATGAGAAGCCTTGTTAGCTTGCTCAGGGTGCTTAGACTCTGGAAGCGCGATCATTTGATGTTTTATAGCGAGCTCGAGTAACCTCTCCGTCTTGTCTCGGGGGAAGGAGTACGCTCGACTCATCTTCTTCATGAGGGACAAATCCGAGCCGCGCAATACCCGATCACGTAACTCTCTAATCTTGCGTCGTTGTTGTCGGCTCCTCTTTCCGCTTCTTGATTTATTTCTGTCTCTGCGTCGGGCCTTTCGTACAACGGGTTGACAAGGATGAGCATCTTTGTCTTTTGCAGCCTGTTGAAACAGATGTTGCGTCCTGGCCTTCTCGTAGATGGCCATCTCGCGGTTGTGGTCTTCCCGAGCTTTTTGACCCACTTTCCTGATAAGCTTGTCCATTCATTCTTCAAATGACGGACTCGGCACTTCAATCGCGGGATCTAGTTTTGATGAGGGGTTGGCATTTCCTGACAGGGCGTCCTCTTCTTCATCAAAGGTATATATAGCGTAGCTACTGTGGGCCCGTTCCCGTTTTCCGGCTCTCACGTATCCAAGCCCAAGTGTTTCCATTTTCCCGTTGGGCAATTTGCGTTGAGTCCCAGGGACATCCCAAATCCTGTTGTAGAACCGAGCTTGTCGAACAGTCTATTTTAAGGGTACTCCTTGGCGCTTCAATAGCCTCTTTAATCCATTCGTATAGTATCTGGGCAGGCGGATGGGTTGGAGCCTGTCGAGTGTAGCATCCGCGCCATGCCAAATCTCTTTCTCTACTTTCGACTCCGAGGATCGGTAGAATAGGATTAACTTCTCACCCCTTTGCCTGGGAGGGACGTAAAATGTTTGCAGGTCCTTCACATTGTAAGCTTGAAGTGTGTCGAGATCCTTGTAGTGTTCTCGCGGCACCATGGTGATTTGCAAACTCTGATCATCGCTAGGGGGTGCTTGTATAGACAGCCGATTGGAGAACACGGCATTAACCTCATCTTCCGAGTCACTTCCGAAGACCAACATGGGGGCGGACGTCCCCGGGTTGTTGCGTTGAGATGGCCCGGCATAAACTATCTCCTCTTCTTCTTCGGTATCGCTCCCGAAAACAGGGATGGTGGCGGTGGCTTTGTTCTCCGGCTTGCGACACCTTTCTGTATCCTCGAAATCTGGCAAAAAGTACTTCACATCTTCGTATTTGCGGACTTCGTTCACGGAAAATGGGTTCAGCTCACCTGTTATGGTATACTCGAAACCATCCTTAAAGTACTTCATACACTGATGTTGTGTAGAAGGGATGATGTTGTACTCGTGTAGCCAAGGACGACCGAGCAAGACGTTGTAGCAGGTCTTGGCGTCAATGACATGTAATTTGATGTCTGTGACGAGTAGTCCAAAGCGTAATGTTAGTATCACGGATCCGAGAGTCCGTGACGATTGTGAATCGAAACCGGAGATAGTAATTTTGTCACGAGCGAGGTGTTGCACACTCATGCAGATTTCCTTTAACATCCGAACGTTAAGGAGATTAACGGAGGATCCATTATCCACTAGGATCTTACCTATCTTGATATCATTGCAGTATCCAGAGACATATAGGGGACGGTTGTGGTCGCACGTCCCGAGAAGGAGGTCTTCGTCACCGAAAGTGATGTCGGCCGTATGCACTTCCTCCAGTTCATCCTTCATCCTTTCAGTGGCGAGGAAGGCTTGGAATTGCTCAGGTTCTTGTAGCGCCTTAATTAGTGAGTCTCGCGCTTCTTTTGATAATAGGAGGGCATCGAGAATGCTAAGCTGAGAAGGTAGCTTCCTTAGGTGCGCTAGGATATTGTAGTCCACCTTACCCTTCCTGGGAGGGTCTTTGGTAGTCAGTTCTTTCATGACTTGGTCATCTAAAGTGATATCCTCAGTGACCTTTTCCTTTCCTTTATCTTTTCTATTCGCGGGCCCGAGATTCTTTTCTAGGAGTGTGCGATTGCGCAGCTGAATGTTTTCGCAGGCTTCTGGTTCTTCCTTTTTCCCTAAAACGGATTCTTTAAAGAGAGGGCCCAGAGCCATTTCTTCATCAGAGTCGCTCCCAAAGGTGAGAACTTGTAACCCTCCGGCGTTAACCATGTAACAGTTGCCAGTAGTTCTGTTGTGCCCGTCAACAGTATTTCTTCGTTCCCGACGAATCTTGCGTTTCATGCGCTTAAAATGTTGCCGATGAGAAACATATCCTTGCCACCATATCCTAAAGGCGTCGCACTCCTCCGTGGGGTGTGAAATTTTCCGATGATATGCGCAATAATCAGGGTGCCTCTCCGCCCCATAGAGCGTGTTTCCTTCCGAGGGTGGTAGCTTCATTCCCATTGACATGGCTTTGGCATACCTTTTCCTCGTCTTGAATATCTTCTTGTCTGTCTTGGATGCCTTTCGATCTGGCGGGGGTACTTCAGCTCTTTCGTTCAGTCGCCTGGATTTGGTTCCTTCCGATGCGGCCATCTCACGCTTCTGATCCGCTTTACTCTTTAGACGAATCTTGTCTAGAAAGGCGTTGATCATTTCATCTGTTGGCCACACACGCTCTGGTTCAGACTCTGTCCCCAGTTTCTTAGTGCCAGGAGTTTTTTCATCGTCGGTAAACGAGTGGGAGATTACGTTACAACTCGCCACATATCCCTCGGATTCATCCGACGAACTCTCTCTATCATCTCCCTCTTGAAAGATGTGGTTGAGGAACTCTTGCAGCGTGACAGGAGTTCACGCCTTTTGATTGTACTCTTCCAGCGCGTCGATTCGCTTTTGCAAGTTCATGTGCTCGTCTCCAGGCTTCACGGGCTTCTTGGATTTCTTCTTCTTTTTCTTCGAAGATTTTGACGGTTGGGCGTGAGTATTTGGGCCATTATCACGAGTCTTCGTAGTTGGGCGGGCTTCAACATCCCTTCGATAATTTGAGGTTCAAGAGGGTCCTTCCATTCGATCGCAGGGCACGCATGATGGTCTCTCAGCATTCTTTTGGTTTTAGTTGATAGCATGACCTCCTATGGAGCTTCTTCAATAAAGGAACAGGTTGCCCCCGGTGTATCTGCTTTCTTAGGAGTATGCGGTTGTGGTGGGTTCACCTTCCATTTTTCGGACAGTGCAAACTTCCCCTGGAGGTATTGATCTTCAATCCATCCTATGAAGACGAAGCAATCCTCAATCGGATGACTTACCGTTTGATGGTAAGGGCAATAGTTAGGGTTATTCACCTCAGTGGGTTGTGGCGGTCGCCTTGGATTTGGTAGGTTTATAAGTCTGTTGCGTACTGCCAGCTCGAATAACCGTTTCGTCTTGTCTCGTGAGAACGAGTAGGGACGCTTCATCTTCTCATTATAATACCGGCGTCTTTCTTCCAATTGATCCGCCAGCTTCGGGGCGTTGGGTTGCTGCTGGGCATTCGCGACGAAGGTTGCCCTTCCTTTACCCTTGTCATTCCGAGGTTCCGACTTCGGAGGAGGTGGTCTATGACCCATCTGGTCCATCTGAGCCAACTTGTCGATTAAAGCATGGAATGTGGTTGGCTTAAAGAACATCATAAACTGGGAGATAGTTGTGTGAGGGTCTAGGGTTCCCACGAACATGCCCACTGCGGGTGCTTCCTCAATGCGTTGCTCGCATTTCGACCACAAATTCCGCCAGTGTATAGCATACTGGACCCAGGTTTCGCCTGGTTTTACCCTGGCGTTAATCAGTGCCGTTATTGGAGTGCGTTCGCTGGCGCTTGCGAATCGCTGAGTGAATAGCAGCTCCATTTCAGCGAACGTCTTGATAGAATCGTTCGGGAGTTCCGAATACCATTCGAACGCTGTTTCTGATAAGCTGCCCACGAACTGGCGAAGCAACAGTTTATCATCACCGCCGGTGTTACCGCAAAGGGCCCTGAACTGGGCAACATGTTGATGGGGATTGCCGGTCCCCTTATACACGTGGAATTTTGGTATTGTATAACCCGGTGGGTATTTGATTTGGTCGTACCAGCTTAGATACGGCCGGCCCATCTTTACGACTTGACCAGCTGCCTCAGTCGCATGATGAACCCGGATTTGCTGAGCTATATAGTCGACCAAATCAGCCTTAGAGATTGTCTCTTCCTTGGCCGTTGAGAGGGCCGGTGGTGGGTTTGACATTTCTCCTCGGTCGTCTTCAAGAACGATTGGGGGATCCTCAGCGGGTGGGTCCTGTTGGATCATTATTCCTATCATATCTTGGAAGAGAAGGCCCATACGCTGTATGTTGGCTGCTTGTTCAGCAGCCTCTTTGTCCTTCTTCTCCAGTATCCGGCGAAGGAATTCGGCGTCGGTTTCTTCCTCCTGGCGTTTGTCTGAAGACGTTTCTGGGTTTTCTTTTGGCCCGGTAAGTGCGGCCATAGCATTCATCATTTCCTGGAGCTTTTGCTGTTGCTCCTGAGCTTTGGTCACCGACCGTGTAAGAGGTCTATGACCTGTAGACGCACGACTGTCTTCTTTTCCTGACGCCATGTATACGGTGTGGACCATCATGCCCCCAGACTTAGGGCGTCTGGGCTTAGTGTTTTTAGCTGTCGTTGCAGGCTGGGGGATCTTCTCTGGCTTCCTCCTTTTATGAGCAGTGGAGGTTGAGGGGGCCGTTGAGGTGGGCGTCCAGACAGCCTTTCGTGGTTTTGCCTGGTGACCGGCTTCCGGTTGGATTTTCAGCCTCTTGTGCTGGCGGGAGAAGTTTGGATCGATCATCGAGTCTCGGGCCTGCCGCCAAACCTTATAGATTTTGGAAGACAGCCGTTGAGGGGATCGAGGCTGTTCTGACTTTATTTCTGCAACCTTTTTTAGTGGGGGAGGAGACCTCTTTAGCACCGCAGTAGGAGAATTCCTTCGCACCTTATTTAGCATCTCGAAGCTGTTCCCAGTTGGAACAACAGCATTAACTTCTGCCATCGGGGCTGATGGAGTTAGCCCAGAGGGGGAGTTTCCCCCAGCCTTCCTTACTCGGTGCCAATGGCGACGTCGAGCGTGTCGAGCGGACGGCGTTGGTTTAGCGGTGAGAATGGCTTCGTCTTGCCCCCTGTGTAGGTGGGGGGTCGCTGCTGGTGTTAGCCTATCAAAGACTGATTTCCTTTGGGTAGCAGGAGCGGGGGCTGGGGCCATCAATCTTGTAAAGACCGACTTTTTGGCCGGGGAAGCCGCCTTGGCGATTTCGGGAGTAGGACCGGTCACTTTCTTAGAAGCAGCCTTCTCTGGGATTGTAGGCCCCATGATGGGTCCACAGGATTTCTGGCCCAATCTAGAGAAGACCGAGGCGCTGATGTTGGGCGACCCATTGAGAGGAGCCGCGGCAGGGGTAAGACGATCAAAGACCGACTTCTTAGGAGCTTCCTTTGTCAGCACCGACGCGGTGATGCTTGTCGGTGGGAGCATAGTCCCAAAGAACAATCCGGTAGTGGTCTGAGTCACCTGGTCCACCGGCATTGTGAATAACGAAGCAGCTTGGGGTCCGTAGGCTATACCTCCTGGCGAGACAGAGCATTGGTCGCAATTGCAGTCCGAGCAGTTGGAGCATTTCACAGAAGTAGAAGCCATCGATTCTTTGCTTTCTGCAATAAGCAAGACGTCAATTCTTAGTATCTTGAAACCCAAGGGCAACCATTAGCGAACCGCGATTGGTTCGCGAATCACGACACACGAAGTGTGGAGTGGAAAGAGGAAAAGGTCCCACCGGGCGTGCCAGAATCTGTTCCCCTCCGAATGGCGGCGTCGACTGGGCGTCTCGCCTGAGATTCAGGGCAGATGCTAATTGGTGCTATCCGTCCACCTCTCCGAGGATGCCAAGTTGATTTATAGCACCGTGCATCGAAGGTTTAGACGGATGCGTCCGATGTAGCAGACTTCGTCAGATTCCCCCTCGCTTGAGGGGTTTTTGATTGTGGGGACGCTCTTCCCTGCAGGCGCAAGCCCCTGCAGTTAATTATGCTACCGCATCGCGGTAACCACTTTCTCCTTCTCCAGATGGTCACTTCGTGTCGTGTGTGTTTATTTTGTGTTTTGTTTCCCGTGGATTGTTTACGGAGACCGAGTTATGTCGTCGCCCGTAGGGCGTGGACTAGTCCGAATCCGTATTATCTTAGATTTGGGTTTGGGGGTTTGGTTTGAGGATACGTTAGACATATTTGAGGCTAAGATCAACTAAGACGTTTGTTAAGGATACGTTAGTCTAACTTGAGACTAAGATCAACTTAACGGGATCGTTTAGATCCGACAAAAGAGCATTTGGGCTCCATTGTTCCATTTTAGGGACATAGTGGTCCATTGCATGTATGGCCGTCGGGACCCGTTACCTCTCTGACGGCGTTGAAGGATTACAACGACAGGTGTCAAAGGAGTTCCGAGATGTACCCTTGAACCAAAGTTGATTGGAGGGATTCATAGTCCAGTCTGTTTGAAGGTTTAAGGATACGTTAGCCATATTTGAGGCTAAGATCGACTTAAACGGGATCGTTTAGATCCGGCAAAAGAGCATTTGGGCTCCATTGTTCCAGTTTAGGGACATAGTGGTCCCTCTCCAGTTTAGGGACATAGCGGTCCATGGGTAGTTTAAGGACATTGTGGTCCATGGGTAGTTTAAGGACATTGCGGTCTAATGTTAGTTTTAAGACATCTCGGTCAAGGTTAAGGACGTCGTAGTCTATGGGTTTAAGGACCCCACAGTTCGTTGTTAGTTTTAAGACATCTCGGTCAAGGTTAAGGACGTCGTAGTCCATGGGTTAAAGGACCCCACAGTCCGTTGTTAGTTTTAAGACATCTCAGTCAAGGTTAAGGACGTCGTAGTCCATGGGGTTAAAGACCCCACAGTCCGTTGTTAGTTTTAAGACATCTCGGTCAAGGTTAAGGACGTCGTAGTCCATGGGTTTAAAGACCCACAGTCCGTTGTTAGTTTTAAGACATCTCGGTCAAGGTTAAGGATGTCGTAGTCCATGGGTTTAAGGACCCCACAGTCCGTTGTTAGTTTTAAGACATCTCGGTCAAGGTTAAGGACGTCGTAGTCCATGGGTTTAAGGACCCCACAGTCCATATCAATGTGTGGTCATCGGGACCCGTCACCTCTTTGAAGACGTTGAGGGATTACAACGCCAAGTATCAAAGGAGTGAAGAGATGTACCCTGGAACCGGAGTGGATTAAATAGTCTTTGGCCCAATTTGGGATCAAGACCAATTAATTATGTTATGAGCCCATTAGCCCGGTTAATTACGAATTGAGGACTTATGGCCAGCTTGGGCTAAGTCCAATCATGTCTGGGACATCGGCCCTCCTGTTGGTCCCTTGAAAGAGAGGCTTTGCCTCTGGCCATTTAGCCAATTGGGCCAATGCCTAGTGTTAAACACTAAAGACCAATCAGTGTTGAACACTGAGAATGAGATTGATAAGTCAGTGTTTAACACTAAAAGATAGTTGGTGTTAAACACCAGCAACAAGGCCTTCAAAATAGTGTTAAACACTAAAACAGATCAGTGTTAAACACTGGCAACAGAAATCTCAAATTAGTGTTGAACACTAAGGTAATCAGTGTTGAACACTGCAAATAAAGTTCTTTGATTAGTGTTGAACACTAAGGCCAAACAGTGTTTTAACACTGGATTCAGGGGTTCCAATTTAGCGTTAGACGCTAAGGCAAGAGGGGTCACGTGGTAGCACGTGAGGGCGCCCTCCCTTCATTTGTTCTGCTGAGAATATCGCATCTTTTGGAGCATCACGTGCCATCACGTGACGGGTGTTTAAATGGAGTATGTTAAAGCCTCTGTCAAGGGTCACGTGGGTCACGTGAGGCACTGCCTCAAAGGGGCTTTTCTGTAGATCTTTTTGGGGATCACGTGATGACACGTGACCCTGCCTCTATGTATGTTGTTTAGGAGATCTGTTAATCCCTTTCAGGAATTAAATTCCTCGTAGGGTTGAACCCTGACAATAATTTCAGAGGAATTAAATTCCTACTTCCCTTTGAAGATTTATATTCTGGAATAGAGTTGGACTCTGAATTTTCTGTAGGAATTAAATTCCTCATATATGTGAAGAACTGAATAGGGTTAAACCCTAATAAAAGCTTTAAGGAATTAAACTCCCACTCTCTGTTAAAGAATTATTCTGGGGAATGAGATTAAGGGAATTAAATTCCTGTTGTTTTAACAGAACTAAGTTCTTAATTAGGGTTAAATCCTGATTCTTTTCATTCTGAAGGAATTAAATTCCCATAACACAGGGTCAAACCCTAATTTTATTTTAAAGGAATTAAATTCCTATAGTTCTGCGAAAATTAAATTCTCGTGCTTCCATTCCCTCTCTATGCTTTGGATCTGCATGGCAGGATCTCAACCCATTGAGAATTAAATTCTCAACTCAAGGGGAGATGTGCACTTTACAGATCCTCCACCAAAGAGAGAACTATGTCCTTCTGTTTTATATCCGAGTTAAACCCTGTTGAGAATTAAATTCTCTTTTCTTTCAAAAAGCCTTCCCTTTCTTACCTAGGGTTTTCTTTTGCAGAAGATCCAAATTCTTCCAAAGTATCAAGGCTCTCTCTCTTTTCTTCCCTCTGCATATCTCTTCTTTTGTGTGTCTCTTGGCTCCTATTTATAGGAGAAGCAGCCGAGTCAATTAGTTTTTGATGAATCTTTCATTGAGAGATTTGATTTGTATTCACCATTCGTTTTGGACCTTTGGATTATTAGGTGAATTTTATTCACCATTGGATTTTAAATCCAGAGATTCTCCTTTGTTATTTCGGTTAGATTTAAAGGGAAATCTTTCCAAATTCGTGATTTTCCCATAGATAGATGGTATTTAATCACCTTTAAATCTTTAATTTAATCGGTTGCTTTAGAAAGATTTAAGAGGTCTTTCCTCAGAATTTAATTCTTTTAACAGATAGGCTTTGAAAGCTGGTCACGTGTGGCCACGTGACCCTTGGTCACGTGTGGGCACGTGACCCCCTTGGAACGAGCCCTCTTCTTTCTTTCTGCGCTCTGCTTTCTGGTCGCCGCTTAGCTGTCACGTGCCACCACGTGACCCCTGGTCACGTGTGAGCACGTGACCCTGGTCTGGAGCCTTTTTCTTTATTCAATAAGGGAATTGAGTCTGCCGCTTTTGAGTGTCACGTGCCAACACGTGACCCTGGTCACGTGGGAGCACGTGACCCTGGTTACGTGGGAGCACGTGACCCTTTCTGAAGCCCTTTTCTTCGATGTAGTTGGGAAACTGAATTTGCCTTGCCGATGCTTTTAGATGTCACGTGCCAACACGTGACTGCTGGTCACGTAAAAGCACGTGACCCTTTTCTGAAGCCTTTTCCGTAAGCTTTCCTGATTTTAAATCAGGAAACACCCACAAATCGGGAACCAAATCGCTCCGGATCAGAGCGTCGACCGTCCATTTCGCAAAAAGGGCAGTGCAGGCTTCCCATAAATCAGGAACTAAATCGCTCCGGATCAGAGCGTCGACCGTCCATGTCGTAAAAAGGGCAGTGCAGGCTTCCTACAAAACAGGAACCAGATCACTCCGGGCCAGGGAAAAGTCTACCACGGACACTCCGTCTCGGAGCCGCATCAAGCGTCGACCGTCTAAGTCGCAAAAAGGGGAGTGCTGGCTTCCTACAAAGCAGGAATCAGATCACTCCGGGCCAGGGAAAAGTCTACCACGGACACTCCGTCTCAGAGACGCGACAAGCGTCGACCGTCCATGTCGCAAAAAGGGCAGTGCAGGGTTCCCAAAAATCGGGAACCAAATCGCTCCGGATCAGAGCGTCGACCGTCCATGTCGCAAAAAGGGCAGTGCAGGCTTCCTACAAATCGGGTACCAAATCACTCCGGATCAAAGCGTCGATCGTCCATAACGCAAAAAAGGCAGTGCAGGCTTCCTACAAAGCAGGAACCAGATCACTCCGGGTCAGGGAAAAGTCTACTACGGACACTCCGTCTCGGAAACGCGTCAAGCGTCGACCGTCCATGTCGCAAAAAGGGCAGTGCAGGCTTCCCACAAATCGGGAACCAAATTGCTCCGGATCAGAGCGTCGACCGTCCATGTCGCAAAAAGGGCGGTGCAGGCTTCCCACAAATCGGGAACCAAATCGCTCCGGATCAGAGCGTCGACCGTCCATGTCGTAAAAAGGGCAGTGCAGGCTTCCTACAAAGCAGGAACCGGATCACTCCGGGCCAGGAAAAATTCTACCACGGACACTCCGTCTCGGAGATGCGTCAAGCGTCGACCGTCCAAGTCACAAAAAGGGCAGTGCAGGCTTCCTACAAAGCAGGAACCAGATCACTCCGGGCCAGGGAAAAGTCTACCACGGACACTCCATCTCGGAGACGCGTCAAGCATCGATCGTCCAAGTCGCAAAAAGGGCAGTGCAGGCTTCCTACAAAGCAGGAACCAGATCACTCTGGGCCAGGGAAAAGTCTACCACGGACACTCCGCCTCGGAGACGCGTCAAGCGTCGACCGTCCATGTCGCAAAAATGGCAGTGAAGCCTTCCCACAAATCGGGAACCAAATCGCTCCGGATCAGAGCATCGACCGTCTATGTCGCAAAAAGGGCAGTGCAGGCTTCCTACAAAGCAGGAACCAGATCACTCCGGGCCAGGGAAAAGTCTACCACGGACACTCTGTCTCGGAGACGCGTCAAGCGTCGACCATCCAAGTCGCAAAAAGGGCAGTGCAGGCTTCCTACAAAGCAGGAATCAGATCACTCCGGGCCAGGGAAAAGTCTACCACGGACACTCCGTCTCGGAGACGCGTCAAGCGTTGACCGTCCATGTCGCAAAAAGGGCAGTGCAGTCTTCCTACAAAGTAGGAACCAGATCACTCCGGGCCAGGGAAAAGTCTACCACGGACACTCCGTCTCGGAGACGCGTCAAGCATCGACCGTCCAAGTCGCAAAAAGGGCAGTGCAGGCTTCCTACAAAGCAGGAACCAGATCACTCCGGGCCAGGGAAAAGTCTACTACGGACACTCCGTCTCGGAGACGCGTCAAGTGTCGACCGTCCAAGTCGTAAAAAAGGCGGTGCAGGCTTCCTACAAAGCAGGAATCAGATCACTCCGGGCCAGGGAAATGTCTACCACGGACACTCCGCCTCGGAGACGTGTCAAGTATCGACCGTCCATGTCGTAAAAAGGGAAGTGCATCCCAAAAAGTGGGAACCAAGGCAAGCCGCCTCTACGTGAAAGAAGATCCATCAATTTCATGCACACGACTCACATATGTGGTGTGCATTTATTGATGGGGGCACTTTGTTGAAGTCGAAAATTGCACCCCGGTTGACCAAGTCAAAATCAACCCCAAGCCAAGTGGGCCCATGCTCAGGTCGAGTCCGAACATGAAGCGGCCGGCCCTCCCCCATGCCAAAATGAAATCATGTAATAAATAATTTTTATGCATGAATGTAAACAAAATGGGCATAAAGCGAACTTTTTGTAAGCCCGTGGCTTATGTGCAAAAAGAAATAGCACATGAGACATGGGATGGGCAAAATGCCATTTTGTAAAGCCCAATGGGCTATATGTAAATGTGTAACCCTATATAAGGCAACATGATGATGAATAAGAGAGATACTTTTTCATTCTCCCAAAAAACTAGGGCATGTGCCTCTTTCTCCTTCCTCAAGGTTCTAAAACCTTCTTTCTTTTGAATTAAATCAAGAGTTTTACTCTTCCTTTTTCCAAAACTAAATAGTTTTTCACCATAAAACCCATAAAGGGGAGCTTGGATCTTCTATCAGATCTCGAAAAGGGGAGATTTTTAAATCTCACCCCCTTTCTCCAAGATCCGGCCAAACGACAGGAAGAAGGAGACCCATCTACAGAAACCCCACTTTAGGGAAGATCCAGGGTTCAAGGGGAGAAGCCCCTTCATCAGCTTCAAAATAGCCTAGGAGTTTAACTCCTCATACACACACACACACACAAACACAAAATAATAAGTGTTCCTTTCTGGAAGTACAACTCCCTGCAGGGACCAAGTCCCTTTTGCCTCCCGAGCGCCCACATGCCTGGTACGTGAGGCGCTAGCGCCCGAAGCACTAGCGCCCGAGCGCCCACGTGCCTGGCATGTGGGGCTCTACCGTTCAAAGCGCTAGCGCTCTTGCGCTCAGAGCATTAGCGCCCAAAGCGCTAGCGCTCGAGCGTCCACGTGCCCGGCACGTGGGGCGCTAGCGCTCAAAGCGCTAGTGCCCAAAGTGCTAGTGCCCACGTGTCTGACACGTGGGGCGCTAACGCCCAAAGCGCTAGCGCCCTTGCGCTCAAAGAGCCGGAGCTTTTTCCCACGCATCCTTTGGATGCCCTTTTCCCCCATTTTTACACACACTCCACACTAAAAACACTGTCCCCCGTTAGAAAAATTTCTAACGGGGCGCTGCCCCGCACCCCGTAAGGGGGTTGCTAGCCTCCTTGACCCCCAGCCCACTATCCGGGTAGCGGGACCCCCGTAAAAACTCGGGGGGGGGGGGGCGATAAATCCGAAACCCCTTTTAAAACACAACTCACGCACACTGCACATTGAGTTCGCATGACCAGCTTAACCCGTCAATCAGAGGTTCTCTCATTCCAAATGCGAGGGATAATTAACGGCAGCTTAGTCTGCGGCTGCCGGAGATTCAGATCCCCACAATCAATAAACCCCAGCCTACCCTAGGCAGGGGGAATCTGTAATGTGCCTAACATGCGCGCGCGTATTTCCATCTCAATGGGGTGACGAAAAACACCCTACATCTTTTTCATAAATACTCCATATAGATTTAGCAATAGAGGGAATAGAATACTCATTATCAATTATTTTCCATATATCCCTACCCGAGATTCAAGGAAACATTGCATCATAATTTTCCACAAGTCAAATTTAGAACCATCAAAATATTGAGGGTTATATATAGATGGTTCGTCATGATAAGACCAAGAAAGCAAAAAGCAATCTACAAGATCAACTCTACGTTGTAAAGCCTATCAAGAAGAGCACCAAACTCTGATACCAATTGAAAGTTGTTCCTAGAAGGGTGAATAGGAATAAGCTAGTGATATGCTCAAATTAAAAATGCTAAACTCTTGCTAATTGAAATATCACAAGGCAAGCTTAACAAGATATAACCAATAGAGGATAATGGCTAAACAAACACCAATGTTGTAAAATTAACACATATATAGCAAGAGCAATATTAAGAGTAAGTAAAAAACATATCGGGAACAAGCATGCAATTGAGCACTATCTAAATTATGAAGCTTAAAACTAGAGAGTAAGAAATTGCAAATACAATCAATTGCAAATACAGGATTTAGATAGGTTCGGGAGATCATCTGCTCCTCTTTCTTTAAGCGTACGAGCATGTTCAACTAAAACACATCTCCACCAAGACAACACGTTGTGCACTCGCAACTTCTTATACCGTGTCTCCACCGAGATCAACAAGTTCTTCCTTACAAAGACACCCCTGCACTCAAGAATCCTCACATAAAAAAAGAAAAATTTCTTGCTCTTCTCTCTTATAAAAGACTCTTTTGCACTCAAGATATCCTCACACAAAGACAAGATGAGAGTTTGCAATTAAGCACAAATACTCTCAAAGGAGTTTCTCTTAAACCTCGCATTAATACTTCATTGAGCATGGAATAATCAAATTAAGCTCTTTGATCTTTTGAGTGTGTGAGAGAAAGAATAATCAAAATTAAGATTTTGCTCTCATAAGAGATGAAAAAAGGCTTTGGAATATTTCAGAATATTTTTGCAAATGTTGGCTCTTCAAAACCCAAAGCAAATCTCAATAAATACCACTCAAGAAAAACTAGCTGTTAGAAGTCAAATATGTCAAAAAGAGCCGTTGTCAGACGTCTGAAGTTATACCATATAGACATCTGAAGAAGGATCAGCAACGGCCTGAAAATAGCACCAGACATTTGTTTTTAAAAGCTTCAGACATTTGCCGATAACTTTTACAAGGCACAAAAGCTCAGAAAACAAACAGACGTTTTAAGAAGGAGACATTAACGTCTGAAGAAGAAATATTTTCAAATGATTTTGAGTTTCAGATGTTTGTCTAAAATACCTTCAGGCGTTTGCCGTGATTTTCAAAACATGACCAATAAAAGCACAGAGAACAAACAGACGTTTGAAGCACAAGTGGCATACGTCTGAGAAAAAAAAGATTTTCAAAGTTTTAAACCTTCAGACGTTTGTGCTAAATAAATTCAAACGTTTTTCTCACAAAAAGTTTAAATGTTATGAAAACACAGAATACAACCAGACATCTGAAGAAGATTTGACAGACGTTTATTCTGAAAAATATTTTAAGCCAATGAAAATCCGGAGAACAAACAGACGTATTTAGAAGCAACTACAAACGTTTGTTCTATAAAAAATTTCAGGCCAATGAAAATCCATAGAACAAACAAACGTATAAAGAAGTATGATCAAACGTTTGTTCTGTGAAAAAGTTTTGAACATTAAAAAACTAGAGAACAACCGAACGTTTGTTCTGACATGCTTCAGACGTTTGTTCTGAAGAAGAAACTGATATTTTAAGACTTGTGTATATTTTACAATAAAGAGCCGACGTTTGAATAAGATTAGGACAAACATATGAAGAAGGAATGCACAGAAAACTTTGAACTTGAAAAACGTTTTGAATGAAAAACTTCGCCAAGTTTTGCCCAAAGATCTCATGCATGCAAAGTGTATATCTTTTGAGCTTTTTCATGCTAATCTCATAAACCATGAAGTACTTATATTGGTTTCCTATGTCGATATCGTTTGTTTGCCAAATCTTGAGTCTTCCGATATCTCGATACGGGCTCTTGAATTTTTGAGTTTTTTGAACTTGGACTTTGGCTCCTTAGCTTCATGAAGCTTGAATGTAATCATTGAGGAGCTATAGTCCATTAACTTCCAATAGATTTGTTGTTTAAGCTTAATTTACTCCATCCTCCATCATAAGCTTGTGTCGGTTGATATTCTGAAATCTTTCTCAAACACGACTAAGCTCATATACAGTGTTATAAAGTATGCAATATGAAACACATGTATAGATCTATTAATATTTTATAACATCATCAAAACTAAATAGTAGGATTATGAAAATCCATAAGCCATCAATTTCTAGGTCAACTTAATGGACGGTCAGTTCCGTTCATCATGATCTATCTGCTTCAAACATATTACAACAACAACCGAGCCTTTTATCCCAAGCATATGGGGTAGGCTACATGAACCAACATAAGAAGCACGCCGGGTCCAGCACATGAATCCTCCACCTCCACTCACTCCTATCGAACAATATACTTTCATTGAGTCCTTTGGCAACCATATCTTTTCGTATCACCTCCATCCACGTTTCTTTCGGTCTCACTTTCACCCTTTTGATATTGCCTATATCGATAGTATCCATTCGTCGAACTGGTGCTTCCATAGGTCTGCGTCGCACATGACCAAACCATCTTAGCCGGTTTTCCCGCATCTTCTCTTCCACAAGTGCTACACCAACTTTTGCACGAATATCCTCATTTCACACCTTATCTTTTCTAGTGTTACCACACATCCAATGAAGCATTCGCATCTCCGTTGCGTGCATTTTCTATGTATGATGCTTCTTAGGTGCCCAGCATTATATAACATATAATAAGGTAGGCCGAATAGCACTCCGATAAAACTTCCCTTTCAAATTTAACGGAAAGTTGCGATCGCACAAAATCTTTGTTGCACTCATCCATTCAACCAACCAGCTTGGATCCTTTGATTAACTTCGCTATCGATCTTCCCATTCTTTTGGATGATGGAACCTAAATATCTAAGCTGATCGCTCGGTGATATCTCTTGTCATTCCGGTGTTATACCAATATGGTCTCGACTTCTCTGTTTGCTAAATTTGCAATGCATATATGCTGTCTTGGACCTGCTCAATCTGAACCCCTGAGATTCCAATATTTGCCTTCATAACTCCAATTCGGAATTAACCCATGCTTTCATCTCATTTACTAGAACAATATCATCAGCAAATAGGATGCACCAAGGTACCTCATCTTGGATAGTTCTAGTAAGCTCATCCATCACGATGGTAAACATGAATGGACTTAATGCAGATCCTTGATATAAGCCAATTGTAATCGAAAAATCATTCGTTAGACCTCCGCAAGTCCTGACATTTGCCACTACTCTATCGTACATATCCTTGATTATATCAATGTACTTGACGGGACCCCTTTCTTCATCATTGTCCCCCATAATACCTCTCTAGGTAGCTTATCGTACGCTTTCTCTAAATCAATAAATATCATATGCAAATCTCTTCTTCTCTTTCGAAAACGCTCGACAAGTTGATGAAGCAAATGAATAGACTATGTCGTCGATCGTCCAGGCATGAACCCAAAATGGTTCTCTGTTATCTTAACATCCTTTCTTAGCCTATGTTCAATCACTCTCTCTTAAAGTTTCATGGTGTGACACATAAGTTTTATTCCACGGTAGTTTGAGCAATTTTGAATGCCACCCTTATTCTTGTAGATAGGTACAAGGGTAGTTTTCTTCCATTTATTTGGCATCTTTTTGGTCTGCCAAATCTTATTAAATAGATCTGTCAGCCATTTAACGCCTATTTCTCTTAAGCATCTCCAAAGCTCGATAGAAATCCCATCTGGACCAACCGTTTTTCTTGATCTCATTTTCTTCAAAGCCACTTTAACCTCTGGTATTCTTATTTTACGCATGAAATCACGGTTTATATCTTGAGATTGAATGACAAGTTCATCCAAATTCTTAGTAAAACTCTCATTGAACAATTTATCAAAATAATCTTTCCATCTTTTCTTGATATTCTTATCTTGAACTAAAATCTTCTGATCTTCATTTTTAACACACTTTACTGCATATAAGTCTCTGGTCTTCTTTTTCTTTATCCAAGCAATCCAGTATATATCATTTTCAGCCTCCTTAGTGTCCAACTTCTCGTACACCTCCTTGTAGACCTTAGTTTTAACTTCCCGAACAGTTTTCTTAACTTCCTTTTTAGCCATTTTATACTTCTCAAATCTCTCTGTATCTCTGCTTTTCTTCAAATCTTTATAAGAATCTCTCTTGATTTTAATAGCAGCGTTTACTTCTTCGTTTCACCATGATGTATTCTTAAATGGTGGAGCACCACCTCTCGACTTACCAAGTAGATCTCTAGCTACCTTCTTGATACAACTAGTCATCTTATTCCATATTTTGTCTGAATCATCTTCAGACTGCCAATCCACCTCTTAAACTACACGATCTATAAAATTCTTTTGGTTACCTTCCTTCAGTCGTCACCACTTAATTTTAGATTCTATCTTACGTCTAATCTTCCTAGATCCTCCTCTAAATTGAAAATGTAGAACTAAAAGTCTATGTTAAGAGGTTGCACTCTCACCTGGCACTATCTTACAGTCGATAAAACAATCTCTATCTATCCTTCTCGTTAGAAAAAAGTCTATTTGACTTGCACATGATCCGCTCCTAAAGGTGATAAAGCGAGACTCTCTTTTCCTAAACCAAGTGTTTGCCAAGATCAAGTCATAAAACAAGGAAAAATCTAAAATCGAGCTACTTGCTTCATTCCTTGACCCAAAACCAAAACCCGCATGGATAGTATCAAACCCACTACGACCAGTACCTACATGTCCATTGAGATCACCACCAATAAGCAACTTCTCTCCACTAGGTATTATTTACACCATCTCGTCTAAATCCTCGCAGAATAGACGCTTGCTAGCGTCATCAAGACCTATCTGTGGTGCATAAGCACTAATAATATTAAGGATCTCCCCACCTAGAATAAGCTTAACCATTAAAATTTTATCATTTTTTCTCCTAATCTCAACTACATTCTCAAGCAACCGTCTATCTATGATTACGCCTATATCATTACGATTTTTATCCCTACCCGTATACCAAAGTTAATAACCCCAAGACTCTATGACTCTACGCTTTTCATTTACCCACTTAGTTTCTTGCAAACACATAATACCAACTCTCATCCCAATCATCACCTCCACTAATTCTGTTAGTCTGCCCGTAAAGAAACCTATGTTCCAAGAAACTAGACAGATCCTATGAAACCCTTACTTATTTATCACTACACCCGGGGTCCGATATAGGCTTCCGGACGACGACCTAGAAGCTCTTGCATACTTAACACTACACCCGGGATCCAATGTAGCACGTCACTGAGTAGGGGATGCCCCAACGATATTCTTATTATGGTTCATGTCCGATGTAGCGCATCGCTTCAAACATATTGAAATGGAAAATCATGTGGTACTAGAACTCCCAACTCAGGACCTGTTTGGGAGTGGGGTTAATCTAGATAATAAAGTTTTATAAATTTATCTAAATGTAACTCCAAAATCCTAAAACTATGCCATGTTTAGCTTTCATTTTGGAATTTAGAAAACTCTGATCATCTAGACTCCGAAGTTGAGATAATACGGTGTTTACTAAACTCTAATCCAACCTAAGTTTTCTAAAATCCAAATAAAATGAGAAGAAACCACTCATTTTAGAGTTTACATAACTCCAAAGACACACCCCATCAATGAAATTCTAAGTGGAGGTAGGACCTTGCAAACTAATGTTTGCATCACTTCTACCCCACTTAAAAATATCCCAACTCCATACCCAAAAAGGGCCTTAAGGGTCATGAAACCTCTACAAGGTGTTCATTTTGAAACCTCTTAATGCTTTGGCAAAAGAGACATTGAAAACGAATGGTTTCTTTATAAACCTTTCGAAAGAACGGATTTGATTATCCAATTTTACAACACACGGCGCACTTCATTAGTTGGGCATGCCTAAGCTAATTAAGACCACATCTTCCAAAAACACAAATCAACAAACACTTGTGCTGCATCATCCAATTCCTACAAGTTCGCTCATTTCTTCCCGAAACTAGCAGAAACTGTTTCGCTCACCGGAGAAGATGAGCATGGCGAGGGTGCAAGTGCTGCAGCCAACGAGAGACGGCATCGACACACCAATCCTCAGCTTGTGCTGCGATAGAAGCGGCCAGAGCACACCCCAGCTGATAGCTTTCTTTGACGAATCGACAGAGAAAACTGGCGCCTGGGCTCTCTCGCTACTCTTCTCGATCGAATCGGGGTCGGACGCAGGGGAGGATACATAAGCGGCACGAATTCTGCCAAATTGTGTTCTTGATGGCTTTATTGATCGAATTTTGAGGGAACAAAGGTGACGACGACGATGATGATGGGAGAAAGATGGAAGGGGTTTTGTAAAACTTATTAAGCGAGAGTGATGGTCCTCCGAAGTTGTCCTCGTCGATATGGAGCGAGCGGTTTTAAGTGCTTGAGATTTGGTTTGAGGCTCGAGTGCGTGGATTTCAATGGGTTGGTGTCGACGCCAACCTATCTGCAAAGGAAGTCCCGTGACCGTAGGACCCTCTAACGATCAAGTAAGTATTGTGGAATAAGAGCAGAGTAGCGGCCTATTGGAATGATTGGAATGAATTCGACCTATCTGAGTCGTCTGAAAAAGGGGTTTTGATTGTAGCACGCGCCGTATTTTTAAATTCTAAAGTTAACCGCAATCAGGACGGCGTCACGTGTAGCTAACCGTGATCAGTACGGATCGTCCGCAGGAAGACGGTGCGTTTTGCGTTCTTGTTATCACGAGTTAATGCGAGAGTCGGAATGGTGGATTCTAACCTATGTGTATATATGCAAAGTATAAGTTGTTAGGATTATAGGTTAGTGTAAGTTAGTGAAGTCCATACTCACTCCTTTGTGTCAAACTTAATCATTGAAACTAGAGCAATCGGCAACAACGTGGATTAGGGTGCTTAAGCACGGTATTTGTGAAATCCGGCTTATTGACCCTTGTCCGTCTTTTCTTGTCATTTGCTTTCGCCTCCGGCTAAACCGAACGCAACCGGTCACGGTTAGGAATCACCGATACCTTGGTAGGGTAGGGTATCTAACGAAGCGCTTGCGTAAGCTTTGAACGGGGTTCAATTGGAAAATATCAGGCAAGAGAAATGAGAGAGGAAAACCTTAGCTTACATAACCATTCTTTTTCCTAACAACACCATTATTCACAAATCATAAATACAACAAAAAGAAAGGGCAAATGAAATGATAAGAGAAAAGAATAAAATAACATTACAAGTAAGTAAATGGCATGAAAATAAAATGAAAGTAAGTAAATGGCAAGAATATAAAAAAGCAAGCAAGTAAAGCAAGAAATAAAATACTAAGAACCCAAAGTGCAAAATGAAAACTTTATTATGTCCAAGTGATGATACAAATATTGAGTTCAATAACTGTAACATCCTAGTTCATTTATACAATTCTGTTTGGGTATTTCTTTATTTATGTCTATTCTTGATTTATTGTGTTTTGGGTGCGAATAGTGTCATTGGTATCTGTATTTGCATCCGACCCGACCCGTATGCTGGAAATCCGTCTTGATTACTGTTTTGGATCTATCCCGGCTCGTTATGAGAATCCGTGCACTTCATGTTTTATAACTGCATTATATCTGACATCTGCATTCTTTTTTAATATAACATATAAAGTCAAATAAAATATTTTAAAAATATCTGGTATGGCATGTATCATACCCCTAACCCCGTTGTAGCATCCGTACATTTTGTTCTCGTTCCGTTTAGTGAAATGGACTCGTTTGGATAGCTACGTGCACGCTACGTGTATCCGCTCTTGGGGGTATGCATTTTCGTTATCTGAATATTGTATTTTGGTTTTGGTCGATACGTATATTATCCGTATTTTCAAACCGTAATTTTAGACCCGACCCGGGTATATTTTGGACTATTTTTGTATTAGCCAAAATCTCATATATATCCAATATTATATTCTAATATATATAAGAATAATGGAGAAAAGAGGCTAATGGAGGGGATTTCCTCCTATGGCGTCGAAAAAATACAACCCCCACCATTTTTTTCGACGATCGGTATCCATCATCATCATCGTTATCATCTAATATGTGCATACACCAAATTTCATGTGATTCCACTACTTTTTCACCATTAAATTAGCAATGTAAAATGTTCTATTGTCAGTAAACCATTAATTTTGCACCAACTAAATCAACGATGAAAAATGGTATAATCACATGAAATTTGGTGTATCCACATCTTAGATGATAAAGATGGATGTGATGTATGCCGATCGTCGAAAAAAGTCACGGAGGGTGCATTTTTCCGACGCCATAGAAGGAAATCCCCTCCTATGCCAACTTACCTCCATTAATCTCAATATATATTTAACTTTATATATTTAATTTATATATTTTAAAACAAAAAATACATTTTAAAAACCTATCCTAATACCTCTCTCTCCCTCTCCCTCTTTAATAATCCATATATTTTTTTATATTTTCAAATCCTAACAATCTAAACCATACAGATCTCTCTCTCTCTCTTTCTCCATATATTCTATATATTTTTCCTTTTAATCCCCACGTATCTCTCTTCTTCCTCACTTCATTTTTCCTGCCGCCTTCGCCTTCTCAAACTCGAAACCCTAACCCACGCCCTATCCTCACCTCACCGTCGCCCTCGCCGCGGGCGATCCCTCATCCCCGCGGCCATCTCCCCTCCTCGACCACCTCCTCTCCCCTACAAACTCCCCGACGTGAAACCCCGACAACTGCAAACCTCACGAACCCAAGAATCCACGCCTCATCGCTGCACCCGTCGCCGGCCTTGCCTCGTCACCGTCGACCTCACCCTGTCACCACCTCCACCGTCCCTTCTCCCTCTCCCCTTCACCTCCGACGAACCTCGACCTCGCTGCACAGAACCGCGCCTGCAACCTCACCTAACCTCGCTGCAACCTCCGACCTCGCCTGCACCCTTGCCGGAGCTCCAACCCCGTCGCCTCCGCGCACTCGACACCACCTCAACCCATTCTCCTCTCATCTCACCTGCAAACCCACAACCCCTGCACCAATCCCGATCACCTGACATCAAGAAACCCTAGCACCTACGGCCACTGCCATCGCCGTAGATCTCGCCGTCGACGGCCCACCATCGTTGTCGTCTTCTCGCCTGTCTCGTCTCTGTCCCCAAACACCAAACCACAGACCAACTTCTTCTTCTTTTTCCTTTTCTTTTTCTTCTTCTTTTCTTCTATTGCTTTCTTGGATTCGCATTTCCCAGTGATCGCCGGAGCCATGCCGTCGCTGACGATCCGGGCGACCCAGTGGACATCCCCAGCCAGCGTGGTCGTGTTCTTGCTTTGCCTGGTCCAGTTCTGTACGTGCGTGTGTGCATCGCGACATTTACCGACATCGTACGCAGCGTACGCACCCCGTCGTGAGATCCGATCAGGCAAGTTTATCTTGCTGCATGCTATGTCTATATATTTGCATCTATATGAATAAAAATATTACATGTTTATTGCATTGCGCATCCATGTTTCAGTTTTACCGTTTTCCGATATCCGTTTGTATCCGTGTCGTTATTATACATCTAGTTGCATGGCAAATCATATTATTTCATGTTACTGTTATATTAGTACTCCATGCTTGATAATGTGCATCATACGTGGTCATAGAGTTATAGATATGATCCCTGATAGACATAGTGCATCCGTGCTTTTACCGTGCTTCGATACTTGCTACAGTTTTACTTTTGGGCATCCGTTTGATACACTATGCACCACCTGACATGACCTGATACACCACTGCTTGACTTGATACCTGATCATGTTCCTAATGCCTACATTCCTGACTTGTTGTCATGACGGGCGTATCCTATTGTCTGTTTAGACAAACCTGTACCTGCTTGATCCTGTGTTGGCATTAGCTTCAAATTTATCAATACCTGACTTGAACACATAACCTTGGAGGTGACTTGTAACTCAACAGTTCGACGCTTATACTGATCATTTTTGAGGGCTAGGCCAGTCCTGGGATGATACTGTTGACACCATTCGTCTGTACATGTTTCCTGTTTTGTGCTTAGCGGCACATCTCGGATTCAGCCCAAAAGTCTTGACCGTGGTCCCGGGCATGCACGGGATATTATTGAGTTACATCGACGATTCCATTAAATTGATTTCACAAACTGTAGAATAGATGACCCAGTAGTTTAGTTCAGATTGCTCACTGCACGTCACATATGCTTATACACTTCACTGTTCCATATTCATGTTACTGTTATACCCTTATTACTGTTCATACTCATGCCTGCATATCTTGTTACCTCCTGATTATATTTTATTGTTTGATATTATGACGCACTGACATCTGGGTTTTGCATGGCCCAGCCCCTTTATCTTTTTCGCGGGCTGACCACGGGTATTTCAGCCGACAGGCCGAGCAGTGAGGATCTCATTTGTGATAGCTTAGTTTAGTTTCATTCTGCAGTTTATTTCCTGATGTGAGCCCGTATTGGGACGTATTTCCAGATTGTTACTATTTATTAAAGTTTATTGCTTCCGCATATATATTTCTTGACTCGTTTATTCTGGCAGATGGACATGTATTAGATAGTTTTATATTTTTTCCTGTTCTTGATATCTTATAGAAAGCCGTAATGTGACTGTAGAATGATGTTTCCTAGCCACAGATAGTATGGTTGGCTCTGTCAAGTGCCGATCGTAGCACACTCTGGGAAGCGGGGTGTGACAATAACCAAAACATAAACTTGCAAGCTCAATGAAGAGACTGCAAGATCAAGAGAAGGCAAAGAGCTCAAGGGAAACTAGCTATGTACAAGAACTTAAAATGAAAAAGAAAACAAAAGTTTTTGAAGTATTGGGCATATGAGAGCCCTTTCCCTTGCTCACTCATCTGTCTTTTATAGGCCAAAAATAAGATTAAACAAATAATACAAATAAGTTGATGTGACAACAAGGGAAAGTATGCAGAAAAATGGGGACAAATGGGCTTGATGGGACCGGTGAGGCCGGGCTTTGGTGGGGTGTCGCCAGTTTTATTGAGGATTTTGGGGCTCATGCTTGTTCTGTGATGTTGTGTGCTCTCCACAATTCCACTGGTATTGCTTGATTTCTTTGTAGAAACATGGGTTGTACTCAGTAAATTGGAGGGAGACTTGATGCTTTATATCACATTACAACTTTTTGCATTTAACATTCTTGTCCCCCATGTGTGCCCACCATGGCCATGGGCAGACCCACCATGGTCCATGCTAAAGAGTTGTGTGCACACTTGTATTGTATTGGACCAAAATTGTGTACCACATTTATTTGCTAAAGAACTCTTTGGGTATTGATCGGTTTGCAGTTCTGCTTGCAGTGTCTGCTCACAAACGTTATATCCGTGATTTTGGGTGTGTTTCCAGTATTGTGTCATGGATACTTGTAATCTATATTTACTGAGCAGACACTGGTTAATAGTACCGATCTATAACAAAAAAGATAATGAATGAGTGGTATTAAAATGCAGTTTCCTGTGATAAACAGATTTATATAGTGGTCGCATGGAGCGAGCCGGTGCGAGACCCCCGCTGTTCGTTATGCCCCTGCGTTACGCCCGCGTCGATAGCGAGGTCCGTCCATTAATGGCGGGATACGCTCATTAATGGAGGGACGTGCCAGCGTGGGACGCGGAACGTGGGGCGGCGGATATCTCGCTTTGGTGAGATACACGGAGCCGTGGCGGGGGCGCTTAGGCTCCGCGCTCTCGGTTGATCGGGGAAGCCGAGGAAACTCAGCTTGGTGGATGGTGTTCACACCATAATATTGTATTATTATATTCCCCATTCTTATTCTTTTTATAAATAAACAGGTGCTTTTGATGCATGTCTGCTACATATTACAGGTTACAGGTTCTTGGAGAGAAAACAGTGAAAAAGACAAAAGATGATACAAAAAGGGACTTTTGACCAACAAATAAAAGGATCTTAATCAAGCCTACACAAAAGATCAGTACAAGGCAATGCAAGGTCCAAGATTTCGAAGCCACGGTTAAAAGTCCACCACAATTATTCACTGGAAAATCTGAAAGAGAACAGAAGCTATTTTAAAGAAAGAATTAAAGAATTAAGTAACCCAGGAAGCCCAAAGACAGAAGAGCCCACAAAGGAAATTTCAAGGCCCAATACTTCCTTTTAAAGAGACACAGACATAAAATTTTACCAAAGCTTGGAAGTCTACTTTGACTAGGTCTTTCTAAGGATATTTTGGTAAATGTAGACATGCGAATCAATTGTAACCTAGGGTTTCTATCTCCTATAAATAGAAGCCCAAATCATTGTATTCTTTTCATGCCTCCCTTCATTAATAAAATTTCAGATTTCTTTTGGAGAGCATCAATTTGTAAGTTCTTTATTTTCTGCCCTAGGTTAATTTTCTATTCTTGCCCTAGATAGATTTAATTCCTTGCCCTACTTAATCTTTTATTCTCTACCCTAGATAAATGTATTTTAATTCCCTAATGAGTGAGTAGTCTCCTCGCTTGTTAGGGTTAGATCTGGGGAAGGTTTGAGAGACGAAGATCTCTCATCCTCTTTCTTGCCCATCATATATTTTCATAGGACTCTATGCATACATGCACATACTGCTCCCTACGGCACCCTATCCCTCGAGGTAGCGGTGATACCGTAGTATAAAGGCCCGGGTGTGATGTTTTCCATGGAGGTTAGGGTAAGGATTGATAAAGGAAGGAAAAGAAACTAGAGGAAGAAAATATCTTTTCAAATGGTTCTAATCCCTTTTATTAATAATTACCATAACACCTAATTAGATCTTCATATGGGTATAGAAAGCGGTGAGATTTATTGACTTTCCAAACTTAATCTAGACCTAACCCTAGCAAGATTTAGATATAGATTAATTTAGTTTTTAGATTTAATAATCAATCCGAACACCCTTCGGAATTAACTCGTTAGCGCGATTAGGAGATTCACAACATCCCTGTGGACCGACCCGTATTCACCGGCTAGCTGCAAAGCGACGCCGTTCTTGATTGCGGTTTATAGATAGTTTTTGAGATCAAATCAAATGGCGCCGTTGCCGGGGATGGCGTGTTATTTCCTTTTTGCAATTTCGGGTTAATCAAAATTAAAAAAAATCATAAAAATCTGAAAAATCCAAAAAATATAAAAATATATCATCTGTTATTTTTGGAAAGGGTACTTTGTTGTTTGAATTTTGCAGGATCTACAATCGAAAGACGGATCTGGAAATCTACAGAAAGCGAAACAGAAAATAAAAAATCAGAACAGAGGGAGATTTGAAGAACAGGAGAGCAAAAAAAAAAAAAAAAGCTGCCCGACCAAAACGCGGCGGAACCGCCGCGCGACCCCCATTATGGTCGCGGAACCGCCGCGTCCTGGTGTCATCACCAGAAAACAAGAAGAAGGCTGAAACGCGGTGTAAAAATAAAAAAAAAACTCTGTAAGTCTTCTGATCTCTCCTCTGAATCATTCCATATATCTTCTGTTAAATCTCCTGCAGGATTCTTTGCGCTTAAAAAAACTTTTCCTTTCCAAATAACAAATCATGTGCAGGATTTTTGCGCCTCGCTTAAAATAGAAATTGATTGCAAGTAATATTTTTTGTTCTGCATATCTTTTATCGAAAATCTTTTTGCAAAATTTCCAAATAAAGAGGAAGTGGAAAAAGGAAAATTTTAATTAGAAAGCTTGCAAACTTTGAAATTCACAAAAAAGATTTGATTGAAAGTGATTTACTGTTTTGCATATCTTTAATCGGATTTTAAGGGGCTTTTGACCAATTCAGATTGGGTGGGGATTTCATCACCCTTCCCAGGACCCCAGAAATCCCATAAAGCATTTGCATTGACCAATCTTTAATTAAAAAATACTAGACTCAGCCCTAAGGATTTCGAGCTCAATAGGACAGAGGACTAGTTATAGGCATCGACCGTTTATCCTAACCTGACTTTGCGGTGCCTAGGCAAGTGTATCAAAGGCTAGTGGTTTTTAATTAGACCCACTACTGTGGTTCCTTCCCACTTACCTGGCACTTACCTGGCCGCAATTGGCGGTGAAGAGACGGTTTAAGGTCCTATCTCTAGCCCTTTGGAACAGTTAGGAGCTGTCTAGATGACCTAGGCGACCCTAGATCTAGGCCTGATTGTGCATTTTTGGTTGATCGAAAATGTGTCTTAATCCTTTATCAAAAATCATTTTTGCAAAACAAATAAAAAAAATAAGAGGAAAATTTTTATAAAAAGACTTGCAACTTTTGTCGCAAATAAATCCTTGCACCACCCAACCTTCTTTCTTTCCCCCTTTCTTCTAACATGGGTACCCCACATAATAAATCACTTGTCAAACTTTGGTATCCCGAACCTAATTTTGCGTCGTACGTCAATTTGTTCGGTCAATTTAAAGACGATCATTCCTTGCCTAAAATATCTTTGAAAGATCAAATAGAGGCGTCTAGGAGAAACAGTTTGACTTTTCAACCCACGTTGTGTCAACCAAGTCAACCTTTACCACCTCCATATGTTGATACCACTTTTTCAAGTCCTGCTGTCACTCCTAAGCCGATGTCCATTGCTGAGCATATTGCTCAATCTCGTAACCGATCTTTCAACCCTCTCAACATATCTAGTTCCAGGGATCAACAAAACTATTCACCTTTTTGTCCATATGTTGACCTTACCCTTGCCTAACCACCCACTTCCTACCAGTCCTACCCGACCTTCCCATCTTCACTAGACACTGTTTCTACACAGCCTGTTGGGAGTTTTGCATATCCATACCATTTTGAATCTTTTACCGAAACCCCCTCACCACCTAAGTCTAGTTTGGAAGAGTCATTGGAGGCTTATATTGCAGCAACAAATAAAATGACTAGGAATGTTGAAGCGTCCTTAGCCGCCCTTATGCAACCTACTGAACCGGTAGCTAGTTTCCCGCTAGCTCAAAATTTTTCAATGTATAAAGAGGCGGATGGACAGAGTGAGAATATGAGAGGATTTCAAAATCAAACCTACCCTTACCCAATTGAAGCCCACAACTCCAGTTTTCCATCGAATGTCCTAAATGATTCACTAGTTCAAAATAAAAACGAGTTGTGTGATTTTGTAGTGCTTGATTTGCCATATTGTGAAGAACCCCTTTTGAGTGAAACCGCACCTAATCCGTTTGACCTTTACACCTCTACTCTAGAACCTAAATTGATAAATGTCCATGCTTTTGATAAGGTGTCTAAAGAAATTGATTTTCACTTAATTGAGGATATAGACGCCGGGAATTTTTCGGATGATGAACCTGTCGATTTGATTGAAATTTTATGTTCAACTCATCATTCCGAGTCATTAGATATTTCTCCCGAACTTCATATGCATCTGGATTTTGATGATAATGGCATGGATGAGTTGAATTTTGAGGAGAATTATAAGGATAGTATTGAGGAGAGTTTTGAGGATCATATTGAGGTTGAACCATTTTTGTTTGATGTGTCTGATTTTCCAATTCATCCTCCTAAACCTTCGACTGTTATATCACCCTCCCTCCTTTACATCGTTCCGACCATGCTTGACGACTGTGAGCTTGAAAACTTTTCCTTTGAATCTGACACAGTTTTCACAGACGATAACACCTATGAGTGTTTCACTTTTTCGGACGATGTTGATGTCTCCCCGCCCGAGTTTGAGTCCTTTACATTTTCAGATGAGTTAGTTGAACCATCAGACTCGGTTGCTTACAGTAGTTTCAAACCATTGTTGGAATCTTTCCAGTTCGAGACAGTTTATTACAGTGAGAATGAGACTATCCCTACTTCACTCCCTGTCGTCATTCCTATCATTCCGACCGTACAAGAGACCGTTACGCTTTCATCTCCAATACCAAGTTCGGTGTACCCATGTTTTCTTGCAAATCTTGAGGGATTTGACCCCATCTCTCGACGAGTTGATAGGTTAGTGCAATCGCTTTTAACACATCGGTCATCACAAATTGCGCTAATTTATTCACTCGATTTACACCCTCAAGATCGCGCGACCCTTCTTTCTCCTTTTCGTCATTCTTCTCCTCCACCGATACCATATTCTACCTTTCTTTCCACACGGTCTCGCGTGCTTCTCATTTCCCTTCTTTACACCCCATTATTTCACCAACTCGGCCATTACCATGATAAGATTTTTGAATGGTTGGTGCTAACCTTTGGCTTGTGTAAGGCCAAGCTTAAGTTTGGGGGGAACCTTTGTATATATGTATATATATTTTTTGTTTTCTTTTTCTATAAAAAATATTAAAAAATTCAAAAAAATAAAATAAAAAAATTATAAATAAATAAACAGGGGAGTGCCGACATTTTGACCCTCTTGGTATGGCATGACAGTGAGGACACTGTCAAGTTTAAGTTTGGGGGTATGCTCGGTATGTCTTTTTCCTTCGCATTTATTTGTACATATTTTTGCATTTGCATACTTATTTGAAAACCCATAAAAAATTGAAAAATTTCAAAAAATTATAAAAATTATTGTATTCAATTTTGGCTAATTGACTTGAGTTTGACAAATAGGTTAACTGGCTAGGAACAACTAGATCTTAGACTTAGTGAATTAAAAATCCTAAAAATAACATTCCTTAAAGGTTAACGGTAGAAAGTATATGTTTTTGTAGTTTATTTAGAAATAGGCAAATTTTGAGTTCAGTTCTTAGGCTAAGTTGAAACAAAGAAAAAGTATTGATATTCTTATTAGAGTATAAGTTTGAAAAATAATTCCTAACTTAAATCTAGATTCTGAAAATGTATACCCTACAATTTGCATAATCACGCACCTTGAAACTTGGAATAGTAGAAGAGACGTTGAAATGCTCTTGTCTAAAGTCCTTAGTACGATGGAAAAAAAAATAAGTGTGAATAAAGAATAAAAAAAAATGGACACTGGTTTTTGTGATTACTTAAGGCTGAAAAAAATAGAAAAATATTTAGCGAGGGTGCCTCATCACCTAGTGCCTTAGACCAACTGGTTTGGGAGTCACTGCTAAAGCCTTGGGTGTTGCAAGACTAGGAAGTACGCTTTAAAGTACTAACGCATCTTGTAATCGGTTGTTGGTACCTCAAGAAGTATTAACGGTCGCATGAAGGATGTGTAAGCGAAACTCAATTAAAAATTCACCAATTAATAAGTACTTTGGACAACGGACAAGGGCATGATTGCTTGATTTGAATTTCCAAGTGTAGGGGTGATCTATACACACATGTAGGGGTATGTAATTGGAGTTTAGATGAGAGAAAGGAGTGAAGAATAGAACTTGTATCTTTAGTAGAGTTGATAAAAATTCCTAAGTGGAGATGGAACCCTAGAAGGAAAACTTAAGAGATGCCGAAAGCTAGGTAAGTCTATAGAATATATATAATCTTAAGTTAAATGATAAGGAAGTGTGAAGAATGTGGGTGGATAATTTACAAGTCAAAGATAATAGAATTCCTTGTTAGAAAACCTAATTGGAAAACAAAAGTTAATGGGCCGAATTGATAGGATTTTATGGGTAGTATCCGCTGAAAACCCTCAGGAGACAACACTCCTCCTACTAGGGACACCTAGAGGTTTAACGGCTTGTTGCACGAGCTCAGTGCAATCGCGTTTCCCTGCGAAAGTGTGGTTAGGATTTTAGTGAATAAAAATAAGTTTGCTCGAGGACGAGCAAAAGATAAGTTTGGGGGTATTTGTTCACACCATAATATTGTATTATTATATTCCCCATTCTTATTCTTTTTATAAATAAACAGGTGCTTTTGATGCATGTCTGCTACATATTACAGGTTACAGGTTCTTGGAGAGAAAACAGTGAAAAAGACAAAAGATGATACAAAAAGGGACTTTTGACCAACAAATAAAAGGATCTTAATCAAGCCTACACAAAAGATCAGTACAAGGCAATGCAAGGTCCAAGATTTCGAAGCCACGGTTAAAAGTCCACCACAATTATTCACTGGAAAATCTGAAAGAGAACAGAAGCTATTTTAAAGAAAGAATTAAAGAATTAAGTAACCCAGGAAGCCCAAAGACAGAAGAGCCCACAAAGGAAATTTCAAGGCCCAATACTTCCTTTTAAAGAGACACAGACATAAAATTTTACCAAAGCTTGGAAGTCTACTTTGACTAGGTCTTTCTAAGGATATTTTGGTAAATGTAGACATGCGAATCAATTGTAACCTAGGGTTTCTATCTCCTATAAATAGAAGCCCAAATCATTGTATTCTTTTCATGCCTCCCTTCATTAATAAAATTTCAGATTTCTTTTGGAGAGCATCAATTTGTAAGTTCTTTATTTTCTGCCCTAGGTTAATTTTCTATTCTTGCCCTAGATAGATTTAATTCCTTGCCCTACTTAATCTTTTATTCTCTGCCCTAGATAAATGTATTTTAATTCCCTAATGAGTGAGTAGTCTCCTCGCTTGTTAGGGTTAGATCTGGGGAAGGTTTGAGAGACGAAGATCTCTCATCCTCTTTCTTGCCCATCATATATTTTCATAGGACTCTATGCATACATGCACATACTGCTCCCTACGGCACCCTATCCCTCGAGGTAGCGGTGATACCGTAGTATAAAGGCCCGGGTGTGATGTTTTCCATGGAGGTTAGGGTAAGGATTGATAAAGGAAGGAAAAGAAACTAGAGGAAGAAAATATCTTTTCAAATGGTTCTAATCCCTTTTATTAATAATTACCATAACACCTAATTAGATCTTCATATGGGTATAGAAAGCGGTGAGATTTATTGACTTTCCAAACTTAACCTAGACAACCCTAGCAAGATTTAGATATAGATTAATTTAGTTTTTAGATTTAATAATCAATCCGAACACCCTTCGGAATTAACTCGTTAGAGCGATTAGGAGATTCACAACATCCCTGTGGACCGACCCGTATTCACCAGCTAGCTGCAAAGCGACGCCGTTCTTGATTGCGGTTTATAGATAGTTTTTGAGATCAAATCAGATGGCTCGGAGATGAGCCGGGAGGCTGAGGAAGCTCGGACCTGTAACAGCTCGGAGACGAGCAAGGAGGCTGTGGAAGCTCGGTTGTAGGAAGATACTTCGGGGAGGTCTCCAAGAAGTCGGATGCAATCTTGGAGATGAGGTGCCAAGGAACGTCCCCAATGCATCATACTTATTCCAGCTCCGAAATCCTCAGGAATCTAGCGGGCTTACGTGGATGACACGTCATCTGCTGCGTGTCGTGATCTGAGGAATTCCCACCTGTGAGCATCATCATTAGCCCCCCACTCTCGTTTCGACCTATTTATGGGTTGGATCGAGAGTGGTCTGCTTGGTTTTATCTGCTCAGCCTGGTACCGAGAATTCTTCGTGGAGGATTGTCCAGGGATGACAGGGCGTTTGGCAGTTGCGTCTTTTCGATCTTCGAGTCCACGTGGCGTCTCACCATGCACCTTATTTTTTGCGATTATCCCTGATGACGTCAGCGGATCGGTGAAATAATTGTGCTTTAAAGAGGGGGCACCGTTTCACTTGATCGTCAGTTGGGCTACACGCCACGTGTCCAACATTGGTTGGCAAGGCGCAACAGGCTGTCTCTGACTCCTGCCACGAAGAGACGTTTCCAATGGACGATCGCTATGTGGAGTCTCGACGGCCGCTAGGTGCGACACTTCGTTTCAGCGGGAATCGATCTGGACAGCAGGATGTTCTCTTTGGAGTGTATAAATAAGAGGGGGTCATCCCAGGACCGACACTTTGCCTTAGTTGCCTCTGGTTATTTGAAGATTTCCCGGCGCGCTCACGCTTAGGTCGGATCTTTTGCCGAATTTTCCTCGGAAAACCTTTTTATTGAATCAGGTTAGATGTCTTCCTCCGAGGTATCTGTGGATGTAGTAGGGGTAGAGTCGGACGATGAGGCTCCAGTTTCTAGGGCCGAGTCCAGTGGATCTTACTCTTCCTCGGCTTCAGATAGCCGAGGGGGTTCTTCTTCTTCATCTACGTCTTCCGTGTCGGGTACGACCCCTAGGGCCAGGACCGCCCTTATCACTCGCCGTTAGACGGCGACAAGGGCTCCTAAGGTGCGCATCGGGAATACCCACGATGTGCCCTCAGTTTTGAATCGTCTGTACGAGCTTTCCAACATCCGGGCTCGGTTCCATACCCCTCGGGCTTCTTCTTCATCTACGTCTTCTGTGTCGGGTACGCCCCTAGGGCCAAGGCTGCCCTTATCACTCGCCATCAGATGGCAACAAGGGCTCCCAAGGTGCGAATTGGGAACACCCGCGATGCGCCCTCAGTTTTGAATCGCCTGGACGAGCTTTTCGACATCCGAGCTCAATTCCATACCCCTCGGGTATTCACTCCGTCTAGCCAGAGAGGGTGAGCGAGCAGACCAGGTGCGGGGCAAGGAGATTACCCTGTATCTGGAAGTGTTCTGGGCAAGGATTCGTCTGTCCTTCTCATCCAAGATTTGTGCGGTGCTCCATTGTTTCCGTTTTACCCCGGGCCAGCTAGCGCCAAACTCGTGGAGGATCCTCCTCGGGTTTCTGGTCTGGTTAAAATTTGATTGGATCCCCTTCAATTTGAGCCTCCTCCTGTCTTTTCTTTTTTATAAAAATCACCCTGGTACTAGTAAGGAAGAGCCGAGCTGGGTGTATCTGTCGTTTAAAAAACGTAAGGGTAGGGCGGCCGGGTCTAGGATAGTGGTTGTCTCTTTTTCCATCCATGAATGGAAGGAGAAGTTCGTATTCATCGAGCCTCCAGAGGGTGAGGATTGTCCTATGCCCACCCAGTGGCACAGGGCCGACTGCCTGAGGGTGAGGTAGTCGAACACCCTTGAGGCGAAGGTGGTGTCCCAGTGGGAACCGATCCAGCGGGCTGATGTCCTGCTCTCTGAGCAGGTACTGAGCTGAGCGGGCTCAGTCCCACGCATTTTTTGGGTAAGTTAGGGCTCTCGATGATCTGTTTAAACTTTGCAAAAATTCTTTATAGGGCAGGAAGCTGCCCGTTGTGGATGGACCGAGCAGGAAGCTGCCCGTTGTGGATGGACCGAGCAGGAATCTGCTCGGCGGCCTCATGGTGAGGGCTTTGGAGCCCTACGGTGGGCGCGAGAAGTACTTCCGTGAGAGAACCCAGTTCGAAAGACTTAGTTAATGTTGAACTTCTCTTCTTTTAGCTAATGATGAAGCTGAAAGGAATTACATTATTTTAAAAGAAGGTACATGCTTAGTTATACAACTTAAGCTTTTCTGCGTTATAAGGCCGAGGAAAATTACGTCCTTCGGCGTCCTGCAGACGGTATGCTCCACCGGACAACGCTTTTGTTATGAGAAATGGTCCGTCCCACTTCGGGGAGAACTTGTGCAGTCTCTCTTGGTCTATGAATTCGTTTCTTCACAAGAGCAGATCTCCCATCTTAAAGGCACGATGTTTAACTCAGGCATTGTATTAGCGAGCGATCTGCTGCTGATAGACAGCTGTTCTGATTTGTGCTCGATCTTGTTTTTCCAACAAAATGTCTAAGTTGCTTCGAAGTGCCAAGGTGTTAGCTTCGTCGTTAAAGTGTTCGACCCTATAACTGGGTAGTCCAATTTCCGCGGGGACCATTGCCTCGGTTCCGTAGCAGAGGCTAAATGGGGTTTCTCCCGTGGATGTCTTTTTCGACGTCCGCAACGCCCACAGCACCCGCGGTAGTTCCTCGACCCAGCTGTCTTGCCTTCCTTCTAAGCGGGCTCTGAGACCGCAAATGACGTCTAGGTTCGCTACCTCAGTTTTCCCGTTGCATTGTAGATGTGCGACCGCGACAAAATTCATCAATATGTGGTAGTCGCTGCAAAACTCTTTGACTTTATCGTTTTCGAAGTTGGTCCCATGGTCGGTAACCAAGCACCTCAGGATTCCAAATCAGGAGATTATGTTGTTATGTAGGAACTTTATCGTAGAAACGGCGTCCGGTTTCCTGATGGGCACGGCCTTTGTCCATTTCGTGAAGTAATCCACAGCGACAAGGATGTATCTGTGTCCGCCCGTGCCGGTGGGAAGATCCCACCATATCCATCCCCCATTGTGCAAACGGCCAAGGGGAACTGAGTGGCGTTAGTTCGGTGGCGGGGAGACGAGATATGTTGCCGAAGTGTTGGCAGTTCTTGCATCTTCTGACCAGCTTCTCGACATCCTGGTGTATTCTCGGCCAATAGTATCCTTGGAGCAGTGTCTTCTGGACCAGCATACGGGCCCCTTGATGCGCTCCCCTAACCCCTTCATGTATCTCTCGCAGGATGTAGTCTGCTTCCTGGGGGTCGATGCACCGGAGCAGAGGCTGAGTGTATGACTTCTTGTACAGGTTTTCGTTGCTCCAGATGAAATGGCGTGCTTTGGCCCGAAGCCGGTGAGCTTCTCCTCGGTCTTCGGGAAGTACACTGTCCTTTAGGAATTCCATGAGGAGATTTCTCCAATCTTGGCCTTCTTTCCGAGTTATGTAGATTTAGAGCGTTACCTCTCCATTTTCCACGTTGGGCCGTGGCAAGACTTCGAAGAGGATATTTCTTTTATGGTTGGCCGAATAGGAAGAAGTGAGCTTGCTTAAGGCGTCGTCCTGGGTGTTCAAATTCCTGGGAATCTGCTCCACTTAGACTTCGTCGAAACTTTTTCGAAGCCTTTTTATCTCGGCCAGGTATTTTATCATGAGTGGCTCCCGGGCCTTGAAACGCCTGGTTACTTGGCTGACGACTAGTGCGGAGTCACTGCATACCCTGATGGTCTTCAGCCCTACCCCGGAGGCGATTCGTAGTCCTGCCAACAAAGCCTCGTATTCCGCGGCATTGTTTGACGCCTTACACCCAAGCTTTAAAAGAGTATTCCATTTTCGATTCATCCAGGTCGCGGATGATCAGGCCAGCCCCGCTCTCTTCCTCTGTGGAGGATCCGTCCACGTAGAGTACCCAATCCGAGATGGGGTCGGGCACCTCCTTGACCGAGGGACATGGTTTGGGGCCCCGTGCTGTCATTCCTTCTTTAGTAGGGATGGTGCATTCGACAACAAAATCCGCTAAGACCTGTGCTTTGATGGCTTGTCTAGAGCGGTATTTGATGTCGAATTGGGACAATTCCCACCTCCATTTCTCCAGATGACCTGATGATTCGGGGGAGGCGAGAATAGACCCTAAAGGTCGCTCGGTGAGGACGAGAATTGTGTGCGTTTGGAAATAGTGTCGAAGTTTCCTGGAGGCGACGACAAGCGCTAAGACTATTTTCTCTATGGCCGGGTATCTCGTTTCCGCGTCCATGAAAACATGGCTCATGTAGTAGACCAGTCTCTATATGTCTTTGAATTCTCTGACGAGTACTAAGCCTGCAGCTTGGTCGGAGATGGCTAGATATAGAAACAGCTCGTCACCCTCGACCAGTTCGGTGAGTAGCGGTGGGGAAGCCATGTATGCCTTGAGTTGTTCAAAAGCGTTCTGGCTCTTTTCAGGCCATTCGAACTTAGGAATTTTCCTTAGGGCCCTGAAAAACGGGAGGCACTTCTCTCCAGATCTGGACATAAAGAGGCTCAGGGCAGCTACCCTCCCCGTGAGTCTCATGATGTCGATATTGCTCTTGGGTGTTGCCATATTGAGGATGGTGCTGATCTTTTCAGGGTTCGCTTTGATTCCTTGGTGGGTAACCATGAACCCGAGGAACTTCCCACTGGTGACTCTGTATGCACACTTAGCTGGATTCAACTTAATTTTGTACTTGCTCAGGACGTCGAATGTCTCGCCGAGGTCTTTAGTGTTCCTAGCTAACGAGGTGGATTTTACGATCATGTCATCGACGTAGACTTCCATGTTTCTTCCAATCTACGGTTTGAACAGCTTGTTGACAAGCCGCTGGTACGTGGCCCCGGCGTTCTTGAGTTCGAAGGGCATCACTTTGTAGCAGTAGACCCCCGATCAATGGTGAAGGCTGTAAGTTCTTCGTCGGCCGAGTTCATCCGGATCTGATTGTAATCGGAGAAAGTGTCCATAAAGCTCAGTAGTTCGTGGTCGGTTGAACTGTCCACTAGCGGCCTATCCGAGAAAGTGGATAGTTTTCTTTGGGACAAGCCTTGTTCAAGTCCGTGAAATCGACACACCTGCGCCATTTCCTGTTTACCTTCTTGACCATGATCATGTTTGCCAGCCAATCCGAGTAGTCCAAGTTTCTGATGAAGTTGGCGGCGAGCAATTGATCCACCTCGTCATCTATCACCTTTTATTTAACCGGCGCAAAACTTCTCTTCTTCTGTCGGATGGGCCGACCCTTCGGGTCTATCCTGAGCTTATGAGAGATTACTTCAGGGTTGATCTCGGGCATGTCCGCTGGCGCCCAAGCGAATACGTCCGAGTTATCTTGAAGGAATCGGATCAGGCCTTCGCGTTGGACCCTGTCAAGAGAGAGCCGACCTGAACTGTCCGGCTATCGGCTCCCTCTACGAGGGAGACTTCCGTCAATGCTTCCACCGGGGCACCACTGTAACATTTCAAAAAAATAAAATATTATTTTTGGGAATTTTTATAATTAAATAATAAAATATTGAATATTTTAATAAGGCGGTATAACTAAATACCGATAAATTGGAAAAAAAATTGGAAAATTATGGAAATTACTAAAAAGAGGGTGTTTTATGTGAATTATGCAAATTATAAGTTTTTATGATTAATTATACGCTAATTAGTGTTAATCGCGATTAAATATCGCTAATCACTCATTAAGCTTGTTTTGTGCAAAACATGCACCATATCATTTTTACACTTGTGTTACATTTTCCTACATGGCTTTCTCTTCATTTTTCATTCATGGCCTTGGTTTTGTGAGAAGAGAAAAGAAAAGGAAAAGAAAAGAAAAGAAAAGGGATATGAATAAAGAAGTAAGGTATGAGCAAGTGAGAGAGTGTGAGGGGTCTTCATTGACCATAGAATTGTTTACTCCATCATTCTTCATTATTTTCTCTCCCTCATCTCAAAGTGCTACTGCCCTCACTCACTCACTCCCCTTCTTCATCCTCTCAAACACCATTAAAAACATCTCAAAACTCAATACCCACTTCATTAAAAATGTGTATGAGCTCACTAGCTACACCTTGGACCAAGAAAGCTTGCATTTTGGACACTTAGGGAAATTCAAGAAAATTCTTGAGTTGCCAAATGAGGTATTCTCTTAACCATTAGCCTAGTATTTCCATTGCTTTTACATCCATGTTTGTTTAGAACCGATTTGGTGTCGTTTAGTGAGATTTGGAAATTTCTAGTTAGGGTTTATGGAATTCTTGAGTTATGATGTGTAATTGAGCATAGTAGAGGCCACACAAATCCCCTAGTGCTAGAATTCAGACCCAAACCAGAGACTAGAACCCTGGAATATGAACTTAGAAAACCCGATATCGGAAAATTGTGGATTCTGTGAGTGTAAAATGAAATATGCTATCACCCGGAGCCTCTGAAAATTATTTAGCAAGTACAGAGAGATGTGCAGGTGATTTAGAACATACCCTAAAGACCCAAGACCCCACTTTCACCATAGGGCCACAGATTTATTCTATCTGGCCGCAATTTGTGGCCAGACCTGGAGCTTTGTGGTTCGTGTTTGGTCTGTAGCTCCATCTCCTATAAACTAGACCCTTGGCATATGCAAAATTGACCAATTTGACCTAGGGTGAAATCTGGGACCATTTTCAAGAATTGCTGTTTTGATTTGGGGTTTCGTTTTGCGTATTTTGAATTCTGGATTTTTGTTATTTGTGTCGTATCGATCACTTGACGTTTGTACGTCGAAATCGAGCGTTACTTGGTGGTTTTGAAAGCGTAGTCCATAGGTTCTAACCTATAGGCTTTTAGCGTGCCGTTTTGATTTTCCGATGTGATTTTAATACGCATTTGCGATACGTTATGATGTGTAGGTACCCCATGAAGACTTAGAGATGACAAGCAAGCGCGTGGCGACGTCGGCAACGGAAAGCGAAAAGCAAGGTGAGTATATTATATCTACGGGGAAAGTCGGGTGGATGGCATATAGCACCCCCGCAGTTCGATGTATAGTATGCTATATATATACTATATATATATATATATGATATCTTTTATGTGTGACGTGGATATTCAAGTTATGATTAGGTGTTCAATGGTTAGATTAGGGTTTTTAGAAGTGAACTAGTATAGCTTCTTAGTTGCGAACCCTAGAATAGGTTTACACCCACACGCACACACATGCTTACTTTTATATACTTGTGCGTATATGGGTATACGTATATATACACACACACATAGGTATGGGACGATGTGTATATATACACGTATACCTACACTTGGATGATGAGGATAGTGGATGATATTTGGAGATGAGTCGATGAGTTTGGGCATGGTGCCATGAGATCGGTGATATGATGTGGTTCGTATTATGAGATACGACATGAGTTATAGCGGGCCTTTAGGCGTGTGTTTTCATACACACACACACACACATATATATATAGATGGTATCAGTTTGTACTAGACTTAGATCAGTACCCCGGTTCATGAGATATGATGATAAGGATACCAGATAATTGATGAGATAAATGTGAGATTCGACCCGTACCCAGATTTGGGATGCCGTACGACGGATTTACGTACGAGCTTTATATTGATGATAGATCCGCACTCTTGACTCGAGGATGTCATATTGTATATTGTATCGTAGGTGATACTATTGAGGCGGGATCACTGACTATTATATTTATATGTATATCGACTCAGATTTAGGTGGTTTCCATACCCTTTCGATTAGCTTGTTAGTTAGATCTGTAGTTTACTTAGTAGATGTTAGACTAGACCCGAGTCATACCTATTTCAAAACTAACGAACCGTGAGTATTTTAAAGACAGGCCAAGAGATTCTACGGATATTTTCAAAAGACGCATCTTTTCTTAAAAACACCGTAGCTCTTATTTTTCTAAACACCACGATTCGTGTTATTTCAAATGGCAAAATTGTATGACATATATATATTGATGTAAATTCTTCACTGTTATGTTTATTATTCATTTTCCGCATATTCTTGCTATTCGCATCACATTGCATGTGTAAATGTGTTTATTGTTATATTAAACCCATGCTGTCTGGACACCAGCACCATTATCGATGATGCGTATGTTCCACGTACACCTACTTGCCGGCTCACACAATTCATCATCGATAATTGCCATGTCGCTATACAGTAGGATTGTTGCATCAGGATATACCTACTTGTACATCCATATTGGCACACATACATATTGTACACTTATACTTGCGTATATACCTACTTGTACATCTATATTGGCGCACAAACATATTGTACACCCATACTTGCATACATACGTATTTGCACATACATAGATGATTCTGGCTTTATTTTGGAGATTTGGGAACCACAAGATATATTTTAAAACTGGATTCATTTAAAAGAGTGTTTTCCCCTCGATGTGTGCATATTACTGTTTTATGTTGCATGATATACGGATATGCTTACATTTCTATCATATGTCGCATACATCATGCTTTATGATTATACGCATTGAGATATGCTAATTTCATGAGATTTCTAGATTTGAGAACCGTAGCTATTTCAAAAGAAAGCATGTACTGTTTTAAAAACCCGGTTTCTCTTGATATGATATTTCAGTGCGTCCACCATGCGTTTTCTCGGTTCTGAGACGTGTGGCATGTGAAACCCGATTCGAGGAGGCGGATGATCCGTTTGTGGGTTCATGGTGGACCCGGTATGGTACCCCGGGACAAGAGAGAGATTTCGTGTGGATGAAGATGAGCCTGCCAGAGGGACCACTACCTACCGGTGATTGTATTTGGGCTCGGCGGATATCCGGAGGATACCGACCGGAGTCGAGAGATGATATGGACCGATCCGGACTGACGGAGCCCGTGGGCCGATCCGGACTGACGGAGCCCTATATATATGATGATTTACATGCCGATGCTGGGTACAGGTTTCATGATATTTTCGAGTGTCGATGCTGGACACTCAGGTTCCATGATTTTGATGTGTTGCGAGGGACACACGTTGATTTATATCCTCATACTTCCATGCATATGCTTTATGACATTTACATGCATGATATTTTGTGTCATTGGTTGACACGTGGACGAGATCCAAATGCTTACAGATATTGATTATATAGTTGGATGACATCCACATACTTAGACTTCATGATATAGTTGACATTGATTCATATTGATTACATTGATGATACCTCATATTTATGATGTATTGTTACCTGAGGCACTGACACGAGCACTTGGTATTACACTGATGTATAGATGTTTACCCTTACCACCTTATCATGCTTTAGACTTTATCATATTGAGGATTTATATTACTGATCGTTTGACCTAGGATTGAGTCATACATACAATTTCTGCTCTGTGATGTTTTCTACTTACGAGTTGGCAACTCACCCCCGTTGTGCCACAGTTCTTGCAGGTTTTGCTGTACAGGTTTCATTGCAGCTTTCTGGCACACTGCTTCCTTTCTGGGTGATTGCTTTGGTAGGCGGGTTCACTCGCATCATGACCACCCTTGTATTTATTTTAATCAGTTGTATCTAGTAATTTCATCAACCAGACTTGTATATTTATTTCAGACTTAGAAAACCAGCTGTGTATTATTTCGACCTTAGAGTCGCGCGTTGTAGTATTATGGTTTTCTTGATGATTTCGTGTTTCTTTTTGAGTTTTGATCCTCGCCCTTCGGCGTTGTATATTATATTACTTGCGTGGTTGTGACCGTCGATTGACGAAGAGCTAGCTCCCGCTTGGGGATGCCTTTCATCATTGTGCATATATTATTCTTGTTGTGCCCCGTTTGGGGCCAGTATTTACAAAGGAAACTCTGCCGAAATTTTCAGAAAAGACTTGAGATTTTTAAAATGCATATTCGGCTTATGTTATTTAAAAACCCTTGTTTTAAAAGATGTTTTCTTCACTTCTTATTTAAAATGGTTTAGATTTCTGGGATTTTTGGCTTACTTGAATTAGATGGGGTCCTATAGACTTCATATGATTCAAGTGCCAGTCACGTGCCATTTCGGGTCGTGACAACCACGAACTTCCTTTTGGTCGTCGCGTGTATCTAAAGACCCCTGGAAGTCATGCGTGTCTTCAAAATCGCTGCCCTGCTCTCTGGCGGAGGACATCAAGGTGAGGCAAATCTTGACGGTTTACTGGTCCCCATAGGCCCGGCCTATCCCCCTTGATCCAAAGGGAATTTGAGCGCAAGGTGATAAGTCGAGATCTGAGCTCGGAGGACATTCAAGATAGGGCATCCCAGGAGAACGTTATAGGATGACGGGACCTTAACAACGAGAAAGTTCACCGGTATGATCCACGTCTTGCCCGCTTCCCCAATGTTGAGAAGGAGGGTGATCGATCCTTCTGCCGGGACGGAATGGTTGGTGAACCCAGAGAGGACATGGGAGGTCGGTTGAAAGTCGGATGAACCCAACCCCATACGTCGGAAACAGTCATAGAACATGATGTCCGCCGAGCTCCCAGAATCAATCAATATTCTCTGGACCTCGTAACGGTGGACTCGGGCTACTATCACAAGGGGTCATTATGAGGAAGTGATATGCCGCGAAGGTCTTCGTCGATGAAGATGATCGGTTCACCCTTCCTGCATTTCTTGTGGGGTAGATCGCTTACCTCCTCGACTGGTAGGAGACGGTAGTTCCCCCCACTTTCCCGAGCTTGTCCCATAGGTATTTCGCCACGTGGCCGGAGCGGATCAACTCCTCGATGTAGTCATGGAGCTGCTTGCAGCTCTCAGTTGGGTGACCCTGCGACCTGTGATAAGCACAGTACGGGCCACGGAGACGCTTGCCCATTCTTTGGTTAGCTGACAGGAACTTAAAGAACATCTCGCCCTTAGCTTCCTCCAACAGCTTCGTCTGGGAAATGTTCAGAGAGGTGTATTCCTGGAACCTCGGGAAATAAGGTTTTGGGTGATCGACTTTCTTTTTCTCTTCCATGTCCCTCTTCTTTCGGTCTGCTTGGTCGCTTTTGGGCAGGTTGGAGTTCACCTCTGACTCTAGTTGGATTTCTCACTCGGTCCATGCTTTTACTTCGGCCATGGTCTTAGGTTGCGCCAATGAAAAAGAGCGGAGCCACTCTTTATGCCTAAGACCTGACCTCAGCGCGGTGATAATTGTTTCGTCGCGGTGCTCGGGAACCTCCAGGAGGGCATTGTAGAAGCGAGTGACATACCCTTTAAAGGATTCCTTGTCTCTGCTCTTGACGGTGAACAGGTAATCAACCGTCTTCTTCTGTCGTCGGTTTTCGATGAAATGACCGAGGAATTGGGTAGCCACCTCGTCAAAGGTTGAGATGGAGCGCGGCGCAAGCCCTCGGAACCAGTCCTGGCTAGCTCGGATTAGGGTAATGGGAAATGCTCGGCATTGAGCCGCGTCCGAGTTGTTTTGAAAGCTTATGCCCGCCGTAAATGCGTCCAAGTGGTCCTTCAGGTCGGACTTCCCGTCGAAGAGGACCACTTTAGGCGGCTTGTTCCTGGACGAGACGCGCTCGGCCAGTAGCCTTTTTGTAAAAGGGCTATGTAAGTGAGTCGGCGGAGTTCTTTGCCCCTTCGCCGGACATATGGCCATCTCATCGTATGCCTTCAATTTCCTATTCGAGGGCTTCGATCCGGTGGTGGTACCCCGAGGATTCAGCACAGTCAGAGCGGAGGCTATCCCTGCTCCGGGTCTGCGTGATGGTGCGGCTTCAATTTCGCTCTATTACATTTCTTAAATCCTCGGGCGAGGCCCTTCTTGAGTAGTCCCGACCTTTGCAATTCGCGCAGCCTCGACGGGAGTGGGGGCGCCGATCGTGCCTGGAAGCAGGAGAACTGACCGACACCTCCTCAGAGGGAGTGAGTGCACGGCGGGCATCGGAGCGACGGTCTAGTCCTCCCTGAGATCGAGGTATGAAGCTGTCCGGCGCCCAGCGGGTCATGGAATCGTTCACCGCATGCGGGTCATGGTTGCCGGAGTCGGAACGACGGCGTTCAGTGACGCTGCGATGAGCGTGAGCGAGATCGAGGGCCTGATCGTGTCCATCCGTCCTTCTGCGGATGTCGTTATCCTGGGGAAGGGGAACTGCAGCCAGATGAGTAGGGTCCGCCGCTTGAATGTGGACGAGCGCATCCACCATAACTGTGAGTCTGTCGATCCGAACGGATAAGGCGCCGATGAAGTTAGGAGAGGGAGTAGAACCACTCCCGCCTCCGTTATGGAGGGTGGGGCGGCTCGTATTGGGATCGTCGCGGTTGTCACTCGCATCAGGTAGAGGGCAGAAGATCAACTTTATGGGTGGAGAAGCCTCTGAAGGTTCCCACAGATGGCGCCAACTGATGGAGGTCATGATCTCCCTCATATGTTGTCCTCCGTCGATCTGTTGCGGACAGTTGAGATTTGGTTTGAGGGTAGAGTATGTGGATCTCAATGGGTTGGTGTCGACGCCGAGCTATCTGCAAAGGAAGTCCCGGGGTGGGTGACCACTGTAGGACCCTCCAACGTTCAAGTTAGTACCGTGGAATAAGAGGAGAGTGGTGGCTTATTGGAATGAATTCGAACTACCTTAGTCGTCTGAAAGAGGGGTTTATATAGCGGTCGCATGGGGCGAGCCGCTGCGAGATCCTAGCCGTTCGTTATGCCCCTGCGTTACACCCGTGTCAATGGCTGGATTCGTCCATTAATGGCGGGATACGTTCATTAATGGAGGGACGTGCCTGCGTGGGACGCGGAATGTAGGGCGGCGGATATCTTGCTTTGGCGAGATACACGGAGCCGTGGTGGGGGCACTTGGGCTCCGCGCTATCGGTTGATCAGGGAAGCCGAGGAAACTCAGCTCGGTGGATGGCTCGGAGATGAGCTGGGAGGCCGAGGAAGCTCGGCCCTGTAACAACTCGGAGACAAGCAAGGAGGCCTTGGAAGCTCGGTTGTAGGAAAGTACTCCAGGGAGGTCTCCAAGAGGTCGGATGCAACCTCAGAAACAAGGTGCCGAGGAACGTCCCCAATACATCATACTTATTCCTGCTCCGAATTCCTCAGGAATCTAGCAGGCTTACGTGGATGACACGTCATCTGCTACGTGTCGTGATCTGAGGAATTCCCACCTGTGAGCATCATCAGAGAGAATTGTTGAGAGAGGATGAAATTGTGTTTGAGTTGAAGTGAAGCGGCCATTGTTAGAGGGAGCGTGTGTGAGGTTAACGAAAGGAGTTGAAGTTTAAATAATCCAATAATAGATTTGAGGAATGCTTGTTGATGAGTGGCTTCTTCTTGTTGCTTGGTAAGGTTGAGCGTCTTGGACTTTTTTTGTTTGCTTTCATGAATTATTTTTGGGTTTCTCTAATATATGACCCTAAATCTTACCTATTTTTAAAAATGCCCCCAAATCTTTTTAATTGGAAAAAGCCTCCCAAATCTACTCTGTTACTGATAAAAACCTTTTTGTCAAGTTAACTCGTCTTTACAAACGATCATTAATTTCCATATTTACCTTTTAAATCTCTATCAAAAAACCCTGAAAAGAAATTTTGTAACTCGTGATTTGAGGAATAAGATGGCCATTAAAAGTAGTTTTTAGTGTTTGAAGGAAGCACTGCTTGGACCACATAGGCAAAGAGCGGCTTCACATTTGCAAGAAACTCCCTCAGTTTTAGCCCAGGTGACTAAGTAAAGGGCTTCGAGCATTTTAAATGTGTTTTGCAGTCATTAGGAGGGTAGAAAGGTGATTTTAGACCCTCTTAACGACTAAATTCCACACTGTTAATATGTAAGCTAAAGAGGGCGTTTTTAGTTGAGTTAAAAGATTGGACAATTTTTTATAGTAAACCAAATTTAAATAATAATTATAAAAAAACACTTTCAAAAATAATTACAAAAAAGACCACTTTTTGCCTCGTAGGCACCACGACAGCGCTAGCTCAGCACTGGCGCTCGCATGAAATAAAAAAAATTATAGACGCAGTTTGAAACTGCGTCCATAGTATTTTTATGGAGCGCAGTTTGAAACTGTGTCCCATACATTTGTTATAGGCGCATTTGTATGGGGCGCAATTTGAAACTATGTTCCATACAAATGTTATGAGTACAGTTTCAAAATGCGCCCATAACAAATGTTATAGGCACAGTTTAAAACTGAGCCCCTAAAAATTTTAGTAAAAAATAATAGGACGCACTTTCAAAGTGCGCCCATTCCCTATTTATTCCGATAGCCACTAACTTTCCTCTTTCCTCACTTCACTTTCATCTCTCTCTTTCTCTCTCTCTCTCTCTCGGGCGCTCTCTTTCTCTCTCTCTGGTACTCCCTCTCTGCTCTCTCTCCCTCTCCCTCTCTCTCTCGATCTCTCTATCTCTCTCTTCCCCCCTACCCACCTCCTTCCTCCGACCTTTCCCCACCTTCCCCCCGAGCCTCCTCCGACCTCCCTCCTCCGACCTTCCCTCCAGCCTCCTTCGAGCTCCCCCCAACCTCCTCTGGCTTCTCTCTCTCTCATCTCATCTCTCTCCCTCTGTTTTTGTCTCACATCTTCCTCGCTCACTCAGATTTCTCGATCTCACAGTCTCTCGCTTGTGCAGATTTAGTTGGAAATTCACGGACGAACAATTGCCTTCATCCTCGCCATCGTCATCATCACTGTGAGCATCTCGAAGATTAGTTAAACCCTAATTTTATTTAAAAATAATTAAGAAAAATTGGTTAAAATTTCGTATTGGTAAGCAATTCGAACAAATTGGATATATATTAGTGGTTTTCCCTGATTTTACTTATGATGGATAAATGAATAGGATACAAGTTCTTATAACTTGTTACATGCTATAAATATTGATTTTATTGTAATTTTATGTAATTAGTTGAGTCTAATTGTGAAGATAAATAAGTAGCTTGTTTGATAAGAACTCTTAAAGTGTGTCATTATTTCTGTCAGTGGAAAAATGACAGATAATTATATCCATCTAATTTGCTGTTTCGGTGGCCAATTAACGATTGAAAAAAATAATATTACTGATTCTATCGGTGGAAAAACTAAGATAACTAGAGTCAAGAAATCTAGTATATACAACGAGTAGTGTACAAACCTACCAAAATCAATCCGTTAGAGTTCAATATCTTCTTAATATGCAAATGGCCGACGGAGCATGAATATACCGCCATTGAAGTATCCGATGATGAGGATACATAAGTCATGCTTTCATCGGAATCGAAATCGATCGAGCTGTTTATGAAGAAAGAGATATTGACGTCCGCTCAACTGCCCAAACCTTATTCCGAAGCGCCTGATCCTTCTTTTCGAGCATCTGAGCAATACCCGCAAGGAGAAATGACACGCATGCTCAATATGAATGTTTATTCTACCGGATTTATGTCTCTCACTAATGATGAACAGTATATAAATTAAAATTACATAGGTGAAGGCACATGAAGCAGGACGCCGGTGAATTAGCATTTTACGAAGTAAGCATTACCTTGCATATCTTTATACCGCATATACATTTAGCGGATCACTATTTATTGATAGTGGAGGTGTAACACCCTAGTGCATTTATACTATATTTTCTTTGGGTATTTCAAATCTTGCGGCAGATTTCTTGATTATTATTGTTTTTGGGTGCGGATAGTGCATTTGGTAACTGTGGTTAGTATCCGACCCAACCCGTATGTCTGAAACTCATCATGGTTCAAGATTATGTCATATTTTTTGCTAGTACAGAGGATCCATCCATATCTAGATTCTATACACACATGATATATTTCGTAACTGCATATCTTTTAAATAATACAAATAATAACCAAATAATATTTTAATATCTAGCATGACATGTTATCATACCCCATATCATATGGTTACATCCATACATCATGTTCATGTCCAGATTGCAAAAACGGACTCGTTTGGATCGCTACGTATATTTACATAGATTCGTACTTGGGGTTATGCATTTTTACTGACCGGGTATCGCATCATGGTTTTAACTTTTATGTATATTCTCCATATTTAAAAACTAAATTTTTAGATGAGATTCGGGTAATATTCGGAATGGTTTGATATTAGATGTTTAAACCCAATATATATATAATAATATTTTAATTAACAGTTTATAATATATATAATATATATTAACTAATTATTTTATATCATATTCTCTCTACTCTCACAGTCTCTCTCTCTCTATTTATATATTTATAATTTATTATTAACCCCGCCTTCTCTCTCTCTCTCTTATTTCTTTTCTTCTTCTTCTCCCCGCTGCGAAACCCAAACCCTAGCCCATGCCCGCGGCCTCGCCATTGCCGATCTCACCTTGTCGTCCCCACCTCCTCACCCTCGTCACCCTCATCACCACCTCAAACTCCTCTTCCCCTTCTCCTTCTTCCCGAGAACTCCCTGCAACCCCGACGACCCACTGCAGCAAACCCTGACCTCAACCCCTCGCCGCCGACCTCCCTCGTCGTCACCACCGCCTCTTCGTCCTCATCCCCTCGCACTCATCACCTCCGCTTCCACCTCCTCTCTCCATACCCGAGCATCTTGCACCCCCGAACACGACATCCCTGCACAGCCCCGACACCGACCCCAGAAACCCCAACCTCACTGTTACCCGTGGCCGGAGACTCGTCGTCGTCACCTTTACCATCCTCACCTCCCTCTCCGATCCCCGACACCACAAACCACAACCACTACCCTCATCAACTCTGACTTCCCGACAACCACAACAGAAACCCAAGAACCCACCGCCCTCGTCGCCGACGGCAACCCACCATCGTCACTGTCACCTGCCTCTGTCCTCACCACCCCAGAACCGAGCAGCCACCCCCATTCTTCTTCTTCATTCCTTCCTTCCTTTCTTTCTTTCTTGATTTTCCGGCGGTCTCGAAGGAATTGCACGCGTCGCCGACAATCCAGACGACTCAGTCATCGTCGTCATCCAGTCTATTCACCACGTCATGTCACTGCTTAGCCAGGTCCAGTCCTGCACGTGTAAGTTTGCATCGTGACATTATTTCGATGCCGGATGTGATATTCGTATCTTGATATGAGATCCGATCATGCAAATTCTAAACTTGCAACATGCTATATTACTATATCAACATTTATTTAATAAATGATAGTGCATGTGTTTTATTATACAACAGAATTTACCGATTTACGGTTTTACCGTATCCGTCTGTATCCATACTGATAATAGCTTATCTAGTTACATGCCGGAACATCACAACGTTATCATACTACTATTAGTTCAATACGTTATCTAGATTGCATCATACATGGTAATAGACATGTAATTATTATTACAGATAGATACATATTGTAACAACCCTAAACTTTCCGTACAATTTTTCAAAAATACAGAAAGGGGTATTTTTGCCTGAGCACAAGTTATAAATTTGTTTTGCTTTTTAATAGCAAGAAAGAGCTTGTAGCTCACTGGTAAGACCTTGCACTGTTGAACCAAAGCACCAGAGTTCAAATCCCATTATCCACATTATTTTTTAATTATTTTTCTTTTAAATATTTAGAAGCCCAAGAGTCTACACGTCCATAACCAGTAAAACCAAAGATCACACTAAAAACAAACGAGTCCAGGAGGTAGACCAAACGACGATGGACAGGTGGCGTTGAGACCCGGCCCGACTCGGCCGACTCGGCCCGGCGGCGCCGGTCCGACCGAGTTAGATCGTTGATTTTCTTCACTCCTCCTATGTCTTTTGGTTTCCCCATAACCCTTGTTCTGTTTAAAATCCCTGCATTATTCCAGAGGAATTAAAATACAATTAAAACTATTTTAATGCATTTTGTATCAAATCCTAACCCTAATTTTTCCTATAAATACCACTCCATCTCACACCCTCTCACTCACAATCTCTGCCTAAACTCTCAAGAAAAATCCCTAGAACTTTTGTGTACAAGTGGAGTTAGCAAAGGACAAAACTCCGACGAATTTCCGACGACGATCCTAGGAGCTCCCGGCGACGAAACGACATATCAGCACCTCCTACCACTCCTTCTTCCTCTTCTCTAATCTAAAATCTAGTAAGTCCCTCCTCCCTCTTCTCTTTTCTATTCTGAAAAATCATAATTCTAAAACCCGACGGAAGCGGAGTTAATCCGTCTTCCGATTCGGTTTTTCTTTAAAAGTTCCATTTTTCTTAAAAACAACAATACCAAACTCTCACAACATAACTATTAATCATTAACAAAACATATTGAATAAGTTCCATATCAAAAGAATGTATATTGTAATTTTTATAAGCAAAACCTGTCACGCCCCGCTTCCCAATATACGAGCAGAGGACACGACGAGTCCGCTACGTATTTACTCTGAAATAAATACGCTGAGCATACTAAGCAATATAAGTAAAATGCATAAGAAACAAAGACAATAGATATAAATTAAACAACAACTTTATTTATTGTCTTTGTCTCTTGTGCATTTTACTTATATTGCTTAGATACGCTCAGCGTATTTATTTCAGAGTAAATACGTAGTGGCCTCGTCGCGTCCTCTGCCCGTATACTGGGAAGCGGGGCGTGGTAGGTTTTGCTGGTGGCCCATGCCGGTCAGAGCTGTATGGAACACTATCATGCAGTTCCATTCTGCGTGGACAACCTAAGCAATATAACACAAGAAACAGCAACTGAAAACATTCTTTACATTACATATTCCTTGAATCTTACTATTTCAAATTCCTTGAATCTTCTTCCTATTCTTTGAATCTATCATAACCTATTTTTCATTCAACATTATGGATTCCCCAAACAACGCCAGCACCAATGTCAACAACACTCCTCCACCCCTACCACTTACTCATGTCGTCACTGCTCCGATCAATGAGCAAACGGTACTGTTTGAGGCGATCCGCAGCCTCCTGGAAGAACTGCAGCAGCAAACTGCTATATTATTGAACCGTCCAGAAGCAGAAGCAACCGGCATGAAGCGCTCTACCATCCAGATGATAAGAGAAGCCCATCCTATACAACTTTCTGAACCCAAGAGATAGAAAGAAACAATTAACCGATCAAGTCCAAGTTTTTGTTTCTACTGCAAGAGGGCTGGACACTTGTGGAAGGACTATAGGCGCGCAAAAGGCCTGTATTTAGTTTGTGGCGTATCCAATCACGAAATTGGAAACTGTCCTTATTGACGCAACCCAAATTACACACCCACCAACTACCCGCAGCGGCCAGCTATCCAGGCTCCTGCACCTCGTCCTACACTCACAGTTCCACCACCTGCACAACCTACTCGCCAATTCCAACAGGCAATGAGGGACATGCCTCAAGGGCAGAGAGACATGCCCCAATGACAGAATGTGCCTCCAGCTAGGAGGAATGTACCACGGCGTTAGACTTTCATATTAGCAGCCGTAGAAGCCGAAGCTGTAGGTCAAGGTAACACTGGTAATTCTCTTTCATATTCTTAAATCCTTGTATCACTTTGTTATTCTTCATACACTACCAAATTTTCCTTGAATCCGTCACTTTCCTTTTACAAATTTCAAGAACGAAATTTTTTTTAGGAGGGTAGAATGTAACAACGCTAAACTTTCTGTACAATTTTTCAAAAATACAGAAAGGGATACTTTTGCCTGAGCATAAGTTATAAATTTGTTTTGCTTTTTAATAGCAAGAAAGAGCTTGTATCTCACTGGTAAGAGCTTGCACTGTTGAACTAAAGCACCAGAGTTCAAATCCCATTAGCCACATTATTTTTTAATTAGTTTTCTTTTAATTTTTTAAAAGTCCAAGAGTCTACACGTGCATAACCCGTAAAACCAAAGATCACACTAAAAACAAACGAGTCTAGAAGGTAGACCAAATGACGATGGACAGGTAGCGTCGAAACCCGGCCCGACTCGGGCCGGCGGCGAGGCCGACTCGGCCGCCGCCGCCGGTCCGACCGAGTTAGATCACCGATTTTCTTCACTCCTCCTGTGTCTTTTGGTCTCCCCATAACCCCTGTTCTGTTTAAAATCCCTGCATTATTCCAGAGGAATTAAAATACAATTAAAACTATTTTAATGCATAATTTTAATGCATTTTCTATCAAAACCTAACCCTAATTTTTTCTATAAATACCACTCCATCTCACACCCCCTCACTCACAATCTCTACCCAAATTCTTAAGAAAAATCTTTAGAACTTTTGTGTACAACTGGAGTTAGCGAAGGGCGAAGATCCGACGAATTTCCGACGACGGCTCCAGGAGCTCCCGGTGACGAACGACGCACCGGAGCCTCCTACCACTCCCTCTTCCTCTTCTCTAATTTAAAATCCAGTAAGTCCCTCCTCTCTCTTCTCTTTTCTATTCTGAAAACTCGTAATTCTAAAACCCGACGGAAGCGGAGTTAATCCGACTTCCGATTCGGTTTTTTTTTAAAAGTTCCATTTTTCTTAAAAACAACAATACCAAACTCTCACAAAATGACTATTAATCATTAACAAAACATATTGAACAAGTTCCATATCAAAAGAATGTATATTGTAATTTTTATCGCATTTTTCAGAAAAATACCATAAAGTTTAGCTTCGACATAAAAATATCATTACCCTTACTATACCTTTAGATAATTCACGAGGTAATGACCTACCTCTTCACAACACTCATATATAACATAACACGATGATATTGGGAAATATAGATTTGGGAAAATACGGTTTTACACAAAACTATCTCAAACTTATAAAAACATTTTTCTACAAGATATGTATTTTTAACAAATCTTTGCAATGCGCCGCTACAACCCATTTAAGAGAACCCGTTCGGGATGGTGTAGATTATCGCACATTCTCGGGCTTAGTAGTGCGAGATGCAGACCTCCGCAAGGAGCATACGGTCTCGAAAGATTTAAAAATACAAATATCTTAAGAAAATGAGATTTCTAGGAAAAAAATATATAAATTAAATTATTTTTTATAAATATATATATGTATCATCAAAATATCTATTTTTGATAAATATTCCAACTTTTCTAAATAAAAAAGAATCACTTTACATGAAAATACCATGCAATTCCATACAAATTCAATACTTTACAATTAAATACCATATATTATGAAATTAGGTTTTATTCACTAGAAATGTCACAATGATAAAATATAAATCAATGAAAACTTTAAAGATGATAATAAAATACTTGAGGTGTATTTTGAAAATTATACAAAATTATTTTTACATAAAACCCCCTCAAGTTCTATAAATTACCCTAAGGACCCTAGTAAACATAGGTTTAAGCGGGACCGGTCTCTTGAGCCTCAGAAAGTCGGAGATATGGGCGCTTGCCTATTTAAGGTAGACAACTTAACAAACGGTGTTATCAACACGGTAATCGTCTTTGAAAAAAACACAAATCCTGCCGTCCATGTGCAGCGGTTACCGATAACATCATAACTTAATTCAGGATTCAATTTCTTTTCTGATTGTCTGACTCAGACTGAGTCTCATTATAAATAATCTGACTTGAATATGATTCAAGTACAAACTACAATTCAAATTGAATATACGTATTCAATCTAATCAATCTGTATTGACCGAACCGAACCATGGATATACATCCATCTACATGATTCTCCAGTTGCATCCATTTACTGATATCATGTTATCGGCAAGTCATCCATCTATACAATCTATAATAGAAGACAATTCAAATTACAATACAATACAAACAATACAATCAAGACATCACGGGGTTTAAGGGGTAGATTGGTACGGAAGGTGTTAGAAGTGGCACGAGACTGCAACCATTAAGACACATAACATGTATTCAATTGCCGTTGTACCGTGGCTGAACGGTTCCTTGTACTTTTCGTCCACCTTAGTCTCTGGTCTACTGAGACTCCTCTCGTATACACTGGCCTCTTCCGTACCAAACTACAAACAACAGCGTTAACACTAAATACAACATTATAACAATATAATACCACTTTAAAAGTTACACACTCTCTCTTTTTTCTATTATACTTATCTCTTATCTTTGGGGCTTATCGAGCGATTGTTCGCTGACGACATTCCTTCTATTTCTTCTTTGGAATGTTTTCAGTTGGATCGGACCTTCAGGAGATTGAGCCCACCAACGAGGATTTGTACCAGCTAGCTTACGACCCAGAGCTTTAGATTCCTTGTACACATTTACATTCTGTATTTTCCATTTCTGTTATGCCACTGTTTAGGCATTGCTTTTCATTCCATGTATTTACTTTTCCATGTACTGTAAAAGAATGTTAATAAATAAAGTTGTTGTTCATTACATTTGTCTCTTGTGTATATTTTTTTTTATATTGCTTAGTTACGCTTAGCGTATTTATTTCTGAGTAAATACGTAGCGGCCTCGTCGCGTCCTTTGCTCATACACTAGGAAGCGGGGCGTGACACATATACATCCCGGCATTAATAGTATTTCGATATTGATTATGGTTTTACATTTGGCATCTATTGGGTAATATATATTACATGACATGTTCACGACCCACTACCAGACTTGTTATATGGATCTTATTGCTAATGCCGACAATCCTGACTTGTTATCCCGACGGACGTGACTGGTTGTCTACATAGACAAAACCTGTACCTGCTTGATCCTGTGTTGGCATTGGTTTTATATCATCAATACCCGACTTGAACACATAACCTTAGGGGTAAGGTGAAATCAATAATGAAACCTGACCTGTAACTCAACAGTTCGATACTCCAGATACTAATCAGTCTTTACGGGCTCGGCCAGCCCCGGGATGATGTTCCTAACATCATTCATCTGTACATGTTACCTGTTTACTGCCTAACGGCACGTCTCGAATTTAGCCCGAGAATTTTGACCGTGGTCCCGGCCACACACGGGATACTATTGAGTTACATCGACGATTCCATTAAATTGATTTCAAAGACTTTTAGAATAAATAGCCTAAAAGCACAGTTTTAGAATACACATCACATACATATACCTCATTGTTTTATACCTGTGTCTATTATTTATATTCTTGTTTAATCATATCATCATATCCTGGCTATTACTATTATTTTGATATTATGACGCACTGACATCTGAGTTTTGTATAGCCCAATTTCTCTACCTTTATTGCAGGCAGATCAAGAGTACTTTAGCAATCAAGCCGAGCAATGAGGAGCTAGCTTTTTAGACTCTTAGTTTACTTATTTCCGTAGTTTTATTTATTAATGTGAGCCCATATTATGACATGATTCAGATATTCTTTTATTGGATCTTGATTCGTTTCCGCTATATGCATTTCTTGATTTTATTTACTGTAGCGGATGGACATGTGATAGATAGATTTAGTAGTTTTACTGTTCTTGATATCCGATAGACAGCTATAATGTAACGACTCTGAAACCTTAGTACGTAAATTCTTCTATTAAAATACAGAATAGAGTTTCACAGCCTGAGTAAAAGTTATAAGTTAATTTTTTTTTAAGAACAGTAAGAAATAACTTGTAACTCACTGGTAAAGTCTTGCACTGCTGTGACGTAGCCCTTGTGTTCGAATTCTATCAGACTCATTATATTTTTCTGATTTTTCTTTTAAACTTTTTGGAAGCCCAAAAGTTTACATGTGCAATACACATAAAAATGAAAAGTCTGAAGCAATAGACATATGCAAAAGAGTATTAATACTGAGATGAACACGTAGCACCAATCCACCGGCCCCACTCCCACAATCGACCGGCGTAAACCTTGTTTCGGCCGGCACCGACAGTCCCCCTTAGCTAAAGTGCCTCGTGCTTTGCACACTTGACCTTTCCCCTACCCCTAACTCTCCTACACTGTTTGATTGCTCTGCAATCAAACAAAGACCCTTTAATTCCCCATTTATCCTCATTTTAATACATTTAATTCATTTTTTAATTCCAAAACCCTAATTCCACACTATAAATACTATCTCATACCCCAGCCCTTCATCATTCTGAAATCCCTAGCCAAAATTCTCAAAAATTTCTAAGTACAAGTGGAGTTAGCAAGCTGTCAACTTCCGGCGAAGAATCGAAGCAATTCCGGTGATTCCGCGACACTACGACGACAACCCTTTCTCCTTCTACCTTCTCTTAACCTAACCAAGTAGTAATTCCCTTCCAATCCTCATTCTTCTTCTCTAAAAATTCATTTTCAAAATATATGTCGGAAGTGGAGTTAATACCGACATCTTCTTCTATACTATATAACATCCACGTTTTCTTACATATTTGGCATGCATATCCTTATAGAAAGTTTGTAATCATAAAAATAAGTTTTAGAACCAACTTTCACTCAAATATGTCATGTAACATAACTTCAATTTAACTTTTATATTAAAATACTATGAACTTTGTATATACCATCTTTATTTATTTTGCTTAAACATACCTTTAGAAGAATTCACGAGGTAACGACCTACCTCTCACATACACACATGGTTCCATAGCACGATACTCTTCGAACGTATTTTTAGTTACGAACACAAGATTACATTAAAATACCATTTACTATAAAAACGGTTTTCTTTAGAATTGTATTTTAAAATTCCTTTGCAAATAAGTCTCTATAACCCTTTTTAGAGGACCCGCTATTAGATGGTGCGGATTATCGTACATCCTTCGGCTAGTAGAGCGAGATGAAGACCTCCTCACGGAGCATTCGGTCTCGAAAGGTTTTAAATACGGTTTTTAAGAAAAACGCATTTTTTACTTTAATAAAATTTAATATTTAATAATTATATAAATATTACAAATCCGTTTATTTTTCAAAAAATAATAAACTTATATTTTTCTAAAAGATGAAAGTTCACAAGTTTGATCAAAATACCATCAAGATATCAATACAAGACCAGCTTTACAGTAAAATACCATGAACTTTCCAAGCTAAGTTATTTTCACTAAAATACCTCAAATCCCTAAAATTCGCATCCATGAAAACCCTAAATAATATAAATAATTTCTCGAGATTATTTTGAAACTATATATTAAAAATATTTTCATAAAACCCTCTCGAGTTATATAAAACTATATTTAAGGACTTTAGTAAATATAAGTTTAAGCGGGATCAATTTTCTTGAGCCCCAGAGAGCCGGAGAAAGTGAGTGCTTGCCTATTTAAGCTAGAAAACTTAACGGTGTTATCAATGGTAATTTTCTTATAAAAGACACAAATCCTGCTGTCCATGTGCAGCAGTTATCGATAACTCCCGAACCTAATTCATGATCTAAATCAGTTATAAGTGTCTGACTCAAGTCTGAGTTTAACTCAAGTCTGAATCCAAACTCAAAACCTGAATCTAAAACCAAAAACGAATACTTGATCATGAACTTGAACACACGAAATCAATATCGAACTCAAACAGGTATACTTGACTATTGATCATGAATCGGAACACTTGAACTTGACTAAAGCAAAACATGAATATTTGAACAGTATGACTTGACTCGAATCATGAATATAACTTGACATGAAAACATGAATACTTAACATGAATACTTGATATAGACATGAACTCAATCTTGCAACTCGATGTATTCATGGATTCGAGCAAGACTGGTAATTTTAGCTGTAACTTAGCATATACGGGGTGTTGGAGTAGTTCATGCGTGAATCCAACGAAATCTCAGGAGTCCCACTAAATCATGAATCCATATCTACTAACACAAGTAATTATCATGAGGCCCCGTGTTTCCTTACTCCTGTATTACAGCCTGTTGAGTTTGGAATATTTCAACACTAGGTTGAAGTCTCGTTACTAACACTTGATTCGGGCCCGTGGTTCCTTACCCCTGGATTACAACCTGTTGGGTTTGAGAACACTCTTGAGATTGGTTGACATTCATCCTTGAACTTACGTTAAATTAGTGTACCTAAGTAGAGACATTTTAAGACACTTACATTCACTGCATGTTCACCATACCTACACTACACGGCCATGTTACATTCGTTTGCCATGCTCATGCTATGCTATCATGCTTATCTACTTGTTATATATTATTATACTTGTTCACATATATTACGATAACATTGCATGCTAAATAAACTTGCCATGTTTAAATTAAACGACATACTGACACAACATACTTCATACTCACTTGTTCATATTATACTTTTACTTTATCATTACACTTTATACTTCATTTCATTTCTTGGGGACTTACTGAGCGAAAGTTCGCTGACGGGTATTCCACCCACCTTTGTTTTCTTGGAATGTTCGTCCGATACTGTGGAGACTGAAGAGGTAGACATCTCAGAGGAGGAGCATGATCAGATCGCGACCCAGGCCTAGACCAGTTATCTTCTTCTCAGTTTATGTATGCCACTTGTTTAGGAATTTCCATTCTTGTATTTTCCTTCAGTTGATATCATGTATTGTAAATGAATCAAGTTGAATGTAAATAAAGTTGTTGAAGTTTTAATCTCATGTTAATTTTCTTGTCATTTTATATTGCTTATTTTACGCTTAGCGTATTTATTCCGGGAAATAACCTTCTTGAAATAAATACGCCGTGGGCCTCGTCACGTACCTGCTTCCGTCTACTAGGAAGCGGGGCATGACACGTAATGTGACCATGGAGGGATGATTCCTAGCCATAGGTATCATGGTTGGCTCTATCACGTGTCGTAGTTACGTATCTTAGGAAGCGGGACGTGACAGGAGGTATGCTATAATTACTAAGTATTCATAAATTTGAATGCAGTTCTTATGTACTGTCACCCGATTATAATTGCATGTCACCACCAAGTTTCGGTTTTAATTGCATGCCAGCGCCAAGTTTCGGTTTCAATATTATGCCCCAAAATACCAAGCACATGTAGTCATACAATACGGAATACAATACGGGATGGACACCGTTTGCAGACGATAGGTCGGGATTTCTTTGGTATGAAGCCGAAACATCAAGTATCATGCAAGTCTCCAATATTGGTTCCGCACATTCAACCGATATACTTGCTACGGATCCAGCGGTGTTGTAACATAATGGAGATGAAAGTGATGACGACGATGATGATGTTAGTGATGAGGGCGAGATTCAAGCACAAGATAGCATGCAAATTGTACATGTCCTTACTGATGAGAATGATAGGCAGTGGATTACTAATTCATATGTTAACAATGACTTCGTTGAGTTTGAAGATACACTTACCAATAACATGACAGATGCTCACATGTTATCTACATCGGTAATGGAGAAAGTCAACTTTCGTGCGGATAAGCTTTCGGCAGTCGATATTGAAAGTGGGTTGAAGGTCGGCGATTTGTTCGAGAATAAAGATAAGTTAATTCAGGCAGTCAGCGTTTGGTCAATTAAACATGGAGTTTCTTTTAAACCAATCAAGACTAATACGACCAAGTACACCATCATTTGTAAAACAGACGCGAACTGCCCGTGAAGGCTTCATGCATATATCTCAAAGAAATCACCGACAGGATTCTGGCAGATACAGAAGTATGCGGGTAATCATACTTGTGTGAATTCTGTAGTGAATTCAAATCATAAACATGCCACTTCTACATTCATATGTAACAAGATATTACATTTTGTGAAAGCGGATGTCGATTTGACCCCCAAAATGATTCAAGTGCTTATAAAAGATATATTATTCATTGAAATAAATTATATGAAGGCATGAAATATGTTGAATAAGGTATTGTCTAAAATATACGGAGATTGGAAAGTTTCGTATGAACATTTTCCATAATATCTTGCTGCCATCAAATCTACTAATCCCGGGACTGTCTTCAAGATAACAATCAACGCTTCAATGTCAGAAAGAATGGGATAATTTACCAATGCATTTTGGGCATTCGGACCGGCCATTGATGGTTTCTCTTATTGTCGTCCTGTTCTCAGTATTGATGGGACCCACTTATACAATAGATACAAAGGGACTTTGCTAATTGCTACCAGTGCCGATGCAAATGATAGCCTTTATTCTTTGGCGTATGCTGTAGTTGGAGGTGAAACCACTGAAAATTGGGAGTGGTTCATTACTTGCATTCATCTTAAATTCCATCCATGCGGGAAAGGCACATTACCTTCATATCTGACTAGATGAAAGGGATTCTGACTGCACTACGAAGATCATGGCCAGAAACTCATAGTTATCGTTATTGTATGAGACATATCATAGCCAACTTCTCAACTACTGGATTTAGTGGAAAAACCTCGCAGGGTTTGTTCTCTCAAATTGCATGTACACCAGATGACCTGACTGTAGGGTGTTTTTCGTCACCCCATTGAGAAGGGAATACGCGTCGCTTGTCAGGCGTATACATATCCCCCCTGCCTAGGGTAGGCTGGGGTTTATTGATTGTGGGGATCTGAATCTCCGGCAGCCGTGAACTAAGCTGTCGTTAATTACCCTTCTCCTTTGAAGCAAAAGAACCTCCGATTGACGGGTCAACTAGTCATGCGAACTCGATGTGCAGTGTGTGTATGTGTGTCTTGAGGGGTTTTGGGTATATCAGGGGCCTCACAGAGTTTACGGGGGTCCTACTATCCGGATAGCGGGCTGGGGGTCAAGGGGGCTAGCATCCTCCTTGTAGGGTTGCTATGCACGCGCACAAGGGTCTACGAGGCATCAACCATGCCCGATTAAAAATTTAGCCGTGCCGAACAACCCGATACAAGATCTTTAAACTAGAGATTAGGCGAAAACTAGCATGCTAAACACTTTAACACTAAGTGAGAGGGATTACAACCATTGTAGATCCGGTCCTTCACTTCATGTGCTCCGTGTTGTGGTCCCTTCGCTGCGATCATCAGGTTCCGGACTCTCGAGAGGTTCCACGAAGAGAAAGATGCAACCTTTGCTTCCGATCTTCGATACTAAGATGATCTACCTTGAAGTTCCGTTAACACAAGCTAACACTCATGAAATGATGTGAACACCCTCATCTAAATGGCAAGGGAAGATGAGGATGATGAAGTAGGATTTTTGCTCTCTTTATTTATCTTTTTCTCATATTTATTCATCACTTTTATCAAAGCAAGAAAGCTTTTCAAGAAGAACTCAAGGAAGAAGAAGATGAATAATGTTATAGATTTTCTTTTGTGATGAATAGAAAGAATTAATATGATTAATAATGCAACCATGGTCAACATAACCTTTGTAGAGAATTAACCAAGGGTTAGGGTTTGGGTTGAGTTAAGAATGAGTCACACACAAATATCTTTATCATGACAAAATGAAAAGCTTCTAGAATCAACTAGAAGACTTAACCCAAATCCAAACCCTAATCATGTTTAAACTCTATAAAACATGTTGCATTAGTTATCATATCATGTTACAATATTATATATCACATATATAATATTTATTGTAACCAAATAAAATAATACAATTAACATATATCGCATATATATCAATGTATTACCCGAGTGAGAAAAAGAATCTTTTAGTGAGCAAATATTAATTAATGCAATTTAATATATCATATATATTATTATACATTAAATTATCGAATCAACACTTGATCCGACAATCCGGCTATATCGCATATAACCGACTAATATTTATCCGTACCGATTCATCGAATCAACACTTGATCCGATGACCCGGCCGATATCATATATCGCGAGAATAGAATACGGTATCTCATATCGCATTATCCTCGGTCCCGCACATATCACATATGTGCCCCTACTCCGTTTTGCCTGAGCCAAGAAACCTCTGTGTAGGACTCTAAAGAATCGTCAATATGCCGGCAGTAGGTGATGATCATATCAAACACCCACAAGCTGCAAGCGGTCAGCTAAACGTAACAGCTACCCAGGTATTGAGCGCTCAGAAGATTAACAAGCAAGCCTGTACATTCTCATGTGAATCCAAACAGTAACACTCCCGTACAGTCCGGTCTCGTCGTCTGATATGTTGCATATCTCGCCTAGGGGTGGTAAACGTCAGACCCCAGTAGCTCGATAAGTCGTGTCGATATGAGGTCTATAACAGTTCGAGAAACTACTGATAACACTTACCAGTAAATCTCAGCAACCCTGGCCAGGGATTTCCGGTTATAGCCAATCGAACACAGCACAACATCAACTCCCTATACCGGGAGAGACGAATCCCCTCCTATCGCTCATTGCCTCCATGTGATTCGGGACTGTACCCAAAAGCCACCTTTTTGCACGCCCTCTTGGACGTGGTATGATGGAAATCAAAGCACAGTGGGAATCACACAAGACTCTATGACGATCTCGGGTTAACAGACTACTCTGTACCAGTGTCACCGGAGAACTGTCATCTGACGTGAGGTATAATACCATCTGGGAGTTCTCGGCGAGTCCGTCCAGTGTACCCAGTCTCCACTGAGCACCCGTACACCATCCTTGATGTCAAACACCGATGGATATGGGATCATCCATCGCCTATCACATGGGTCAAGATGCGTATACGCTAGTCTACTCTGGTGTATCGATGCCCTGTCTCGATACACCCTCGACTAGGAACAGTTATAGGATGTACTCGTCGACTACCGTGGCCCCACTAGTATGATCTCATCATAGTCCCAGTAGTCGAGTACACATCCTAAGGGCTTTATCAACATGTAACATAGAGACAATCTGAATACATGTTTAGATAAAGTACAACCAGATAGCATACTATCATGTCGAGCAAGAAAGTCCTCCCTATATATGTCCAAGCATCCATTACAATATACATCGTATGTACAGTAATGGCCTCTAGGGCCTACATATAACTAACAATCTCCCACTTGCACTAGGGCCATCTGTTATGGTATCGCATACCCAACAATTAGCTGCGGTTGAAGTATCTCATACTCAACCATCCCATAAAAGTCTCTACTGGGAAAAAGGCCTTCGTGAGTGGATCCGCGCTGTTGTCCTCTGTGTCTACTCTCCTAACCTCGATCTCCCTGGAGATCAACCATCTCCATGATCAGGTGATACTGCCTAAGAATTATATCTGGATTTCTGATGGGACGGTAGTTCCTTGGCTAAAGCCACAACTCCATTGTCACACAATGGTAGGAACGAAGTTCATCTCATGAACTAATAAATATCCAGACTGCCTCTTTGGTAGTATCCTTGGTAACGATGTATCTTGCCTTTAATCGTCTAGTATGTCACGGTATCCAGCTTGGAACTCTTCCAACATACCGTCCCTCCACTGAGGGTGAAGACAATGCCTGCGACTGACATTCAGTCGTCCTTATCACCCTGGAACCCTTCCAGTGATTCTCCCCAGGATCGATTGATACCATCTCACTACAACTAGTGAGTATCCTAACATCCAATTAGATCTATCTCATAGATCCAAAACCTAGGATTTAGTAGGTATCACTTTGATCCTATATGGAGAATCCTTGTGATAAGCGGAGATTGACCGAGCGTAGTATAGGAAACTCCTCCCCTATCAAGAGTATGTCATCCACGTACTCTACGAGGATCACCACCATACTCTCTACTACCTTTTTGTATACACAAGGTTCATCTACCATTTTGATGAAGTCAAACTCTTTGACTACCACATCAAAACAGATGTTCCAACTCCGCGATGCCTGTTTTATCATATAAAACATCTTGTACACGTTTCCGCTGCTCCCGCTGTCTACGAAGCCCTCTGGCTGTGTACTTATAGACGTTCTCTTCTAAAACATCACTTAGAAAAGCAGTCATGACACCCAACCACCAGATATCGTAGTCATGGTATGTAGCCGTGGCAAATAGGATCTGGATGGACTTAAGCATAGATTCTTAGAAAAGGTTTCAACATAATCCATACCTGGTCAATGATGCAAACCTTTAACAAGTCTAGCTTTGAAAGTCTCAACTTTTCCATGTACACCAAGTAATCTTCTCAAGATATACTTGCTCCTGATGGGGATTTAACCCTTCAGATAAAGCAACCAAAGTCCATACTTTGTTGGTGTATAAGGATTCCATCTCAGATCGATAAGCATCCAGCCATTCTTACAGAGTCCCACTCCTGATGGCCAGCTCGAAACTAGTTGGGTCATCATCTCATGATGCAATCCTCGCTCCCACTGTCATAAAAAAACCGAAGTATCTCTCAGGTGGGTGAGGAACCCTGCTAGATCGGCGGAGAGGCTGAGATTCGTTGGAAACTATTGAATCCTTTGGTTCTACCAAATCATCAGCTGCAGTTTGTATAGCTGGAACCATTCCAGTTCTACATAACAGACCTTGCCTCGAGCTTGTCCGGATTTTGCTTTTAGACATAGGCCGGACAACCCCAAATTTTAACAAGCTTAAGATATGGGCTCTTTCCTTTCCATATCACATATGAAGTGGTAGGCAACTGATTTGATTTGAACCCTTATTCAATAGGTATGCAGCTTCACAAGTGCATAACTCCCAAAAGGAAATAGGAAACTCAGTAGTACTCATCATAGAGCACACCATATCAAATAGGGTGCTATTGCTCCGCCCCGATATACCATCGTGCTATGGTGTATACGGAGGAGTAATGCTGAGAGAGAATCTCATTCTCCTTTAGAATAGTCCAGGAATTCCATGCTCAAGTATTCTCCTCCTTGATCGCATCAAAGGACATAATACTTTTACCCGTATTTTTCGGTTTTCTACTTCTAACTCATATTCTGTGAATATCTCAAAAGGTTCGGACTTGTGTTTCAACAGGAACATATGTCTGAATCTTGAGAGATCATCAGAGAATGTGATGAAGTACAAAGAACCGGTCTTGGCATGTGTAGACAGGAGACTTTCATACATCAGCATGTATCAATCCCAAGAGTTCACTAACTCTTTCTCTGTTTCCAATAAACAGAGCTGTGGTCATCTTATCTTTGTGACATGACCGGCAAGTTTCACAAGATGTAAATTCAAACTAATTTAAATATGCATCTATATGTAACTTAGCTAGTCGGGTCGCATTGATATGACCTAGTCTACAATACCTCAAGAAGGATTCGTTCATTTCTGAACTCTTCCTCTTGTGTGTGTTCCGTATACTAAGAACTGTAGTTTGATTTAGAACGACAATGCTTTTAGATAACGTGCCTGAACCGATCAACTCTTGATATAGGAAATGTTCAAAACATTATCCAACAATACAAAATTATATCCTTTCTTTACTAATAAAGAGACTGATATGATTTTGTATATCAGGTTCGGTATCTAATAACATTCATTCAGAATCAATGTATTCTGGTAATACAGGGTGATAGTGACCAACAGGCTTGGCTGCAACACTTGCACCGTTTTCTGTCTCATGAAACTTATCACCCATTCTCAGTTCTCTACCTTTCTATAGCCCATGTAACAGATTACATATGCGGGATCCTGATCCGGTATCTCATACCCAGGACGTAAAGGATACTGAGAAACAGTTCTCTGTAATGAACACACCCGAAGAAGATGCATCAGCATGCACTTTCTTCGTTTGGGCGGCACGGGAAATCTGGTATTCCCAAATTTCCTGCTCTATCTCATAACAATTATAAGTTGGAGCAGGACCAACGTTCCCCAGCTCAGTATAACAAGCGGGTTCGGTCAATATATCCGTATTATTATCTTGATTAAGGCGTGATATGGTCGCTACCTGGAGAGAGAGAGAAAAAAACACTCAGCGTATGCTCTTGCAAGATTAGATTGGTTATCTAATATATCTAATCAGGATGTCTCCCACTGTTTTAATCAAATCTTCCTTCAAACCCTAAAAGGAAAGACTAGCCGGGATTAATCACACGCTACAAGTTCGCCAATCTTTCAGCCAGGCCAGTGTCGGTACTTTGAGGGAGGTCCCCCGTGCTTTCGCACGAACCTAATTAAGGTAAACCTCGTTTTCCCAGAGGCATAACCCCGTTAACACCTTTCTAGACACCTACTTGATCGACTAATTGTAATGTATAAAACTCTCCCAGGAGTAACTCTTACTCGCAGCGGGTATCGGGATCCAACTATCTCATAGAAGGTATGCAATCTCATTGCAAATTTCAACACTTGAAATTCCCAATAATATTTTACCCCTAGCGTCCTATGACCTTGACGGAGGTCAACAAACCATAGGCAACTAGTCAAGTTCAACCCGTCATTTCCTGATTGAATTAAACCCACCCGCACGACCCTTGACGGAGGTCAACAAGGCCGCACGACTACCCTAATCCAATCTGCATCATATGCATAAGCAGATAAATACTAGTCAGCTACCGCACACTACGCCTTGACGGAGGTCAACAAACGTAGCACGAATACTAAGTAGGACTTATCTGAAATGACGGAGGGTTACGACAGGTTTTTAAGAAAACCTATTGCGTAATGAACTTGATATCGTCGTAGAATCGAGTGATTTTAAATGGAGTGTTTTTGAGGCTTTTCTAGTTTTGCTAAAGGGGTCACTCCCGGTGAAGGGATCGTCGGCCCTTTCCTCATCGAATAAGGTGCAGGGTATATCACATATACCGCTGTGCAAAGCAGAAACTATAGAAGCAATCAAAAAGACAAACCGAATTTGTAGCATCTGCCAGTTATTGCTAAAGGAGTCACTCCCGGTGAAGGGATCTCGGTCCTTTCCTTATCGAATAAGGTGCTGGATGTTCTACAAGGAACACCGCTATGCAAAGCAAGAACTAGAGCTACCAGTTTTTATAAACAAGTTTCTACAACATCTTAGGTTTCTTTTATTTCATTAATCTCATTAATGAAGTCCCATTTTGATATGCTTCACAAGCATCTCTTTTGAAACGAAATCTGCAATATAACATATATCTCATATATATAATATAAACATTCGTCACAGGCAGTAATATGATCTCATCACAGAACATTGCAGCAGAAGAACATATATGAAATATTGGATATACTAGGACGTCCGTGTTTTAGTACGAGCCTGTATAAAACACGGATTCCACGGTCGCGATGAATAGCCAAAACCCACATCCCTAGACCCCTACGAGAGCGGCAAGTAACACTGCCAATTCTAGGGTTAGGAGACCCGGTCTCGACTCCTCGAGATGGTCTCCCACTGGACCCTAGAACCCGGTTACTTGTGCTCCCCGCCTTGGGTCTACCTAATGCGGAAAAGTAAATAATATACAACGGTGACATCTTCCGCTACCTGGAAGTGCCCCAATAAAAGAATATTACATACAAATGAATTTTACATGAATGAAAAAGAAAAAACTCTCATCTCACATGAAACCCCCGGCAATTCAAACGCGACGATCCAATACAACATATCACAGCAACACATAATATCTCATATCATCAACGTAAGCAAGTATGCGTATCCCGATTGTCGTTGATGTATAGCAACGAAGCCGGCGATACACCACATACTACGCTTACGGTCACAGAAAAGAAAGTGTAAAACTACAACAGTTGGAATCCGCAACCTCCTTAGACATCGCATGCCTAACCAAATGAATTCCTTAGACATCGCATGCCTAACAATTATAAACCCCGCATTTTAGTCTCATTATCGAAAACTCTTTTCAATATCAAGTCGGGCAATTCAACAAGATTCCCGACGTCTTGATCGAATGCTCGTCGCAAACTTTAGTAGACGGCCGCACCCCCGGATGCCGTCGACGAAGTGCACTAAGGCGGAACACCGCTGCCGCGAGCACCCGAACGGATGCTTTCGGCGACGGGGTTCTCCTACAGTCACTTGGTCGGGGCTTTGGGGCATGGCTGTCTATTAAGTTTACCCGGCGAGTATCCGCGTACACTACGTAATTGCGACGGACTTTTGATCATATCAAAATTCCGTAGCAACCGATCATTTGAGACTAAACTGCTATGTCTATAATATTCAAATTAGTTATCTCATAACTACCTGTGGATTCCAATTATTGTATCACATTCCAGATAAATAGACAAAGTTAAACTTTCCGATCGAATCATCAAACACCCAAGATTCCCCCAATATATCTCAACACTTGAAATCAGTTTAAAAACATCCCTCACGTGCCACAGTACCAATGGTCCAGCCGTAGAAGGGTCAAGCCAACGCCTCACATGTGGCACGCCGTACTGCCCCAAACCCTAAGGTTCAAAAGGCAGTTCAAGACGGTCACATAATCGAGTTAAGGTTTGTTGTCTTCTAGAGGGTCCACCGCGTTACTTGCACGACTTAGAACGTTCTTAAACACGAGGAAAAATCCAACTTTTGAAAAAATTTCCGACAGGGGAAAAAGTGAGTTATTGATATCCGTTCGAACTTTTTAACAGTTTCTAAAAGTTATCCGGACAAAACACAAAGACGCAGTTAAAGTTCCCGATCGAATTATCGAATCCCCAATACAACCCAGAAAATTCAACAGTTGAATAAATATTAAAAATTCCCAGAAAATACAGCACTAAAAGATAAGAATTACTGTGCAAATTTGAAATGCTCACGTGACTAACGTGCCGCGGAACCGCCGCACAAGCCATGCTTGTGCCGCGGTTCCGCCGCGCTTTGGTGGAATCACGCGCACTTGCTTCACAGTATTGCTTATAATTCTCTGCTGTAATTTTTGGATATTTTTAATTTTGAAAAAACCACAGTTTTGAAAAATTTCCAGAAACTAAGGTATATCGGGTTTTCCGGGTTCGATCGGACTTTAAAATTCGCCTGGACTTTGCCTAAAGCTCTAGCTTGGCTCTGATACCACTGTAGGGTTGCTATGCATGCGCACAAGGGTCTACGAGGCATCAACCATGCCCGATTAAAAATTTAGCCGTGCCGAACAACCCGATACAAGATCTTTAAACTAGAGATTAGGCGAAAACTAGCATGCTAAACACTTTAACACTAGGTGAGAGGGATTACAACCTTTGTAGATCCGGTCCTTCACTTCATGTGCTCCGTGTTGTGGTCCCTTCGCTGCGATCATCGGGTTCCGGGCTCTCGAGAGGTTCCACGAAGAGAAAGATGCAACCTTTGCTTCCGATCTTCGATACTAAGATGATCTACCTTGAAGTTCCGTTAACACAAGCTAACACTCATGAAATGATGTGAACACCCTCATCTAAATGGCAAGGAAAGATGAGGATGATGAAGTAGGATTTTTGCTCTCTTTATTTATCTTTTTCTCATATTTATTCATCACTTTTATCAAAGCAAGAAAGCTTTTCAAGAAGAACTCAAGGAAGAAGAAGATGAATAATGTTATAGATTTTCTTTTGTGATGAATAGAAAGAATTAATATGATTAATAATGCAACCATGGTCAACATAACCTTTGTAGAGAATTAACCAAGGGTTAGGGTTTGGGTTGAGTTAAGAATGAGTCACACACAAATATCTTTATCATGACAAAATGAAAAGCTTCTAGAATCAACTAGAAGACTTAACCCAAATCCAAACCCTAATCATGTTTAAACTCCACAAAACATGTTGCATTAGTTATCATATCATGTTACAATATTATATATCACATATATAATATTTATTGTAACCAAATAAAATAATACAATTAACATATATGGCATATATATCAATGTATTACCCGAGTGAGAAAAAGAATCTTTTAGTGAGCAAATATTAATTAATGCAATTTAATATATCATATATATTATTATACATTAAATTATCGAATCAACACTTGATCCGACAATCCGGCTATATCGCATATAACCGACTAATATTTATCCGTACCGATTCATCGAATCAACACTTGATCCGATGACCCGGCCGATATCATATATCGCGAGAATAGAATACGGTATCTCATATCGCATTATCCTCGGTCCCGCACATATCACATATGTGCCCCTACTCCATTTTGCCTGAGCCAAGAAACCTCTGTGTAGGACTCTAAAGAATCGTCAATACGCCGGCAGTAGGTGATGATCATATCAAACACCCACAAGCTGCAAGCGGTCAGCTAAACGTAACAGCTACCCAGGTATTGAGCGCTCAGAAGATTAACAAGCAAGCCTGTACATTCTTCTGTGAATCCAAACAGTAACACTCCCGTACAGTCCGGTCTCGTCGTCTGATATGTTGCATATCTCGCCTAGGGGTGGTAAACGTCAGACCCCAGTAGCTCGATAAGTCGTGTCGATATGAGGTCTATAACAGTTCGAGAAACTACTGATAACACTTACCAGTAAATCTCAGCAACCCTGGCCAGGGATTTCCGGTTATAGCCAATCGAACACAGCACAACATCAACTCCCTATACCGGGAGAGACGAATCCCCTCCTATCGCTCATTGCCTCCATGTGATTCGGGACTGTACCCAAAAGCCACCTTTTTGCATGCCCTCTTAGAAGTGGTATGATGGAAATCAAAGCACAGTGGGAATCACACAAGACTCTATGACGATCTCGGGTCAACAGACTACTCTGTACCAGTGTCACCGGAGAACTGCCATCTGACGTGAGGTATAATACCATCTGGGAGTTCTCGGCGAGTCCGTCCAGTGTACCCAGTCTCCACTGAGCACCCGTACACCATCCTTGATGTTAAACACCGATGGATATGGGATCATCCATCGCCCATCACATGGGTCAAGATGCGTATACGCTAGTCTACTCTGGATTATCGATGCCCTGTCTCGATACACCCTCGACTAGGAACAGTTATAGGATGTACTCGTCGACTACCGTGGCCCTACTAGTATGATCTCATCATAGTCCCAGTAGTCGAGTACACATCCTAAGGGCTTTATCAACATGTAACATAGAGACAATCTGAATACATGTTTAGATAAAGTACAACCATATAGCATACTATCATGTCGAGCAAGAAATTCCTCCCTATATATGTCCAAGTATCCATTACAATATACATCGTATGTACAGTAATGGCCTCTAGGGCATACATATAACTAACACTCCTTACGGGATGCGGGGCAGCGCCCCGTTAGAAATTTTTTCTAACGGGAGACGTGTTTTGAGTGTAGAGTGTATGGGAAATAAGGGGTGAGTAGCGTCCTACGAACACGTGGGTGCTAGCGCCTCACGCGCCAAGCATGTGGGCGCTGGGTGCCTGTAGAAAGAAGGGGCTTAGCCTCAGAATTAGGAGTTAAACTCTCGAGAGACTTTGGAAACTTTCAGAAAAAGGAAGGATCTTTATCTTTATGGAGTTAAACTCCCAAAAGGATTTCGAGTGGAGTTAAACTCCTAAAAAGATTTTATTTATGGAGTTAAACTCCAAAAGATTTTGAATGGATTTAAAATCCTAAAAGTATTTTATTTATGAAGTTAAACTCCAAAAGATATTGACAAATGGAGTTGAACTCCCAGAAATCTTTGGAGATGATCAAAGGGGACCCCTTTCTTCTTCCCTTTAGCCTTGGATCTTCTTTTGAGCCTTGGATCTTCCCGAAGTGGGGATTTTGGAGGCGGGTCTCCTTCCTCCTCCTCTCTGTTGGCTAGATCTTGGAGAAAAAGGGGTGAGACTTAAAAATCTGCCCTTTTGGGGATTTGATGGAAGATCTGAGCTCCCCTTCAAGGATTTTATGGTGAAAACTGTTTCTTTTTGGAAAAGAAGAGTTAAACTCTTGATTTAATTCAAAAAAAGAAAGAAGCTTTAGAACCTTGAGGAAGGAGAAGAAGGCACAGAAACCTAATTTTTTGGGAGAATGAAAAGTTGTTTATTCTTTCATCATGTTTGCCATTATAGGCTATACATTTTACATATAGCCCCTTGGGCTCTACCAAATGGCACTTGTGCTACCCCATACCTTATGTGTGTAGGATTGCTTGGCACGACAGCAAGGTTACGAGAGGCATCGTTCATGCTATTTTCAAAAATTTTCCATGCTAAACAATCCTAACCCTAGAATCTTAACTAGAGATTTAGATACTACAATGTGTAAACTACTTTACAACTAAGTGAATTAGGAATAAAATCTTTGTAGACCGGTCCTTCACTTCAATAGCTCCATGTAGTAGTCCCTTCGCTCTAAGTAGTGATCTTGCGGACTCTAGAGTGGCTCCACAAGAAGAAAGTAACGGGCTTGCACGATATCTTCGAGGCCGAAGATGATCTACGTCGAGGAGACACTAACCCAATCTATCTTTTCACTAATGAGGGATTAGTGAAGCTAATACCCTAAACTAAATTGCTAATCTAGTAGAGGATGATGAAGTAGAATTTTTTCTCACTTTAGAATTAATTTTCTCACTTGTTTTATTCTCCTCTCAAAAACCTAGAGAGCTCTTTCAAGTGAAGAGGAAGAAGAAAAAAATAATAGATGAGAAAGTGAATGGCAACCATGGGTGAGAAATATCTCATATAACTCATGTAAAGACTAAACCATGGGTTTAGATAATGGTTGGGTTAATAAATATCTAGTGTAAGACAAAACTAGTGGACTAAGTCAATGGGTCTCCAAGCTTCTACAAGCTTCATGTCATGTGACCAATTTCCAACTAATAATTAATTTACTCTAAATAAATAAACCTTTCATTATCATTATCATGGTGTAAGTCTCATACACCTATGTTGCATGTATCATCAACCATGACACAAAAAGAATTACAATTAATATATATCACACATATATATATTAAATGCATAAGTGAGAAAAGAATGCTTAAGTGAGCTAATACTAGTTAATATAAATTAATATATCAAATATATAATTATACATTAAATCATTAAATCAATCACTTGATTTAATAATCCGGTTATATATTATATGACCGACTAATATTATTTGTATCAACTTATCGAATCAACACTTGATTCGATAACCCGGCTATATCTCATATAACTGACCGATAACATAAATCGCGAGAATAGAATACGGTATCACATACCTATATTAATCTCGGTCCCGCACATATCATATATGTGCTCCTACTTCGTTTTGCCTGAGCCAGTGAAACCTCTATATAGGACTCTAAAGACTCATCAATACGCCGGCAGTAGGTGATGATCATATCAAGCACCCACAAGCAGTCACGACCCGCTTCCCAGAGTGCGCTAAGGTCGGCACGTGACAGAGCCAACCATGCTACCTGTGGTTAGGAAACATCCCTCCACAGTCACATTACGGCTGTCTATAAGATATCAAGAACAGTAGAAATAAAATGAACTATCTAATACATGTCCATATGCCAGAATAAACGAGTCAAGAAATAATATGCGGAAGCAATAAATCCAATGAGAAAAACATCTGGAAAGTAAAACTGGATACTAACTGGATCCTCACTGCTCGGCCTAACTGTGGAAGTACTCCTGATCAGCCTGCGACAAAGGTAGAGGATCTGGGCCATGCAAAACCCAGACGTCAGTGCATCATAATATCAACAATAATATAATCAGGAGGTAACAAGTCATGCAGGCATGAGTATAAACAGTAATAAGAGTATAACAGTAACATAAATATGGAACAGTGAAGGGTAAAAGCACATGTGACGTGCAGTGAGTAATCTGAACTAAATATTGGGTTAACTACTCTCAAGTCTTTGAAATCAATTTAATGAATCGTCGATGCAACTCAATAGTATCCCGTGCATGCCCGGGACCACGGTTTAGATTCTCGGGCTGAAACCAAGACATGCCGCTAGGCACTAAACAGGAAACATGTACAGATGAATGATGTCAGCAGCAGCATCCCAGGGCTGTCCTAGCCCCTAAAACTGATCAGTATAAGTATCAAACTGTCGAGTTACAAGTCAGGTTTCATCATTGATTTCCCCATACCCCCAAGTTATGTGTTCAAGTCAGGTATTGATAAATCTGAGACTAATGCCAACACAGGATCAAGAAGGAACATGTTTGTCTATACAGACAACAGGATATGTCCATCAGGACAACATGTCAGGATTGTCGGCATTAGAAACAGGATCAGGTAACATGTCAAGTAATGATATATCAGGTCATGTCAGGTAGTGTACATGTATCAAGTCATGTCAAGTAGTGGTGTATCAGGTTATGTCAAGTAGTGCACAGGTATCAAGCGAGTGCTCATAATCAAACTGTAGCAAGTATTGAATCAAGGTGAAAGTACGGATGTACAATAAAAGCATGGATGCACAAATATCGATCAGGAGTCACATCAAGACTAAGTAGGATGCACAATTATCAAGCATGGTGCACTAATACAACAGTTGTAATTCCACGGTAGCGCCCCGGCCGTCTAACAGACGCCAAATGCGGAACAAAAACTTTTTACGAACTGGCGCTATCGCGTACTATAACCTGGATCTGCCATTAAAGCTAAACTAACAAACTACAAAGTGGGTAGAAACGTTATACCGAATGATCCGAGTCCTTCGGTCTTCAACCATCATCCCACGCTTTGTTGCGGCTGCTCCGATCTCCTGAATCTCCAGTCTTCTCGTCCAGGTGGCACCACGTCGACGGATCTTTAAACGGGCTCCCGCCTCTGAACCGAGGCAACTCGGTCGTCAAGTTTGCTAAAAGAGACGACCAAGATGATGTAGAGAATGAGTAGAACACTTTTTCTCGTTATGTCCAAGGCTATGGACGAACGGTTAATGAAGTTGCCATTTGAATCGGGTGAAATGAGAATTGTAGCTTTCTAATTTCCATACACCAAAACACTATCATCATCTTTTCCCTCAAATGAACAACCATCTATATCTATCAAGAGGGGGGCCGACCACTTATAAGTGAGGAGGGGGTGAGAGTAGGAGTGGAAGAGGTGACCATAAGAATATGAAGCTTATCATAACATTAAATGAAAAAGATGACACACTAAAAACCATTAATGCAAAAGAAGATGCATTAACCTAGTCATCCTCTCATTAAATGCAACCATTAATGAACTAATGACTCACATGCCACCTCACCATCCTAGTCATCATCTAGAAGCTTCCACACTCATCTCAAGAAAAGATAAATCCGTCTTTAACCGAATGTTAAAAGACGGGCGATAGAAAACTGGAAACTGGCAACTTCCAAAAAGCGATCCCGAAACGAATTTCAGGATAACCCCGTAACCCGCATTTGTATTACGACCGAATACAAATGTAACTGAGACAAAGATATTATATCTACACAGTATAATACTCGGATCCGGCTTAAACCAAAGCCGACCAGTATTATCTGCCCGAAAAATGACACGTGTGAAAACGCACGTGCATTTTCCGAACCTTGCCATAAAACCATACGGCCTCTACAATGTTTCGCCCGAACTTGGAAAACTGTCGGTGGGGGACTCTAATGACTCATCAACACACTAGCACTGGGTATAACCTCTAGCACGTCAGAGGTACAAGCTGTACGTAACGGTTTCCTATGTATGATTGGAAGGGAAGCTGACGAGCGAACTCATCCATAAACCCTACTGAGCCTAACAGTGACAATATCCGTACAGTCCGGTCCGTTCGTATAAAGAGTATCGCATATCCAGTCTAGGGGGTGGATAAAGTCAGACCCCTAATAACGCGATAATTCGTGTCGGTATGAAGCCCATCACCACCTGAGAAACTACTGATCCAAATCAGTAATTCTCCACTACCTCGGCCGAGGGTTTCTAGTGATGGCCACCCGTGCACTGTGCGACATCAACCCCCAATACCGGGAGAGACGAATCCCCGACGATCCGCTCACTGCCTCCATGTGGCTCGGGACTGTACCCAAAAAATACCTGTTTGCACGTCTCCTTTGAGCGTGGTAGGGTAGAAATCAAAGCACAGTGGGAACTCACATGAGACAAATGACGATCTCAGGTCGATAAACTAACCTGTACACATGTCACCAGGGAACTGCTATCTGACGATATGTATAATACCAACTAGCATGTTCCCGGCGAGTCATGTCCGGTGTACTCATAACCCAATGAGCACCTGTATATATCTTAGGTGAACCAACTAACACCAATGGCTTGTGAGACCGGCCACCGCCCCTCGTCGGGGTCTTGACTGTATACACTTGTCTACTCTGGAGTATCGATGCCCTGTCTCGAAACTCCTACGACTAGGGACACTTTAAGGATGTGCTTACAGACCCCAGCTCCCACGTATATGATCGCCATCATACTGCTGGCAGTCAAGCAAGAATCCTATGGGCTCTATCAACATGCAATAGTGAACTAAAGCATGTATACGATGATAAAGACAAACCAGATAGCATACTATCATCTCGAGCAAGACTATCATATCGGTATAGGTCCTCCTCAATCATTGCAATCACGTACCTGCGATCCAATAATTGACTTTGAGGGCACTATATCCAACAATCTCCCACTTGCACTTAAGGCTAATTATTGCGATGTCGCATACTCACAGCCCGTGCGATACCGAACACCCAACTCCTCTACTAATCAGTTTCACAAAGCTAGTTTGTAAAACTCTTGTGTTCGAGAAATAGCCTCAGTGAGTGGATCTGCCCTGATGTTTCTTTCTATGTCTCTCTTAATCTCAAGTTCGCGGAGAAAGCCATCTCCCGAATCGAGTAATACCTGTCTTAGAATATGTCTGAATATATGATGGGACCTAGTTCATAAATGAACTCCAAATCCAAACTTCTTAGACTTAATTGATAGCTGAACTTAATCAGTATCCAGTACCATGCCTTCCACAGTATCCTCTTGGACCACCTGTCCATAATACTGTCTCTCGTCAGAGGGAAAACTATAACTCTGACAATCACTCTATCATCCAAGTCACCTTGGAAGCCTGGAATGATAACCGTCTCCCGAAGGAGGCTGCCGTTATCAAATCCGTAGAACATGCACTTATGTTCTAAAACTGCTTCCTTATGTTTCTTCAGGATTGGATTAATATAAACTTATCGCAACAAGTGCAAATACAACATCTGGTGTGGTACTTGACATCTCATGATTGACTCAATTGCCTAACCAAGTGATCTGCCAATCATGCTCATCCCTCTCTCATTTAGTCTGTAAGACACCTTTAGAGAGGGTGACTCCATCATCTGCTGGTACACCACCATGCCAGGAGTCATCTATTCTAAAATACCATTAGAATACTGTCAAAGTACCCAAATTGGGAAACTACCCAATTCTAGATCTAAAACCATAGATCTAGTAACCAGAATGTCTGATATTATATCTATGTCCTTTGTGGAGAAACAACTGTGTGATGACCAAAGTACAACCGATCATAGTATAGGAACTTTACTTCCTACTCTGTGTATTTCATCCAAATACCAGGACATCATACCCTACTACCTTCTTAACAGATCCATCCCCTATTCTGATGAAGTCAAAGCCAAGACTGTTACATCAAAATTAGATGATCTTATCTCCGCTATATCTGCTCAAGTCTATAAATAGACATAAGCTACTTGCCCACTATGCTTCCGCTGCTCCCGCTGACTACGACAACCCTCTGGCAGAATAATATATACGTAGACTTCTAAAGCTAGTTTAGAGCGACGCTATACTTATCCTTTTGCCGGGTCTCATAGTCTGGAACAACAGTAGTGTCAAATCTGGATAAACAAGAACCTCCCTGTCACCGTCCTTGAGGGTACCGGAGTACCTCTCGGGTGTCTGAGGTTACCCACCATATCTGCGGAGTGGCTATTGGAATGTCAAAACCTGATTGAATATATAGGTCCTATTAAATTTTCCGTAATCGTTTGCGGTTCTGGAATCACTTCCAGTTCTACCATACTCCCACTACTGTTTTCTGAAAATGTCCATTTTAATAAAACTGTGGCGAGTCAAGAACAATATCACTATTGATCTTCCAGATGGTAGAAATGTCAACCCTCGTCAAAGCCAGGGTCAACCCACAAACTGCCATTACAGAATCGTGCCTTGAGTTATCCAGTGTCTGGTTTTAAGCATAAGCTGGACAACTCCCCGTATCTTAATATCGTTAAGATATGAACCATTCTATATAAAATATAGAAATAGAGACACTAATTTAACTGGAACCAGATTCAAACCATGCAACTGTCTCCAGTGCATATCAACTTAATGAAGAGAGGCTTATCAGCATTACTCAGCTTAGGAATCCATCCAGTTATGAGTAACCTGAAAGAGAAACAAGTTTCTCAAAACCGTTACTATCAACTGAATACCAGTCATAAGAATCTACATCTTCAATTTCTTTGAAGAATCCTGATACTTGCGACACCTGGTTCTCTACTTTATTCCTATACCCACAACTTCTCAAAACTTAGACATTGTATTTCTAAGAAACACTTGTCTAAAAACTAGAGAATTCATAAGTAAACAGAACATAGTATGAGGACCTCCCCCATTGTCCTGACGGACACTGGACAACATACAATACTCTGTATAAGTCCACTGAGTTGAATAACTCATAACATGTGCATCGTAGGTTGAAAACTGTACCCAGGCGATTTCCTCAAATATCACTAATTACAACGAATTTCGATATAATGAGGATGATCACCTAATTCCCAATAACTTACTCCCACTCATCATCTGTAAAACCATACAGATGTGAGAATGAAACCTGGTAAATACATACCCTGGAGTAAGTATTTAATCGGGAAAGCAGTTTTCCTTTAACAATGCACTGAAACATGAAAATGTTTCGTAGGGGTATCCTGGTATTCCTAGTAATGCCTCTTCCATAATCCAATTCATGACTTTAACCGTATATCTCTTTGCCATCTTTCCAAATCCCTTTATTTGTCTTTATTCATTACCTTCTGTACACCCCTTAGGCTAAGTGGTTTTCTTCCTTCCCTACCGTTCGGCACCGGCCTATGGTTTGGAAGAAGACTATCCAGTAAGCATAATAGGTGTACCCTCCTCAACCAAGGAGTACTCACATCTTGAGAGAAGGTGATGATAAAAGACAACTGAATAATACCTTATTCTATTAAAGGTGAAATAGGAGTGGCGATGAAGTACACGGTTTGGTCGTGAATGATAACAGTCGCAATTTACTTTGCTCTCTTTCTAATCCCTTTATTTTGTCTTTACATATTACCTTCAGCACACCCTACTTAGGCTAATTGGTTTTCTTCATTCCTTACCTTTCGGCACCTGCCTATAGTTTGGAATAAGACTATCCAATAAGCGTAATAGGTGTACTCTCCTAAATTAAGGAGCCCTCGCAACCTGAGAGAAGGTGATAATAAAAGACAACTGAATAATCAATTCTATTTATCCTGAACCTGGATCCATCCTCGAAGAAGTCCGTTCGAGTTCGTTTATAACCATACGATGGATATATCCAATGGAAGTGGATGTCCGTAGTAATACGGGGTGTTCTGAGAAATACAAAGGGTAAAAGAAGGAGCGACAATGACTTATGCAACAAAGACAATCCAAAAGTCAGTATGTTAAGAAGGTTCGGTCAACTTAGTCACTGAGTCATAGTCTAGGGTCGGTCAAAGGTCGCTGCCAAAGAGAGAGAGAGAGAAAAGAAACACTCTGCATGCACTCTAACCTAGATCAGAATGGTTATCACTTTATCTAATCAGGAAACCTCCCACTGTAATCTCAAATTCTCCTACAAACCTGAAAGAAGAATTAGTCGGGATCACGCGAAGAGTAAACCAACTCATCAGTGAGAATCGGGATCCAACTATCATCACATGATAACTTGATGGAAGCCACTCAAGTTATCACACTCCAGAAGGTATGCGCATGCCTGGAAAGTTTGTTGTATGTTTGAAACTCCCGATGTTATTTTTGCCTCATGCTCTTATGACCTTGACTTTGGCCAACAAATCATAAGTCACATGTCAAGTTCTACCCGTCATTATCCAGGTTAATTTGAACCCACCCGCACATGCCCTTGACTTTGGCCAACAAGGCAGAACGACTGTCCCAAACCAACGCATCTATCTATACTACAGATGAATATTCAGCAACTACCAAACACTATGCCTTGACTTTGGCCAACAAACATAGCTTGAATACTACTGACTATCCATAAGAAATGACGGAGGGCTACGGCTGGTTTTTGGCAAAAAACCTTTAACGTAATGAACTTGATCTCGTTGAAGGAACCTGGTAGTTTTTTATAAAATATAGTGACGAAAACCTTTGCTAAAGAGGTCACTCCCGGTGAAGGGATCTCGGCTCTTTCCTCGTGGAATGAGGTGCAGAATATTCCAACTGAATACCGCGATGCAAAGCAACTTGTAATCGACTATATTGAAGTTATTACCCTGACGCAAACTTCTGCCCAAGGGGTCTCTCCCGGTGAAGGGATATCAGCCCTTGCCTCGTCGAATGAGGTGCAGGATATTCCAACTGAATATCACTATGCATAACAAAAGGAAACGTCTTTGTAATAACACTTTTTAAATTTGTTCCAACAATATCAAATATAGGTTTGTTTTACTTGCATTGATAAGAATCAACGCATTCCCATCAATTAATCACACCAGAAAAGAACGAAAATAAAATGTACGTATATGCCATCCGCATTCGTCACTGGGTCCCGTCATCACCCGTTAGGTTACTTAACTAACGACAGAGCGGGGACTGGATTAGTGCGGGTGTAAAACATATACAACATCTAATAGTATATATACCAATATACAATAATCGCTCTAGGTGTGATAATATGCAACATTACAGAAAAGTAATAAGCATCACAGAACAATACAGATAATCTGGGATCCCCGGGTTTCACAGAGCCGCTGCTGAAACCTGACGTTTCCCTGATCGTGTGGATAGCCTGTGCAATAAAACCTAAACCCCTACGGGTGCGGCAAGTTACCCTCCAAAACCTGAAGCGAGGTAGTCCCCCACAGCATAGTGAATGGAACACCCGGCACTTAACGGAATCAGGTAAATTGAGCACCCCTCCTTGGGTCAACCTGTACCCCCTACGAGTGCGGCGAATAGTCTGCCAATTCTAGAGTGAGGTCCCTCTGCCTCTAAAAGCCATGAGATACGGACCCGTTGCCCTCCAGAACCCGGCTATCTGTGCACTCCGTCGCGGGGTAATCCTAGTACAGAAAAGAAAATATATACAACGGGTACATCGACCACAGCCCGGTCGTGCCCTAAAAAGAATATTATACAAACAGGCAGTGACGGCAGTCCACATGTTGAACGCTCACCCCGCAATATCAAATGTACAAATAAATCCAAACAGCACTATCATTGCACCCTGCTATCCACCACGACTTATCCGCAACATCACAGCACAACACAAAACATCAACGCGAATGTCACGTTCGCAAACCCGTTTAAAAGAACTATAGCAATCAGACACGGTTTACCGATCAAATGACATTCCCGGTCGGAGATATAATGTAAATACTGCATACTAACAAGTTTAAAATTTCGATCGACAAAACTTCCCGAAGTGGTCCCCACGTACATCTGCTGTACTGTAACAAAAACTGGGCCCAAAAGAACTATACCAGAAACTATAATTTCCAGAATAAAGCTCTCTGGAAAAAGTTGAAGCACTGTTCCCACAAAAGCGCCGCGGTTCCGCGTTCAAACCCTAGGTTTGACCGCGGATCCGCGGTGGCCTTGTGGGATCACGTGCCCAAATTTTTCCAGAATGCTTATAAAAGCCTGCTTAGTATTCTGCGATATGTAAAATAATTTTTAGAACCTTTTAAAAATCGACAGAAACTCAGAACTGAAAAAGTGTAGTTTTTGAAAATCGGTTCGATCGATGTTTTAAACGTATTAGCGCAAGTTAGTAAAGCTTAATGGTGAGGCTCTGATACCACTGTAATTCCACGGTAGCGCCCCGGCCGTCTAACAGACGCCAAATGCGGAACAAAAACTTTTTACGAACTGGCGCTATCGCGTACTATAACTCAGATCTGCCATTAAAGCTAAATTAACAAACTACAAAGTGGGTAGAAACGCTATACCGAATGATCCGAGTCCTTCGGTCTTCAACCATCATCCTACGCTTTGTTCCGGCTGCTCCGATCTCCTGAATCTCCAGTCTTCTCGTCCAGGTGGCACCAGTCGACGGATCTTTAAACGGTCTCCCGCCTCTGAACCGAGGCAACTCGGTCGTCAAGTTTGCTAAAAGAGACGACCAAGATGATGTAGAGAATGAGTAGAACACTTTGTCTCGTTACGTCCAAGGCTATGGACGAACGGTTTGTTAGTGTATATGCCCTAGAGGCCATTACTGTATCATACTAGTTTGTATATTACTTAATGGATGCTTGGGATATTCACCTTGTATAAACAATCTTGCTTAATATAGTAGTATGCTACTTGGTTTGTTTCTACTTCAATGTGTACATGTGTTTATTTTAGTATATCACCAATACACATTAGTGGAGCCCTTAGGATCTTTGCTTGATTACCAGCGTTGTGATGGCAATCACACTAGTGGGGGCTGGGTAATCTATAAGCACATCCTTATACATGTCCCTAGTCGCAGGACTATCGAGACAGGGCATCGATACTCCGGAGTAGACTAGCGTATGCGCTTCTCATCCCAGTGTGGGAGATGGTCTGTCCCACAGCCATTAGTACGTCGTACTGGAGATAGTATACGGGTGCTCGTTAGGTTACGAGTACACTGGACAGGACTCGTCGGGAACTGATAGTGCCCTCATAGTCAATTATTGGATCACAGGTACGTGATTGCAATGATTGCGGAGGACCTATACCGGTAGGACAGTCTTACTCGAGATGATAGTATGCTATCTGGTTTGCCTTTATCAGTCGTGTACATGATCAGGTGACTGATTACATGTTACACTTTGATAGAGCCCTTAGGATCTTTCTTTACTACCAACAGTATGATAGCGATCATATACGTGAGAGTTGGGTAGTTTATATGCATATCCTTAATTGTGGTCCCTAGTCGTGGGAGTTTCGAGACAGGGCATCGATACTCCGGAGTAGACTAGTGTGTACAGTCGAGACCCCGACGAGGGGCGGTGGCCGGTCTCACAAGCCACTGGTGTCAGTTGGATCACCTAAGATGTATACAGGTGCTCATTGGGTTATGAGTACACCGGACAGGACTCGCCGGGAACCTGCTAGTTGGTATTATACATATCGTCAGATAGCAGTTCCCTGGTGACATGTGTACAGGTTAGTTCATCGACCTGAGGTCGTCATTTGTCTCGTGTGAGTTCCCACTGTGCTTTGATTTCTACCCTACCACGGCTCAAAGGAGTCGTGCAAACAGGTAGCTTTTGGGTACAGTCCCGAGCTATATGGAGGCACGTGAGCGGATCGGCAGGGGATTCGTATCTCCCGGTATTGGGGGCGAGGTCGTGCTGTGTCTAGGAGAGCCATTACACAAAGTCCATGACCATGGCAGGAGATTTACTGGTAGGTACTCCAGTAGTATCTCAGGGTGTTATTGGGCTTCACTCCGACACGACTTATACTGCTATTGGGGGTCTGACGTTACTAGCCCCCTAGGAAGATATGCGATACTCATAGACGAACGGACCGGACTGTATATACATTGTCACTGTTAGGCTCAGTAGGGTTTTCCGAATGAGTTCGCTCATCGGCATCCCTTGAAGTCAGTCCATGGGCAGCCGTTACGCATTACTAGTGCCGCTGACGGTTTGTGGTTAAACCCACTGCCAGGGTACTGACGAGTCATTAGAGTCCCCCACAGACAGTTTCCCAAGTTCGAGCGAAACGTTGTAGAGGCCGTATGGTTTTATGGCAGGGTTTGGAAAATGCACGTGCGTTTACGCACGTGTTATTTTTCGGGCAGATGATACTGGTCGGCTTTGGTTTAAGCCGGATCCGAGTATTATATTGAGTAGGTATAATATCTTTGTCTCAGTTGCATTTGTATTCGGTCGTAATACAAATGCGGGTATATTTATACAGATACGGGGTTATCCTGAAAGTTGTTTCAGGATCACTTTTGGAAGTTGCCAGTTTCCAGTTTTCTATCAGCCGTCTTTTAACATTTAGTTAAAGACGGGTTTATCTTTTCTTGAGATGAGTGTGGATTCTTCTAGAAGATTCTAGAGAGAGTGACTTGACATGGTGAGTCATTAGTGCATTAATGGTGTCATTAATGTTTTTGGTGACTAGGTTTTTTGATTCAATGTTTCTTTATGACTCATGCTTTAGCTTTAATGGGTTTTGTTAACCTTAGGATATTTAGTAAGAAGCTTTCATCTTATGGTTACCTCTCCCCTCTCCTACACTCACCTCCTTCCATCTATATATGGCCGGCCCCCTCCTCTCTCTCATTCACTTGGGTTTTCATTTGTAGAAAAGATATGATAGTATTTAGGGTGTATGGAATTTTACAGTCCATTTCATTCCATCACCAAATTCCCTCGGCAACTTCATTAATCGATCGTCCACGGATTTGGACGAAGTGAGACAAATTCATCTACTCATTCTCTACATCATTCTTGGTCGTCTCTTTTAGCAAACTTGACGATCGAGTTGCCTCAAGTCAGAGGCGGGAGCCCGTTTAAAGAATCAAAGACGTGGTTCCACCTCGACGAGAAGATCGGAGATCGACGAAATCAAAGAAGCCGCAACGGAGCGTGGGATGATGGTTGAAGAACGAAGGACTCGGATCGTTCGGTATAACCTTTCTACACTCTTTACAGTTTGTTAGTTTAGCAATAATGGCAGATCCGAGTTAAAGTATACGATAGCGCCAGTTAAAAGTTTTTTGTTCCGCATTTGGCGTCTGTAGACAGCCGAGGCGCTAGCGTAGACTTTCAGTGGTATCAGAGCCTAACCATTTTGCTATACTAACTTGTGCTAACGCGTTTAAAATATCGATCGAACCGGAAAACTAAAAACTGCAATTTCTAACTTCACAGTTTCTGTTGTTTTTAAATGATCTCCTAAAATTTTTCTACATGTCTCAGAAAACTGTGCAAGCTTTTCTAAGAACCACGACAAAATTTGGGCACATGACTCCACCAAACCGCCGCGGAAACGCGGCCAAACCCATGGTTTGGCATCGCATCCGCGGCCACTTGGTGAGCTCATGCTCCCAAATTTGTACAGTGGGTTCTTCTGTGGGAATTGAGGTTTTTGGTATATATATTTTGGGCCCAGGTTTTGTTACTGTTCACCAGTAAGTCGTGGGGCCCACTTCTTGATATTTGGTCGATCGAAATTTAAACATGTTAGTTTACAGTGCTTACATTATATCTCCGACCGGGAATGTCATTTGATCGGTAAACCGCGTTTGATTGCTATAGTTCTTTTAGACGGGTTTGCGAACGTGACATTCGCGTTGATGTTCTGTTTTGTGCTGTGATGTTGCGGATTTGTCGTGGTGGATAGCAGTGTGCAATGGTAGTACAGTTTGTGTTTATTTGTACATTTGATATTGCGGGGCGAGCGTCCAACTTGTGGACTGCCGTCACTGCCTGTTGTATAATATTCTTTTGGGGCACGACCAGGTTGCGGTCGATGTACCTATTGTACTATTTTTCATTACTGTACTAGGTTTTGCCCCGAGACGGAGTGCACGGATAGCCGGGTTCTGAGAAGCAACGGGTCCGCATCTCATGGCTTTGAGAGGCAGAGGGGCCCCACTCTAGAATTGGCAGACTATTCGCCGCACTCGTAGGGGGTACAGGTTGACCCAAGGAGGGGTGCCCAAGATTACCGGATTCCGTGGAGTGCTGGGTGGTCCATTCACTATGCTGTAGGGGGCTGCTTCGCTTCAGGTTTTGGCGGGTAACTTGTCGCACCCGTAGGGGTCTAGGTTTCATTGCACAGGCTATCCACACGACAGGGGAACGTCGAGTTTCAGCAGCGGCTCTGTGAAACTCGGGGATCCCAGATATCTGTACTGTTCTGTGATACTTATTACTTTTCTGTAATGTTGCATATTATCACGCCTGGAGCGATTATTGTATATTGGTTTATATACTATTAAATGTTGTATATGTTTTACACCCGCGCTAGTCCAGTCCCCGCTCTGTCGTTAGTTAAGTAACCTAACGGGTGATGACGGGACCCAGTGACGAATGCGGATGGCATATACGTACATTTTATTTTCGTTCTTTTCTGGTGTGATTAAATGATGGGACTGTGTTGATTCTGATCAATGCAAAGTAAAGCAAACCTGTTTACAGTTGTTGGAACAAATTTAAAAGTGTTATTGCAAAGACGTTTTCTTTTGTTATGCATAGCGGTATTCAGTGGAATATCCTGCACCTCATTCGACGGGGCAAGGGCCGATATCCCTTCACCGGGACTGACCCCTTGGGCAGAAGTTTGCGTCAGCGTAATAACTTCACTATAGTCGATTACAAGTTGCTTTGCATAGTGGTATTCAGTGGAATATCCTGCACCTCATTCCACGAGGAAAGAACCGAGATCCCTTTACCGGGAGTGACCTCTTTAGCAAAAGGTTTTCGCTACTATATTTTAAAAAGCTATCAGCTTCCTTCAGCGATATCAAGTTCACTACGTTAAAGGTTTTTCGCCAAAAACCAGCCGTAGCCCTCTGTCACTTCTTTTGGGTATTCAGTAGTATTCAAGCTATGTATTTTGACCAACACCAAGGCATAGTGTTTGGTAGCTGCTGGGTATTCAATTGTTGCATAGATAGATGAGTTGGTTTGGGACAGTCGTTCTGCCATTTTGGCCAACGTCAAGGGCATGTGCGGGTGGGTTCAAATTGACAAGATAGTGACGGGTAGAACTTGGCATGTGACTTATGACATTTTGACCAACGCCAAGGTTATAAGAGCATGGGGCAAAAATCATATCGGGAGTTTCTAAAGAAACTGAAACTTGCCAAGTATGCGCATACCTTCTGGAGTATGAGTAACGTGGATGCATTCCATCACGTTATCATGCGATGAGAGTTGGATCCCGATTCCCACTGATGAGTTGGTTTACTCTTCGGGTAATCCCGATTGATTCTTCTTTAGGTTTGGAGGAGAATTTGACAGGACAGTGGGAGGTTTCCGGATTAGATAAAGTGATAACCATTCTGATCTAGGCTAGAGTGCACGCAGAGTGTTTCTTTTCTCTCTCTCTTTGGCAGCGACCTTTGACCGACCCTAGACTATGACTCAGTGACCAAGTTGACCGAACCTTCTTAAATACTGGCTTTTGGATTGTCTGAGTTGCATAAGTCATTGCCACTCCTTCTTTTACCCTTTGAATTTCACAGAACACCCGTATTACTACGGACATCCACTTCCATTGGATAGATCCATCGTATGGTTATATACGAACTCGAAGGGACTTCTTCGAGGATGGATCAAGGTTCAGGAGAAATAGAATTGGTTTATTCAGTTGTCTTTTATTATCACCTTCTCTCAGGTTGCGAGAGCTCCTTGGTTTAGGAGAGTACACCTATTACGCTTATTGGATAGTCTTATTCCAAACCATAGGCAGGTGCCGAAAGGTAGGGAATGAAGAAAACCAATTAGCCTAAGTAGGGTGTGCAGAAGGTAATATGTAAAGACAAAATAAAAGGATTAGAAAGAGGGCAAAGTAAATTGCGACTGATATCATTCACGACCAAAACCGCGTACTTCATCGCCACTCCTATTTCACCTTTAAAAGAATAAGGTATTATTCAGTTGTCTTTTATCATCACCTTCTCTCGAGATGCGAGTACTCCTTGGTTTAGGAGGGTACACCTATTATGCTTACTGGATAGTCTTCTTCCAAACCATAGGCTGGTGCCGAACGGTAGGGAAGGAAGAAAACCATTTAGCCTAACAATGGTGTACAGAAGATAACGACTAAAGACAAATAAAGGGATTTGGAGAGATGGCAATAAAATATACGGTTGAAGTCATGAATTGGATTATGGAAGAGGCATTGCTATGAATACCAGGATACCCCTACGAAACATTTTCATGTTTCAGTGCATTGTTAAAGGAAAAACTGTTTTCCCGATTAGACACTTACTCCAAGGGTATGTATTTACCAGGTTTCATTCTCATATCTGTATGGTTTTATAGATGATGAGTGGGAGTAAGATATTGGGAATTAGGTGATCATCCTCATTATATCGGAATTCGTTGTAATTGGTGATATTTGAGGAAATCGCCAGGGTACAGTTTTCAACCTACGACGCATAGGCTTTGAGTTGTTTAACTCAGCGGATTTATACAGAGTATTGTATGTTGTCCAGTGTCCATCAGGACAAAGGGGTAGGTCCTCGTACTATGTTCTGTTTACTTATAACTTCTCTAGTATTTAGACAAGTGTTTCGTAGAAATACAAGGTCTAAGTTTTGAGAAGTTGTGGGTATAAGAATAAAGTAGAGAACCAGGTGTCACAAGTATCGGGATTCTTCAAAGAGATCGAAGATGTAGATTCTTGTGATTGGTATTCAGATGATAGTGATGGTTTTGAGAAACGTGTTTCTCTTTCAGGTTACTCATAATTGGATGGATTCCTAAATTGAGTAATGCTGATTAGCCTCTTTCCATTAAAGATGATATGCACTGGAGACAGCTGCATGATTTGAATATGGTTCCAATTAAATAAGTGCCAAAGTTTCTATATTGGATATAGAATGGTTCGTACCTTAAAAGTTGTTAAGGTACGGGGAGTTGTCCAGCTTATGCATAAAACCAGACTCTGGATAATTCAGGGCACGTTTCTGTAATGGCTGTTTGTGGGTTGACCCTGGCTATGACGAGGGTTGATATTCTACCATTTGGAAGATCAATAGTGATATTGTTCTTGACTCGCCACAGTTTTAGTAAAATAGATCTTTTTCAGAAAACAGTAGTGGGAGTATGGTAGAACTGGAAGTGATTCCAGAACCGCGAACGATTACGGAAAATTTAATAGGACCTAAATATTCAATCAGGTTTGACATTCCATTAGCCACTCCGCAGATTTGGTGGGTAACCTCAGACACCCGAGAGGTACTTCGGTAGCCTTAAGGACGGTGACAGGGAGGTTCTTATCTACCCAGACTTGACACTACTGTTGTTCCAGGATATGAGACCCGGTAGGAGGGTTGTCGTAGTCAGTGGGAGCAGCGGAAGCATAGTGGGCAAGATGCTTATATCTATTTATAGACTTGAGCAGTTATAGCGGAGATAGATCATCTAATTTTGATATGACAGTCATGGGTTTTGACTTCAATCAGAATAAGGGATGGATCAGTTAAGAAGGTAGTAGGGTGTGATGTCATGGTATCTGAATGACATACACAGAGTAGGAAGTAAAATTCCTATACTACGATCGGTTGTACTGTGGTCGTCACACAGTTGTTTCTCCAGACAGGATATGGATATAATATTTGACATTCTGGTTTCTAGATCTATGGTTTTAGATCTGGATTTGGGTAGTTTCCCAATGTGGGTACTTTGACAGATATTCTAATGGTTTTTGGAATAGTTGACTCCTAGCATGGTGGTGTACCTGCAGGTGATGGAGTCACCCTCTCTAAAGGTGTCTTACAGACTAAAGGGGAAAGGGATGCGCATGATTGGCAGATCACTTGCTTAGGCAATTGAGTCAATCATGAGATGTCAAGTACCACACCAAATGTTGGTTTTGCACTAGATGCAATAAGTTTGTATTAATCCAATCCTGGAGAAATATAAGGAAGCAGTTTTAGACCATAAGTACATGTTCTACGGATTTGATGACGGCAGCCTCCTTCGGGAGACGGTTATCATTCCAAGCTTCAAAGGTGACATGGTTGACAGAGTGATTTTCAGAGTTATAGTTTTTCCCTCTGACGAAGAGGGACAGTATTATGGACAGGTGGTCCAAGAGGATACTGTGGGTGGCATGGTGCCGGATACTGATTAGGTTCAGTGATCGATACAGTCTAAGAAGTTTGGATTTGGAGTTCATTTATGAACTAGGTCCTATCAGATATCCAGACACATTCTAAGACAGGTATTACTCAATTCGGGAGATAGCTTTCTCCGCGAACTTGAGATTAAGAGAGACATAGAAAGAAACTTCTAGGCGGATCCACTCACTAAGGTTATTTCTCGAACACAATAGTTTTACAAACGGGCTTTGTGATACTGATTAGTAGAGGAGTTGGATGTTCGGTTTCACACGGGCTGTGAGTAGTCGACATCGCAATAATTAGCCTTGAGTGCAAGTGGGAGATTGTTGGAGATAGTGCCCTCATAGTCAATTATTGGATCACAGGTACGTGATTGCGGAGGACCTATACCGGTAGGACTGTCTTACTCGAGATGATAGTATGCTATCTGGTTTGCCTTTATCAGTCGTGTACATGATCAGGTGACTGATTACATGTTACACTTTGATAGAGCCCTTAGGATCTTGCTTTACTACCAACAGTATGATGGCGATCATATACGTGAGAGTTGGGTAGTTTATATGCATATCCTTAATTATGGTCCCTAGTCGTGGGAGTTTCGAGACAGGGCATCGATACTCCGGAGTAGACTAGTGTGTACAGTCGAGACCCCGACGAGGGGCGGTGGCCGGTCTCACAAGCCACTGGTGTCAGTTGGATCACCTAAGATGTATACAGGTGCTCATTGGGTTATGAGTACACCGGACAGGACTCGCCGGGAACCTGCTAGTTGGTATTATACATATCGTCAGATAGCAGTTTCTTGGTGACATGTGTACAGATTAGTTCATCGACCTGAGGTCGTCATTTGTCTCGTGTGAGTTCCCACTGTGCTTTGATTTCTACCCTACCACGGATCAAAGGAGTCGTGCAAACAGGTAGCTTTTGGGTACAGTCCCGAGCCATATGGAGGCACGTGAACGGATCGGCAGGGGATTCGTCTCTCCCGGTATTGGGGGCGAGGTCGTGCTGTGTCTAGGAGAGCCATTACACAAAGTCCATGGCCATGGCAGAAGATTTACTGGTAGGTACTCCAGTAGTATCTCAGGGTGTTATTGGGCTTCACTCCGACACGACTTATACTGCTATTGGGGGTCTGACGTTATTAGCCCCCTAGGAAGATATGCGATACTCATAGACGAACGGACCGGACTGTATATACATTGTCACTGATAGGCTCAGTAGGGTTTTCCGGATGAGTTCGCTCATCGGCATCCCTTGAGGTCAGTCCATGGGCAGCCGTTACACATTGCTAGTGCCGTTGACGGTTTGTGGTTAAACCCACTGCCAAGGTACTGACGAGTCATTAGAGTCCCCCACAGACAGTTTCCCAAGTTCGGGCGAAACGTTGTAGAGGCCGTATGGTTTTATGGCAGGGTTTGGAAAATGCACGTGCGTTTACGCACGTGTTATTTTTCGGGCAGATGATACTGGTCGGCTTTGGTTTAAGCCGGATCCGAGTATTATATTGAGTAGGTATAATATCTTTGTCTCAGTTGCATTTGTATTCGGTCGTAATACAAATGCGGGTATATTTATACAGATACGGGGTTATCCTGAAAGTTGTTTCAGGATCACTTTTGGAAGTTGCCAGTTTTCAGTTTTCTATCAGCCATCTTTTAACATTTGGTTAAAGACGGGTTTATCTTTTCTTGAGATGAGTGTGGATTCTTCTAGAAGATTCTAGAGAGAGTGACTTGACATGGTGAGTCATTAGTGCATTAATGGTGTCATTAATGTTTTTGGTGACTAGGTTTTTTGATTCAATGTTTCTTTATGACTCATGCTTTAGCTTTAATGGGTTTTGTTAACCTTAGGATATTTAGTGAGAAGCTTTCATCTTATGGTTACCTCTCCCCTCTCCTACACTCACCTCCCTCCATCTATATATGGTCGGCCCCCTCCTCTCTCTCATTCACTTGGGTTTTCATTTGTAGAAAAGATATGATAGTATTTGGGGTGTATGGAATTTTACAGTCCATTTCATTCCATCACCCAATTCCCTCGGCAACTTCATTAACCGATCGTCCACGGATTTGGACGAAGTGAGACAAAGTCATCTACTCATTCTCTACATCATTCTTGGTCGTCTCTTTTAGCAAACTTGACGATCGAGTTGCCTCAAGTCAGAGGCGGGAGCCCGTTTAAAGAATCAGAGACGTGGTGCCACCTCGACGAGAAGATCGGAGATCGACGAAATCAAAGAAGCCGCAACGGAGCGTGGGATGATGGTTGAAGAACGAAGGACTCGGATCGTTCGGTATAACCTTTCTACACTCTTTACAGTTTGTTAGTTTAGCAATAATGGCAGATCCGGGTTAAAGTATACGATAGCGCCAGTTAAAAGTTTTTTGCTCCGCATTTGGCGTCTGTAGACACCCGGGGCGCTAGCTTAGACTTTCAATACGGGTGCTCGTTAGGTTACGAGTACACTAGACAGGACTCGTCGGGAACTGACCGGTTGGTATTATACCTATCGTCAGTTATCAGTTCCCAGGTGACATGAGTACAGCTTATTCCGCTGACTTGACACTGTCACTTCGCCTCGAGTGTGTTCCCACTGTACTTTGATTACTACCCTACCACGGCTCAAAGGAGTCGTGCAAACAGGTAGTAGTTGGGTACAGTCCCGAAGCACTTGGAGGCAGTGACGGTTAGACAGGATTCGTCTCTCCCGGTATTGGGGGTTGACATCGCGCTGTGTCTAGGAGAGCCATTACACGAGTAGTCCCTGGCCAGGGCAATCGAGATATACTGGTAGGCTTCCAGTGTTATCTCAGGGTGTTTTGGGCTTCACTTCGACACGACTTGTACCGCTATTAGGGGACTGACGTTTACCGCCCCCTAGGCCCGCCATGCGATGTATCAGACGAACAGACCGGACTGTACGGAGAATGTCACATTCAGGCTCAGTAGGAGTTCAGATGGGTTTCACCTCGTCAGTCTTCTTGTCGGCATCTACCTGGAGACCGTTACGCACAGCTAGTGCCGCTTGCGGTCTGTGGTTAAATCCACTGCCAGCGTAGTGTCGAGTCTTTAGAGTCCCACACAGAAAGCTATTCACCTTTAGGCAAAAGAGTAGAGGTCGCATGGTTTTGCGACAGGTCGCATGTTTTTGCGACAGGTCGCATGGTTTTGCGACAGGGTTCGGTCACATCCGTGCACTTATGCACGTACAGTGTCCGGACAGTTAACACTAGCGGGCTTTGGTTTAAGCCAGATCCTAGTGTACGTTTTGGGATTGGTTTTATCCATTATGTATTCGTGTTCCTCGGAACGCGGATGCGGGTGTGTATGCACAGTTGACGGAGAGACAGAGGCAGAGGATTCTCATTAGGGTTGTTGACTGTTGACCGTTGACTATTGACTTTTTGCTCAACCCTAATGAGAATATGATATGTAATTAACAATAATATTAATTAAGTATTATGGTGACATGGTTGTTGAGGGGTTGACTTTGTTGACCGGTTGACTAGGTTGGACTAGTTGACCATCATGATGACAATGGCTATCATTTCATGGCAAAGACTTTTGCTTGCTTATTCTCTTATGTAAAATGAGTGCATGAAATGATATGGCTATTGTAGCTTAAACCATTTACACAATACTTGATTACTATTTTTGTGATGATGGTTTTGGATTATGAGAGCCAAGAGAGAAAAGTCTTTCTCATTCTATCATTCTCATTCTCTCTCTTGTTCTTGAGCTCTCATCCTCTTCCTCTTGCTCTCCCTCTCTCTTGAGTCTATGGTTCACTTGTCTCATGTGTTGAGAAACAAGAACCATAGAGTAAAATCCCAAGCACACTCTTCTCTACTCACTCTAGTTCACAAGGTTTGGCAAACCAAGTGAACTAGTTTCTTCAAAGATCGAAGAAGAAGCCAAAGGTAGAAGCTTTCAGGTGGATCGATCTTCGGCGCAAGGAGACGACGGGGTGAAGCCGATCCGGACAACCATCGAGGCTTGAAGACGAAGGAGTTCAAGAAAGAAAGGTATAACCCCCTAACCGAGTAGTTAACAACTCCTAGTTAGGTTGTTAGTTAGATGTTTAACAAAGATCCGGTTTTGAGTCCATGTTACCACCTCTAGAAAATTGTTTTTCGTCAAATTCCGCATGCCCGAAAGTACCGGGAGAGGTAGCATGGACTTACAGTGGTATCAGAGCCTAGTTAAACTCTATCTAACATGTTAGCAAAGTAGCTAGAAGATCGATCAAAGAAAAAGCCCCGAAATAAACCCGAAATTCAAAGTTGCTGTCGATTTTTAAAGTTCTGTAAAAGTAATAAATCATGCTTCAAAAATCGACTCAGGGTTTTTAGAGTATACTGTAGAAAGACGGTCCTCTGATCTCATCAAAGATCCGCGGAAACGCGGCAATAGCTTGCTATTGCCACGGTTCCGCGGCCGTATTGGCTCCTCTCTGGATTTTCTTTGCTACAGTATATTCAGTGGGGTATTTTGGGAATTTTGGTATATGTTTTTTCAGCCCAGATTTTCCAGAAAGAAAATTTAGTTTTTGGGGCCTAAAAATCCGTATTTTTGATCGAACTTCTAAAAGACTTAAGCTGACGGGTTTTATCTGTGATGTGATATTTGTATTGAACGTCTGCTAATCGCTATATGTCGATTAGTGGGGGTTATACAAATCTGTGATCTGTAATGTTGCTGGAATGTGTATATGAATTCATTGGATTGTCGCGGGTGAATAGCCGGGGGTTGTGAGACGAGAGTTTTCTTTTCTTTCAATTCATGTAAATTTGTAAATTGATGTAATAATTATTTGTATGGCCGCACAACCGGGTCGGGGTTGTAACCGTCATTGTATAATTTCTTTTTACTGTTTTTGCTCCTAGGATAGACCCATGGAGGGGTGCACAAACTACCGGGTATGCCGAAGTGCCGAGTGGCCTACTCACGGGGTTGAGGAAGGTTGCTTCGCTTCGGGTACTTGGCGGGTAGTTTGCCGCACCAGTAGGGATCTTGGGTGGGGTATTGGCTATTCACCGCGACCGTGTAATCTGCTTTTCGTTACAGGCTCGTACGAATTGCAGGTTCCTAGTATATCCAATGTGTTCATCTGTGATCTGAAATGTCTATCATTGCAATATATCTATATATGATATTATTTAGGCGTTGCTTATGTTTTACAGCTGCGCTAGCCCAGCCCCCGCTCTGTCGTTAGTTAAGTAACCTAACGGGTAATGACGGGGCCCCGTGGCGAATGCGAATGGCATAAGCGTACGTCATATTTTGGTTGTTTTCTGCAATGGTAGGATTAAATGATGGGACGCATTAAAAGAACTAATGCAAGAATATCATGCATTAAAAGAACTAATGCAAGAAAATAAACCAAGTAAAAGTCGTTGGAACACTTTCGAAAAACCACCCGGTTCTTTTCAAAACAAACTTTTAAAATGCGGAGTTTGACCACTCCTTTTAAAAGCTATCTCGTTCCATCGATTATATCAAGTTCTCTACGTTCACGGTTTCGCCAAAACTATTCGTAGCCCTCCGTCGTTTCACATGAATAGTCAATAGTATTCAAGCTGTGTTTGTTGGCCAAAGTCAAGGCATAGTGATTGGTAGCTATTGGGTATTCATGTGCAGCATAGATAGATGCGTTGGTTTGGAACAGTCGTACTGCCTTGTTGGCCAAAGTCAAGGGTAGGTACGGGTGGATTCAAATTAACCTGGAGAACGACGGGTAGAACTTAACATGTGACTTATGATTTGTTGGCCAAAGTCAAGGTCATAAGAGCATGGGGCAAAAATCCACATCGGGAGTTTCAAAAGAACTGAAACTTGCTAGTGTTGCATACCATTTGGAGTGTGATGATTCTGGTAGGATTCCTTCAGTTTCGTCACGCGAAGATATTTGGATCCCGATCCTACTGTGAGTATATGCTACTCCTCGGGAAATTTCTCACTTAACGATCAATGCTATAAACCTAGTAGGTGTCTAGAAAAGTGTTAGCGGGCCTACGCCCCCAGGGAAAAGAGGTTCTTAAATTAAGGAACTTCGCGAAAGCGTTGGAAAACCTCCCTCGAAGTACCAACACCAGCCTGGCCGAACGGTTAAGCAAGTATTGTACAGTGAGATTGATCCTGACTAATTCTTCCTTTTTGGTTTGAGGAAGGATTTGAGAAACAGTGGGAGCCATCCTGTTTAGACAAACTAAAAACCACTCTAAACTTGCAAGAGCATCATGCTGAGTGTTTCTTCTTCTTTCTCCTAATTGCAGTGACCAATCGACATGACTGGACTTAAGTTACTTCTAGATAAAAACATACTGACAGGGCCAAACTACAAAGATTGGCTCAGGAATGTCAAAATGGCAATCACTTACGACAAGCTGGGGTATCTTCTTACCACCAAAGCTCCCCCTGTCCCAGGTCCCACCTCCAGCGTCGCGGATAAGGAAATCCGTAAGACTTGGGAGATTGATAGCGCGAAGGCCAAGTGCCTCGTACTTGCCTCTATGGACAATGAACATCAGAGGAGGCACGAGAATATGGACCTTGAATCCATATTTCTCCATACAAAAGAACTGTATGGAGAGCAATCTCGTATCGCAAGATACGAAGTGTCGAAAAAGTTATTTTCGGCAAGGTTGGCCATCGGATCATCGGTAGCGGAACACGTGCTTAAGATGATTGGCTTCATTGAGGAGCTCGCGGAACTTGGGACCACGTTGGAGAATGAGCTCTATACTGACTTGATTCTCCAGTCCCTTCCTTCCACTTACGCCCAGTTTATACTGAACTTCAACTTATAAGAAAAGGAAGTTGAACTTTCAGAACTCCTCAACATGCTGAGGAGTGCAGAGGGCACCCTACAGAAAGGTAGGGAAACATCCACTTTGTTTGTAGGAGGATCTTCCTCTTCTAGGTCCAAGACGAAAGCCAAGGGAAAGAAGAAGAAAGCCCCCGCCAAACCAAGGGGCGGTGTTGGTAAAGTGGATACGAAGGGAAAGGCAAAAGCAACAAAGAAAGCGGGGCAGCTTGTGGATAAGGAAGAATGCTTCTATTGTCATAAGAAAGGACACTGGAAGAATGATTGCAGGGCTTGGAAAGCCAGGACACAGGAATTGAAGCAGGTTGCGGCTTCAGCTTCAGTTGTGTATGTTATTGAAAACTGTCTTTCAATAAACTCTACTTCCTGGGTATTGGATACCGGATCAGGATCTCATATCTGTAATTCTTTGCAGGCGTTGAGAAACCGTAGGGTTTTGAAAGCAGGTGACATGACCCTTAAAGTTGCAAATGGAGCTAGCATGGATGCTAAGGCCGTGGGGGACTATCACCTGGGAATGTCAGATGGACATATTTTGGTTTTGCGTAATTGCTTTTTTGTACCCAACGCAACTTGTAATATCATTTCTGTATCATTGGTTTCTAAAGAAGGTTATGAATTTGCGTTTGTAAGCAATGTTGTAAACATTCACCTTAATCAAGTTCTGATTGGGTCAGGTACATTGAGCAATGGTATATACGTATTAAACCAACCACAAATTTTCAATGTCCAGAATACACACAAAAGAAAGTCTTCGGAAATAAATCAGACTTTCTTATGGCAATGTAGACTAGGTCACATCAATGAGAGAAGGTTGACGAAGTTACATACAGAAGGATATTTGAATCCGTTCGAATATCAATCGTATGCCACTTGTCAATCCTGTCTCAAAGGAAAGATGACAAAGACTCCGTTCACTGGACACGGAGTAAGAGCGAGCGAGCTCTTGGGACTCGTACACAGCGACGTGTGCGGTCCAATGTCTACACATGCGCGAAGCGGTTATTCTTACTTCATTACTTTTAGGGATGACTTTTCAAGGTACGGTTATGTCTTCTTAATGAAACATAAGTCCGAAGCCTTTGGAAAATTCCAGGAATATAAGAATGAAGTAGAAAAACAAACCGGCAAAAGTATCAAGATTCTAAGATCGGATCGAGGTGGTGAATACTTGAGTGCCGAGTTCCTGGACTATTTAAAAGAGAACGGAATTCTCTCTCAGCTTACTCCTCCATACACTCCGCAACATAACGGTGTATCGGAGAGACGGAACCGAACCCTATTGGATATGGTACGGTCCATGATGAGTAACGCTGAGTTACCGCGATCATTCTGGGGGTATGCGCTAGAATCAGCTGCATACCTTTTGAACCGAGTTCCAACTAAGACTGTGCCTACTACACCATATGAGATGTGGTGTGGGAAGAGACCCTATCTTAAGCACATTAAGACATGGGGATGTCCAGCTTTTGTTAAAAAGCAGCATGCGGACAAGCTCGAGGCACGCTCAGTACAGTGTAAGTTCGTGGGATATCCAAAGAACTCCAAAGGATATTTCTTCTACTGTGAAGAGGAACAAAAAGTTTTTGTTTCTCGTCATGCCTACTTCTTGGAAACTGAGTTTTTGGAAAACCAGATAAGTGGGAGCACAGTAGAACTGGAAGAAATTCCAGAACCACGAGCTATTACTGAAAGCTTAGTGGAACCAGAGGGTTCAAAAGAACAGGATATTCCTACGCCGCTCCGCAAAAGTAGTAGGCAGTCTCATCCGCCTGAGAGATACTACGGTTTTCTCATAGACGGGGATAGAGAGGATTGCATCATAGATTATGATGAGCCTACTAGCTTCCAGCAAGCCGTTCAGAGCGTCGACTCGGTAAAATGGCTGGATGCAATGCGGACCGAAATGGAGTCCATGTACACCAACAAAGTATGGACGTTGGACATTGCTCCAAACGGGGTAAAACCCGTAGGATGCAAGTGGATCTTCAAAAGGAAGATTGGTGTAGATGGACAGGTTGAGACCTATAAAGCTAGACTGGTAGCAAAGGGTTTTCGTCAAAGACCTGGTTTGGACTATGACGAGACCTTTTCTCCAGTAGCTATGCTGAAATCCATTCGGATCCTTCTTGCCATTGCTGCCTTCCACGATTATGAGATTTGGCAGATGGACGTAAAGACCGCTTTTCTAAATGGAAATTTAGAGGAGTGTGTCTATATGGACCAGCCAGAGGGTTTCATTCAGAGTGGGAGCAGCGAAAAGGTGTGCAAGTTGCTTAAGTCCATTTACGGACTAAAGCAGGCATCGCGGAGTTGGAACATCTGTTTTGATGAGACGGTCAAGGAATTTGGCTTTATCAAAAATCCAGATGAACCATGCATCTATAGTAGATTTGTAGCGAGAACTGTAGTATTCCTCGTTTTATACGTGGATGACATTCTCTTAATAGGAAATGACATTCCTATGCTACAATCTGTCAAGGGTTCTTGTCACACAGGTTCTCCATGAAAGACCTGGGTGATGCCTCATACATCCTGGGGATCCAGATCCATCGTGATAGATCCAAGAGGATATTAGGACTTTCACAGTCCAGGTATATCGACACCATACTGAAAAGATTCAGTATGGAAGATTCCAAGCGCGGTAATCTACCGGCTTGTCACGGGATCACCCTCTCTAAAGAGATGTCTCCCAAGACTGATTTGGAGAGGGATCGCATGTCTATTATACCCTACGCTTTTGCGGTAGGCTCTATAATGTATGCGATGTTGTGTACCAGACCGGATGTAGCTTATGCACTGAGTGTAGTAAGCCGGTATCAGTCAAACCCAGGGGAGAAACACTGGATAGCGGTAAAGAACATTCTCAAGTACCTGAGAAGGACTAAGGAAATGTTCTTGATGTATGGCGGAAAAGACCTCCAGATCGAGGCCTTTGCTGACTCCAGCTTCCAGAGTGACAAGGATGATTCCAAGTCCATGTCGGGTTTTGTCTTTACCCTCAATGGAGGGGCGGTGTGTTTGAAGAGTTCCAAACAGGAAACCGTTGCAGACTCGACGATGGAAGCGGAATACATCGCTGCATCTGATGCCGCAAAAGAAGCTGTCTGGATGAGGAAGTTCTTGAAAGAACTTCAGGTGGTTCCGTCCATTGTTGATCCAATACCTCTGTATTGCGACAACAACGGGGCTATAGCTTTAGCGAAGGAACCCAGGTCCCATCAGAGATCCAGACACATCTTGAGGCGGTATCACCTGATCAGGGAGATCGTGGATCGCCAGGAGATCGAGGTTCGGAGGGTCGCTTCAGAAGATAACACTGCAGATCCATTCACCAAGGCCTTGCCCCAGACTCAGTTCGAGCGGCTGATCGAGATGATAGGTCTTCGATACGCCAGTACATGGCCTTAGTGCAAGTGGAAGATTGTTAGTGTATATGCCCTAGAGGCCATTACTGTATCATACTAGTTTGTATATTACTTAATGGATGCTTGGGATATTCACCTTGTATAAACAATCTTGCTCAATATAGTAGTATGCTACTTGGTTTGTTTCTACTTCAATGTGTGCATGTGTTTATTTTAGTATATCACCAATACACATTAGTGGAGCCCTTAGGAACTTTGCTTGATTACCAGCGTTGTGATGGCAGTCACACTAGTGGGGGCTGGGTAATCTATAAGCACATCCTTATACAAGTCCCTAGTCGCAGGATTATCGAGACAGGGCATCGATACTCCGGAGTAGACTAGCGTATGCGCTTCTCATCCCAGTGTGGGAGATGGTCTGTCCCACAGCCATTAGTACGTCGTACTGGAGATAGTATACTGGTGCTCGTTAGGTTACGAGTACACTGGACAGGACTCGTCGGGAACTGACCGGTTGGTATTATACCTATCGTCAGTTATCAGTTCCCAGGTGACATGAGTACAGCTTATTCCGCTGACTTGACACTGTCACTTCGCCTCGAGTGTGTTCCCACTGTACTTTGATTACTACCCTACCACGGCTCAAAGGAGTCGTGCAAACAGGTAGTAGTTGGGTACAGTCCCGAAGCACTTGGAGGCAGTGACGGTTAGACAGGATTCGTCTCTCCCAGTATTGGGGGTTGACATCGCGCTGTGTCTAGGAGAGCCATTACACGAGTAGTCCCTGGCCAGGGCAATCGAGATATACTGGTAGGCTTCCAGTGTTATCTCAGGGTGTTTTGGGCTTCACTCCGACACGACTTGTACCGCTATTAGGGGACTAACGTTTACCGCCCCCCTAGGCCCGACATGCGATGTATCAGACGAACAGACCGGACTGTACGGAGAATGTCACATTCAGGCTCAGTAGGAGTTCAGATGGGTTTCACCTCGTCAGTCTTCTTGTCGGCATCTACCTGGGGACCGTTACGCACAGCTAGTGCCGCTTGCGGTCTGTGGTTAAACCCACTGCCAGCGTAGTGTCGAGTCTTTAGAGTCCCACACAGAAAGCTATTCGCCTTTAGGCAAAAGAGTAGAGGTCGCATGGTTTTGCGACAGGTCGCATGGTTTTGCGACAGGGTTTGGTCACATCCGTGCACTTATGCACGTACAGTGTCCGGACAGTTAACACTAGCGGGCTTTGGTTTAAGCCAGATCCTAGTGTACGTTTTGGGATTGGTTTTATCCATTATGTATTCGTGTTCCTCGGAACGCGGATGCGGGTGTGTATGCACAGTTGACGGAGAGACAGAGGCAGAGAATTCTCATTAGGGTTGTTGACTGTTGACCGTTGACTATTGACTTTTTTCTCAACCCTAATGAGAATATGATATGTAATTAACAATAATATTAATTAAGTATTATGGTGACATGGTTGTTGAGGGGTTGACTTTGTTGACCGGTTGACTAGGTTGGACTAGTTGACCATCATGATGACAATGGCTATCATTTCATGGCAAAGACTTTTGCTTGCTTGTTCTCTTATGCAAAATGAGTGCATGAAATGATATGGCTATTGTAGCTTAAACCATTTACACAATACTTGATTACTATTTTTGTGATGATGGTTTTGGATTATGAGAGCCAAGAGAGAAAAGTCTTTCTCATTCTATCATTCTCATTCTCTCTCTTGTTCTTGAGCTCTCATCCTCTTCCTCTTGCTCTCCCTCTCTCTTGAGTCTATGGTTCACTTGTCTCATGTGTTGAGAAACAAGAACCATAGAGTAAAATCCCAAGCACACTCTTCTCTACTCACTCTAGTTCACAAGGTTTGGCAAACCAAGTGAACTAGTTTCTTCAAAGATCGAAGAAGAAGCCAAAGGTAGAAGCTTTCAGGTGGATCGATCTTCAGCGCAAGGAGACGACGGGGTGAAGCCGATCCGGAAAACCATCGAGGCTTGAAGACGAAGGAGTTCAAGAAAGAAAGGTATAACCCCCTAACCGAGTAGTTAACAACTCCTAGTTAGGTTGTTAGTTAGATGTTTAACAAAGATCCGGTTTTGAGTCCATGTTACCACCTCTAGAAAATTGTTTTTCGTCAAATTCCGCATGCCCGAAAGTACCGGGAGAGGTAGCATGGACTTACACGGTTAATGAAGTTGCCATTTGAATCGGATGAAATGAGAATTGTAGCTTTCTAATTTCCATACACCAAAACACTATCATCATCTTTTCCCTCAAATGAACAACCATCTATATCTATCAAGAGGGGGGCCGGCCGCTTATAAGTGAGGAGGGGGTGAGAGTAGGAGTGGAAGAGGTGACCATAAGAATATGAAGCTTATCATAACATTAAATGAAAAAGATGACACACTAAAAACCATTAATGCAAAAGAAGATGCATTAACCTAGTCATCCTCTCATTAAATGCAACCATTAATGAACTAATGACTCACATGCCACCTCACCATCCTAGTCATCATGTAGAAGCTTCCACACTCATCTCAAGAAAAGATAAATCCATCTTTAACCGAATGTTAAAAGACGGGCGATAGAAAACTGGAAACTGGCAACTTCCAAAAAGCGATCCCGAAACGAATTTCAGGATAACCCCGTAACCCGCATTTGTATTACGACCGAATACAAATGCAACTGAGACAAAGATATTATATCTACACAGTATAATACTCGGATCCGGCTTAAACCAAAGCCGACCAGTATTATCTGCCCGAAAAATGACACGTGCGAAAACGCACGTGCATTTTCCGAACCTTGCCATAAAACCATACGGCCTCTACAACGTTTCGCCCGAACTTGGGAAACTGTCGGTGGGGGACTTTAATGACTCATCAACACACTAGCACTGGGTATAACCTCTAGGACGTCAGAGGTACAAACTGTACGTAACGGTTGCCTATGTATTGATTGGAAGGGAAGCTGACGAGCGAACTCATCCATAAACCCTACTGAGCCTAACTGTGACAATATTCGTACAGTCCGGTCCGTTCGTATAAAGAGTATCGCATATCGAGTCTAGGGGGGTGGATAAAGTCAGACCCCTAATAACGCGATAATTCGTGTCGGTATGAAGCCCATCACCACCTGAGAAACTACTGATCCAAATCAGTAATTCTCCACTACCTCGGCCGAGGGTTTCTAGTGATGGCCACCCGTGCACTGTGCGACATCAACCCCCAATACCGAGAAAGACGAATCCCCGACGATCCGCTCACTGCCTCCATGTGGCTCGGGACAGTACCCAAAAAATACCTGTTTGCACGTCTCCTTTGAGCGTGGTAGGGTAGAAATCAAAGCACAGTGGGAACTCACATGAGACAAATGACGATCTCAGGTCGACAAACTAACCTGTACACATGTCACCAGGGAACTGCTATCTGACGATATGTATAATACCAACTAGCATGTTCCCTGCGAGTCCTGTCCGGTGTACTCATAACCCAATGAGCACATGTATACATCTTAGGTGAACCAACTGACACCAATGGCTTGTGAGACCGGCCACCGCCCCTCGTCGGGGTCTCGACTGTATACACTAGTCTACTCTGGAGTATCGATGCCCTGTCTCGAAACTCCTACGACTAGGGACACTTTAAGGATGTGCTTACAGACCCCAGCTCCCACGTATATGATCGCCATCATACTGCTGGAAGTCAAGCAAGAATCCTATGGGCTCTATCAACATGCAATAGTGAACTAAATCATGTATACGATGATAAAGACAAACCAGATAGCATACTATCATCTCGAGCAAGACTGTCATATCGGTATAGGTCCTCCTCAATCATTGCAATCACGTACCTGCGATCCAATAATTGACTTTGAGGGCACTATATCCAACAACAGTAACATGAAATAATATGGTCTCGGTGTGTAACTATATATGTAATAAACCGTACGGATACAGACGGATACTATAAAACTGTAAATCGGTAAAAATTGCTGAATATTAAAACACAAGCACCATTATTTATTAAATAGATATTGATATAATAATATTAACATGGATAACATATTCAAACCGATTAATAACTATAAAAGTGGTATTGATTAACCATGCACAAGAAAGTTCCGTTCAGAAATTCAGCGTCACCCTTATTTGTAAAATAGCTTAAAAATAACAAACGTTCTCCAAAAGGGACGTGTCTTATACCAAAACAAAGATAATTCAATAAGGTTTTCATTTTTATAAGTTTAAGTATCTCAGGTTGTTTCTACAAAAAGATATGAACATTCGAAGTTGAAAGTCTGCTGCTGGAATTTCCCTGGATAGCAGTTTATAGATATTTTCATTTGCATTTTACGTTATTTAAACAATTTATTTTGCAAGTAAATATTTCATAAAGTTATAGTATTCTGAGTTAGCTTCGTAACGAACTAAAGAACGTATACTAATAATTTTTATATGATTTATAATGAATTTTATAAGGTAAGGTGTACAGTAAATTTCAGATTTGTCGTATCCGCTTTACAATGACGTTTCATGTGTAAACTATAATATTTTCAAACTATATTTTGTATAATATTATAAAATGCAGATTATAAACTAATTAAAGATAATAATAAGAAATATTACGACAATATATATATTTTAAATGATATGGATGCAATCGGGTATCTGAAAATAGTAAAACTTCAGTATGGATGCATAATACTATACCTAGCTTGTAGCAAGATAATTTAGCATGCGACTAGACATGTAAATAATGATATTGATGTGTACGGACGTCGTATAACAGTAAAATAATAAACTGGTAAATGCGGGATGTACAACTAAACAATATGAAATGTAAATATTCAATTGGGTGCAGCATATTGTAGTCTAACATGTATCAAGATAAATTTGCATGCACTAGATATGAAGTAACTTGCGAGGATGCACACGGATATCCGAAAATGGTGAAACATGCAAAATGATAATGTGGGATGCATAACTAATCACTATGTGTTGTTATTATTCAAATGAATATAGAATATAGCATGTAGCAAGATTAACTTTCCTCGACGGATCACAAAACGGATACGCACGGCACGTCCGACGTCGGTAAATCGTCGCAACGCACACGCGGCACACGGGACGGGTCCAGGAAAGGAAAGAGGGTGATCACATAGGCAAGGTACGTTCACTGGATCACTCGAATCGTCAGCGACGAGCACGGCTCCGGCGGTTATTACCGGAATCAAGAAACAAGATCAAGAAAAAGAAAGAAGAAAGAAGAAGAAGAAGTAAGAAGAAGATGCTGTGTATTCAATAAGGAAAGAAAAAATAAATAAATAAAATATATATAAATATATATATGCAGAGGGGAGAGAGAGAGAGAAAGGGGTTGTTAGTTTGTTAGGAAATTAGTGTAGATTTAAATTTAAAAAATCTATTATTAGTTAACTAAATTTTAATTTGTATCAGTTTATAAAATTAATATTATATAAATAAAATTTTATATTCTGGTAAGTACAAACATAGTCCAAAACATGCCCGGGTTGGGTCTAAAATTCAGTTTTAAAATACGAAAAATATACATGTCGACCAAAATAAAAAATGAATGTCTGGGTAACGAAAATGCATACTCCCAAGAACGGATGCATGTACGTGCGCGTAGCCATCCAAACAAGTCTGTTTCACTGAACGGGACGAGAACAAGATGCGCGGATGCTACCACGGGGCTAGGGGTATCATGCAGGCCATGCAATGTATTTTTAAAATATTTTATGTGATTTAAAATGTTATATTGTAAAAATACAAATGCCAGATAAAATGCCAGTATGCAAGATGTATAAATTAAAATGAAAGTGCACGAGTCCATGTAACAGGTCAGGATAAATCATAAACATGAATCAAGACAGGTTTCAAGCAAGCGGGTCGGGTAGAATGCAAATACAAATGTCAAATACACTATTCGCACCCAAAACACAGTAAATCGGGAAAATACCATTAATAAAGAAATACTTGAACTAGAACTGGTATAAACGAACTAGGGTGTTACATTATACCCAACTACAAAAGAATTTCGTCCTCGAAATTCCCTAAACAAGAAAAATAAACAAACATGAAACTCCACGAAGAGATCTGGAAAATTCTGTCGAATCTCATCTTCCCGTTCCCAAGTCGATTCTCCGTGTGAGCGATTTCCCCAAGAAACAAGTACAAGAGGGATAATCTTGTTCTTAAGGACCTTTTCTCTTCGATCAACAATCGAAATCGGTCGTTCCTCAAAGGTCAAATCCTCTCTTATTGTCAGCTCTGAATGATCCAGCACGTGTGTTTCATCTCGAACATACTTACGGAGTTGAGATACATGAAACACATCATGAAAATTCGCCAAAAATTGTGGTAACGCCAAACGATAAGCCACTTCTCCAACACGCTCCACAATCTTGAAAAGCCCGACGAATCGAGAACTAAGCTTGCCTCGACTCCCAAAACGAATCACTCCTCCAGTCGGTGATATCTTCAAGAATACCATATCACCAACAGCGAACTCTAGAGGTCTTCTCGATGTGTCGGCCCAACTCTTCTGTCGATCCAGCGATGCCTTCATGTGATTCCGGATAGTATTAACCTTCTCTACTGTTTGCACGGTAAGATCCGGTCCCAACAATCTTCGTTATCCAACACCGTCCCAACAAACAGGTGAACGACACTTACGACCATACAATGCTTTGAATGGAGCCATCTGAATAGTCTCCTGGAAGCTGTTGTTGTACGAAAACTCCACCAAGTGTAGATGATCCTCCCACGAACCCTTGAAGTCCAACATGCAAGCTCTCAACATATCTTCAAGAGTTTGGATCGTTCTCTCCGACTGGCCATCTTTCTGAGGATGATAAGCTGTGCTAAACTTCAATCGCGTCCCCAAACTTTCCTGTAAACTCCTCCAGAAGTGCGATAAGAATCGGGTGTCACGGTCGGACACGATGATCACAGGTACTCCATGCAATCTCACAATCTCCTACATGTACCATTCTGCTAACGCTTCTGTTGACTGACTAACTCGAAATGGTATGAAGTGAGCTGCCTTGGTCAATCGATCAACAATCACCCAAACTGCATTGTTGCCCTTTGGACTCCGCGGTAAAGCTGTCACGAAATCCATGGTTATATGTTCCCACTTCCATTAAGGAATCGGAAGTGGTTAAAATAAACCGGCAACCCGTTGATATTCAGCCTTAACTTGCTGACACACCAAGCACTTTGCTACAAAGCGAGCAATCTCTCTTTTCATGCCTTCCCACCAGAAATGCTGTCTTAGATCGCGGTACATCTTCGTGCCTCCTGGATGTACGGAATACGCGGAACTGTGTGCCTCCATCATAACTTCTTCGCGAATATCTCCTTTCGGCACACGCAAACGGCTACCAAATCGTAATGAACCATCTTCATGAATCAACAAGTTCGTTCGAAGTCCTGCTTCAACCTGTTCTCGAAACTTCTGCAATTTTGGGTCGTGCGACTGCGCTGCTTTAATATTATCGATCAATGACGACTGTACTTGCAGCTGCATCAACTGTCCCAAAGGATGCGGTAGCACAATCTCCAACTCGAATCTCCGAAAGTTTTCGATAAGCTCCTTCTGTGCAGTCAACATCCGAATTGTGGGAAACCGACTAAGCGCATCCGGCACTACATTAACTTTCCCTGGATGGTACTTAAGATCAAGATCATAGTCAGCCATCAGCTCTAACCATCTACGCTGCCTCATGTTAAGCTCTTTCTGCATGAACACATACTTTAGGCTTTTGTGATCGGTGAATACTTCGACCCTTTCGCCCAATAAGTAGTGTCTCCAAATCTTCAAAGCAAAAATCACAGCTGCTAGCTCCAAATCATGAGTTGGGTAATTCTTCTCATGGATCTTCAACTGTCTCGATGCATAAGCTATGACCTTCCCATGCTGCATCAAAACACATCCCAAATCTTTCCCAGATGCGTCGCTGTGGATCACCAATCCTCCGGAACTGTCTGGTATGGTCAAAATAGGAGCGGTTATCAATCTTTGCTTCAACATCTCAAAAGCTAACGCACATCTATCCGTCCATATAAACGGTACCTCCTTTCGCATAAGCTTGGTCAAAGGCTCAGCTAAACGAGCAAAATTCTCCACGAACCTTCTGTAATATCCAACAAGTCCAAGAAAACTTCTGATCTCCACTACACTCTTCGGAATCGGCCAATCTTGAACTGTTGCAATCTTCTCGGGATCAATGGCGACTCCGTCTCCAGATACGACATGCCCAAAAAACTTCACTTCTTCAAGCCAAAACTCGCACTTGCTCATCTTTGCATACAATCTTTCTTGCCTCAATATCTGCAGTGCGATCTTCAAGTGTTCCGCATGCTCTTTAATGCTCCTCGAGTAGACCAGAATATCATCGATGAACACCACAATAAACTGGTCCAAGAACGGTAAAAAGATTCTGTTCATCAAGTCCATAAATATCGCCGGTGCATTCGTGACTCCGAATGGCATCACTAAATACTCGTAATGTCCATATCGAGTTCAGAATGTAGTTTTGCAAATATCCTCTGATTAAACTCGGACCTGATGATATCCGGATCGCAAATCCAGCTTCGAGAATACCCTCGCGCCACTAAGTTGCTCGAATAAATCGCCAATGCGAGGGATTGGGTAATTATTCTTAATATTCACCCGGTTTAATTCTCGATAATTGATGCACATCCTCCTTGTGACATCTTTCTTCTTGACTAGAAGAACTGGAGCTCCCCAGGTGAATTGCTGCTGCGAATCCAACCCTTCTCAAGTAATTCGGTAACCTGCTTCTTGAGTTCTTCCAACTCCACTGGTGTCATTGGATAGTACGCCTTTGAGATTGGTGCTGCACCAGAAACAAGATCGATCGCGAACTCCACATCTCATTTTGGCAGTAAACCCGAGATGTCCTCGAACATGTCCATGAACTCTCGAACTACAACAGGCGCTTCTTCCTTATCAACTTTCATCGAAGAAAGAACGTTATTTGTCGGCCTAGCCCTAAACTCGACTGGCCCGACAGAATTGCTACCTCCAACAAAAGCAAACTCCTGATGTCCGGGAATTTGGAAAATCACTTTCTTTGCCCTACAATCAATGTGAGCGTGGAAAGTACCGAGAAAATCCATTCCCAAGACAACTTCATAACTACCGGTATCAATCATCAAGAAATCTGCAAAACATGAACTGGTAAGCAATGAAACTGAGAGAACCAAGGAAATTTCTCGACCATGAATCAAGAAAATGAATCAAGACTAGGACTCCAACTTACTTAAATAGAGTACCGCATTGTAACCATGCTGCAGTTCATAGTTACAATCACATAACTCCACTCAAGTCGCCCAAATCCTAGAGATATACAATAGGGAACCAAAAGTTTCAAGTCGAGACGCAAAGAGGTTTGCATATCGTCAAGGTAAGGATCAGGAGGAAGTTAAGATTCAAGAATGGCAAGATGGTAAAGTGGCAGGACATGTTCCTAATCATGAGTGTTCTGATTCGTGTATTGGGTCCAATACCCAACTACAATAGAATCAAACCCGATTAACCTAAATCCTATGGCTCTGATACCAAACAAACCCTGTCACGACCCGCTTCCCAGAGTGCGCTAAGATCGGCACGTGACAGAGCCAACCATGCTACCTGTGGTTAGGAAACATCCCTCCACAGTAATATTACGGCTGTCTATAAGATATCAAGAACAGTAGAAATAAAATGAACTATCTAGTACATGTCCATATGCCAGAATAAACGAGTCAAGAAATAATATGCGGAGGAAATAAATCCAATGAGCAAAACATCTGGAAAGTAAAACTGGATACTAACTGGATCCTCACTGCTCGGCCTAACTGTAGAAGTACTCCTGATCAGCCAGCGACGAAGGTAGAGGATTGTTCAGTTGATAAAACTGCACATTTATTATTACATTTTTCCTACCATTTCCATATTTAAAAAGGTCTTTATTATAATATATCATACATATGAGGGTTTATTTGTAAAAATACTATTTTCCATGTGTTGATATATTATAATTAGTATTTGGTAGGAAAATGTATGCAAATAATATCATTGACCAAATCCTAGTAGAACAAAGTCTACTAAATATTATTTGAGTTGTTGTGCAGAATTTTTCCAAGTTGTGCAGAATTTTTCAAGACTAGAATCAAGGAAATCAAGTTGTTGAAGAAGACTTGCCTAATTAAGGAATCAAAACTTGGAGACCAAGTCTGGCAGCAACCACGAGAAGATTTCAAAGATACAAAAGTTCCATAGAAGTCCACATGTCACATAGAGAAAACACCAGAAGTTTGATCAAGGGCCATGATTAGAAGGCCGCGGATCCGCGGCCTTACCCCTCTTAAGCCGTGGATCCGCGGCAAGATTTAGGAGATAGAGGTCGCAAAATTTTTGGGTGAATCTCTGCTGTTATTTACCTAATTTGGAAGCAAAGGTTTCCGGCTTTGGACTATAAATATGGACCGAGAGCCTCTTGGAAAATTTATAAAGCCGACGAGATCACGAAGTCCCAGACGGCTCATGCATCCAGGCTGATCATCAACTGTTCGTCTACCTCCTTAGAAGAGATCGAGAAGCAACTAGAAATTGTAATCATTTTCTAAGAATTCAAGTGTAAGGAATATTGTTGATTAATAAAGGTAGCTTTCTTTTTCTTATTCTATTTCTTCGTTATTTAATTATGCAATTTCTCTCCATCTTTTTTTCTCCCAACATGCGCGAGTAATTCTCCGCTTGTTAGGGTTCGTAGGATTAGGTAGGCTAATGGATGATGAGCATCCCTAACTCTTTTTAAGTCATATAAAGTTTATAAACTTTATCAAAAGAATCATTAACATCCTAATCGGGCGCGCTAACAATTCATTGTTAGTCCCGACCGCGATTAGAGATTAGATTAATGATTGTTTTGGTAAAGGCTAGATATGAACGGAGTTCCGTGTCGAGATAAGGGTTAAGAGTGGGATTCCTTTTCCCTCCAGAAACCCTAATCTACACGCATCACCGTCGTTCTAGTTTTAAATCTATTAAAGGATAAAAAGGGTAATTTTTAATTAATCGTCCATAACTACTAAATCCTAACGAACCCTACAAGCCCTCTTAGTATATTAACTACATCCCTAAAATAATCTAGATCTATATATTTTGCATTCTTGCTTAACGTAGATCTAGAAACCTTTCCAAAAAATTCTTTATTCCTCCTCTCTTTTTCAACACATCTAAAGTAAGAGTAAAAGATTCAACGTTTCCCTGAGGACGACCCGTACTCACCTCGGTCTAGCTACACGGGACACCGTTCTGATTGCGGTATAACTACAAACACAATTTTTCGTACCAATCAAATGGCGCCGTTGCCGGGGATACGTGCGTAATTTTTTATTCTTACTATTTGTGTTGAATTCTTATACGATTCATATCATTATTAACACAAAACTGCAAATTGCATATTTAACGATTTGTGCGTGAATTTTGCAAGGAGATCTGGAGTCACAGAATTAAGGAAAATAGAAGACAGAGACATTCTTAGAGATCCAGAGGAGCAAAGTAGGGCACAGAAAAAATTTCATCACCCGATCCTTCCCTCCTGCGGCGGAACCGCGGCATTAGCAAGCATCTGCGGCGGAAATGCGGCTTGACAAGGGGATCTAGGGTTCACAATTCTCTGGTATCTTTTTCAACTCCTTCTCTCTCCTCTCAAATCCAATAAAATCTATTTTCTGCAGGATTCTTTGCAAAATAGCGCCGCTCAAAAAAATCTTTTTGCAAAAGTTTTGTGATTGGTTTTGTTTTGCATATTTTAATACGGACTTTAAGGGGCAAAGACCAAATCAAGATTAGGTGGGGATTTCATCACCCTTCCTAAGCCCCACAAATCACAAACCAAGTATCTAGATCAACCCTTCATTAATTTAAAAAAATATCTAGACCAGACTCTAAGGACTGTCGCGCTCAATAAGGACAGAGGAAGGTCGTGGGTAATCTATCGTTTATCTGCATTACTTTTGTAGTGCCTAGGCAAGTGTGTCAAAGGCTAGTGGTTTTTAATTAGGCCCACTACTGTGGTTCTTTCCCATTTACCTGGCACTTACCTGGCTACAAGGGTAGTACAGAGGCGGTAGAGGATTGATTCTGCGGCTTGTCCTTTGGAAGTCTAGGAGCGGTCTAGAGACTGGACCTAGATGACCTTAGTTCTAGGGTTGCTTGTGCATTTTAGAGTGATTTGTCTTGAGTCCCACTTTTTTCAAAACAAACCAATTTTTAAATCACACACACGCTGCCACTTGCACTAAACCCGCTTAGTGCATGCTCGGCTGGACACGGGATCCTAGTGCCTGTCTTGTCCGCGTTCCTGCTATCGACGCCGAAGTCGGTACTTCTTCATCTTCTTTTCCCCCACTACACACCATGACCGAGATGGACGGCACTCCATCAGATTATAACACCATGCTGCCACCGCCCGTAGGTGCGCAGAATCCACCGCGCATCTCTCTCCAAGAGAGATGCTATCCTATCCGTGGTCCCCTTCCTACTTGTCTATCCATTCCACCAGCTAACGGGGATAATTTCAAAATTAAACCCCACTACATCAATCTGCTACCCAAATTTCACGGGCTTGAGTCGGAAGACGCGTACGTTTTCATCACCAAATTCGAAAACGTATGCGCAATGATGGGTACTTCACAATTGACTGTGGATGCTATGCGCTTGCGTCTTCTCCCATTCACACTGTACGACTTGGCAGAAAAATGGCTTTATAATACTGCCGCACACTCTATCACTAACTGGGATGAATTCGTCATAGCATTTCTTAAGAAGTTTTACCCAAACCATAAGACCGCCCGTGTTAGGAGCGAGATCAACCAGTTCACCCAGCTTCCCAATGAACCATTTTGGAAGTGCTTTGAATGTTTCAAGGATCTGCTTGTCCAATGTCCTCATCATGGAATACAAAGATGGGATTTATGTCGAATAATATATGAGGGTATTAATCCAGCGACAAAGCAGATTCTTGAAACAATGTGTCAATGCAATTTCATGTCTAAAGACGACGGTGAAGCTTGGAAATATCTGGAAGACCTTGCTGAACACACTTTGCAGTGGGAAAGCGTAAGACCACCTTCAACTAAGGGAGGTATTCACCAGCTCGATATTTCTATCGCAGTAAAAGCCAAAATGGCAGCGATACAGAAGAAACTCGACGCTATTGAGAACAAATTCTCATCATTCTCCCTAAATCAGGTCACGCTTCCTAAGACCGTCTGTGGTTGCTGTTCGGATCCTTCACACTTAACGGAAGAATGCCCTATGAATGCATCGTTTCAAGCTAATGCTGCTTTTCAGCAGCGACCTAGAAACGATCCTTATTCTTCCACATACAATCAAGGATGGAGGAATCATCCTAACTTTGCTTGGAATCAAAACCAACAAAGCAATTATCAAAGACCTCCTCCACAGCAACCACAACCACAGAATCAGCCCCCCTTTCAGTCACAGAACTTTCAAAATCCGGCCAACAATTCTACACCACAAGTGGCCGGTACTGACAACTCTTCACTCGCACAAACTTTGGATATGTTCATGAAACATTCCATGCAATTGTCGGCTGAGATGAAGTCTTCTATTGATACCATACAGAAAGACTCCGCCTCCCACGGCGAGAGTATTAAATCAATAGAAAACCAACTCGCACAGTTAAACGCCGCAATGAGTGCGAGAGAGAAAGGGAAACTCCCATCTCAACCTATACCTAATCCTGGCCACTCACAAAGTTATAATGTGAGTGTCGTTACTACGTTGAGATCGGGAAAGGTGCTGAATAACCGAGTGGGTGAGCACTGTGATGATGTTAGTGACACCAATGATACCCCAGCTTCTTCTTCTTCCCCTAATTCGTTTAGTCTCCCACCTTCACCCGAGCCTATTCTCCGTTTTCCCCAAGGCTCGAACCCTTCGCCCATTTCCTCAAATCTACCTAAAACGATCCCCACTCCAATTCTGGGATCCACTCCATCCCCACAATCCTCTCCAATGTTGGACCAAACCCTTATTGATAAATCACCTTATCCAAACAGGTTAAGGGGCAACAGACCAAGTCCACATATGGAGAAGATTGTGGAAATTTTTAAGCAAGTTAACATAAACATTCATCTCCTAGATGCTATTCAACAAGTTCCGTCATATGCGAAAATCCTAAAGGACTTGTGCACTAGGAAGAGAAAAGTTCAAGTACCTAAAAAAGTTTTCCTTGCGAGTAATGTGAGCACTGCTTTTACACAACAACTACCCAAGAAACGAAAGGACCCCGGAAGTCCTACAATTTCTATTTCCATTGGGGGTAAAAATATCAATCGTGCTCTACTCGATTTAGGTGCTGGTGTTAACTTACTTCCGTATTCTGTTTATGAGCAATTAGGGATCAGAGAGTTAAAACCTGCGCATTGCACTCTTCAGATGGCCGATCGATCTATCACCCAACCTAAAGGTGAGCTAGAGGATGTGTTAATCAAAGTCGGGGAATTTATATTTCCTGTGGACTTTATCGTTATAGATACACAACCTGTGGCAAACCCACGCAATAAAATCCCGGTGATACTCGGTCGACCCTTTTTGGCCACTTCCAACGCAGTAATCAATTGTAGAAACGGCTCTATGACCCTATCCTTTGGAAAGAAATCAATTGAGCTTAACATTTACAAGTTGGGAAGTGAACCCTCCGAACCCTATGCTCATGTGTGTTCTGTCGAATTAATGGATGTCGACAGCAGCGAATTTGATCAACCTCATGATACTGACTCTTTTCATATGTTGTTGTTTGACCCAACCATGTACTCTTCCACCGAATTGTCCAGGTCAACATCTAACGCTAATGAGGAACTTTTTATAGAGTCTGACGATCACCCCATTTTTCCCGATGACATTATTCTTCGGGGTATCGATGAAAGCTTTGAGGAAATTTTCGCTGATAAACTCGCATTTTTAAAAGATACGGGTGTTGAGATGAATCAAATCCAAGATAAAGAAATTGAACCTCCACCCCTTCTTATGGACAATCATGATAATGCAAGTAATCCATCATCACTATCACTGTGTCGTCTCTCCAAATTGAGACGCAATCATTTTCCATTACACCTCTTATCACATCCCCACTTCTTCACGTCGAAAGGTGACATGTTCTTCCACCAACCTTGGTGCTTCATCGATAAAATTTTTGAATGGTTGGTGTTGACCTTCGGTCTTTGCAAAGCTTAGCATTGACCAATAACCTTGACCCCCTCGTGTGATTTTAAATGATTAAAATTGTTTAACTCAAGTTTAGGGGGGTGGTATATTTTGGGCTCTTGAAAGAAAATGATTTTTACAAAATTGTGAGCCAAAAATAAGTTTTGGGGGGGATTTTCACTTTCATATATTCTTACCCCCATTAATAATTTCCTCCCAAGTCTACAGGTTTTTGAGCTTAACGGATGACATCAGTGAGGACACTGCTGTAAACAGATTTGGGGGAGGTCCGTGCTTATTTACACATCAATTTGCATCATATTTTGCATAAGCACAACATTTTCAAAAATTTCAAAAAAAAAATATTTTTTTTTATAACAATAGAGTAGAAAGTGAAAAATTACATCCAAAAGATAGGAATAGTTTAAGAAAACCAAGAAAATTAGAAGTTTTCTTAAACGAACTAGTAATAAGTAGTTATGAGCTGTTGTCCTAAGGGTTAGTAAAATGAAGGAAGTCACTAATCTGAGGATAAAAATAAGTCTGAAAAATAGTTTCTATTCTGGAAGCCAAACATTTGAATGTTGATACCCTACTATATGCACTTACACACGTCTTGAAACTCGGGATAGTAGAGGATACCTTGAAATGCTCTTATCTAATAGCCAAAGTATGAAGGAAATAAAAAAAATGATGAAGAAAATATAAAATGGTGAAAAGAGAAAAATGAACACTGGTTTTGTTATCACCAAGGCAGCAATAAAAAAATATAGCGAGGGTGCCTCTTCACCTAATGCCCTAAGGCCAACTGGTCTGGGAGTCACTGCTAAGCCTTAGGTGGTGCAAGACGAGGAAAATACTATCACCTAATCAGCAAGCACAAGAGTAATCGGTCAGTTAGTACCTCAAGAAGTATTAACGGTTGCATGAAAATGTGTGAGCAAATCTAAATATTCATCAAGTTAAAAAGTACTGAGGTAGATGGACAAGAGTATGATAGCTTGAATTGAATTCTCTGAGTGTAGGGATGTCCATTTCACACACGTAGGGGTATATGATCGATGTTTGGATGAAAGGTAGGAATGAAGAATAAAGACGATGTTTTATTGAGGGATGATGTGATTTCTAACATTTTTTCATGACTGTTAAGATAGGGCTCATAACAACTGAAAAGCTAGCATAGTTGGAAACTCTAAATTTTCAAAGTATTTCTTTTATGGTTCTTATCTTTATATGTAAATTTCACCATCTCTCTTTTGTTATAGGATTTTGTGGGTGTAATCCACTGAAAACCCTCAGGAGACAACACTCCTCCTACTAGGGACACCTAGAGGTTTAACGGTTTGTTGCACGTGCTCAGTGCACTCGTGTTTGCCTACGAAAGTGTGCTTAGTTTTCTCCTTTCTTTTTCTCCTTCACTTGAATAAACTAGTTTGCTCGGGACGATCAAAGATAAGTTTGGAGGTATTTGTTCAGTTGATAAAACTGCACATTTGTTATTACATTTTTCCTACCATTTCCATATTTAAAAAGGCCTTTATTATAATATATCATACATATGAGGGTTTATTTGTAAAAATACTATTTTCCATGTGTTGATATATTATAATTAGCATTTGGTAGGAAAATGTATGCAAATAATATCATTGACCAAATCCTAGTAGAACAAAGTCTACTAAATATTATTTGAGTTGTTGTGCAGAATTTTTCCAAGTTGTGCAGAATTTTTCAAGACTAGAATCAAGGAAATCAAGTTGTTGAAGAAGACTTGCCTAATTAAGGAATCAAAACTTGGAGACCAAGTCTGGCAGCAACCACGAGAAGATTTCAAAGATACAAAAGTTCCATAGAAGTCCACATGTCACATAGAGAAAACACCAGAAGTTTGATCAAGGGCCATGATTAGAAGGCCGCGGATCCGCGGCCTTACCCCTCTTGGGCCGCGGATCCGCGGCAAGATTTAGGAGATAGAGGTCGCAAAATTTTTGGGTGAATCTCTGCTGTTATTTACCTAATTTGGAAGCAAAGGTTTCCGGCTTTGGACTATAAATATGGACCGAGTGCCTCTTGGAAAATTTATAAAGCCGACGAGATCACGAAGTCCCAGATGGCTCACGCATCCAGGCTGATCATAAACTGTTTGTCTACCTCCTTAGAAGAGATCGAGAAGCAACTAGAAATTGTAATCATTTTCTAAGGATTCAAGTGTAATGAATATTGTTGATTAATAAAGGTAGCTTTCTTTTTCTTATTCTATTTCTTCATTGTTTAATTATGCAATTTCTCTCCATCTCTTTTTCTCCCAACATGCGCGAGTGATTCTCCGCTTGTCAGGGTTCGTAGGATTAGGGTAGGCTAATGGATGATGAACATCCCTAACTCTTTTTAAGTCATATAAAGTTTATAAACTTTATCAAAAGAATCATTAACATTCTAATCGGGCGCGCTAACAATTCATTGTTAGTCCCGACCGCGATTAGAGATTAGATTAATGATTGTTTTGGTAAAGTCTAGATATGAACGGAGTTCCGTGTCGAGATAAGGGTTAAGAGTGGGATTCCTTTTCCCTCCAGAAACCCTAATCTACACGCATCACCGTCGTTCTAGTTTTAAATCTATTAAAGGATAAAAAGGGTAATTTTTAATTAATCGTCCATAACTACTAAATCCTAACGAACCCTACAAGCCCTTTTAGTATATTAACTACATCCCTAAAATAATCTAGATCTATATATTTTGCATTCTTGCTTAACGTAGATCTAGAAACCTTTCCACAAAATTCTTTATTCCTCCTCTCTTTTTCAACACATCTAAAGTAAGAGTAAAAGATTCAACGTTTCCCTGAGGACGACCCGTACTCACCTCGGTCTAGCTACATGCGACACCGTTCTGATTGCGGTATAACTACAAACACAATTTTTCGTACCAATCAAGGATCTGGGTCATGCAAAACCCAGACGTCAGTGCGTCATAATATCAACAATAATATAATCAGGAGGTAACAAGTCATGCAGGCATGAGTATAAACAGTAATAAGAGTATAACAGTAACATAAATATGGAATAGTGAAGGGTAAAAGCACATGTGACGTGCAGTGAGTAATCTGAACTAAATACTGGGTTAACTACTCTCAAGTCTTTGATATCAATTTAATGAATCGTCGATGTAACTCAGTAGTATCCCGTGCATGCCCGGGACCACGGTCCAGATTCTCGGGCTGAAACCGAGACATGCCGCTAGGCACTAAACAGGAAACATGTACAGATGAATGATGTCAGCAGCAGCATCCCAGGGCTGGCCTAGCCCCTAAAACCGATCAGTATAAGTATCGAACTGTCGAGTTACAAGTCAGGTTTCATCATTGATTCCCCATACCCCTAAGTTATGTGTTCAAGTCAGGTATTGATAAATCTGAGACTAATGCCAATACAGGATCAAGCAGAAACATGTTTGTCTATACAGACAACATGATATGTCCATCGGGACAACATGTCAGGATTGTCGGCATTAGAAACATGATCAGGTAACATGTCAAGTAATGATATATCAGGTCATGTCAGGTAGTGTACATGTATCAAGTCATGTCAAGTAGTGGTGTATCAGGTCATGTCAAGTAGTGCACAGGTATCAAGCGGGTGCTCATAATCAAACTGTAGCAAGTATTGAATCAAGGTGAAAGTACGGATGTACGATAAAAGCATGGATGCACAAATATCGATCAGGGGTCACATCATGACTAAGTAGGATGCATAATTATCAAGCATGATGCACTAATACAACAGTAACATGAAATAATATGGTCTCGGCGTGCAACTATATATGTAATAAACCGTACGGATACAGACGGATACTATAAAACTGTAAATTGGTAAAAATTGCTGAATATTAAAACACAAGCACTATTATTTATTAAATTGATATTGATATAATAATATTAACATGGATAACATATTCAAACCGATTAATAACTATAAAAGTGGTATTGATTAACCATGCACAAGAAAGTTCCGTTCAGAAATTCAGCGTCACCCTTATTTGTAAAATAGCTTTAAAATAACAAACGTTCTCCAAAAGGGACGTGTCTTATACCAAAACAAAGATAATTCAATAAGGTTTTCATTTTTATAAGTTTAAGTATCTCAGGTTGTTTCTAAAAAAAGATATGAACATTCGAAATTGAAAGTCTGCTGCTGGAATTTCCCTGGACAGCAGTTTTGAGATATTTTCATTTGCATTTTACGTTATTTAAACAATTTATTTTTCAAGTAAATATTCTATAGAGTTATAGTATTCTGAGTTAGCTTCGTAACGAACTAAAGAACGTATACTAATAATTTTTCTATGATTTATAATGAATTTTATAAGGTAAGGTGTACAATAAATTTCAGATTTGTCGTATCCGCTTTGCAACGACGTTTCATGTGTAAACTATAATATTTTCAAACTATATTTTGTATAACATTATAAAATACAGATTATAAACTAATTAAAGATAATAATAAGAAATATTACGACGATATATATATTTTAAATGATATGGATGCAATCGGGTATCTGAAAACAGTAAAACTTCAGTATGGATACATAATACTATACCTAACTTGTAGCAAGATGATTTAGCATGCGACTAGACATGTAAATAATGATATTAATATGTACGGACATCGTATAACAGTAAAATGATAAACTGGTAAATACGGGATGTACAACTAAACAATATGAAATGTAAATATTCAATTGGGTGCAGCATATTGTAGTCTAGCATGTCTCAAGATAAATTTGCATGCAGTAGATATGAAGTAACTTGCATGGATGCACACGGATATCCGAAAACGGTAAAACATGCAAAATGATAATGTGGGATGCATAACTAATCATTATGTGTTGTTATTATTCAAATGAATATAGAATATAGTAGTATAGCATGTAGCAAGATTAACTTGCCTCGACGGATCACGAAACGGATACGCACGGCACGTTCGACGTCGGTAAATCGTCGCAACGCACACGCGGCACACGGGACGGGTCCAGACAAGGCAAGAGGGTGATCACATAGGCAAGGTACGTTCACTGGATCACTCGGATAGTCAGCGACGAGCACGGCTCCGGCGGTTATCATCGAAATCAAGAAACAAGATCAAGAAAAAGAAAGAAGAAAGAAGAAGAAGAAGTAAGAAGAAGAGACTGTGTATTAAATAAGGAAAAAATAAATAAATAAATAAAATATATATAAATATATATATGCAGAGGAGAGAGAGAGAGAAAGGGGTTGTTAGTTTGTTAGGAAATTAGTTTAGATTTAAATTTAAAAAAATATTTTATTAGTTAACTAAATTTTAATTTGTATCAGTTTATAAAATTAATATTATATAAATAAAATTTGATATTCTGGTAAATACAAATATAATCCAAAACATGTCCGGGTCGGGTCTAAAATTCAGTTTTAAAATACGAAAAATATACATGTCGACCAAAATAAAAAATGAATGTCTGGGTAACGAAAATGCATACCCCCAAGAACGGATGCAGGTACATGCGCGTAGCCATCCAAACAAGTCTGTTTCACTGAACGGGACGAGAACAAGATGCGCGTATACTACCATGGGGCTAGGGGTATCATGCAGGCCATGCAATGTATTTTTAAAATATTTTATGTAACTTAAAATGTTATATTGTAAAAATGCAAATGCCAGATAAAATGCCAGTATGCAAGATGTATAAATTAAAATGAAAGTGCATGAGTCCATGTAACAGGTCAGGATAAATAATAAACATGAATCAAGACAGGTTTCAAGCAAGCGGGTCGGGTAGAATGCAAATACAAATGTCAAATACACTATTCGCATCCAAAACACAGTAAATCAGAAAAATACCATAAATAAAAAAATATTTGAACTAGAACTGGTATAAACGAACTAGGGTGTTACACAAGCCGTCAGCGGTACTAGCTGGACGTAACGGCTACCCGGGTATTGAGCGATCAGAAGATCAACAAGCAAGCCTGCTCTTACTCCTGAAAAGCCTGTCGGTAACTCTACCGTACAGTCCGGTCTTTTCGTTTGATATATCCCATATCTAGTCTAGGGGTGGTAAACGTCAGACCCCCAGTAACCGATAAGTCGTGCCGATGTAAGGCCCATAACTGGTCGAGAAACTACTGATAACACTTATCAGTAAATCTTCATCGCAGCCCTGGCCAGGGACTTATCGTTATGGCTAATCGAGAACAGCGCAACATCAACCCCCGATACCGGAAAAAACGAATCCCCTCCTATCGCTCATTGCCTCCATGTGATTCGGGACTGTACCCAAAAGCCACCGCTTTGCACATTCTGTTGAACGTGGTAAGGTGGAAATCAAAGCACAGTGGGAATCACACAAGACTCTATGACGATCTCGGGTCTACAGACTAACCTGTACCGGTGTCACCAGAGAACTGCTATCTGACGATAGGTATAATACCAGCTAGGAGTTCTCGACGAGGCCGTTCAGTGTTCCCAGTCTCCACTGAGTACCCGTATACCATCTTTGATGTCAAACACCAATGGATGTGGGATCATCCATCGCCCATCATATGGGTCAAGATGCGTATACGCTAGTCTACATTAGAATATCGATACCCTGTCTCGATACACTCTCGACTAGGAACAATTATAGGGTGTACTCGTGGACTACCCTTGGCCCCACTAGTATGATCTCCATCATAGTCCTGGTAGTCAAGTACACATCCTTAGGGCTTTATCAACATGTGAGAGCAAGACATCATCACTTATACAAGTCAACATGTTAAGACAAAGAGCAACCAGATAGCATACTATCATGTCGAGCAAGAAATTCCTCTCTATATATATCCAAGCATGCACTATAATATACATCACATGTACAATAATGGCCTCTAGGGCATCCATATAACTAACAATGTGCTTATTTCTTTTTGCACATTAGCCATGGGGTTTATAAATTTTTGGCTTTCTGCCCATTTTTCATACATTTATTTCTAAAAAAATGTATTAAACTAATTTATTGCTTCATTCTTGGTATGGAGCCGGCCCCTTCTATGCTTGGTCCTTACTTGAGTTTGTGCCCACTTAGCTTGGGGGTTGATTGAGTTTGACTTGGTCGATCGGGGTGTAACTTTTGACCCCAACAAAGTGCCCCCATCAATAAATGCACACCACATATATGGGTCGTGTGCATGAAATTGATGGATTTTCTTTAGCGTGGAGGTTGACTTGATTTGGTTCCCGTTTTGACGACATGGAGGTCGATTCTGCCCTTTTTACGACGTAGACGGTTGGTGCTACCCTTTTAGTGACGTGGAGGGTCGGTGCTTCCCTTTTAGCGATTTGGACGGTCGGTGCTGCCATTTTTGCAATTTGAACGGCTGGTGCTGCCCTTTTAGCGACTTGGACGGCCGGTGCTGCCCTTTTAGCGACGTGGACGGTCGGTGATGGCATTTTTACGATGTGGGCGGTCAGTGCTGCCCTTTTAGTGGCTTGGACAGTTGGTGCTGCCATTTTTGCGACTTGGATGGTCGGTGCTGCCATTTTAGCGACTTGGACGGTCGGTGCTGCCATTTTAGCGACTTGGACAGTCGGTGCTGCCATTTTAGCGACTTGGACGGTCGGTGCTGCCCTTTTAGCGATTTGGGGGGTCGGTGCTGCCATTTTTGAGACTTGGACAGTCGGTGCTGCCATTTTAGCAACTTGGACGGTCGGTGCTGCCCTTTTAGCGACGTGGACGATCGATGCTTGATTTGAATTGCTCCGCTTCTTACGGTGTCGGGATTTGATTTGACCTACTCTGCTTTCTGTGATGTCGGGATTGAAGTTGACTTGCTCCTCTTTTTGCGGTGTCGGGGTTAATTTGTTTCCGAGGTGGAGCTTGATTCCACCAATGAGGTGATTGGTTGACTTGTTTGATTTGGTTTGTTTTGGGGGTTCTCTACCCATCCAGCGGGACTTTTGAGCTTAGAAGTGCTGTCGGGTGAGACGTTTGATTTGATATATTTGATTTCTGCATTTTTTGGCGGGACTTTTGAATTTGAAAGGAATTTGGAATTTGGATTTAGTTTAGCATCAGCATTGCTGCACTGGAATAATGTCAGGAGCAACTCATCATTTGCTCTGGGAGGACTTGGGATTTAGTTTTGGGTCGGCATCAGTATCGCTAACACTGAACCATAGTGCCAGGAGCGACTCATCATTTTCCGTTGGGAAAACTTCGGATTTGGGTTTTGGGTCGGCATCAGTACCGTTGACACTGAAGCGTAATGCCAGGAGCGACTCATCATTTGTTGTTGCCCGTTTGTGAACGATGGCTTAGGAGACAGGTTTAGATCCCTATCACCTAAGGCTTTTCAATTTTATGAGCCGTAAGGGTCTCATAAAAATATTTTTCCCCACAAGTCGAGAGGATCTTGCAGGTGTATTTTCTACTTAGGAATCGTGGGGATTCCTAAGTGTGTTGCTCCTTTTTGAGTCATAAGGATCTCACGAGGAGATTTTCTCCTCACAAGGTCGAGAGGACTTTGCGAATGTATTTCATATCTTTTCACGAGTTTGCGCCCTTTCGAGTTTTCACAAACTCGCCGGCAGTCCTGCTGTTTTTACTCACGGAGCCCTTTCGTGTTTTCATCCGTGCCCGTTTTGCTTATGAACATACCGTTTTTTTAGCTTCATCGCTGGTAGGTGTTCCCCTCCGAACGGCGGCCGAGACGTTAGGACGTCCATTGCCTGGGGTTCGGGGCAGATGCTATTTGGTTTTATCCGTCCACCTCTCCGAAGATGCAAAGTTGATTTATGGCACCTTGTATCGGAGGTTTAGACGGATGCAGCCGATGTAGCAGACTTCGTCAGATTCCCCCTCAGGGTGAGGGGTTTTTGATTGTGGGGACGCTCTTCCCTGCAGGCGTAAGCCCCTGCAGTTAATTACGCTACCGCATCGCGGTAACAACTTTCTCCTTCTCCAGAATTTCACTTCGTGACGTGTGTGTTTGTTTTGTTTGTGGTTGCCCGTGGATTGTATACGGAGACTGAGTAATGCCGTCGCCCGTAGGACGTGGATTAGTCCAAATCCGTATTTACTTAGATTTGGGTTTGGTGTTTTTAGTTTAAGGATACGTTAGTCGCGTTGCGGCTAAGATCAACTTAAACATTCGTTAAGGATACGTTAGTCCTATTTGAGACTAAGATCAACTTAACGTGATCGTTTAGATCCGACAAAAGAGCGTTTGGGCTCTATTGTTCCAGTTTGGGAGATTCATAGTCCAATTTGGGACTAAAGTCTGTTTGGAGGATACGTTAGCCATTTTTGAGGCTAAGATCGACTCGAACGTTTGTTAAGGATACGTTAGTCCAGTTTGAGACTAAGATCAACTTAACGGGATCGTTTAGGTCCGACAAAAGAGCATTTGGGCTCTATTGTGCCAGTTTAGGGACGTGGTGGTCCATATTCCAGTTTAGGGACGTGGTGGTCCATATTCCAGTTTAGGGACGTGGTGGTCCATCGCCAGTTTAGGGACGTGGTAGTCCATATTCCAGTTTAGGGACGTGGTGGTCCAATATTAGTTTAGGGACGTTTCGGTCCGATATTAGTTTAGGGACGTTTCGGTCCATCATTAGTTTAGGGACGTTTCGGTCCGATATTAGTTTAGGGACGTTTCGGTCCATCATTAGTTTAGGGACGTTTCGGTCCGATATTAGTTTAGGGACGTTTCGGTCCGATATTAGTTTAGGGACATCTCGGTCCATTTCGCTGTGTGGTCGTTGGGACCCGTCACCTCTTTGACGTCGTTAGGGAATTACAACGACGGATGTCAAAGGAGTTCGGAGATGTACCCTCGAACCGGATGTAAATTGATTTAGAAGAGCAATTTTGCTCGGTCAATTTAATTTAAGGACTTATGGCCAAAATTGGGCTAAGTCCAGTTGAAATGTTCAACATTTTATTTGTTTTTGCATTGCATTTATTTTTTTTATTTTTATTTGGGCCTTGCCCAGAAAGGATGCAGAGCATCAATTTGTTTTGGGCTCTGCCCTTTTAGGAATGATGCAAGGCATCAATTTTATTTGGGCTCTGCCCTTGTATAAAGGATGCAAAGCATCAATTTATTTGGGCTCTGCCCATTTATTGCCTTGCAATTTATTTTGGCCTGTCAGGTCATTTTAATTTGGGCCTGGCCCTTCAAATAGTGCAAAGCACCAAGAATCTTTTGGATTCAAGAAAATGAGTGCAGAGCACTTTTTAATGATCTAAATTTAGATCAAAGAAGAGAAAAGAAAATCTTTTCTTTCTTTCTGTCTCAGAGAACCAGAGGTTCATAGCAAGTGCAAGGCACTATTTTTATTTATTTATTTATCTGAGAACCAGAGGTTCATAGCAAGTGCAAGGCACTATTTTTATTTATCTGAGAACCAGAGGTTCATGAAAGTGCAAAGCACTATTAATTTAAGAACCTTTTAGGTTCAAGAACCGATGGTTCATAAAACAAGTGCAAGGCACTATTTTTATTTTTTTTACTTATTTATCGTTAAAGATCTATGATCTTGTTCATAAGAGAATTTTTTCTTCTTTAAAAGGTTTTTACCTTTTTTTTTTATTCTTCAAGAGTTCTCTTCTCTTTTCTTTTTAGCAAGATGTTCATGATTTTGAAATGAGGTCTAGGGTCCTTTTTATAGTGCCCATAAATTAGTTAAAGTTGTTAAAGAGATCTTTCTCTGAGTGATTTGGGGAATTTTCCCCACCGTTGGATCTTTGATCCAAGAGTCTCTGTTTTACAGAAGAAATCTTATTGTTTTAACAAAAACAGAAAAGATTTTCTCAAATCTTTATTCTGTTTTTACAATAAAAAAAAGTTTTATTTTTTTTTATTTTTTTATATTTTTTTTTACTGCGTGCGCAGTTGCGCACTGCGCGCGCGCACTGCGCAGCACGCAGTTGCGCAATTCGTTTTTTTTTTTTTTTACTTCAGAGCTTTGCTCTGATTGAGGTAAACAAATGCCCCCCACCGTTGCGCTTACGTGGTCTCCTAACGTGAGCGCAGCGGTGGCAGACTCCGAACCGTCGCGCCATCTTTTGGAAGCTGAAAGGGCACTTGATACCTATAAATAGGACCTTTGGTCCTCGAAAATTTTTTTACCATTTCAAGAATTTTGACTCAGAGCCTTGCTCTTGCTTAAGAATTTTCAGAGCTTTGCTCTAAAGAGGTCCAAAGAGAACTCAGGAGAATCCTGTTAGGATTCCATTAATAGAGCTTTGCTCTATAAAAGATTTTTCTTATATCTTCTTAATTAATGGAGCTTTGCTCCTCCCAACTTATATGGCACTCGAGAATATTATTATTATTATATCATTTTTTTCAGAGCGGAGCTCTCAATATTTTCAGGGAATTTTCCTCAAATTCTCCTCATAACTGATTTTGACTGGTGTCGCTCCTGTCTGCAGAGCATTGCTCTCGAGGAGTTTAACTTTTAACTTTCTGTATTTTCTTGTTTATTAATATCCCTGTATTGTTTTCTTCAGGTATTATGGCGGTGCGTCTATACAGCTTGCACGAGTTCACCACTTATGAGGATATCCGTGTACAGGGCCGTCAACAGAACCAGGAGTTTACGGACGCTCAATGTGCAGAGGTCATGGGTCGCCTGAATGCCAGCGGTAGCTGGCTGCTACCTCGTCGTTCGGCCCTTTTGAAAGTCGTGCTGGGGTCAATATGGAGAGCACTCCTAGGTCTTCACGAGGCTTTACCGCTCAATGCGCTAGATGATGCCGAAGACAAGGTGCATTCAGTGTACCTGACGGGGCTGATTTCGAAGAAACGGCGAAACAATCTCGTTGACATCCTACATCAAATCTTTCAGCAGACGACAATCGTTGCTGCTTATCGAAGGCCGGAGGGGCTTGCCGATGATATTGACACCGAGGAGCGCGAGAGGCTGCGCATAAGAATAATTAGAAAGGCCAGAAGAAGTTTGGACGGCCTTACTTTTGAATTCCTCAATCCCTGTCCCGGGTCTGAAGTTATTCCATTGTAATAATGTTTTCCTTTTACCGCTTTTCAAAATTGTAAGAATTTTTGCCAATATGAATGGAAACTTTTTATTTCAGCTTCTCTTATTTCCCGTCCTGAGTTTTCTGTCCATGCATAAATGAATGCGTCACGCATGCCAGATCAAATATAGACCGGATATTCTCTCTGTCATCTTCTTTCTTTTAAAATCAGCAGGCTGTCTTAATAACCATGGTTGATGGATGTCTAAAACGAGTATTCTGACTTCCTCAGGAAATAGCGATGGCTTAGGCCGCAGGTTCAGGTCTAATGCCTAAGACTTTTCAATTCTATGAGCCGTGAGGGTCTCATAGAGGCTTTTCTCCCTACGGATCGAGAGGATCTCATAGGTGGATTTTCTCCTTAGGAATCGTGAGGATTCCTAAGTGTGGTTTTCTCTTATAAGTCGTAAGGATCTTATAAGAGAATTCTCCCTCTTACGAATCGAGAGGATTCGTAAGTGGTTGTTTCCCTCCTCGTCGAAATTCGACTTTGGAGAGTGAGACCCGTGAATAGTATGCAAGAGACCAGTTTGGATTGACTTGCAGGGCCCCATTGCTCAAAAAGCAAGCTTTTCAATCCTTGCTGTCTAAGACTTTATCTCACGAGCCGAGCCGCCTCGACAATTTTTCACAAGTCGAGACGAATCGAACGTTTCTCGCAAGAACATCTTAACGTCGCATTTAACCTCTGCTCTTTACGACAGAAGCCCGTTAAGGTCGGTGGTACTTAGGGTTTTGGCCATCGTACCGTCGCATAAGCTGATATAGTCCTCGATAGGCAATCGTGCTGTTCGAGTAGCCCCGCGACTGCCGTGTCTCTGATCCCTTCGGGGGCTGGACAAGACGTCTTCAAGCAATCCTCCTTGGCAGTTTGACCGTCGGAAGAGCAAGCGCTAGGAATTTGCCATGCCGCTTTTTACTTGAGGTTAGGCTCATTTTGGAGAGCCCCGATGAGTCATAACCACTCCGCGCTGGTGTGGGATGATCTCCGATAGTCTTTCAGGCTTTATATGACTTGCCGTTAAGACCCTGAAGCTAGGAATTTGGCCTTTGCTTCGTTTGCTGGCATTGCGTCCTCTGTATCGAGACGAATGTCATGGTGGGAACTGCTAGCATTGCGTCCTCTGTATCGAGACGAATGTCATGGTGGGAACTAGGGATTTTGCCGTGGCTCCATTTGTTTGATGACGTTGCGTCTGCTGTGTCGAGACGAACGTTGGGGCGACATCTCATCTGCTGTATCGAGACGGACGTCGAGGTGGTGACCACTCTGTGCTGGTGCAAGATGATCTCCGGTTGTCTTTCCTGTTTTATATGAGTTACCGTCAAGACGTCGAAGCTAGGAATGTAGCCTTCGCTTCGTTTTTTTTTTTTTTGGTGTGTCCAAATCCTGTTGGAGGATGAACGCTGGGGTTAACATTTCGTCTGCTGTATCGAGACGAACGTCAAGGTGGTGACCACTCTGTGCTGATGCGAGATGATCTCCAATTTCTTTTACGGTTTTATGTGAGTTACCGTAAAGACGCTGAAGCTAGGAATGTGGCCTTCGCTTCATTTGCCTTGTCATGTCTGAATCCCTGCTGGAGGAAAAACGCTGGGGTCGACATCTCGTCTGCTGTATCGAGACGGACGTCGAGGTGGTGACCACTCTGTGCTGGCGCGAGATGATCTCCGGTTGTCTTTCTGGTTTTATATGAGTTACCGTAAAGACGTTGAAGCTAGGAATGTGGCCTTCGCTTCATTTTCTTTATCATGTTTGAATCCCTGCTGGAGGAAGAACGCAGAGGTTGACATTTCGTCTACTGTATCGAGACGAACGTCAAGGAGGTGACCACTTCATGTGAGATGGTCTCCGATTGTCTTTCCGGTTTTATGTAAGTTACCGTAAAGACGTTGAAGCTAGGAATGTGGCCTTCGCTTCATTTGCTTACACTGTGTCTGGTGTATTGAGACGAATGCTGAGGTGGAGCTGGGATTTTGCCATCACTCCGTTTTGTTTCGACCGTGAGGTCTTTTGTTGACGTTGCATCTGCCTCCAGCTGGACTAGGGAGGAACGTTGTTGTTGACATTGCGTCTACTGTATCGAGACGAATGCTGAGGTGAAGCTGGGATTTTGCCATCGCTCCGCTTGATGGTGTAACATCTGTGTCCTGTTGGAATGAGGAGGCACACCGTTGTTGGTCTCTAGGCTGTAGACGTTGACGTCGAGACCCTGAAGCTCGGGGTCTTCGTTTGCTTCATTTGTTGACATCGTGTCTGTAATATTGCGACAAATGTCGAGAAGGTCTCTAGGTTATCTATGAACCATCGAGATTTGGCTTCGTTTTCTGGTGGAGCCTGTTGGGAAGGTATTGTTCCCTTTTTATCTGTGCCCCTGGATTGTATACAGGGATCGATGTGATTTCATCTGTAGGGCAAAAAGCTTCATTCTTTCATTTTTTTTTATTCTTTCCGCGATGCTCTATCATTTCAGCTTTTATATCGCGAAGGTCGCGATTGCCCAATCATTTCGGCTATTTTTCGCGGTGCCCAATCATTTCGGCTATTTTTTCTTTTTACTCGCTGCTTTTTATTGCGAGTTGCCCAATCATTTCGGCTATTTATTTTATTTTTACTCGCTGCTTTTTATTGCGAGTTGCCCAATCATTTCGGCTGTTTATTTTATTTTTACTCGCTGCTTTTTATTGCGAGTTGCCCAATCATTTCGACTGTATAATATGCGTTTTTAGCTCGCTGATTTTTATCGCGAGCGTAGAGCTTGGAATCTGGTGCCAATCTCAGCATCAGCATCGCTACAACCGGAATATTGCCAGGAGCGAATCATCATCTGCCATGAAAGGACTTGGAATTTGATACCGATGTAGGCATCAGTATCGCTACAACTGGAATATTGCCAGGAGCGAATCATCATTTGCCTCTGTCGATCCCGAACAAAGGTGGCTTATAAACAGGATTAAGGGTCCTGTCGGCTAAGGCTTTTGACTTCATGAGCCGTAAGGGTCTCACAAAGGTATTTCTCCCTACGAGTCGTGAGGATCTTGTAGGTGTGTTTTCTCCTTGGGAATCGTGAGGATTCCTAAGTGTATGTTCTCTTATAAGTCGTAAGGATCTTACAAGAGTGTTATCTCCTTATGAATCGAGAGGACTCACAAGGGTTGTTCACCGTGTGGACATATCCCCAGTCACGGATGGGACTTGGTTAGGGAAATGTTTATTCGCGCCCGTGGATTGTATACAAGGGCCAATATCGGACCACTTGTAGGGCAATGTCGAAAGTTGTGGGGGTTGCTTAAGCACAGATTTAGGCCTCTGTAACTTAAGACTTTCAAATCCTATGAGCCGTGAGGGTCCCATAAGAGAGTTCTCCTTACGAGTCGTGAGGATCTCGCAAGTGTATTTTCTCCTTAGGAATCGTGGGGATCCCTAAGTGTGTTGCTCCTTTGTGAGTCGTAAGGATCTCACGCAGGTGGTTTCTCCTTACAAGGTCGAGAGGACTCCATAAGGGTTCTTTAACGAAGTTGCGCCCTTTCGGGTTTTTTTTCACACACATTCGCCGGTAGTCCTGCTGTTTTTACTCACTGAGCCCTTTCGGGTTTTCATTCGTGCCCATTTTGCTTATGGACATACCATTTTTTTTTATTTTCTTTTTCCTCTTTTTTTTTACGAGGTCGCGCCCTTTCGGGTTTTTACGAACACTCGCCGGTAGTCATGCTGTTTTTACTCACGGAGCCCTTTCGGGTTTTCATCCGTGCCCTTTTTGCTTATGGACATACCGTTTATTTTATTTTATTTTTATATGTTTTTTTTATATATCTCGTCAGCCTAAGGATGCTGCGGTATTAGTTTAAAGACGTTTCGGTCTGCTATTAGTTTAAGGACATTTCGGTCCGGCATTGAGAGGGCTGGCTACTACTTATAAAGCTTGAGCTTAGGAAGATAGCGAGCGGACATAGTCGTCGTCATCTTCCATTGACCTAGGCTGTGGCTCATTAAGCGTAGTATTTCTTTAGGAAGCGACCGTTTATTGGCCTGAAAGGCCTTTCACCGTGCATGTCCATGAGTAGATAGTCCCCACCTTGGTAGACCTTATCAACGATATACGGTCCTTCATAGTTCGGCTCAAACTTTCCCCGCTTGGCGCGATTGGGGATCATGGGCCTTTTGACCACTAGCACGAGTTCGCCTTGGTGGAATGTCCTCGGGCGGCTCAATCTTTCATATGAGCGCGTCATCTTTGCTTTATAGGCTTCCAGATTTTGTTGTGCTAGAAGCCGGATTTCATCAAGGGCGTCAAGCTCTTCAAACCGAAGGTGAGCATTCTCTTCGTCTGTCAGCTCGTAGTGGACTGCCACTCGTAGAGAGGGTAATTCTATCTCGAGAGGGAGTACTGCTTCCGTCCCAAATACCAACGCGTATGGCGTTGTGTTTGTGGCCGTTTTAAACGTAGTTCGATACGCCCAAAGAGCCTCTTGCAATCTTTCGTGCCAATCTCTCTTATTTCGTGACACTATTTTCTTTATGATCTTCGTCAAGGTCTTGTTGAAGGCTTCAGCTAGACCGTTAGCTCGCGGGTTATAAACTGAAGAATATCTCCAGTCTATATTGTGCTACTGTGCGAAACGGCTAATTTTATGACTTCGGTAGGCTGGCCCATTATCAGAGATGATTCTTCTCGGGGTTCCAAACCGGTAGATGACATGCGTTTTGAAGAAATGGAGAATGTTCTCCGTCTTCACTTCCCTCAATGGTACTGCCTCTGCCCATTTGGAGAAGTAATCAGTCGTCGCCAAGATGAAACGATGTCCCTTTGACGATGCTGGTTCGATGGGACCGACTATGTCAGTTCCCCACATTTCGAATGGCCAACTAGCCATTGTTGGATGCAGTGGATTGGGATGCTGATGGATGAAGTCCCCATGAATTTGGCATGGGTGACATTGCCTAGCATATTCCAGGCAATCCTGCATCATCGTGGGCCAGTAGTAGCCCATCCGCTTTATTTTCAATTTCATCTTAGGGCCTGCTTGGTGGGAACCGCAGAGTCCGTCGTGAACTTCTTGGACGACCCTTCTCGCTTCGTCAGGTCCTAGGCATCTCAACCACAGAGAGTCGAATGACCTCTTGTATAGAGTATCATTGACGAAGGCGAAAGACAGAGCTCGTTTCGTGAGCTGATGTCTTGTGGACGCCTTGTCAGGTATTCGGTGGAACTTGAAGTAATCTATGAAGACTTCTCTCCAGTCCTCGGTATTTTCCCTGTCTTTTATTTGCAGGGTTGTCTCCTCTTTCATTCCTTTTTCTTCAGACGATTTCGGAGATATTTCTGTTGGGGCGAGCACTCGACGGCTTTGTATCACGATTCTAACGTCATCGAGGTTCTCGTCAGCCAATTCTTTAGCAAGTTTGGCCAGTGCGTCCGCTTTGCTGTTTTCCGCGCGCGGTATGCTCTCCAAAGTATATGAGGGAATTTGGGTTAGCAGTTGTTGCACTTTTTCGCCGTATTTTACCAATTCCGGTTTGCATGTTTGGTAATCGCCGTTTACTTGACTAACGACCAGTTGGGAATCACCGTATATGAGGAGATCTTCAATTCCCATGTCAATGGCGATCTCGAGGCCTGCTATCAGAGCTTCGTATTCGGCTTCATTGTTTGTTCTCGGCTCCGTTAGGGAGAACGCGTAGCGCATTATCCCTCCTTGTGGAGTTACGAAGATGAGTCCTACCCCTGATTTAATTACAGGGGTACTTTGTTTGCGTTTCTTCATGGAAGATGCTCCATCGAAATAAAGCTCCCATCGGATATTATCGCCGTCGATCGCATCGAATGCATGTTCGTCCGGAAGATCGCAATTCAGAGGAGAATCGGCGGGTATTGGATGCTCAGCGAGAAAGTCGGCAATGGCCTGGCCTTTCACCGCCTTGAGAGGTTGATATGTTATCGAGAATTCCATCAAGAGCAGGGCCCATTTAGCGAGTCGTCCTGTCAATATGGCTTTTGACATTAAATATTTAAGGGGGTCCACTTTTGAAATCAGACGGACCTCGTGCGCCAACGCATAGTGCCTAAGCTTTGTTATTGCGAAGATCAACGCCAGGCAGTGTTTTTCAATGGGAGAGTAATTGCTTTCTGCCCCCAGCAGAACTCGACTTAAGTAGTAGAGCGCTCTTTCTTTCCCCTGATCGTTCTCTTGTGCCCATAATGCGCCTAAGGAACCTTCGAGGGCGGTTGTATAAAGAATAAGAGGCTTCCCCTTAACTGGAGCAGCTAACACCGGAGGGTTCTGCAGGTATTGCTTGATCTCATCCAGTGCGCCTTGGCATTTTTGGTCCCAAACAAATGGGGTTCCCTTCTTCATCAGGTGGCTGTAAGGACGGCACTTTCCTGAAAGGTTGGCTATGAATCGCCGTATATACGCGAGTTTCCCTTGGAGAGACCGCAGCTGTTTGAGAGTCCTCGGCGGAGGCATTTCCATGATCACTTTGATCTTTGACGGATCTATTTCAATACCTCGATGTCGAACGACGAATCCCAGGAATTTGCCTGAGGAAACCCCGAACGCACATTTAAGAGGATTCATCTTCAAGTTGTATTGCCGAAGTCGTTGAAATACAGTCTTCAGATGCTCGAGATGTTCCTCGTATGATTTGCTCTTGACCACGAGATCGTCGATATAGCATTCGACGATTTCGTGTATAAGGTCGTCGAAGATCTTCGTCATGGCCCTCTGATAGGTGGCACCGGCATTCTTCAAACCGAAGGGCATCACTTTATAACAAAATATACCAAGAGGAGTCCTGAAGGCTGTATGCTTCTGGTCTTCTGGATGCATTTTTATTTGATTATATCCCGATGAGCCATCCATGAAGGAGAAAACCTCATGAGTGGATGTGTTGTCTATCATCAGTTCGGTGACTGGCACTGGGAAATCATCTTTTGGGCAGGCTTTATTGAGATCCCGGAAGTCTACGCATATGCGCACTGTCCCATTTTTCTTCATCACTGGGACAATATTGGCGATCCATTCAGGGTATTGGACTTCTTGGATGAAGCCTGAATCTATCAGCTTTTTGACTTCGGCGTTGATGCTCATCTCAAGCTCGAGTCGCATTCTTCTCGGCGCTTGTTTGACTGGCTTGATGTCCGGGGATATCGCCAATTTGTGGACAGCGATTTCTGGATCTAGTCCCGGCATTTCGGAATAGTTCCACGCGAAGCAATCTTTGTGCTGTAGAAGCACATCCTTTAACGCAGCCACCCTCTCTCCAGATAGTAGCTCGCTGATGAATGTCGGTCGTGGGTCATTTTCCGTCCCCAACTCAATTTTCCTGAGATTATCTGCAGTGGTATGTATTCCGTCCTCCAGTTCTTTCGGAGCTGGGGGAAATTCTGAGATTACCTCATCGCTGCCGCTTTCAAAACACCAAGGGAGGTTGTTCATGTCTTCGGACCCTTCTTTTAATATTGTTATCACATGGCAGGTGCGAATTTTCTGCCAATCCCAATGTGGAGTTGGTTTTATTCTTGTGTTCTCGGGTTCGTGTTTTTGCGGCGGCGCTACCCTCCAACTGTCAGACAACGCGAATTTGCCCAGCTGATATTGGTCCTCAACCCAATTCTTAAAGGTGAAGCAATCTTCAAGCGGATGCCCTACTACTCGATGGTAAAAGCAATACTTTGGGTTGGAGACTTCGCCTGCTTGTTCAGGGTGTTTAGACTCTGGCAACGTAAGCATTTGATGTTTTAGAGCAAGATCGAATATTTTCCTTGTTTTGTTCCGAGGAAAAGAGTATGCTCGACCCATTTTCTTCCCGAGGGCTAAGTCAATAACGCTCGATTCTCGGATGCGCGGCTTCTTAGCTCTGCTTTGTAGTTGTCGAGCGCCTCTCTTGCCTTTCGACTTGTTTTTGTTCTCGCGTCGAACCTTTTTTGCAGCAGGTTGACAAGGAGCGGCATCTTCGTTCTTTACTGCCTGTTGGAGGAGGCGCTGTGTCTTAGCTTTCTCATAGATTGTCATTTCACGATCGTGGTCATCTCGGGCTTTTTGACTCGCATCCCTTAAAAGTTTGCTCATCTGGTCTTCGGATGACGGACTGGGCGGTTTTGTATCAGGAACTTTTGCTGGTTCAGGATTAGCATCCTCCCATTGAGCGTCCGCCTCTTCATCGAAGTCATACATGGCATAACAGCTGTTTACTAGCTCCCGCTTCTTTGGCCGGATGTACCCAAGCCCTTTGGTTTCTACTTTCCCGTTAGGCAGTTTGCATTGGGTCCCGGGAATGTTCCAGACCTTGTCATAGAATTTGGCTTTTCTAACGGTCTGTGTGAAGGACATCCCCTGGCGTTTTAGCAGTTTCTTCAAACCTTCGGTATAATATCGGGGAAGACGGATAGGCTGAAGCCTGTCGAGCGTGGGATCCACGCCATGCCAAACTTCTTTTTCTACTTTGTTTTCTTCAGAACGGTAGAATAAGATTGCCTTCTCGCCTCTTCGTCCGGGAGGGATATAGAATGTCTGCAATTCTTCTACGCTGTTGGTGTCGAGTACATCCAGTTCTTTGTAATGTTCGAGTGGCACCATGGTTATCTGCAGACTTCGCTCTTCATCATCGGAAATCCGTATCGAAGGCCGAGCAGGGAATATAGCATGAACTTCATCCTCTGAATCACTACCGAAGATCAACGAAGGGACGGATGGTCCTGGCCTGGTAGATTGGGATGGACCTGAATAGATTATATCCTCCTCCTCGGTGTCACTGCCGAAGACAGGGATGGTGGCATTAGTTTTGTTCTCCGGTTTGTGACACCTTTCCGTGTCTTCGAAACCCGGCAAGAAGTATTTGGCATCTTCATACTTGCGAACTTCGTTCACGAAAAACGGATTCAACTCTCCGGCCACAGTGTACTCGAGGCCATCCCTGGAATACTTCATGCACTGATGCTGTGTGGAAGGGATGATGTTGTACTCGTGTAGCCATGGTCGGCCGAGCAGAGCATTATAGCACGTCTTGGCATCTATAACATGGAATTTGATGTCTGTGACGAGCAACCCGAAGCGTAGCGTCAATATCACAGATCCAAGAGTCTTTGAAGATTGAGAGTCGAAACCGGAGATAGTGATCTTGTCTCGGGCGAGGTGTTGGACACTCATGCAAATCTCCTTTAACACTCGTACGTTGAGTAAATTGACGGACGATCCGTTATCGACCAAGATTTTACCTATCTTTATGTCATGGCAGTATCCTGAGACATAAAGAGGGCGATTGTGTTCACACGTCCCGAGAAGAAGGTCTTCATCACCAAAAGCAACGTCGGCTGTGTGCACTTCTTCCAATTCGTCTTTCATCTTTTCTTCGGCCAAGAAGGCTTGGAACTGGTCCGGATCTTGTAGTGCCTTAATCAAAGAGTCTCTCGCCTCCTTTGATAGTAACAAAGCATCGAGGATGCTGAATTGTGAGGGTAGCTTCCTCAGATGCGCTAAGACATTGTAATCCATTTTACTCTTCTTTGGCGGATTTTTGGCGGTTAACTCTTCCGCGACTTGGTCATCCAAAGTAATGTCTTCAGAGACCTTCTCTTTCCCTTTATCTTTTCTATTCGAGGGTCCGAGATTCTTTTCAGGCAGTGTCCGATTCCGCAGCTGTATATTTTCGCAAGACTTCGGTTCTTCTTCTTTTCCCGAAGTTGACTCTTTAAAGAGAGGGGCAATCTCTAGTTCCTCGTCAGAGTCGCTCCCAAATGTGGGCACTTGTGACCTGGTAGTGTTAACCATGTGACAGTTGCCGGCAGTTCTTTCAAGCACTTTGGTCGTGTTTCTTTGCTCCCGACGCACCTTGCGCTTTTCCCGTTTAAAGCGTTGTTGATTAGCGACGTATCCTTGCCACCATTTATCGAACGCTTTGCACTCTTGAGTAGAATGTGAGACTTTCTGATGATATAAGCAATAAGAGGCGTGCATTTCTACCACGCTAGTAACTTTTCCTTCTGAGGGTGGTAGCTTCATGCCCATCGATATAGCCTTAGCGAACTTCTTTTTTATCTTAAATTGGCTTTTGTCAGCGGTGGAGGCATTTTGCTCCAGCGGGATCATCTCAGCTCCTCCCTCAAGTCGCTGGCGCTTGGCCGTTTCGAATATCGCCGTCTCGCGTTCTTGATCAGCTTTACTTTTCAATCGAGCTTCACTAAGAAACGCGTCAATCATTTCTATTGATAATTCCGGAACCCTTGACTCAGTATTTGCCCCCGGCTTTTTAGTGCCGGAAGTCCCTTCATCGCTCGTGGTCGAATGGGAGATCATATGACAGCTCGCCACATACTCCTCGGATTCATCCGATGAACTTTCCTCCTCATCCTCTTTTTGAAAGACGTGATCAAGGAAATCTTGGAGCGTAATGGGATTCCGCGCCTTTTGGTTGTACTCATCTAGTGCGTCGATCTGCTTCTGTAAGTCCGTGCGCCTGTCGCTAGGCTTCACGGGCTTCTTAGATTTCTTCTTCTTCTTTTTCGAAGATTTTGACGGCTGGTTATGAACGCTCGAACTACCACCATCGGCCTTCGGAGTCGGACGTGGTTTCAACATCCCTTCAATAACCTGCGGCTCCAAGGGGTTCTTCCACTTGACCGCTGGACAGGTCTGAAGATCATTTAGCATTCTTCTCGTTTTGGCTGATAATACAACCTCCCAGGGAGCTTCTTCAATGACGGAGCATGTTGCCCCCGGCGTATTCGTTCCCTTATAGGTGTGGGGCTGTGGAGGATTCACCTTCCATTTGTCAGATAGCGCAAACTTGCCCTGACGGTATTGGTTCTCAAGCCAATTTTTGAAGACGTAACAGTCTTCGATTGGATGTCCTAGCACTCTATGATAAGGGCAGTAATTAGGCTCGTTGACGTCACTTGGTTGTGACGGACGTTTTGGATCTGGCAGATTTATGAGCCTGTTGCGCAATGCCAGCTCAAATAATCTCCTCGTTTTATCACGGGGGAAGGAGTAAGCACGTCCCATCCTGTCCTCAAGGGGTACGTATGGGCGCGTATTATTTGGACGAGCAACCGGCTTCGAGTCGTTCGGTTGTTGTTGGGCATTAGCGACGATGATCGCTTTTCCCTTTCCTTTATCGTTTCGAGAGTCCGGCTTCGGGAGAGGGGGTTTATGGCCCATCTGGTCCATCTGCGCCAATTTGTCGATCAAAGCCTGGAAAGAAGTCGGCTTGAAGAACATCATAAACTGCGAAATGGTTGCTTGTGGATCAAGGGTTCCAACAAACATTCCCACCGCAGGGGCCTCTTCTATACGCTGTTCACATTTAGACCATAAATTACGCCACCGTATAGCGTACTGGACCCACGTCTCGCCGGGCTTTACCCTGGCGTTAATCAGCGCCGTCATTGGAGTACGTTCGCTGGCACTTGCAAAGCGTTGGGTGAAGAGCAGCTCCATCTCTGCGAAGGTTTTAATGGAGTCGTTGGGGAGCTCGGAATACCACTCGAAAGCCGTATCTGATAAGCTTCCAACAAACTGGCGCAGCAAGAGCTTGTCGTCGCCTCCAGTGTTACCACAAAGCGCCCTGAATTGGGCAACATGTTGATGGGGATTGCCGGTCCCCTTGTAGACATGAAACTTTGGAATTGTGTAACCTGGCGGGTACTTGATTTGGTCATACCAGCCCGGATATGGCCGCCCCGTTTTCACAACGTGGCCGGCTGCTTCGGCCGCGTGATGAACTTTTATCTGCTGGGCTATATATTCGTCCAGATCTGTTTTAGAGATTGTGTCTTCTTTAGCCGTCGATAGAACGAGCTGAGGGTTTGATGTTTCTCCCCTATCATCCCCAAGGACGATCGGGGGTTCTTCAGTCAGGGATTCTGGTTGTATCATCATCCCTATCATATCCTGGAAGAGAAGGCCCATGCGTTGTATATTGGCTGCTTGTTCAGCAGCCTCTTTGTCCCTCTTTTCCAGTACTCTTCGAAGGAACTCGGCGTCGGTCTCTTCTTCTTGACGTTCATCTAAGGACGTCTCAGGATTCTCTTTTGGCCCCGTGAGTGCAGCCATTGTAGTCATCATCTCCTGGAGCTTTTGTTGCTGCTCCTGAGACTTGGTCACTGACCGGGTAAGCGGTCGGTGACCCATAGAAGTACGACTTTCTTCTTTCCCCGAAGCCATATAGACCGTATGAACTGTGATGCCCCCTGACTTGGGGCGTTTAGGTTCACCGCTCTTAGACTTTGTCAGCGTCATGGGAGCTTTTTCTGGCCTCTTCCTTTTATGGGCCTTTGAGGCTGAAGGAGCCGTTGAAGCGGGCATCTTAGCATTTGTTGCCCCCTGCCGTTTAGCGGGGCGGTTTTTGTCTTTTTCCACCCTTGCCCTGTTCTGGCGACGGAAGTGGTCTGAGTCAATCACGGAGTCTTGAACCCTCCGCCAGACTTTATAAACTTTCGCTGACAGCCGTTGAGGGGGCTGTTCCTGTTTCATCTCCGGAGCTTTTTCCATGGGTGGAGGAGACCTTTTCGACGTAGCCATCGGGGAGTTCTTTCTCACCTTCCTCAGCATTTCAAAGCTGTTCCCAGTTGGAACAGCAGCATTGACCTCCACCGTCGGAGCAGGTGGGGTTAGCCCTGAGGGGGAGTTGCCCCCTGCTTTCCTTACTCGCTGTCAATGGCGACGTCGCGCACGACGAGCCGTTGGGACTGACTCGGAAATCGAGATAACTTCTTGTTGCCCCCTGTTTGAGCGTGGGGTAATTGTTAATGTCAGCCTATCGAAGACTAACGCCTTCTGACCAGCTGGGGGAGGAGTAGGAACCGTCAATCTTGTGAAGACTGACTCTCTGATAGGAGAAGCCGCTTTAACGACTTCCAAAGCAGCGGCCGTTGCCCTCTTTGGGACAGCCACCTTATAGTTCTGACCCAGCCTGGTGAAAACGGAGGCTGTTGGTCCAGTAGCAGGCGACCCGCTGACAGGGGTCGCGGTAGCAGTGAGCCGGTCGAACACCGACTTCTTGTTCGCTTCCGGTGTGGGTATCGGCGCCGAGAAGCTCGTAGGTGGGACCATGGTCCCGAAGAACAAGCCGGTGGTGGCCTGAGTCAACTGGCCTACCGGCAGGGTCAGGAAGGAAGCCGCCTGGGGCCCATATGCTACACCTTTAGGTGAGGTGGAGCGTCCGTTGCAGTTGCACTTCGAGCAGTTGGTGCAGTTGGTGGCCATTGAATGCTTGAGTTCTGTACCAAACAAAAGACCAAATCTTAGCAACTTGAAATCCGAAGGCAATCATTTAACAAACCGTGATTGGTTCGCGAAGACGACACACGAAGTGTGGAGTGGAAAGAGGAAGAGGTCCCACCGGGCGTGCCAGAATCTGTTCCCCTCCGAACGGCGGCCGGGACGTTAGGACGTCCGTTGCCTGGGGTTCGGGGCAGATGCTATTTGGTTTTATCCGTCCACCTCTCCGAAGATGCAAAGTTGATTTATGGCACCTTGTATCGGAGGTTTAGACGGATGCAGCCGATGTAGCAGACTTCGTCAGATTCCCCCTCAGGGTGAGGGGTTATTGATTGTGGGGACGCTCTTCCCTGCAGGCGCAAGCCCCTGCAGTTAATTACGCTACCGCATCGCGGTAACAACTTTCTCCTTCTCCAGAATTTCACTTCGTGTCGTGTGTGTTTGTTTTGTTTGTGGTTGCCCGTGGATTGTATACGGAGACTGAGTAATGCCGTCGCCCGTAGGACGTGGATTAGTCCAAATCCGTATTTACTTAGATTTGGGTTTGGTGTTTTTAGTTTAAGGATACGTTAGTCGCGTTGCGGCTAAGATCAACTTAAACATTCGTTAAGGATACGTTAGTCCTATTTGAGACTAAGATCAACTTAACGTGATCGTTTAGATCCGACAAAAGAGCGTTTGGGCTCTATTGTTCCAGTTTGGGAGATTCATAGTCCAATTTGGGACTAAAGACTGTTTGGAGGATACGTTAGCCATTTTTGAGGCTAAGATCGACTCGAACGTTTGTTAAGGATACGTTAGTCCAGTTTGAGACTAAGATCAACTTAACGGGATCGTTTAGGTCCGACAAAAGAGCATTTGGGCTCTATTGTGCCAGTTTAGGGACGTGGTGGTCCATATTACAGTTTAGGGACGTGGTGGTCCATATTCCAGTTTAGGGACGTGGTGGTCTATCGCCAGTTTAGGGACGTGGTAGTCCATATTCCAGTTTAGGGACGTGGTGGTCCAATATTAGTTTAGGGACGTTTCGGTCCGATATTAGTTTAGGGACGTTTCGGTCCATCATTAGTTTAGGGACGTTTCGGTCCGATATTAATTTAGGGACGTTTCGGTCCATCATTAGTTTAGGGACGTTTCGGTCCGATATTAGTTTAGGGACATCTCGGTCCATTTCGCTGTGTGGTCGTTGGGACCCGTCACCTCTTTGACGTCGTTGGGGAATTACAACGACGGATGTCAAAGGAGTTCGGAGATGTACCCTCGAACCGGATGTAAATTGATTTAGAAGAGCAATTTTGCTCGGTCAATTTAATTTAAGGACTTATGGCCAAAATTGGGCTAAGTCCAGTTGAAATGTTCAACATTTTATTTGTTTTTGCATTGCATTTATTTTTTTATTTTTATTTGGGCCTTGCCCAGAAAGGATGCAGAGCATCAATTTGTTTTGGGCTCTGCCCTTTTAGGAATGATGCAAGGCATCAATTTTATTTGGGCTCTGCCCTTGTATAAAGGATGCAAAGCATCAATTTATTTGGGCTCTGCCCATTTATTGCCTTGCAATTTATTTTGGCCTGTCAGGTCATTTTAATTTGGGCCTGGCCCTTCAAATAGTGCAAAGCACCAAGAATCTTTTGGATTCAAGAAAATGAGTGCAGAGCACTTTTTAATGATCTAAATTTAGATCAAAGAAGAGAAAAGAAAATCTTTTCTTTCTTTCTGTCTCAGAGAACCAGAGGTTCATAGCAAGTGCAAGGCACTATTTTTATTTATTTATTTATCTGAGAACCAGAGGTTCATAGCAAGTGCAAGGCACTATTTTTATTTATCTGAGAACCAGAGGTTCATGAAAGTGCAAAGCACTATTAATTTAAGAACCTTTTAGGTTCAAGAACCGATGGTTCATAAAACAAGTGCAAGGCACTATTTTTATTTTTTTTACTTATTTATCGTTAAAGATCTATGATCTTGTTCATAAGAGAATTTTTTCTTCTTTAAAAGGTTTTTACCTTTTTTTTTTATTCTTCAAGAGTTCTCTTCTCTTTTCTTTTTAGCAAGATGTTCATGATTTTGAAATGAGGTCTAGGGTCCTTTTTATAGTGCCCATAAATTAGTTAAAGTTGTTAAAGAGATTTTTCTCTGAGTGATTTGGGGAATTTTCCCCACCGTTGGATCTTTGATCCAAGAGTCTCTGTTTTACAGAAGAAATCTTATTGTTTTAACAAAAACAGAAAAGATTTTCTCAAATCTTTATTCTGTTTTTACAATAAAAAAAAGTTTTATTTTTTTTTATTTTTTTTTACTGCGCGCGCAGTTGCGCACTGCGCGCACTGCGCACTTTGCGGCGCGCAGTTGCGCAATTCTTTTTTTTTTTTTTTTTTTTTTACTTCAGAGCTTTGCTCTGATTGAGGTAAACAGTAGGACTTCAGATGTAGTCTTGTCGATAGGACTTGAGAGAGACAGGTGTCGTTTATGCCCGTGGATTGTATATGGTTTTACAGGATGTATGATCCAGACCGTAAGGCCGGTGTGCTCAATTTGCCTGTGATTTGGAGCCTTCATGCGTAGTATTTCTTGAGATATCGGCCATTGATGGGTGGCATAGGCCTTTCTCCCTCGGTATTTATTAGCTGGTAGGATCCTCCATCAAACCCTTTCTCGATGATATATGGTCCTTCCCGGGTTGGCTCGAACTTTTCCCTGGCATGTCGATTGGGGACGATCGGTCTTTTGAGGACCAACACCAATTCACCTTTCTTAAAAGCACGGAGACGGGTCATCTTATCATAGGCCTATGATATTTGGGCTCGGTACAACTCCAGATTTTGTTGTACTGCGAGCATCTTTTTTTCGAGGGTGACGAGCTCTTCGAGCCGAAGGAGGACATTTTCCTCCTCCGTCAAACCATGCTAGACAGCCATTCTGAGGCTTGGAACTTCGACTCGAGCGAGAGGATTGCTTCCACTCTGAAGAGTGGTGAGTATGGAGTGGACTGAGTTAGAGTGCGGTGCGTGGTACGATATGCCCACAACACCTCGTGGAGCTTGTGTAACAACCTAGTTTGGATACAGTACTTCTAGATTTATCGAGATTTTTTATATAAAAAAATTTCTTATAATTTTAGAACTTATTTTTGGTTGGCTGCTAGTATATTTATTTTAAATTTTGTCGTATACAATTTTGATATGAAATCCTAGGTTTTTAGATAATATACAGTTGGAAGATATATTTCTTTGCCTAACTTCATTTGCTGTTATTATGAGAACAAGAAAAATCCATACCAAATCTCTAAATACACTCATATAAAGATATGTATCTATATATATATATATATATATATATATATATATATATATATATATTCTATTATATACAACAATATCTCTCCCTCTCTCTAAATTTATATATAAATTAATATTCCCTTCTCTCCCCCCCCCCCTTTGCTCCTCAAATTTCCCTCTCGACGCTGCCTCCACCCTCGTCGCCAGCATCCTAGCCGCGAACTGCTCCCTTCACCGTGACGACCACCACTTCCTTCTTTTCCTCCCTCGCTTTCACCCCAGCGCCTGCACTCGTCCCCACCTCGCAACCACCGCCACCGTCGCCTTCATCCCCTTCACCGAGCTCCACCTCAAAACGCACATAACCCATCTTGTCTTCGTCGTCGCCACCTCCTTCTATCCTTCCTCACTACTGCAACACCATAAGCCCTCACCGTCGACCCCCATCACCACCATCCTCGCCGCCTCTAGCCTCGTTGGCACCATCTCCCCTCTCCATGACTCGTCGCCTGCACTCATCTCCACCTCACAACTATCGCCACCTTCCTTGATCATCACCCCTCTGTCGCCCTCGCCTTCTCCCTCGACCGCTACCAGCCCCCATCACCGATTCCCCGGCAGCAACCAAAATCCAGCACCGCAGCCGTCGCCATCAACACCACCCTCTACCTCACAGCCCCAACCCTCTTCACCGGCCTTTTCCCCCTCGCCATAGCCACCACACCACCACCCCATCCCTCCCATCTACAAATCTGAGCACCCGTCTGCGCCCCCTCGACTCGATTTCAGACCTTACCCATCACCTTGCTTGCACCCATCATCAATCACCGGCATCATCCCTTATCGCCGCTGCCACACCAGATCAATACTCGAACCCAACTATGGTGTAGCCGTCTCTTTCCCCTCTCAGTGTAAGTTTCATTCTTGTTTTTCTGTATTTGTGAAGCATGAGTAAATTATAATAACAGTTGAAATATAATATGTTTTGTGTGTGTGTGTGTGTGTGTGTGTGTGTGTGTGTGTATAAAACAACAGAAGCATGTTTGGGTATATATATATACAATTATATGCTAAGTGTGGTGTACTGTTGACTTATGGTTAAATCAATCTAGACGGAGCGTATAACTCAGGTCCCAAGTAGAACTCTACCTGAGATCGTGCTTCGCATCTTCATCGTTTTCCCGTAATCATTATCTACAAGGCAAATATTCTTGCTTTACTTTTGGTCGATGCATATCAGCAACCCTCGTGTGTGTGTGTGTGTGTGTGTGTGTGTGTGTGTATGCATGTATGTATGTATTTTTCCGCACTGTTAAAATAGAAAGGAAAGTGTTAGTATTCAATTATTTATATCATTAATATAAACCTTTATGCAACAAAGCAATAAAAGAAAATTTGATTGAGTGTGGATCTGCAATGAGATTTATTTTAACTATAATCAAAGTTCAAAAGTTGTTAACCTACCTTATATATATCTTACTAACCAGCTTGTACATCACCTTCAAGCAATTACTATCATCAGATAATAATTACCTCTGACATGACATGACTATTCAATACTCTAGTCTTTTAATAAAAAAATCTTTAATTATGATGCTGAGCTACATGCCATGATACACACTACGGTTTATCAGTTTCATTTCTATATAATTACCATATTATAAGTTCCAGTCTTTTCAGCATTCTTAATTAGTGATTTAGTTATTACCATAGCAGATACGAACACGCAGGGTGTAGAGGTAGTTTGAGTGTGCGTTCGTGCAACAGGATCTCAGGAGTCCCATGCCGGCAGCTCATACCGGGCTATATCGGTCACATGTTATTACAGCTCGTACCGGGCTATATCGGTCACATGTTCATCCCACAGTTGGGCCCGTGTTTCCTAGCCCCTGGGGTCCTACCCTTGGGTTAGGAATACTCCTACAGAGGTTGACGCACACACTTGAACTCATGATATAATAGATTACCTTTTAGTGACCAGTTAGGTTATAACTTGACCTGTTTACATGCATGTTTTATAGTTTTATTACATATATACACTTTTATAGTTTTATTACATATATGTAGCTCCGATATAATAGATTACCTTTTAGTGACCATTTAGGTTATGACTTGACCTGTTTATATATATATATATATATATATATATACACACACACACACATACATCTATTTCCACTTGTGCACACGAACTTCACTATACTCATATATTCATGTTATCATACCACACACACACACCCCTTATCCGTTGAGTACTTGCTGGGATGTTCTGATATCCCTGAGATTTGCCATCTCAGGTTTAGAGGCATATTTTCAGGTTGAGCAGAATCGGAGCGGCTATCAGGACTTTGCCGAAGATCAGTAATCCGTAGGTTTATTTTTTTCTGTTAGTATTTGGCATGTGCGTCCTTGTGGGACATTAAGACTTATGTATCTCCTTTCAGACCTTGTTTTTTTTATTTCGAACCTATTGTATCGGATCTTTATTTGCATCGATTATCTAGTGGGCCTATTTTTAGTATTCCTTGTGGTTTTGTTGCAGCATGATTATCAGTGTTATCTCTCCTGTTGTTGGATATTATCTTTGACAGGTTAGCTAGACAGCCTTTATGTGACCATGGAATGATCTTTCCTTACCGTAGGTAGCACGGCTGGTCTTCGTCGCTCTCTGTATTTCGTATTTTGGGAAGCGGTGTGTGACAGCTTGAGATTCCAGTCTCTCTTGTTGGCTGAAGTATTTTTCCTCAAGAGCTTGCATAGAGTTTTATTGAAGGCTTCGGCTAGCCTGTTGGCTCTTAGAATATAGATGGAGCAATATCTCCAGTCTATCTTGTGCTGAGTAGTGAACCTTGAGACTTTGAAGCTCTTGAAAGAAGGCCTGTTGTCATAAATGATTCTTTTAAGTGTACCGAAGCGGTATAGAATATTATGCCGGAAGAACGTCAGAATATCTTCTGTCTTGACTTCTTTTAGCGGGACAGCTTCAACCCATCTGGAGAAATAGTCAGTTGCGGCCAATATGAATCGGTGGCCTTTGGATGACGGAGGATCAATTGGACCAACTATGTCGGTGCCCCAAACTTTGAAGGGTCATGACACCACCGTAAGATGCAGCGGATTGGGATGCTTATGAATGAAGTCACCGTAAATTTGGCAGCCATGACACCTCTTCGTATGCTCTTCGCAATCCCTTATTATGGTAGGCCAATAATACCCAAGCCATTTAATTTGAAGCCACATTTTAGGGCCGGACTGGTGAGCTCCGCAGACGCCTGAGTGAACTTCTTTCATGACTTTTTGGGCTTCGGCCGATGACAGACACCTGAGCCGGAGTTGGTCATATGATCTGCGATATAGCTGTTATTTACAAACATGTATCAGAGAGCTCTCTTCTTCAGCTGAACACTCGCAGATTTTTCTTCGGACAGCTTGTCGTATCGGAGGTACTCTATGAAGGGTTCTCTCCAATCGGGCTTGTCTTGAATGATCAGAGCTTCTTCGGTAGGATTGCTCTTTTGGTTTGCGCTTTTCTCTTCTCGTAAAGAGATTGGGGGTAGAATTTTCCGGCTCCTGACTGTGATCAGAATTTCATTCATGTCGGGATCAGCCAACTCTTTGGCTAGGAGAGCGAGTACGTCGGCTTTTCCGTTCAACCCCCTACGGACTCTCATTAGTTCAATGTGAGTGAACTGTTTCGTGAGTTCCACCACCTGGCTTCTGTATCGAGCTAACTCGGGCTTATATATCTTGTAGTAGCCGCTCACCTGGTTGACGACAAGCTGGGAATCACCATAAACCCGTAGCCGAAGGATTTCCATTTCTATGGCGAGCTCCAGACCAGCTATCAGAGCTTCGTACTCAGCCTCGTTGTTTGTTCAAGGCTCGGTAAGAGCAAAGGAACGTCGCAGGGTTCCTCCTGATGGCGTGACGAACACCAATCCTATCCCTTCTTTTATCTCTGGGACGCTTGATTTGCTGGAGGTCCTTATTAATGAGGCTCCATCGAACTAGAGCTCCCAACATGGCTCGTCATTCTCGAGGTGCATCACTTGTTCGTCGGGTAACTCGCAATTGAGCGGTGGCCCTTTTAGTATGGGATAAGCAACAAGGAAGTCGGTGAGAGCTTGACCTTTTACTACTTTCTGAGGAGTATAGATTATGTCGAATTCAAGCAGCGTGACAGCCTATCTTGCTATTCTACCGGCTATGCTTGCTTTGATCATTAAGTGTTTGAGCAAGTCGACCTTGGAGATCAGCATAACCCGATGAGCGAGCAGATAGTGCCTCAGTTTCTTCACAGCGAATATCAGAGCCAGACATTGCTTTTCGATCGGGAAATAGTTGTGTTTCGCCCCGACTAAAGTTTGACTGAGATAGTAGAGGTCATTTTCTCTTCCCTCCTCATTGTTCGGAACAAGGAGCGCACCGAGTGAATCATCTAGTGCGGTAGTATAGAGAATCAACGGCTTATTTGGAATGGGAGCAACAAGCACTGGAGGGTGCAACAGGTACTATTGGAAATTTTCGAACGTTTCTTGACATTCGGCATCCCAAACGAAAGGAGCTCCATTCTTCATGAGCATCAAGAAGGACATGCATCTTCCCGATAGGTTCGAGATGAACCTTCGTATGTAAGCAAGCTTGCCTTGAAAGGATCTTAGCTGCGTCAGATTCTTTGAAGGAGGCATTTCCATGATGGCCTTTATCTTTGATGGGTCAACTTCGATCCCTCGATATCGGACTATGAAGCCTAAGAATTTTCCCGATGACACGCCAAAAGCGCACTTCAGAGGATTCATCTTCAGATCGTGTTCCCTCGGTCGGGTGAAAACGGTCCTGAGATCTTGAATGTGATCGGTCTTGGTTTTAGTCTTGACAACCAAATCATCAATATAAAATTCGACGACTTTATGGATTAAGTCATCAAAGATTTTGGTCATTGCCCTTTGACATGTGGCTCCCACATTCTTCAATCCGAACGACATTACCTTGTAGCAATATATTCCGATCGGGGTTCGAAATGTTGTATGCCTCATCCTCAGGCGACATTTTTATCTGATTGTACCCAGAAACCATCCATGAAAGTGAACAGATCGTAATTTGAGGTATCGTCGACCATCATTTTCATTACCGGAAGTGGAAAATCATGTCTTGTTGAGATCCCTGAAATCGACACAAACTCGTATCTGTCCATTCTTCTTTTTCACTGGGATGATGCACGCGATCCAATCCGCGTATTTCTCTTCTCTGATGAAGCCAGCATCGATAAGTTTCTTAGTTTCCTCGATGACCTTTTCTTCTAGCTCCCTTCTCATTCTTCGAGGGGTTTTTTTGACTGGCTTGGCATCGGGAGATATAGCCAGCTTATGCACGGCCACTTCAGGGGAAAGACCAGGCATTTCTTTATTTGTCCACGCGAAGCAGTCGGTGAACTCATGCAGCAAGGAGATTATCTGCTCTTTCATTTTCTCTAACAAATGTGAGTTGATGTAAGTCGGCCTTGGATTATCGAGCGTTTCCAAATTAATCTCGGTTAGCTCGTCGAAGGTCGCTTGTCCGCCATCTTCGAGTTCTTGAGGAGCTTTTTCTGGCTTAGCTAGCTCGTCATCGTCATTTGACCTTTTGCTGGTTTCACCAACATGGATCATATAGCATGCTTTGGCATCAGGTTGAATGAAATCTATACTCGGTCTATCTGGGATTCGTCCATCGATGAGTGCTTGGACCTGAGACGGATGCCACAGCCCCTCATAAAATTTTGCTTTGGAGTCCGTTTAATATAACCGACATCCGCACTTTTTAAAATATTCCCGCATCTTGGGTGCATAGTATTTGGGATTGAGGATGGCTCTTATGCCTCTTTCATAGGGAAAGCACGTGACAGACAAATCTTCTGGATGCACGACATGGTTTGACCCATAAAATAGGATTCTCTTCTGTCCATTCTTTCTTCCGAGAATGTGGAAGGTTTTCAGCTAGTCCACGGTGAAGACTGACAATGCATCAAGCTCTTTGCACATCTGTTCCGGTACTCTTGTGATGGCTAGGGTCCCTTCTGTAATCTCGAAGGTTTCTCTTAACTTCGCTTTTTGCATGAGGGCCCAATTTGCATAGCTGTTGCAAGGCGGGCCCTCTTCCTCCGACTCTTCAGTTTCGTTGTCGAAATGAGGGCGAATTTTGCTGCTGAAATGAGGGCGAATTTTTCTGCTAAATGAGCCTTCAGTATTAGACTCGTCCATATCGCTACCGAAATGAGGGCGAGTTTTACGGAAGGATGGACTTTCAGTATCGGATTCATCAGTGTCACTGCCGAAACGCGGGCGCACTTGGGGGTTTTGCTTTTGAAAGTGATAGCTGGCTCAGATTTTCTTTTGAGTTTCGAAGCCGTTCCGTCTTTGGTCAGTCGTGGTTCAGTATTTTGGGGGTTCACGAAATACCGAGAATCTTCATATCGGACTTCATGCACACCGAACGACTGGATGTCTCTGTCAATTCGTCTTTCTTCATCATTTTTGGTATACTTCATGCATTGATGGAGAGTTAACGGAACAATACCGTAATCGTAGAGCCACGGCCATCCCAGGAGAATTTTATAAGACGTGTCGGCGTCGATCACATATATCTTGGCTTCGTTTTGTAGGTCCCCGAACCTGATCGGTAGAGCTATGGATTCTAGAACTTACTGGCAATTTTGAATGAAAATCCTTTCCCTTGACAAGTGCCGAACGTCCATTGACAAAATCTTCAGAGTCCGCAATTTCATGATGTTCACTGAGGATCCCGGATCAATCAATATGCGATTAATCCGATCCCTGTTGTTGTACCCGGTCACGTAAAGTGGCCGGTTATGCTCAGCTATTCCCAGTAGCAGGGCTTCGTCCTTAAACGTGACCGCGGCGGTATGCAGAGTGTACTGGGCTTCTTTTATATTAATTTCCGCAAAGCGAGCCTGGTACCGCTCGGGGTTTTGTAGAGCGTGAATGAGAACATCTCTAAGCTCCTTAGATAGGACCAAGGCATCATAGATGCTCAGGAGAGATGGAAGCTTCCGAAGATGGGCCAAGACATTATAATCCACTAAGAAATGACTCGAGTTTTCATGAACCGACTCTCCTCCATATTCTTCATTAGAGACTTGTTTTTCCTTTCCTTTTGCGGCGTTGCCCTGATTTGGCGGTAGAGCCATGCCGCTTCTGAGCTAGATTTGGTTGGTCTTTATGGCGGGCTCCTCGTCCTCTTTGGGAAAACATAACTTTTCCTCAGAGTCGCTAACAAGGTGGACGACGTAGCAGGTCACTATAGGGATCTCATTATTGGAGTCTTCTTCTAGCTCCTCCAGAATCCCAGCCGCTTCTACGGGGAAGAACTCCTTCAAGTGAATCAGAATTATTTTCTTTTGTTCATAGTCTTCAATAGAATCGATATACTTTTGCATGGTCGATCTCCCCTCAAACTCTTTTCGCGTCGAGCCGCACTTTTCTTCTTCTTGAGCGTTTTGGATTTTGGGCCCGATTGAGCCGAAGTGGTAGCTGGAATTGTGGGCTTCTTCTGTCTTTCCCATTCAGTTCTGGGCTCTTTCTGAAGCAATTTTAACATTTTCTTCGTCTTTTAGGACATGTGCATGCTCCATGGAGGCTGCAGCGAGGCGGTTTCATTCCTCAGGGTAGCGGGTTCAGCTGTCTGCTCCCAAAAGGCTTCAGCTTGTGTCTGTATAAAGTTGGTAGTTGCAGCTTGATTATTCACCAACACACTCTTGGACAACTCGATCTCCCCGGTCTTGTACTGCTTCTCGACCCAATCTTTGAAAATATAGCAATCCTCGATCGCATGGCTCACTACTCGGTGGTACAGGAAATATAGAGGATTGTCGGTCATTTTTGCTTCGTGAGGTCTTTTCGACTCTGGCAATTGTAAGCCGTTGTTCTAGGCATTTTTGAATATCTTGCAGACCTTGTCCCTTCTGAAAGAGCAAGCCTTGTTCTTTTTCTCCTCTAGGGAAGACCCTTCTCTTCCCAGCACTGGCTTTCGAGACCGGTTGATTTTGGATTCGCCTGTCTTTCGCTTGTCTTCATTGTCGGACGCATTAAAGACATTGGTATTACTAGAATTCTCGCTTCTACGGTTGTCGTCCCTCTTACTCTTCTAAGTCTTGTCTCTCTGAGAGTCCGGAGTAAATTCTTACTTCGAGCGTTCCAGCATTTGGACTTTCTTGGTCAGCTCCTGAAACTTCTTGAGGCCTGCTCTACATAAGAATGGGACCATCCAATTGCCGATGTTCCCAATGAGGAGGCTGACGGACTGGTCCTGCTCTAACAGCGGTTCGCACTTAACAGTGAGGTTGCGCCATCGGGCAATAAAGTTCGTGTTGCTTTCGTCATTTCCCGTCTTGGTTCTCACGAGGTCAGCAATGGAGATTTTGTCACTAACACGTATGAATCTTTGCCGAAACAGACACTCCATTTGGGCGAAAGTAGTGACGGACTTATCTGGTATGCTTGCGTACCAGTCGAAAGCGACACCGGTCAGGCTGTTAACAAACTGACGAAGAAGGAGCGCATCATTGCCCCCTTTATTTCCGCACGACGCTTTAAAGTGGGCGACGTGTTGATACGCGTTTCCCGTTTCGTCAAATCTTCCGAACTTAGGAATGACGTAGCCACTGGGGAACTCGATCAGATCGTACTGTGCGGGATATGGCCGCCCAGTACTGTTAATGTCCTTCTGAGCTTCGGCTTCGGCCACCAATGTTTTAACCTTACTGGTGACCAAATCCATTATCCGATCTTGTGTTAGCGGGATGGTGCCATCTTAGGCCAAGGCATCCCTAGAAGTGGAATGTGGTCGGCTTTCGCGTGGCTCGCCTAGACTCGGACCTAAAGGGACAGGCATTGATTGCTTCGAGTCATTATCACCCGGATCATGAGTGGAAACTTGTGCTTGATTGGATGGCATCTGGGAAATTTGAGCCATGAGCTGCATCATGACATTCGTCAAGTTGTCGATTTTGGAGTAAAGCTTGGACATGTCTTTATCTTTGCTCCTAAGCTGTTTTCGAAGCTCTTGAAGCAGCTCTTGCTTTGCGGTCCTAGGGCGGAAAGTTGGCTCTTCTTCGTTGTCCGAGCTTGATTCCACATAGACTGAGGGGTCCTTTTGCCTATCGGCCTCATCGAGAGGGTTTTCATCGTCCAGCAGAGGCGGCCGATCTTGAGAAACGGCACCCACATTCAATCAAGATTGGGCTTGGGATGTGGTGGCCCCATCCTTGCTTTTACTGCGCAAGTTGTCGCCGGAATGCACGCTCGTAATATAGACCGTATGGATAACATATCCGGCCGTCTTTTCATTATTGGTAGTTGATTTTGCGGACTGATGTCATGACCTTTCATTTTCGGTAACGGGCAATCGACTGAAGGCGGCTGGCCTGACCAGGTTCTTGAATGGTACCGGCGCTTCCTTTTTGGCTTTGCCCTGCTGTTTTCGCACGGCACAGAACGCCTGATAGAATCTTGAAGAGACGGTGTCATGCTTTCTATGTTGGGACTAGAACACGCCTCTTTGTAGTATCGTTCGAACAGCTATCTTCCTGATTCTGGCGGTCATGGTATTTTTCTGAACCCACTTCAGATGTTAAAAAGGAGTTGCTGACTTTTAAAGCCAACTCAGCCATCGTCGCTGAGTGACCCTACTCTTGGAACCTCACAAGATTCCACTTGGCCGGAGTCCTGACCCTCTTATTGGCTCGATACCTGAGCCGCTTCTGTCTCAACCTTTCTGTTCTGAGCACTTGGCAGGCTACGGCTCTTTGGGAAGACGCCGTAGACCGGACGATGGAGGGCTTTAGAGATATGCCTGATTGTGCACTTGTTGGAGTTGTCGCCCGAGCTTGTCCACAAAGTTTGATGATGCCTTTTGTACCAGAAATCTTTCCCCCAGCTGGAGCACCAGAGAGTCGTTCGGATACCGTCTTAAGTTTGGGTTGTGGTGCCTTAGCGATCACAACGTTCGACCTCTTGCCCCTTGAGACCGGCTTGGCCACCTGGTTTGCCGGGATTTCTTCTAGATGAGCGCTTCTGGCAGGGTAGATGATATGGAACCAGATTGGCGGGGTGGTTCCTCCCACTGCCGACTAAGACTTGCGGGGAGAATCACGCGAGCATTGATCTTGACCACGTATGGGATCGGGGTCGTGTCGGAAGCTGAATTCATCTTAGAATACATCGTCATTGAAAGTTGATTGCTGCACGGAAAAGCATTATTTCAGTACAAATATCAGTATATATGTTAAATGAGTTCGTATGAACGCTTGACCCAAGATATGGGAGGAGAGAAAGGTCCTACCGGACGTGCCAGAATTTGTAGGGTGTTTTTCGTCACCCTATTGAGAAGGGAATACGCGTCGCTTGTCAGGCGTATACAGATTCCCCCTGCTTATGGTAGGTCGAGGTTTATTGATTGTGGGGATCCAAATCTCCGGCAGCCGCGGACTAAGCTGCCGTTAATTACCCCTCGTCTTTGAAGCGAAGGAACCTCCGATTGACGGGTCAACTAGTCATGCGAACTCAATGTGTAGTGTGCGTATATGTGTCTTGAGGGGTTTTGGGTATATCAGGGGCTTCACAGAGTTTATAGGGGTCCCGCTGCCTGAATAGCGGGCTGGGGGTCAAGGGGGCTAGCAGCCCCTTTGCGGGGTGCGAGGCAGCGCCCCGTTAGAAATTTTTTCTAACGGATAACGTGTTTTGAGTGTGGAGTGTATGGGAAACGAGGGTTGAGTAGCGTTCTACGAACGCATGGGTGCCAGCTCTTCATGCGCCCAGCACATGGGCACTGGGCGCCTGCAGAAAGAAGAGGCTTAGCCCCGGAATTAGGGGTTAAACTCTCGAGAGACTTTGGAAACTCCCAAAAAAGGAAGGATCTTTATCTTTATGGAGTTAAACTCCCAAAAGGACTTTATTTATGGAGTTAAACTCTAAAACATTTTGAATGGAGTTAAACTCCTAAAAGGATTTTATTTATGGAGTTAAACTCCAAAAGATTTTGATAAATGGAGTTGAACTCCCAGAAATCTTTGGAGATGATCAAAGGAGACCCCTTTCTTCTCCCCTTTAACCCTGAATCTTCTTTTGAGTTTTGGATCTTCCCGAAGTAAGGCTTTTGGAGGTGGGTCTCCTTCCTCTTCCTCTCCTTTGGCTGGATCTTGGAGAAAAATGGGTAAGACTTAAAAATCTCCCCTTTTGGAGATTTGAAGGAAGATCTGAGCTCCCCTTCAAGGGTTTTATGGTGAAAAACTGTTTCTTTTTGGAAAAGAAGAGTTAAACTCTTGATTTAATTCAAAAAAAGAAAAAATCTTTAGAACCTTGAAGAAGGTGAAGGAGGTACATAAACCTAATTTTTTGAGAGAATGAAAAGTTGTTGATTTTTTCATCATGTTTGCTTTTATAGGCTACACACTTTACATATAGCCCCTTCGGCTTTGCCAAATGGCACTTGTGCCACCCCATGCCTTATATACTTATTTCTTTTTGCACATAAATCACGGGGTTTACAAAATTTTGGCTTTCTGCCCATTTTTCATACATTTATTTGTAAAAATTGCATTAAACTAATTTATTGCTTCATTCTTGGTATGGAGCCGGCCCCTTCCATGCTTGATCCTGACTTGGGCTTGGACCCACTTGGTTTGGGGGTTGATTGAATTTGACTTGGTCGATCGGGGTGTAACTTTTGACCCCAACACTGACCTATACAGAGCTGAAAGAGCAATTTAAACGTATATGTGCAAGAGCAGATGCTTGGATTGAAAGTAGTCTAAAAATGAAGAAAAAAGATGGGCTCTTTCGAAAGATGGTGGTAGGCGATTTTGCATGATGACTACGAATGCTTCAGAAAGATTTAACTGGGTCTTAAAAGGATCTCGATCTTTGCCTATTCAAGCCTTAGTAGGACGGACTTTTTATAGGGCGAACAAAAACTTCTTTGCACGACATCAGGAGGGACAAGATTGGACGACAAAGTTATGTCCTAAGTTCGAACAATTAATAACAAAAATGGCTACTGATGCTAGACATGCTTGGATCGTGAGCTTCAGCCAGTCCGAATGGCAGGTGACTGACAAACATGGAAAAAATTACGGTGGAGTCATCGATGGTAGGAACTGCAGTTGTACGTGCAATATTCTTAAGTTGCAAAAGTTGCTTTGTTCATATGTAATTTTAGCATGCACACGAGCAGAGGGTGAGGGGAACATTGCACATCACGATCTTCTTTCGAAGTGATATTTTGTCCCCAAATACAAAGCTGCTTATGCCCCGTTGTTCCATCCTGTACCCGATAACCGATATTGAGAGGCATACAACGGTCCAATGATATTACCACATATCGGTAGGAGACAAGCAGCACAACCGCGTTCTACTCGCATCAAAGGTGTTATGGATGATTCACGAGAAAGACGTAGGCAAAATAGATGCAGCATCTGCAATGAGTATGGTCATAACAAAGCACGATGCAAAAATCCTCCAGACCTATATCGTCATTAGTAATCTCTTCCTATATTTTGAAATACACACGCATGCATATACACACGCATACACGTCCAAACACAAAAAACAAACATATATCTACACACACATACACGCATACATATGTTCTTTGTTATACATGCTCATTTTTTCAAAGCTAATATAACTCGACATTTTCATTGTGTAGATATACATATGGATCCTGGACCTACAGATACGAGTGTTCTTTACTTGCAGGCTAACCACAGGTCAAACAACGCCGCAATAGTATAGGTAAAACTTTGTAATTTTATTTTCTTTAATTGCATATGTTATTTATACGTTACTAATACAAGTCATCTTTTTGTAATTGGCAGTGTGATCAGGTGATTACATGCGTTGACCACTCAGTCCAGAGCAACCGGATCCCAGCTAGAGATGCCCGTGTGTAGGCTGAGCTGCAACGGGCATGCTTTCATCTTCTATCCAGATTAGAGTATATACATTTGGATAGAGGCTTGATTACGGATTTGGTAGATAGATGGAAACCAGAGACCTGCACATTTCATTTTAGAGTTTGTGAGATGACTATCACCATTCAGGACGTCGATGTGCTGCTTGGTCTTCCTATAGACGGAGAGGTGGTTGCTGTTGAGTACGGCTACGATCGGTCAGACTTATGTCCCGGCTTGTTGGGTAGGACTCCGTCGGTTAGGCAGAGGAGAGGCAGCAGCATCCACTTGAATTGGCCGCGGGAGGCATTTAGTACTGAGCCTGCCATGGATGCTACCCCCATGGCGATCGAGCAGCACGCACGAGCCTACATTTTACATCAAATTGGGGTTCTCTTGTTCCCGGATAGGAGCTAGAGCAGAGTTAGTCTTGCCCGGCTGCCTCTTTTAGCTGATCTCGACCAGTGTGCCACTTTATCGTGGGGGGGTGCAGTTCTGTCATTTCTCTACAACGAGCTGAGTATGGTTGCATTGATGAAGCAGAAGAGTTTTGATAGTTGTTTGACGCTTCTTCAGGTATACAATACTTAAAACCGCATTCTACTAATTTTGCTTAATTAAATTGATATTCAACGTAAAACGTAATTCTATCATATTGTATTTCAGATATGGTCATGGACATATCTCTCAATTGGTCACCCGACCATTACGACATAGTCCGCTTTAGACGGCCAAAAGGCCATATGGATGCCAGTAAGTAATTGAAACTATACACATATTTCAAATTTCAAGTTTTTTTTGGAATATTAACTTGTGTGTGAGGGTGTTTTTCGTCACTCCATTGAGATGGGAATACGTGTCGCTTGTCAGGCGTATACAGATTCCCCCTGTCTATGGGAGGCCGGAGTTTATTAGTTGTGGGGATCCAAATATCCGGCAGTCGCGGACTAAGCTGCCGTTAATTACTCCTCGCTTTTGGAGCGAGAGAACCTCCGATTGACGGGTCAGATTGGTCATACGAACTCAATGTGCCGTGTGCGTGTGTTGTGTTTTGAAGGGTTTTAGATATATGGGGGGCCTCGCAGAGTTTATGGGGGTCCCGCTACCCAGATAGCAGGCTGAGGGTCAAGGGAGCTACCAGCCTCCTTATGGGATGCGGGGTAGCGCCCCGTTAGAAATTGTTTCTAACAGGGGACGTGTTTTGAGTGTGTAGCGTGAGAGAAAAAGTGGGATGAGGAGCATCCTAAGGAAACGTGAGCGGCACGGGTCACATGAGCGGTGCATGGGCGCTGGGCGCCCGCGGGTCACGTGCCTGGCGCGTGGGTGCTGGGCGCAAGTGGGTCACGTGCCCTGCACCCAGGCGCTGGACGCCAACGATTCACGTGCTTGGTACATGGACGCTGGGCGCCAGCGGGTCACGCGCCCTGAACGCGGGCGATGGATGCCAGCGGTTCACGTGCATGGCGCGTGGACGCCAGCAGATCACACGCCCTGCACGTGGGTGCTGGACGTCCGCGGAAAAAAGGCTTAGCCCATGAACTAGGAGTTGAACTTCCAAGTGACTTTTGGAGTTAAACTTCTAAAAAAAGATCTTTTTGTAGAGTTAAACTCCTAAAAGATCTGGATTTTTGGGGTTGAACTCCTTCGAGAATTTTGATCTTGGGGTTGAGCTTCTCAGAGATTGGTTTGGAGTTGAACTCCTAAATAATAGATTCTTGTTCGGAGTTAAACTCCCAAGAGATTTTCGGAGATGATGAAAGTGAACCTCTTTCTTCTCCCTTGAGCCTTGGATCTTCTCTTGAGCTTTGAATCTTCTCAAAGTGGGATTTTTGGAGATGGGTCTCCTTTTTCATCCTCTCTGTTGGCTGGATTTTGGAGAAAAGGAGGGTGGGACTTAAAAATCTTCCCTTTTATAGATTTGAAGGGAGATCCGAGCTCCCCTTCAAGGGTTTTATGGTGAAAAACTGTTTCTTTTTGGAAAAGAAACAGTAAAACTATCGATTTAATTCAAAAAAAGAAGTAGGTTTAAAACCTTGAGAAAGTAGAAAGAGGCACATAACCCTAATTTTTTAGAGGAATGAATAATTTTTTTTTCATTTCATTATCATGTTGCCTAATATAGACTTACAAATTTACACATAGCCCATTGGGCTTTACAAAATAGCATTATGCCCATCCCATATCTCATGTGCTTATTTCTTTTTGCACATGAGCCATGGGCTTCACAAAAATTTGGTTTTTTGCCCATTTATTTTACATTCATGCATGAAAATTATATCAAACTTATTTATTACATAATTTTCTTCTTGGTATGGAGGAGGCCGGCTTCTTCATGTTCGGGTCCAACTTGGGCACGAACCCACTAGACCGGGACTTGGTCCCACTTGATTTGGAGTTGACTTTGACTTTGACTTGGTCAACTGAGGTGTAATTTTTGACCCCAACAGTGTGTAATCTCTATGCAGGTGGAATGTGCCCAGGTCATGAGATGTGACACCGGATCGCAACCTCCGCTTCTACCGCAATGAGTTCGATGTCATGGAGGAGGTAGCAGTTACATGGACACCGTACACACATGATCTGATGGGCACTCTATATCCATTATTCTTAACAGACGCCGGCTTCTGGCGTGCGCGGACACCGATCGTCTGCAACGATATTATTTAGATGCACATGCCAGATTGTATGCTTCGCCGGTTCAGTTTGAGGCAACACATAATAAGCGCGGTGGAGCAAACACTACGACAGGGTGGAGCGCTAGTTGGGGATGCTTGGCTCATTGAGTATCGGATTTGGGTGGGTCGATGGTATGATCGGATACACCACATAGCCGATGAGATACAGTCAGGTATACTGATAGATCAGTACATTTCCTGGTATTGGATGATTATCCACAGATTCGTCATCATAGCTGCCCCTCCGCCCACCTCATATACTCCTCGAGGACCGATAGAGAGAGATTTGGTAAGTTTAAATCAAACCTTTTAAAACTAAAATCTTATTTTTATGAAATTCATTATTTTATTTACCATCAATATAGGTCCATACCATTTATGTGTTGAGGGATATAGCTGATGAAGGTATTACTGGCACCAAGAACTCAGCGGGATGCTTTATAAACATCAAGTCCCTGATCAGGAGTATGATGACGAGGCAAGATTCACACGTCCACTGGCCGTGCCTGCACCACCCGTGCCTCCGCCACCCGTCCATGCACCACTCGTGCCCCCGCCACCCATGCCTCCACCAGCTGTGTCTGCACCTGCCATTCCTATCACGTATGCACGACGTAAACGGAGACAGTCGGTGCCATCTCAGTATCCCGATGAGTACGAGCATGGACCATTATAACCAGAGCTGTCTCAGCCACTTGCCGCTGACGAAGCCAGACCGTCACAGCCTCGACATCCTGTAGCGAAGAGGACACCTAGGATGGTGCGACGACTTCGTTATATTGTCATGAGTGTTCGTGTTGTATTGTGTTGCAATGAATTTGTTATTTATTTTACATTGTTTATTGTTTTCAGCTTATTGTTCTTCACCGTTTGGGCGTCATATATTATGCGTGGATTGTCTCCGCCATTTAGGCATTGAGTCTTCACCGTTTTGACGTTGAGTCAGCTCCGTCTGTGGATGCTATTATTTTACTATGCTTGTACATGAATTTTATTCAAAATTTACAAAGGAGGTGCTGTCCGATTTTCCCCGATTATTTCTTTACAAAACAACACTTTAATTCATTTTAATTCAAACATTGATTCTCTCTCACACAAACACGTGTTCATACACGATATATTACACACACATGGTATACCGATCCACAACATACATGAGAATGACGCAGACAAAATAGATAGAAAGAACAGTAACAACGCCATGATTCATCACTAAAATTTTAAAAATAAATTCTCTATGTTACTTAGCTCCGCAGCAACAGAATTAATCCGCTCTGTAATTGGATCAATGGCTTCATCACCTAGCGCGGAATCTCGAGCGAGTTCGAAATAGTTCAAAGTCCGACGGTGCATAAAGATGCGGTAAAAAGAGCTTGCGGAGTACTCAATATTACGACATGAAAGAAGACCCATAGAATGAAAGAAGCGGAGACGACGATTTGCTTCCCCATGGTCGTCATGGGTTACTTCTTCAGAGGGAGACGGGAGCGCATCCAATACGGCTAAGTGTAAAAACCGCAAGATTTCATGATCGATCTTCATTGGCCAGTTCATACCCCCTCGTAATCGATAAAAAATGCCTTTGTAAGCAGATCATCGTATATACAGATTTCACCACGGTGTAAGAGATGCACCTCTTAATTTCATAATGGCAATTCTGCAGATGAAGATCCCGACATTGAAAGAGAGCGAGGTTAAGAACTGAGAGAGAAAGACAGAATGTGATGGCGATGAGATCTGAGAAAGTGTAAGAGAGCTTAGCACAGATAGTGAGATTCGAGATAGAGAGTGAGAGATTGAACTTTTAATATAATGAACACAATCATCCACGGGTAAGTGTTTTTTTGGGTGCAGCTGCATCCCAGAAAAACACATACCCATGAATGATTGTGTTTCCTTTTAGGGGCACATCTTCAAACTGCGCCATACAAAAAACACAGACCCATGAACGAGTATTTTTTTTGGGCGCAGTTTGTAACTGCGTCCCAGAAAAAATCATACACGTGACTGGTTGTGTTTCCTTTTAGGACGCACCTTCAAACCGCGCCATAGAAAAACACACATGTGAATGAGTATGTTTCTTTTTGGGACGCGGTTTGCAACTGCGCCCAAAAAAAATAAAGTCCTTATAATGACAATGATTCATATTATTTTGTTTTTATTAATTGTATGGGGCGCAGTTTGAGACTGCGCCCATAACATTTGTAATGGACGCAGTTTAAAACCGTGCCCATAAAAAAAAAATTCACGCTGGCGCTAGCGTCTACGAGGCAAAAAGTGATCTCTTTTTGTAATTATTTTTTAAAATGGATTTTTTATAATTATTATTTAAATTTGATTTATTATAAAAATTGTCCTAAAAGATTTGAACGGGCGTTTTTCAAACTAGCTATGATTTGAGAGGTATGTATCGAAAAAACCTATTTTTTCATTTTTGAATAGTGCAATCGGACTACAAAGGCACTCTAAAAAAAGAAAAGCATGGCAAAAATCTTGTGGTTTGTCCAGTTTTGTGAGAGGCTTCGGCGCCCCCCCCCCCCCCCCCCCCCACCCCCAATCTAATGTCAAAATTTGTCACGTTTTTCTTTCAAAATTAAGGTTTGATGGCAAAAGCAAAATGAATTCAATCCTTTTTTAAATACATTTGATCATTAATGAAATTGAAAGAATGATTATTGTAAGATAAGCACGAACAAATTAAACTGAATCAATCCTTTTGCTGATAGGTAAGTCATGCAAAAGACTTACCAGGCAACTTTCAGTAAAAATACATAAAAAATTCTTCAATCCTGCTGAGATGAGTGATAAAATGAAAACGGCAAAACTCAGAAAACGACAAAAAAATAAAGGTTAAAGAGTGCTTAATGAAGCCTGAACCCTAAGGCCTCAAAGATAATCGTAGCACTTGAAATCCTGTACACCTATGAGAATTTTATATGGATCAAGTTTAAATTTAATTCTACAAGAAGCTGCATATAGAGTTGGAACAATATTTGTGTTTTTTTATTCGTAGGCCATCAATTTTTAAAACAGTAATATTCCCTGCATTTCAATTTTGAAAAACATAAAGAACACTAACTGGAGAATGAATTCATACAATATCATGCCAGAAAATCTGACTACATAGGCATATAAGAATACCCAAGCAATAACAACATTGTCTTCCAAGAAAAATATAGAGGCTCACATGCCATCTCTTGGAGGGGCCAAAAAACAAAGAAAAAGCAAACCCAAACAACATTTTTTCCACACAAAACCAGTTCAGATATCCAATAAAAAAATTGAAAATAAAACAATAGGAATCACACTAAAAATAATAGTAATTTGCAAACCCTGATGTGGTGGTAGCTGTAATAATATACAATGGGGAGGAAAGGAGAGGCGTTGAAGTCAAGGTACCATCCCAAGATCTTTGAAGTAGTCATGCTCAAGAGCATGCCGAGCTGTGATTCTTTTACCCGGTTCAAGCAGAAGCATTTTCTGACAAACATCAATCAAAAAATTTCGGATCAATTAGTATTACATAAGCATCACAGAGAAATTACTAAAGAGGGTGCGGCACTTACAGAAAGAAGATCAATTCCAGTTGGTTCAAGATTTGGGACCACAGTTGCTAGATGCTACACATCACATATCAAATAAAGTTCTTAGGGTTTCGATTAAAACTATCAACCAAGCAAACAAAAAAGAAACGCGAAATCGAGCAACAATAAAAATTGTACCCTAGGAGGCCACTTTGGAAAAGTAGACTTGAAGTCAGGCAAAGAGGTAACGCCTGGCCATGTATTTTCATTTGGGGTGCCCAAAATTCTTCATGATTATATACATAGAGAACAATTAAAACAATGAGCTTTTCATGGAATCATGAATATATATTAAACAACTAATTTATTTATATAAAAAAAACAACCTGAATATTCTGAACAACTCATCGATCTCAGAATCTCCAGGGAACAATGGCTTCTGATTCACCATTTCAGCAAAAATACATCCCACAGACCACACATCAACTGGTGTAGAATATTGACGAGCCCCCAGGAGAATTTCAGGTGCCCTGTACCACAGTGTGACCACCTGAGAAAAGCTCAGCGGTAAGTATATCATTTTGTATGAGCATGCACCTTACTCTGCTCATGGAACCAGAAGTTGTTTAAGAGAGATTTTGCTTCAAGTGGATCAACATCCAACAAAATTATTGCTTACAGCACATTGGTCTAGCAAAGCTAATAATGCTAGGAAGCAAACATTTAAAGGTAACATATCTAGCATTTGTTCCCAATGGGTGCGAGAGTTGGTGACAAAAAGTTCTTAATGGGAGTTGGTGGCAAGAAGTTCACAAGTTCAAAGCACGTAATCAGTATAATGAGATAGGAGACGATCCCTATTTATTTGAAAGGGGGGGGGGGGGGGGGGGGGGTTGTGGTTGTTGTTGTTACCTCATGAGTAAAGGTTCTGACTGGAATACCAAATGCCCTGGCGAGTCCGAAGTCTGCAAGCTTTAAGGAATTAGTACGGCGATCTATCAGTAAATTCTGAGGCTTCAGATCTCGATGAAGAACCCTGTGTGAGTGGCAATAAGCAATGCCACGGAGAATCTGGTAGAGAAATGACTGCAAAAAGGAAAGGAAAGGCACCCACCCATCATTACAAAACCAGTCTACAGTTTGTTGCTCAAATTAAAATAAAATCATTTAAGAGTACTGAGATAGTAAATTAATAATACTGCAGATCATCGTCGTCGTCATCATCATCATCATCATCACCATCTAAGTCTTTTACCATCAAAGACAGGGTGGCTTATGAACCAAGGCTCTATGAAAGTTATCATAAATTTTACTACCTAATGCAGGGAAACCATATCTAAGGGGCTCTCCATCAGGGGTGGATCCAAAGCCAAGTCAGAGGGGGCACGTGCCCCTCTGAAATTGAAGGGAAAGAAGACTTAGTATAGGTTGCAATTCAATTCCGATATTTTTAAATGTGTGTTGTATATATTCTTCTTAGAAAATAATAGAGTGTATAGCTCAAGTGATAATTCACTGAATTCCAAAATTGGAGGTTATGTGCTCAAATCCCACCAAACTCATTTAATTTTCTCTTTAGTTTTTCTTTTAAAACAAGGGAAGCTTACTCGCCCATTGAAAATATTATGTGAAGTTTCCGGTGTGCCCCCTCTAGCCAACAATCCTGGGTCCAACCCTGCTCTCCATAATATTAAATGACCAGCTGGTGCTCTCTAAATTATCACAGACTACCGGGAAAGTCTAGAAGAAGGAAAAGATAATTGATTTACTATATTCAGCTTCAAAAAACAGATAAAGCATGCCCATCACAAGTAGCTTTTTGTTTGTCCGTGTTAAAGCACATTTATATGTCCCGTCATTTTATGAGTGCAAGACTCCCTCTTTTCATGCTCCTGAATGAACTTCCTGCATTACCAACTTTCTTGAATTCCAAGTGTTGCTATAAATAGCAAAGGCACACATAAAATGCATCCAAAATATTGAACATTATGAGCTCACCTACAAGTTCGTCAACAAGAATTAAATTGTATATAACTATATACTGTAGTTTCAAAATAACAAGGTTATTAAAGAGAAATTGCTAGGGCTACAAGTTATAATTTTTCTTATTCAATTTCTGAAAATTTAGAATAAAGAGGGGTTTAATTTAAAACCGAATTCCGTAAACACAATTTTCCAAACTTCGAGGGTGTAACCGCTCCCAGGATCCCATGGGAGCACCATATGGGCAGACTTTTAAACATTTTCCCAAAAATACCCTCCTCGTATACACCAACCAAGCCGGTGTGATTTGTTGTTCTTAGTAAGCCAGACAACACAAAGGGCAGACCAGAAAAAAATTTCTTAAATTCCATCATTCACCACGCGTTCCGCTGTCCATTAGACTAGCATATATATGTTATTTTTATATTTTTCATAGATATGATTGCAATATTTTCGAGATTTTTTCCCCTTACATTAGATTGTTCCTTTGAGATGAATGCAATTCCTGATGCAGAATCCTTAATTCTTTGCCTCCGGTCTAGAAGAATGTTGGTGGGTTATAGCAATGTTTGCCTGAGTTAAGATTATGTAGTCTACGAGTTAATTCTCCACTACCCACAGCCAGGCCTTAACATTTTATGGAACAGCTCTCTTTCTTCCTGTAGGTGTGTTCGCCAGGGATATGATATTGAGTTAGATATTTCTCCTTGTTTTGGCTAAATCAACTTAGATGCGTAGATGTTCTTGCTGATGTTTAAAGAACAGTCCAAAAACTATTGCACCATGAAATCCACATAAGGGTTTCTAACAAGCAAATATATAATGTTGTCAGTGATGTTTAGCGATTACAATAAAACTCACATAAGTAGAGATCTAGGAAATTGAAGACTTTATAAGGGGTTTGGCAAAAAAATAGAGAAGACTTGATAAGGGGTTCGTAACAACCAAATGTATGATGTAGGGAGTGCATGACTAAGCAAGTTCGGTTACTATACAAATCATCATGGTAAATAACTTCAAATGCAAAGAGGATCTTACTTTTACTACACGAGGATCTTTAGCAAAATCTGGACAAGAATCCATATGCTTCTTGAGGTCCAGATCCAGAAACTCAAATACTAGATATATCCGCTTTTCACTATGGACTACGTCTTGTAACCTATTATTACCACACACACAAAAAATGTGTTAGGCTACTTAACACAATAAATTATTAGCTGTAGAGTGGTCAAAGTCAAAAGTTAATCTGAATATATAATAGAAGGCAGCATCTAAAATTATAAGAAAGACACGGGAAGATACCAAAACAAAATACCGAGATAACTAGAAATTGTGGGACAAGGAAATCTTTTAGTTAAGTCCAAAATGAGGACGGTCTATCATCTATCCAAGTATTATGTTACTGACATATCTAAAACAATTAGTAATAATTAACTGTTTATGCACAAAAGAAGAACAAAGTTTAGAACTACACAACTATGTGGCAAACTTCATTAAATTGTTTGAGCCGCAACATGGCATAGTCACGCAAGCACATTGTGCTCAGACGGGATGATTTATTCTGACTCATCTATACTTTGGCTATTCATGGGTCAAAATTGATGCTTGCAGAATTACTCCAACTGAGGTTGGATCAACATGAGCGTATATGTTACAGGATTATTCATAATTTTGTGTTGTGTGTGTGTGTGTGTGTGTGAGAGAGAGAGAGAGAGAGAGATCAAAATATATACCGAACAATTGGTAGTTGGCACTCCTTACTGAAGAGACAAAGTTAAAGAAGATAGGAACCACGGTACCAAAATAAGAAGACTGGAATTGTGTACATAATACCCCCCTAGAACCGGACATATTACATTCAATTTCCATGTACTCAAACATTTTGGGTAAAATTCCGTGTTCTTGGTAGATCTAGCACTAGCATGCAGCGAGGTTAATGTGGCTGTGAATGTTCACAGCTTCATGCCAATTGGGGGTAAATCAGGAGGGGTGGGCCCCATCGTTTAAGTTAAATGGGGGACCCACCCCGGGGCCATGTCTACGTTCACAGCCAAGCGTTCACAGGCCCATTTCCCCAAAAAAAATACTAGATGGAACATGCAGACAGGGGCGGATCCTTTAAGGGTCGAGATTAGGCAGCCGCCTCACCTGGATGTCGGGTATATATATATATATATATATATATATATATAAAGTCATCATATAATATTAGAGCTAAAAACCAAACGTCCAAATGCTTGTCTAAAATGGTTAAGACTTTGGGTTGAGTAGTAGTCGGGGCAAGTTCGAATCTTGCGGCGATTCAATTTTTCTGGCCTTTTTTAAAATGCTTTTTAGGCTATATTTCATTTCTCCATTTGCATATAGCCTCTTAAATTCTTCTTAATTGCTAAAATGGAGCCTATTTTCTAGTTAATGACATCTATAATATATTATTATAAAATTAAATTTTTAATATGAAAAAATCCCTAATAATTCATTTTGCACAATAGTTATTTTTGTAAAATTAAAATATAGTCTAAACTTTGCCCCACCTGAAAAATGGTCTAGAATCCGCCACTGCATGCAGATAGTGAAATGAATCCTTTTAAGGTGAAAAAGATTAGCCTTACCCTCTATTTTTTATTTTAGGTGTCATTATCTCACATACAAGGAGATTTTAGAGGAAAAAAGGCAACATAATTTTAGAAATATTAATCTTTACTATAATAATGCAAATACCAAGGGTGTAGCTAAATGACCTACTTTTTAAGTAACAAAATTCAAGAGATAAGCAAATTCTACCAATCTATTCTCTCAATTATGATATATCCACATCATCATCACAATTAAATTTTTTTAATGCCTCTTTATTTCAAAATTCAAACCTCCCTCCCTCTCTCTTCCCAATACATTTAAACACCATAATCCAAACCATCCCTTTTTAATTAATAGAAGTGTCTATAAAATTTTGTTCCAAAACCTAAACATTTAAATCACATCTATGTGCATCGCACGTGCAAAAAAAAACTAGTAATAGGTAGTATAAAAAGTATAATTTACAATAATATACTACAATAGTATACTTATACGACTGACAAATGAATGGCGTGGTCAATAAGCACAAAAATAACAAGAACATGAAAAAAATATATAGTTGCAGGACAACGAGCAAAAAAAACTTATGAACAACGTTATCCGGTAGAAGATAAAGAACAATATGAAGCATCTAATGATAATATTTCATAAAATCATTCAAAAGTCCAAATCTCAGACTAAACAAGAAAAATATGAAAGTGGCAAAAGTTCAAGTTAAATAATAGTTAGATACTAACATGGTCAACAGTATGATGGTATGAAGGAGACTAAAAGTAGGCTATGACAGTATGAAGGAGACTAAAAGTAGATCAAACCATTTACAAAAATGGCTGTGTATACTGAGAGAGCGAGAAACAAATCAAAACATATAAATAAATTGATGGCACTTAATATGTACCAAATAAATTTCATCGAAAAAAAATATGTATCAAATAAAACGAAGGGCACAAGATTAGACAAGATAAAATCATAAAAACAAAAAAAAACAGCCCAAAATAAGAACTAAACTGCAAATAAAACAAAACCGAAAACAAAGTGGAGCCATTACAAAAATTAGAAGCAAAACAAAGAAATTTACTTAAAGGAGTCATACTATAAAAGAAGACAATAGTATAAGAGTACTGACAAACCGAAGATTGTTTAATTAAACTATCCTAAATGCGTAGTACTATAAAAGAAGACAATAGTATAAGAATACAAACAAGCACAAAGTTGTCTTTTCTAGTTATGTTTGCATCTAATTTTAAGCCCCCTCTACCATAAATATATCCCAAAGAGTATATAATATAAAAATGTAAAACAGCTCAAGGGAATATTGAACTACTGCCTATGAAGTTAGGGAAAAGCTTTGCCTGCCTTCCACAAGCGCCTCAAGCAGAGACCATTGATAACTGTGCATCTAGCTATATAGCCAGCGCCAATCACTGAAACCGCCTCACTTAGGCACATGAGGCACCTAGTTGCCTCAACTTGAAACTCCTGCATAGTGCATATGCTGATGCAAATAAAGATTATGCATACTTGTAGCCCCTTAAGATGTTACTTATCTGATCTGACGATTCCCTAGTTTCACAACCAATAAAAATTCTGAATCTGCACTTTCACCCCTCACAGAATGATCTCCAAATGTGACTGTGCATCGAATGCCTATGTCTAACACTCTAAAGTGTTTCAAAGACTAAGGTAATCTTGACGGTTTACCCTTTGTAGAATGACCTTCTAAATAATAAGAGCATACCTGCAACTTTGTTATTTTTTTTTATATCATGGCCTTTAGTTGCTTGTAGTCTTTTCTGCCAAATTAGTTGCTTTTAGTCGCCTCAAACAGAAATTTGGTACCGGTAGAGAAGTGAGATATGTCCAACCAGTCATAAACACTTTGTTAATTTTTCTTTTCTTGAGCCTTTACTTTTAGCCATGCTCTAGAGCTGACGCCACTTGATGACAAAAGGCTTAGCTGATGGCGATGCTAAATCACAGTATTTGTTTCACTGTTCAACATGAAAAGATGATGGTTATATGGCATTTAATTCAGTGGGACTCCATCCAAAAGACTCAAGCCTTATGGAGGTTTGTCTCATTTTATATCTTATACACATGCACCTCTCATAGTTTTTCCAATGTGGGATTATGTTATCCACATATCTCGACGGTCCCCTCACGTGCAACGTGATTGTCACGTGAATCACAAGAAGGCTAGTCTATCAAGGGCGTGTAGACGGCTCTCTCCCAAAGGTGTTAATAAGTACAAATCCACGAATGTTATCAACATAGCTTTGATACCATATTAAATTTAATTATACACGAACGAGGGGGCGTTGTATATTTATTTACATGAGGGCACAAACAAGCTCCCAACATAAGCAGGTTCCAACAAATAAGACTCGAGCCTTGTAAAGATTTGTCACATCTTATATCTTATACCCATACATCTCGCATAGTTTTTCCAATGTGGGACTATGTTATCCACATATCTCAACAACAATGCTAAATCATGGTATTTGTTTCACTGTTCAACATGAAAAGATGATGGTTATATGTACACTTACGCCATTTACCGCTATCATTCCATGAATAAGAATTCAGAAATTTACTCATAGTGGCATCTCACGGATGCTAATAAAGTAGTTCTCTAAAGCATAGTAACCTGTTTAAGAAGAATGAATGCGTGCATCAACTAGCACTCAATACAAAGAAAGGAGACCGTAGTCAGTGAAATTTAAAAACCCCGACTTTAACTCGCACTCAACACAAAGTCAGGAGTAACGATGTGGGGTTATATTATATTTCTACTCATTGTATGAGTTATGCATAAAAATATGGCGAAATTTTAACCTCCATACATCTTATGAAAGCATCACTGGTTCTCAGTAGAAAATGGGATTATAAACAAATGGACAAGGATATGGTATTGTTGCTCAATTTTTACATGAATTAAACCTTAGCTGTAGCCATTATTTCCAATGAACAACATCTGTGGTAAAGAATTCTCCACAGCATTCAACATAAGAAAGGACTTGAAATTTTATGCTGGCAACTATCTTGACATTGATAGAATAGTTTAAATTATCAGTTCATCTTCACTAAAAATCCTAGACCGTCATCATTGGAGAATTTATCAAGAACACCCGTGGAGCCCCTTTTGGGGTGCATCACTATTGTTGAATGAATAGCCATTAGGAAAAAGAAAAGCAAACATCCGTCCAACAACAGGAAACATTGATCACTCTCTTAGGCAACCAGAGAATAGAGGATTGGGAACTTCAACGTACAACCTTGGATTACCATGAACTAAGTAGGTAAAGATAACCAAGTGCAGAGTGAAAATAGGAAAGGATAAATTTCAACAAGCTTGAAAAGCAATTTTAGTGGAAGCATGCAGTAATTAAGAAATTAATTATTGTTTCTAAATGTTTATTAGTGACCACATACCCCCTGCATTGAGGCTGGTTCTGGGACAATATCGGGCCTCGGAAAAGAGGGCATATGGCATGAGAAGTATGCACTTGTTTAATGCTTTAATAAGAAGCTTTGATATTTTGTGAAGCCAAATGGCAACTATATATGTTGCGTTGCATCTAAGCATCAACAATCATATATGCATAGTGGTGTAACATTTGGTGAAGTTCAAAGCACGTATAAAACTAAGGTAACATTGACCCTCTATCTCATTTAATTAAACTAATTCCATGAGACCGATACCTTATGCCTCGATTATATCATGTCTATCAAAATTATGACAGCCTTGCTGCATGCATTAACCTTGTTCATACTAGTGAGCATTATGTTCATACTAATTCTTCCTGCATAATTCTCAGCACCGCTATACTGCACCTCTGCAAGGAGATTAATCATTTGCTGAATCTTCTATTCTTTTCTTTTCTTCCTTTTTTTAGGTTGAATAGTTGTCGTAACTAGCATGTAAGAAAGAGGCTTCAAAGAACATTTGTAGGTTAACTATCACTTGAAGTTTAAAAGACTAAATTGCATGCAGTGCTGGTTTTATGCATAATAGCAAAAGAGACAATCTTGTCCAATAATTTCATGGTTGGCAACCGGTTGGTGCTGAATTCATTTTCATTGATATAGCAAGCTGCACCTTATGGGGACTATGCTTTAATATAGAAATAAAACACTTGCAGACATGAGCAAACCCCGCAACAATAAATCCAAAATTTCAACTTCAACCAACCAAATTTGGCAAATATTTCATCAATATACTGCAAAACAAATTAAATATGTAGAACCTAAGCAGCAAATATTTAATCAATATATTGCAGAACAAATTAAATATGTAGAACCTAAGCAGTACGTTTAGCATTTACTGTATGCACTTGGAATTAAGATAAACTAATTCTAAAGCCCAAGTTCGATAACTCCATCGCCTGTAGAAGTATTGCTCTTCTCACTAAACCACTTAATTTCAGTGTGCCTTCATTGCTCTCTCAAGCATTATCCCGAAGAAGATAATCGCACTTATTCAGCCATATTTCAGCTAATCGACAAGCGAAATTGCACACTGTCCGGCCAACAGATTCATCTAATTTCTCCATCAGAATTAACGAAACAATTAAACGAATGAAAATGCATATGCAAGCTTCATGATAACAATGCCAAATATATGATCATTCACTTTTCAAATCGAACACATTTGCACATAAGTATTACAAGATTAAATCAAATAGCAAATATACGGAAAAACAAAAAAAGGGTCAAGAGATTGATGACCTGACTATGTTTGCATGCTGCATTTCCTTCAGCAGCGAGATCTCCCTGATGGCCGTACTCGGAACCCCCTCGTCCTCCTGCTCTAGCCTTATCTTTTTCAAAGCAATCGTCTCGTTCGTGAGACGATCGCGCGCCTTGTACACAACACCATAAGTCCCTTCCCCAATCTTTTCCACCTTCTCATACTGATGCAAAAAACAAACAAATCACCCACATTTCATCTAAATCATCAAATCTAAACTCCAAATCACAAATGTACAATAAAATCGCTAGAACGCTCACCTGATCCATTAAATCCAAGCTCTTCTCTCTAAAATCCAAAACCTAACATTAGCAAATAAACAAACAGTTAAAAGATTTCGAACAAAAATCTCTCTTTTCATAGCAAACAAAAAGATCCGGATCCGATTCAGAGAATCGTAATCACAAGGGATCCATCCAATCTGCAGATCTTTATTCCCATCGGCATTTGCATCCCTCAAAAAAATGTAAAAAAAGCGAAATCGAGCTCGCGATTCGGGATCGGATCGCTGAGAGCGATCTGAATAGAAGGAGCTAACGATCGAATCATGCACAAAGATCAAAGAAAGAGAGAGATTATATACTAACCTTTGAGATTTTAGCTAGGGTTTTCACGAAACAATGAGGCGCGAGAGAGCGCAGTTGCTTTTATGCGCTCGTTCTTCGTGTTGCTGCTGTCAGTGAATTTTATTAAAAATGCCAATAATTTATGATAAAAATTCGTTAACTAATCTCCTAATTGTTGCAAAAAAATCCGCTTACTTAAAATAATTAAGATTGTGATTTGTTTTCCAGTTGATTGGCTTTTATTTTCGGGGCGGGGCGGGGCGGGGGATCAGGCAGAATTCATGCCTACCACTCAAATGTTATGAAAGGGACAGAAACCCAAATCACGTGAGGTACATTAAAAGGCCTAAGACGGTGGCCCTTATGGGCCATGGGTATTGACTTGTGGCCCATTAGCAGGGTCATAATAGTTCATAGCATTGATGCATGATTAGCATGTTCAGCGTAGATGATTTTTAAACTCAAACTGTTTTCGGCTACTTGGAAGGAAAAATGAGGGAGGGGGTTACTTGCAGTTTAGGCCTGTACAAGCGTTAACAATGTCATCTTTGCTTATTCTATGTAGAATCTTCGGACGTTTCAACTATCTTTTTTCACCGTAATAAAATATAATGTAGTAGGTGAGTCCGCCGTTTCGGCTACCACAATAGTGTATTCCATTACCTCTCGCTCCTGGAAAGTAGTGACTACCTGAGCCACAGAAGATGCTTTTTGACCAATAGCTACATAAACACAGATTACATTTTTCCCCTTTTGATTGAGAATCTTATCTGTAGCTACAGCTGTTTTGCCAGTCTGTCTATCCCCAATAATTAATTCTCGCTGACCGCGTCCTATAGGGATCATTGAATCAATAGCAATAAGCCCTGTTTGAAGAGGCTCATATACGGAGCGCCTCGAAATAATACCTGGGACAGGAGATTCAATTAATCGAGATTCAGAATTCGCCCTCTGAAACAAGAAGTTCTGGTCCTGGAGGTATGATATCAACCACTTGGTGTCCATCCGATGCATCAACTATGGTTATTTCATATCCTCCCTTTTCTTTACGTACTATTCTGCTTACTATCCCTGCAGATGTAGCATTATAGACTGTATTGTTACTCTTGCTGCATAAATCTGACCCCTTCCCCTGTTCCCACCTACATATATGGGATATTTTAAGAAATGAACGCCTTTCTTCGTAGCGGGGTCGGGGGAAAGAATGGGAAAGACGATTAAAAAATTGGTTCTTAGCTGCGTGAAACGGTTACGGGTATTTGAACATGAACTTTGCTGTGCCAAAATTATGATATATATGATCATTTTCTCCACCGTGTCAATAAATTCAAAATAGACACGAGGGCAAGATGGTGATTAATCTTTTTTTTTTTTGGTTGAATGGAAAGTAGGTCATGCGGAAAAAATGAATAGTTTTGCCATTTCAAATATTCATGTAACATGTAAATATATTCAACTCATTTTTCATTTCGAGAAACACTTCTTCGACTGTTGTAACAATCTCTCTTAATCTTTCTTCACAATTCAAGGACCATCTAAAACATCGTCATCATTTCTATAGATATTGTTGCTGAGCTTATTACTTCTTTTACTTTTTTCCGTTATTGATTATATATATTTATGATCTAATTTTAGAAATGAATCGGTTATTTGATAAAAGTTAAAATGGACAATAATTTTCATTATTCAGCTTGAATTCAGATCAAGTTTATTTCCAGCTCGGCCCGTATTCGTCTCGAGCTTAGCTTGGCTAGTGCAAACTCAATTTGGCTCGTTTGCCTATGCTTAAGTTCGGTGCATTAACGGCTTGATTATAAAAGGAGACGAGCTCACAAACAAACAAATAAGTTTGGCTTGGGCTTGTTTTCTAAGTTTTGCTCATTTATAAGAGTATTGCTCGTAAACAAACATTAACAAAATATGATCAATTTAAAAGAGTACAACCATTACATTTTTAGGACTTGAGTGTTGCATATTTGGATATACATTAGACATTATTTTATTGAATACATACTATTTAGATTTACTATTTGTCAATCAGCAAAATAAAAATTATTTTAAATTATATTGAAATATAACATGTTATAGGAATGATCCGAACTCAAACTATATACAAAGGAGCCAAAGACAACTTGAGTTCGACTCGTTATATAAACAAACCAAATTTTCAGCTTATGTTTAGTTTATGGTTCGTTTATTAACAAATTGAACCTGTAGAGCTCTTACCAAGCTAAACCAACCAACCCCAGCTCGAACACGGGCAGCATTACCTCTTTACACATTCATCCCTGAAACCTATGCATCCCATTTTTACTATTAAAATTCCACCATGGTAAATTAAATGTTTTACTGCGCAATGCCCGATACTGTCACATTTACATCGACACCCGAATACAATCTCATGATTGTTCGACCACCCCGTCATCACAAGATCAAGCACCAGCTCCTGCAGCAGCCCCAGCACGCCGCCCTCCACGTCAGCGGGTGCATCATCCTTTCCATCCTCGAAGGATCTCCACCGTCCGTTTTGCTCCATCTCTCTCAGCAGGCCCTGCCGTGTTCCTCCGCCTTCAAGCACCCTCCGCCATCAAGCCAGTCGCCAGCCGTCGTCAACAGCAGTTGGATATCTAGGCTCGGCTCGCCTGCGGACCATGACGCTTCAATGAAAAAGTCCAGTATAAGTTTTTCTGAGTGTGAGCCCACGTGGTGGTGAGTTCTCAGCCGTTGGATTAGGTCCCAAGCCGTGATCTCATCGGATGACGCCATGTGGCTGTCAGCATCGTCCTCATCGTCCTCGAAGGATGAGAAGCGAAGCTCGAGGTCAAGCTCGGCGAGTCTTTCGAACCGTCGGATCTTCTGCAGCAACTGATGCGTGGTTCCTATTTCATTCGGCATCGCCATATGTTAACGTTTTAGTGACTTTATAAATCGCTGTGTGTGACTGAAAAAACAATCAAAACGAATGTTTGTTTCCAAGGGGTAAATATCAGTGCTGGTAATTAAAGGGGTTTGTTTAATAATTTAGCACCATGTATATATAGTATGCACACGTGGAACAGCCTATAAATGAAGTGGGCCCAAGGATATGCCAGGGGCCAAATATACAATAGTGACAAAACAAGGATTGGCTGTAGTTCTGCAAGTGATTATCTTCTATATTATAATGCAAATGGACTTGGTTAGATTCATCAATCTTCATTTTCCAAAAACAAAAAAAGGTCTACATCATCAAGAAAGGACAGCACAATAATAAAATATTGTTTATTTGAATCCCAAAAATTCAATCCCTAAAATGATAAGATATAATAACTTTCTGGACAAAATTCTACCCTATCATATTTCAACTTTCTAGATTTTTCTTAAAGTCGCATTTTTACTTCATTGTCTTTCTTCTTTAAAGTTATTCAATGCACATCCACTAAACTATATAGTATTCTATTTCTAGAAGTTTCCATAATCTTGCATTTTTATTTTGAATTTTTTAAATTATCTTTTAATAATTTTTGGGTTAATTGCTACATAATACACCAAAGTTTCTGTAACATTTCAAATATATAAATATTATGTTTGGAATTTAAATAATAAAATATTATATTTCACGAAAACTATTCGATTTGCGAATTGGGGTTTTCGTAAAATGGTATAATTATATACCAATATTTGGAAAATAATTGGATATTAAAATGATTTATTTATTAAAAAAGGTATTTACTGGATTTGTTCATTTTATAATTAATTATATGCAAATTTAAATTAAACTTAATTAGTGCACTGCTAATCATGATTAAGCCAAATCCATTTTTACATTAACCATGGTTAGTGCATCATGACATGTTGCATTTTGTTGCATGTTGTTTCGTTTGCATTTGTGTTATATGTTTGGTTTTATTTGGATGACAGGGAAAAAGGAAAAGAGAAAAGAAAAGGAAAAGAAAATGTCAATGGAGGCATGGGGGACAAAATGAGGCATGGGCTATAAGAGAGAGTGAGAGTGAGAAAGAGAGAGAGAGTAGAGGATGGCATTTTCCCCACCATTCTTCTTCACCTTATTTTCCTCTTCCTTCTTCTTCTTCATCTCAAGTTCCTCCACCTCTTCTACCTCATGAAATCACCTCAAAAACCTTACCAAAACACCACGCTCTCTTCGTTAAAAATGACAACAAGCTCATTCTACACCACCTAGTGAGCTCAAGTTTGGATTTTGAACAACTTGCACCATCTTGAAATTTTCTTGAGTTGCTTTCAAGAGGTATAACTTCACTTCTCCTCTTGTTAGATTGTTTCTTTACCTCATATAGTAGTTTGGAGTTAAACAAGTGTGGATTTGTGATCTTAGAATTTTCTAGGTTTATGTTTAGTGGATGAATGGACTAGTAAAGATGCAATTAAGGTTTAGTGAGGGTTTACAAGACCTTAGTGATGATTTTACTGGCCAAGACCAGCGACTAGCAACCAAAACACGATCTTAAAATTTTCCCGACATCGAATATTTAACAGTTTGTGATGTTATATTGGAATCTGGGATGACCCGAGAGACTTGATTAATCGTTTCTTTTGATGTGTTGAAAAGTTTTATCACAATCAAAGAATTTATAGCTGCAATCAATAACGGTGTCGATGTGGTTCGTTAATGAGTACAGATCATCCACTGAGATTCGTGTATTTATTCGTTCTTTCTTTAGTTGAGTCAAAAGAAAATAGTAAAAAAAATTCAAGAAGATGAATCAAGATTTATTAGATGAAATATTTTCAAGAAAAATCAAAAAAGAGTTTAAGATATAGTAATCAAGAAAATGTCCAAAATCAATTTTAAGTATCAAGAAAATGAAGAATAGCTTGTAGGATTCGATAGGAATTAGTAGCAATGATGAATACTAAAAATGACTCATCTTATCTATTGACGAATTATATTTAGAACGATGGCAATGAATGAAGATTAGGAATCTATTGAAGAAACTAGGGTTTCTCCTTCACTATCCCTTGTCTTTTCATTTATCACTATTCAAATCTAGCCTTTAACAAAGAGAGTCATCAATCACTTAATCCCAAATTGCAACGAAATTATTAAGAAAGGTGATCTCGTTCGAAATTTGGTCATTGACGATTCTTTTTCCTAAAGTTCATAATTCTCATAAGAGTTAAGATGCGTAAAGAATTTCATCACCATTTGATCTACCGAACTCTTTCGAATCCTTAACAAGCGGAGATTTCACTCACGCATCATGAAAATAAAAGAATCAAGAATTAGAAATTTCATAATGCGAAAATGTAAAGAAAGCGAGAATTAACAATTGATCACTTTTATTAATCAACTTCTAATTACACATTCCTTCAATTCGAGGTTACAAGAATTGCTCTCGATCGCTCCCTTGAAGAGGTAACTATTCCGTCGAATTTCGCTTTGCTCGATCTCCATGAGACTTGGACCTGTCGAGGATTTCGTACTCTTGATGACGATCGGCTTCGCGTAAAGGATCTTGAATGTCGTCGCTCGATTTTGTTCTCAACGATTCTTGATTTGGATCTTGATTAGGAATTGAATTGGATTTGGTTTTAGTTTGTGCTAGAAATCGACTACCATCAACAACTAATCAACCTCATTAATGTAGGCTTAGATCCCTTTTTATAGCTCTTCACCAATCTTCCACTAGAAGCTAGGTAAATATTCCCCAAGAAGCTAGGTAGTTGTAGGGAAACTTCTAGAATAAGGTAGTTATCAAGCTTCCTCAAGAAGCTAGGCTGTTGGAGGGAAGTTTCCAGAACAAGTTTATTACAATGGAGCGTCTTCAACAAGCTAGGAAGTTGGATTGAAGCTTGTTTCCCCCAATCAGGGCAAAGCTCTGTTCAAATTTTCAAAATTTGAAATGAAGCAGCGCTTCATAAAAGTGCCAGTAAGCAACGCTCATGTGCAAAGCACAGGTGCGCTCGCACTAAGAGCGCTAGCACTCTGAAGCAGCGCTCACGTGCAGAGCACAAGTGTGTTCGCGCTAAGAGCGCCAGCACTCCAGCGCTCTGAAGCAGCGCTCATGTGCAAAGCACGAGTGCGCTAGCGCTAGAACTAAATGTTCCCCACCGTTGGATCAAAGATCCAACAAAGATGATAAATCATCAATTGACCAGAATAAAATTCTGTTAAGGAAACATTCCTCGCAATCTTTCCAAACAGGAAAGATTTTGCTCTGTAAATCCAAGCACCGTCGGATCAATGATCCAATGGTGATTAAAAATCACTAAAATACAGAATAAATTTTGTGTGGGGAAAGATTTCCCAATCTTGTTAAAAGCAAGAAGATTGCCTTCTATAAATCAGAAGCCCTAGGATCAAATATCCAACGGTGGGCAAATCCCCAAATCAATTAGAGAAAAGATCTTCTTAACCGATCTAACAAATCAGCCTTCACTATATAAAGGCCCCAAGACTTCAAGTCTCATATAGAGGAACCCCCCATAAGTTTTAAGAAATTTCAAAGAAAAGAGCAAGCTCTGAGAAGAAGAACTTTTCTTCAAGGTAAAAACAGAGAGATCAAAACATCTCATCGGAAAAAGAACTTAGTTCTTATGTTAGATCATAGATCTTCAAGACAAATCGTCTTTCGCAAAAAGAGGTCATAACATCTCATTATAAAAAGGGGGTGAATAATTCAATTCTCTTAGGATCACAGATCCATAAAGGCAAAGCCTTTTATTAAAAACATAAGAGATTGAAATATCTCCTATAAAATAAGAACTCTGTTCTTAGATCTATGAGACAAAATATCTTATAAGAGAGAACTTAATTCTCAGAGTGTAAAGCTGCCTAAAAAGAGCCTTAGCGCTCTAATTAAAAGAAGCGCCTCAGCGCTCCAAATCTAGCGCACAGCGATGCAGAGCCTTGGCGCTCCAAATTCAAAAGAAGCGCTCCGTGCTCATTTGTCTAGCGCACAGCGCCAAGCACGCCACGTGCTCCTCACGTATGCGCTACTTAACAGAAGCGCTCTGCGCTACTTAACAGAAGCGCTCTGCGCTACTTAACAGAAGCGCTCTGCGCTCATGGATTGGCGCACAGCGCCAAGCGCGCCACGTGCTCCTCACGTGTGCACTATTTCACAGAAGCCTTCAGCGCTCCAATTCTGGCGCTCAGCGCCAAGCGCACCACGTGCTCCTCACGTGTGCGCTACTTACAAGAAGCGCACTGCGCTCATTGACTGGCACATAGCGCCAAGCACGCCACGTGCTCCTCATGTGTGCGCTACTTCACCAGAAGCGCACTGCGCCAATTGTCTGGCACACAGCGCCAAGCGCGCCACGTGTTTCTCACGTGCGTGCTAAATGAACATAACCTGTTCTTTAAATAAAGCCCCAGAGGTATAATGAGTGCTCAGCACCCAGTAAAAGACAAAAATAATTGTCAGAACCAATGCTCAACATTTTAACTGAATGGGCCGAGCCCAAAGTGGTCACAGAACACTACCTCGGATTAATTGAGCTAATATGCTCATAAATCTTTGATCTTAGTCCCAAATTGGACTACAGATCTCCCAACCAATATTGGTTCAAGGGTACATCTCTTCACTCCTCTGATATTTGTCGTTGTAATCCTTCAACGTCTTCAGAGAGGTGACGGGTCTCGACAACCAGACATTTCACGGACTGTGGGGTCCTTAAACTCATAGACTATGATGCCCTTAAACTTTACAGACTATGATCTCTTCAAACTGCATAGACTATGATGTCTTTAAACTGAACCGCAAAGTCCTTAAACTAAAACAATAGATCCCAAATGCTCTTTTGTTGGATCTAAATGATCTTGTTAAGTTGATCTTAGTCTAAAATTAGACTAACGTATCCTTAACAAATTGTTAAGTTGATTTTAGTCTAAAATTAGACCAACGTATCCTTATCTAATGTTTAAGTTGATCTTAGTCTCGAATGAGACTAACGCATCCTTAAACCAAAACCAAAACCCAAATCTAAGAAAATACGGATTTGGACTAATCCACGCCCTACGGGCGACAACATAAATTAGTCTCCGTATACAATTCACGGGTAACCAAAAACAAAACAAACATGCACGACACGAAGTGACCATCTGGAGAAGGAGAAAGTTGTTACCGCGATGCGGTAGCGCAATTAACTGCAGGGGCTTGCGCCTGCAGGGAAGAGCGTCCCCACAATCAAAAACCCCTCAAACGAAGGGGAATCTGACGAAGTCTGCTACTACGGCCGCATTTGTCCAAACCTCCGATACATGGTGCCATAAATCAACTTGGCATCTTCGGAGAGGTGGACGGATAAAACCCAAATAGCATATGCCCCCCAAAATTCAGGCCAGACGTCCCAATGTCCCGGTCGCGTCTTTCGGCGGAGAACAAATTCTGGCACGTCCGGTGGGACCTTTTCCTCTTTCCACTCCACACTTCGTGTGTCATGTTCGCGAATGAATCGCGGTTTAATACGGTTGCCTCTGGATTCGAGGTACTAAGATTTGGTGTTTTGCTCCCATGCAGAGAAAATGGCTTCCAACTGCGCCAACTACAACAATTGCAACAACTTCCACTCCGTCCTCGCAGGAGGAGTGACCTACGGGCCTCAAGCGGCCTCCATTTTCACGATGCCAATGGAACAGGTGACGCAAGCAACCACTGGGCTGTTCTTTAGGACCATACTCCCACTAATGAGCTTCAACGCCCCACTGCCGTCGCAAGAAGCTCCGAAGAAGTCGGTCTTTGATTGGCTTACGACTACCGCGGCCCCTCTCAACGGGTCGCCCAAATCCAACGCCTCAGTCTTTAACAGACTGGGCCAAAACTCCAATGGGCCCGTGAAGAAGCCCGCGATACCTGAGGGGGTTATCCCGAAACGGATAGCCATCCCTGCTCCAGTGAAAGAAGTCGTCAAAGCGGCTTCTCCTGCTAAAAGATCAGTCTTTGCAAGACTGGCTACTCCAACTCCCGTTCCAGGCGAAGTCACCAAGGATGCTACCCCTGTCCGAAAGTCTGCCTTTGACAGCTTGGCCATCCCCTCTTAGTGGACGTCGGTTTTCGACAGGCTAACGATGACAACATTCCCTTATCAGAGCAGGGGGCATGAAGAAGCCACCCACATAGCTGAGCCAGTACCGTCTGCTCGACGCACTCGACGTCGCCACTGGCACCGAATGAGGAAAGCTGAGGGCGGTTCCCCTTCTGGATTTACTTCGCCAGCTCCGACGATGGAAGTTGATGCTGCTGTTCCAACTGGGAACAGTTGTGAACTACTTAGGAGGGCGCGCAAAAATTCTCCAATCACCGTGCTGAAAAGATCTCCTCCACCTGTGGAGAATGCTACAAAGGCGAAGCTAGAGCAGCCCCTCGGTGGTTGTCCTCTAAAATTCACAAGGTTTGGCGACAGGTCCAAGACTCAGTGATCAATCAAGACTACTCCAGCCGACCGAAGAAGATAAAAGTTCGGCAAGAGAAGGACCACCCTGTCATACCACAGAAGGGGTCATCCACTCGGGCGTCCGCTGCAACGGCCCCCTCAACTTCGACCGCTTACAAAAAGAGAAGGCCAGAGAATCAACCACCACCGCAGAAAAACTCTGGGCGTGATGAATCTAAACGCCCTAAGTCTGGGGGCATGGTGGTGCATACTGTTTATATGGCTTCCGGTAAAGAGGAAAGCCGTGCTTCTACGGGTCACCGACCGCTCACCCGATCCTTAACAAAGGCCTAAGAGCAACAACAGAAGCTCCAGGAAATATTAACACAGATGGCCGCACTCACTGGGCCAAAAGAAAGCCTGGAGACGTCGTCAGAGCAGCGTCAAGAACAGGAAACCGATACTGAGTTCCTCCGCAGAATCCTCGAGAAGAGAGACAGAGAGGCCGCGGAACAAGCGGCCAACATAAAACGAATGGCGCTTTTATTCCAAGATATGGTCGGGATGATGATACAGCCAGATCCTCCAGTTGAAGACCCCCCGATTATCCTTGAAGACGACAGAGGGGAAACATCGAACCTTCTTCCGGCTCTATCAGCAGCCAAAGTGGAGACCATCTCCAAAGCCGCCCTGGATGACTATATAGCTCAACAGATACGAGCTCATCAGGCGAGCGAAGTGGCTAACCAAATCGTTAAAACTGGACGACCCTATCCGAGTTGGTACGATCAAATAAAGTACCTGCCAGGATATACGATCCCTAAATTCCATGTATATAAGGGGACGGGGAATCCACATTAGCACGTTGCTCAATTCAGGGCACTGTACGGCAACACCGGAGGTGACGATAAACTGTTGCTTCACCAGTTTGTTGGCAGCTTGTCGGAGACAACGTTTGAATGGTACTCTGAGCTCCCGAACGACTCCATTAAGACATTTGCAGAAATGGAGTTACGGTTTGCACAGCGTTTCGCGAGCGCTAGCGAGCGCACCCCAATCACGGTATTGATCAATGCCAGGGTGAAGCCGGGAGAGACATGGGTACAGTATGCAATCCGGTGGCGGAACCTATGGTCAAAATGCGAACAGCGCATAGAGAAAGCTCCTGCAGTAGGCATGTTCGTGGGTACCCTTGATCCGTAGGCGACCATATCCCAGTTCATGATGTTCTTCAAGCCAACTACTTTCCAGGCCTTGATTGACAAGCTGGCCCAAATGGATCAGATGGGTCATAGACCATCTTCTTCAAAGTTGGAATCTCAAAACGAAAAGGGGAAAGGGAAAGCGACCTTCGTCGCCAATGCTCAGCAACAGCCCAGTGGTCCAAAACCGACTGATCGCCAAGATGATAGACGGCGATTTTTCAATGAGAAACTGAAGCGCCCTTATTCGTTTCCTCGGGATAAAACGAGGAGACTGTTCGAGCTGGCGGTGCGCAACAGGCTCATCACCTTGCCGGATCCAAAACGCCCATTGCAACTCGGTGAGGCCAATAATCCTAATTACTGCCCTTACCACCGAGCAGTAAGCCATCCAATCGAAGATTGCTTCGTTTTCAAAGGCTGGATTGAGGACTAATACCAACAGGGCAAATTCGCACTGTCCGAGAATTGGAAAGTAAGCCCGCCTCAGCCGCACGCTCTTAAAAGAGGGGACACACCGGGGGCATCATCCTCTTTTATAGAAGAAGCTCCATGGGAGGTCGCTCTTTCAACCAAGACGAAAAGAATGCTGAAGGATCTCCAAACATGCCCGGCAATCAGGTGGAAAAGTCCGCTGGAACCTGAGATCATTGAGGGAATGCTGAAGCCGCGCCTGACTCCAAGAATTGGTAGCGATAATCAAAATGCTCAGGCCCAGCCGTCAAAGTCTTCGAAAAAGAAGAAGAAGGTCAAGAAGCCCGCACAGCCTGATAACAAGCGCACGGACCTACAAAAGCATATTGACGCGCTGGAGGAATATAACCAGAAGACGTGAACCCCGGTCACACTCCAAGAGTTTCTCAACCACATCCTTAAAGATAGAGATGGCGATGAAGATGAGGGAGAAGACTCGTTAGACAAACCTGAAGATTATGTGGTATGCTGCGACGTGATCTCTCACTCGTCAGTAGATGGTGAAGAAGCTCCTAATACAGAGAAACTGGGGGCAGATCCCGAACCGGAACTCCTAGGACCGTCAAACGAGATGATTGACGTATTCCTGAACGAAGCTCTTCTGAAAAGCAAAGCTGATCAGGAGCGTGAAATCGCCGTATACGAAAAAGCCAAACGTCAGCAACTGAACGAAAGGATTGAAATACCCCAACCGGATAGGAGCACTTCGGCCGCCAGCAAAAGCAGGTTCAAGACAAGGAAAAGGTTCGCCAAAGCCATATCGATGGGAATGAAGCAGCCACCCTCCGAAGGAAACACTCCTGACAGGATACACCTTAACGAAGAGGATGCACATCCAAATTACTGCTTATACCATCGGAGGACCACACACCCTACTGAAGAATGCAACGCCTTTAAAAATTGGTGGCAAGGATATATTGCTCACCGGCAGCATTTCAAGCGGATGAAGCGCAAAACTCATCGGGAACAAAGAAGCACGACAGATGAGCATAAAAGAACTGCCGGTGAATGCCACATGGTTAATTCTGGGGGATCGCAAGTTCTCAACTTCGGGAGTGATTCTGATGAAGAAATAGCCATCGGCCCTCTCTTTAAGGAATCCATCTTTGAAACAGAAGAGATGAAGACCTGCGAGAACATTCAGCTGCGCAATCGCACGCTACCTGAAAAAAATCTCGGACCCGCAAACAAGGGATCGAACAAAAAGGATAAGGGGAAAGAAAATGTCTCTGAGGATATCATACTCGATGACCGAGTCGTTGAAGAGCTGGCAGCCAAGGACCCGCCCAAGAAAAACAAGGTAGATTACAATGTTCTGGCGCACCTGAGGAAGATACCTTCGCAGCTAAGCATTCTCGATGCCCTTCTGTTATCCAAAGAGGCGAGAGATTCTTTGATCAAGGCATTACAAGAGCCTGACCAGTTTCAAGCTTTCCTCGCCGAAGAAAAGATGAAGGACGAGCTGGAAGAAATTCACACAGCTGACATCACCTTCAGCGACGAAGATCTCCTCCTCGGGACATGCGAGCACAACCGTCTCTTATATATCACGGGATACTGCCATGACATCAAGATAGGGAAGATTCTAGTTGACAACAGGTCCTCTGTCAATCTCCTAAATGTGAGAGTACTAAAAGAAATCTGCATGAGCGTTCAACACCTCGCTCGGGATAAAATCACTATCTCTGGGTTCGACTCCCAGTCATCACGGACGCTCGGGTCTGTGATACTGACGTTACGCTTTGGGCTGCTCATCACTGATATCAAGTTCCACGTCATTGACGCCAAGACTTGCTACAACGCTTTGCTTGGCCGGCCTTGGTTACACGAGTACAACATTATCCTTTCTACACAACATCAATGTATGAAGTATTTCAAATATGGACTTGAATATACTGTGACAGGGGAGCTGAAACCATTTTCCGTGAATGAAGTCCTAAAGTACGAAGATGCAAAATACTTCTTGCCAGACTTCGAAGCAACGAAAAGGTGCCATAAGCCGGAGAATAAGCAAAAATCTATCACCACCATTCCGGTCTTCAGGAGCGATACCGAGGACGAGGAAGAGATAGTCTATTCAGGACCGCTCCAATGCAACAAGCCGAGACCGTCCACCGCTATTCTGGTCATCGGCAGTGACTCTGAAGATGAAGTCAACACAGTATTCTCGGCTCGTCCATCAGTGCAAGCCTTCATTGGAGATGATCAGAGTTTGCAGATCGCCATGGTTCCGCGGCGGCACTACAAAGAGCTTGACGCACTTGATACCTATAGTGTGCAGGAATTGCAGACGTTCTATGTCCCTCCCAGGCGAAAAGATGAAAAAGCGATCCTCTTTTATCGATCCGCGGAAACTAAAGTGGATAAAGAAATCTGGCATGGTGCCGATTCTACACTTGACAGGCTCCAACCCATCCGTCTGTCCAGATACTACACAGAAGGATTAAAAAGGCTGTTGAGGTGCCAAAGCGTACCCTTCAAACATACTGCTCGACAAGCTCAGTTCTACAACAGGATCTGGAACGTTCCCGGAACTCAGCGAAAATTGCCCAACCGGAGAATGGAAATGATCGGACTTGGATATGTTCAATCCAAGAAACGGGAGCGATTCTATGGTTGCTACGTTATACATGACTTCGATGAAGAAGGAGATACTCTGTTAGAAGACGCTAACCCTGAACCAAAACGAGGTCCCACCATGAAAATGCCAAGTCCGTCGTTTGAAGAACAGATGGACAAGCTAATAAGAGAAGCAGGTCAAAAGGTCCGGGATGATCATAGCCGTGAAATGGCCATTTACGAGAAAGCCAGGACGCAACGCCTCTTTCAGCAGGCTACGGAGAATGACGATGCCCTTCGTCGCCAGCCCGTCGTACAGAAGACCCGACGCAGAGGTAAAAACAAACTAAAGAATGGAAAAAACGTTCGACGGCGGCAAAGCGGGTCCAAGAAGCCACGCGATCGAGAATTGAGCAGCCGGGATCCGTGTCTTATAAAGAAGATGAGTCGAGCATACTCTTTTCGACAAGACAAGACAAGGAAGATATTCGATCTTGTCATTAAATATCAGATGATTACGCTCCCGGAGTCTAAACACCCCGAACAAGCAGGCGAGGTCTCTCACCCGGAGTATTGCTCCTATCACCGAGTGATAGGACATTCTCTCGAAGACTGCTTCACGTTCAAATACTGGGTAGAGGACCAGTATCAGCAAGGCTTGTTCGCTTTATCCAGCAGTTGGAGGGTAACCCCGCCACAGACGCATGAACCGAAAGCCACATATGCAGCGAGAGTAGAGCCGGATCAACATCGGTCTTGGAAGCGATCTCGTACCTGCCACGCGATAACGCTGTCAGGAGAACGAGTACGCGAGAATGTGGCTGATCTCCCCTGGTGCTTCGAAAACGATGATGATGAGGTGATCTCAGAGTTTCCACCAGAGCCAAAAGAGCTGGAAGATGGGATACATACTACTGCAGATAATCTCAGAAAAATCGACTTGGGAACGACAAACGACCCATGGCCGACGTTCGTCAGTGAGCTGTTGTTTGAAGAAAAGTTGGCTACGCTCAAAGATGTACTCATGCAGCATAAAGACTGCTTCGCATGGAACTACTCCGAGATACCGGGGCTAGATCCGAAAATAGCGGTGCATAAATTGGCGATATCTCCGAACGTTAAGCCAGTCAAACAAGAGCCAAGAAGAATGCGGCTCGAACTTGAGATGAGCATCAATGCTGAGGTCAAGAAGCTAATCGACTCTGGTTTCATCCAAGAGGTTCAGTATCCTGACTGGAACGCCAACATTGTTCATACCATAATATTGCATTTTTTATTCCCCATTCTTATGCATTTTACAATGATAAACAGGTGCTTTTGATGCATGTCTGCTACATATTACAGGTTACAGGTTCTTGAAGCGAAAACAGTGAAAAAGACAAAAGATGATACAAAAAGTGGACTTTGACCAACAAATAGAAGACTCTTGATCAAGCCTACATCAAATATAAAATTCACAGAGTACAAGGCAATGCAAGGTCCAAGATTACAAAGCGAACGGTTAAAAGCCCACCGCAATTATTCACTGGAGATCTGGAAGAAACATAGAAGCTATTTTAACAAAGAACCAAATAATAAGGAAGCCCAAAGATCCAAGGCCCAATACTTTCTTTTAAAGAGACATAAAATTTTACCAAAGCTTGAAGTCTACTTTGACTAGGTCTTCCTAAGGATATTTTGGTAAATGTAGACATGCAAATCAATTGTAACCTAGGGTTTCCTATTCTCTATAAATAGGAACTCTACTCATTGTAATTTCTCATGCCTCCCTTCATTAATAAATTTTAGAATTCTTTTGGAGAGCATCGGTGTTTCTTTTCAATTCATGAATTCAGATCTGACAACCCTGCGTTGATGATTGGAAAGATGCATCTGTAAGTAGATTTAATTCCTTGCTCTAGTTTAGATTTCAATTCTTGCCCTAGGTAATTTTTATTCTCTGCCCTAGATAAATGTTCTTCAATTCCTTAATGAGCAAGTAGTTTCCTCGCTTGTTAGGGTTAGGAATAGGGAAGGATTTGAGAGATGAAGATCTCTCATCTCTTTTCTTTGCCAATCTTTTATGAAAATTAAAACTCCATGCATACCTTCTTATTCCGCTCCCTACGGCACTCTACCCTCGAGGTAACGGTGATTCCGTAGTATAAAGGCCCGGATTTTAAGGTTTTCCATGGAGGTTAGGGTAAAGATTAAGAAAGGAAGGACAAGGATCTAGAGGAAGAATCAATCTTCCCAATCATCCTAATCCCCTTTGTTAAGATTTACCATAACACTAATATGATATCTTTAATTAAAGGCGATGGAAAGAGATGTAGATCTTTATTTACCAAATTTTCTCTAAACCTAATCCTAGCAAGTTTCTAATCCTAGTATCATACAACTTCAATTTTTAGATTTAATAATCAATCCGAACACCCTTCGGAATTAACTCGTTAGCGTGACTAGGAGATTCACAACATCCCTGTGGACCGACCCGTACTCACCGGCTAGCTTCATGCGACGCCGTTCTTGATTGCGGTTACAAATATTTTTTATCTATCTTTTAGAAAGCGCAAGCACGCTAAATCACAACAATCAAATGGCGCCGTTGCCGGGGATGGCGTGTTATTTCCTTTTTGCAATTTCGGGTTAATCAAAATTAAAAAAAATCAAAAAAATCTGAAAAATCACAAAAATATAAAAATATATATAATCTGTTATTTTTGGAAGGGATACTTTGTCGTTTGAATTTTGCAGGATATACAAATTCGGATCTGGACATTTCCAGAAAGCAAAATAGAAAATAAAACATCGGAACAGAAGCGATTTTAAATAACAGAACATTGAAATTTTTCTGGAGAACCAAATCCATCATCATGCCGTGTTTCCGCGGCCAAAACCCACCTTAGGCCGCGGAAACGCGGCCGTCTTGTCGAGTTGTCGCGCGGAAAAATTTCTGGGGACCCGAGCCCGCTTCTTCACCGCGGAACCGCCGCGGTAGGCCCACTTTGACCGCGGAAACGCGCCCTTCTGGAGTCCTCTCTGCACGAAATTTGCACTGTAAGTTTTCTGTCGCTCTCTTTTGCAAAAATTTCAATATATTTTCTGAAATATGCCTGCAGGATTTTGTGCACTTTAAAAATATATTCCCTTCCAAATAACGATCTTGTGCAGGATTTTTGGGCCCCGCTTGAACTAAATTGATTGCATGAAATATCTTTTTGTTGCACATCTTTTCTCGAAAATCTTTTTGCAACATTTTTTTTTTCAAATAAAAATTCTTTGTGATATTCTTAAAATAATAATTGATTGCAAGTGATCTTTTCTGATTTGCATATCCTTAATCTTTTTGCTAAAATATCTTTCCAAAAAAAAGAGCAAGAGAAAAAAGGAAAGTTTTAATTAGAAAACTTGCAAACTTTGAAATTCACACAAAAAGATTTGATTGCAAGTGATTTACTGTTTTGCATATCTTTAATCGGATTTTAAGGGGCTTTTGACCAACTCAGATTGGGTGGAGATTTCACCACCCTTCCCAGGACCCCAGAAAACACCTAAAGCATGTGCATTGACCACAATTAATTAAAAAATATTAGACTCAAACCTAAGGACATCGAGCTCAATAGGAAAAGGACTAGTATAGGCATCGACCGTTTATCCTAACTGACATTGCGGTGTCTAGGCTAGTGGTTATTAATTAGGCCCACTGTAGTGGTGGTTCCTTCCCACTTACCTGGCCGTACTTGCCAGTGAAGAGGCGGTTTGAGGTCCTATTTCTAGCCCTTTGGAACAGTTAGGAGCTGTCTAGCTGACCTAGGTGACCCTAGATCTCGGACTGATTGTGCATTTCTGGTTATTTGCATTTGTGTCTTAGCCCTTTATCGAAAATTTTTGCAAAACAAATAAAAAAGAATAATAAGAGGAATTTAAAAAAAAATACTTGCAACTTTTGTCGCTCGGAAATCCTTGCACCAACAAACTTTCTTTCTTTCTCCTTTTCTTCTAACATGGGTACCCCACATAACAAATCACTTGCCGAACTTTGGTATCCCGAACCTAATTTTGCGTCGTTCGGCAATTTGTTCGATCAATTTAAAGACGATCCTTCCATGCCTAAAATATCTTTGAAAGATCAAATAGAAGCGTCTAGGAGAAACAATTCAACTTTTCAACCCACTTTGTGTCAACCAAGTCAACCTTTACCACCTCCATATGTTGATACCACTTCTTCAAGTCCTTCTATCACTCCTAGGCCGATGTCCATTGCTGAGCATATTGCTCAATCTCGCAGTCGATCTTTCACCCCTCTTCACTCATCCAGTTCTAGGGATCAACACGACTATTCATCTTTTTATCCATATGATGACCCTACCCCTGCCCAATCACCCACTTCCTACCAGTCCTACCCGACTTTTCCACCGTCACTAGACAATGTTTCTACACAGCCTATTGGGAGTTTTGCATATCCACACCATTTTGAATCTTTTACCGAAACCCCCTTACCATCCAAGTCTAGCTTGGAAGAGGCGTTGGAGGCGTATATCGCAGCAACAAACAAAATGGTTAGGAATGTGGAAGCGTCCGTGGCCACCCTTATGCAACCTAGTGAACCGGTAGCTAGTTTCCAACTAGCTCCAAATTTTCCAATGTATGAGGAGGTGGTTGGACTAAGTGAGAATGAGAGAGGATTTCCAAATCAAACCTACCCTTACCCAATTGAAGCCCACAACTCCTGTCTTCCATCGATTGCCCTAAATAGTTCACCGGTTGAAAATAAAAATGAGTTGTGTGATTTTGTAGTGTTTGATTTGCCAGATTGTGAGGAACCCCTTTCGAGTGAAACCGCACCTAATCCTTTCGACCTTTACACTTCCACTCTAGAACCTACATTGATAAACATCCATGCTTTTGAGGAGGTGTCTAAAAAAATTGACTTTCACTTGATTGAGGATATAGACCCCGGGAATATTTCGGATGATGAACCTGTCGATTTAATTGAAATTTTATGTTCAAATCATCATCCCGAGTTATTAAATGTTTCTCCCGAATCTCATATGCGTCTTGATTTTGATGATATTGGCATGGATAAGCAAATTTTTAAGGAAAATATTGAGGAGAATTATGAGGACAGTACTGAGGATAATATTGAGGTTGAACCATTTTCGTTTGATGTGTCGAATTTTCCAATACACCCTCCTAAATCCTTAACTGATACCCTTCCTCACTCACTTCCTTCCGTCCTTCCTATCGTTTCGACTGTGCAAGAGACCGTTACGCTTTCATCTCCAATACCTAGTTCGACGTACCCATGTTTGCTCACGACTCTTGAGGGATTTAATCTCATTTTTTCGCGGGTTGATAGATTAGCACAATCGCTTTTTACACATCGGTCATTACAAATTGTGCTAATCTATACGCTCCATCCACACCCTCAAATTCGTATTCCCACTTTCTTTAGTTCTTCTAATCTTCCTTTAATGATATCGAGTGTTGATGAATCACAATCCGACATTTTGAGTTCGATAATTTTCAATTGGACCTTCGAGGAAAGTTTCGAAAATATTTTCGCCGACGAACTCGCATTCTTACATGATATGGATTTTGTGACTAATCAACCTCCACTCGAAGAAGTAGAACCCCTACCATTTCTTCTTCCCCTCCGCCATTCTCCTCCACCGAGACCATATTATCCCTTTCTCTCCACACGGTCTCGTGTGCTTCTCATTTCTTTTCTTTCCACTCCATTCTTTCACCAACTCTACCATTACCACGATAGAATTTTTGAATGGTTGGTGCTAACCTTTGGATTGTGTAAGGCCAAGCTTAAGTTTGGGGGGAACCTTTGTATATATGTATATATATTTTTGTTTTCTTTTTCTCTAAAAAATAAAAAAAAATTCAAAACATTAAAAATATAAAAAATTATAAATAAATAAACAGGGGAGTGCCGGTATTTTGACCCTCTTGGTTTAGCATGACAGTGAGGACACTGTCAAGTTCAAGTTTGGGGGTATGCTCGGTACGTCTTCTTCCTTCGCATTCATTTGTACATATTTTTGCATTTGCATGCTTATTTGAAAACCCATAAAAATTTGAAAAATTTCTAAAATTATAAAAATTAATGTATTCAATTTTGGCTAATTGACTTGAGTTTGACAGATAGGTTAACTGGTTAGGAACAACTAGATCTTAGACTTAGTGAATTAAAAACCCTAAAAATAACCTTCCTTAAAGTTTAACGGTAGAAAGTATATGCCTTGTAGTTTATTTAGAAATAGGCAAATTTTGGGTTCACTTCTTGGGCTAAGTCGAAACAAGGGAAGAGTATTGATGTTCTTATTAGAGTATAAGTTTGAAAAATAGTTCCTAACTTAAGTCTAGATTCTGAAAATGTATACCCTACAATTTGCACAATCACGCACCTTGAAACTTGGAATAGTAGAAGAGACCTTGAAATGCTCTTGTCTAAAGTCCTTAGTATGAAAAAGTGTGAATGAATAAAAAAAAATGGACACTGGTTTTTGTGATTACTTAAGGCTGTAAAAATAGAAAAATACTTAGCGAGGGTGCTTCATCACCTAGTGCCTTAGACCAACTGGTTTGGGAGTCACTGCTAAAGCCTTGGGTGTTGCAAAGACTAGGAAGTATGCTTTAAAGTGCAAACGCATTTTGTAATCGGTCGTTGGTACCTCAAGAAGTATTAACGGTCGCATGAAGGATGTGTAAGCAAATTTCATTTAAATTCACCTACTAAGAAGTGCTTTGGACAAAGGACGAGAGTACGATTGCTTGATTTGAATTTCCAAGTGTAGAGGTGATTTATACACACACGTGGGGATATGTGATTGGAATTTAGATAAGAGAGAGGAATGAAGAATAGAACTTGTATCTTTAATGGAGTTGATAGAAATTCCTAAGTGGAAATGGAACCCTAGAAGGAAAACTTAGGAAATGCCGAAAACTAAGTAGATCTGCATGATATATATAATCTTAAGTTAAATGATGAGAAAGTGTGAAGAATATGGGTGGATAATTTGCGAGTCAAAAGATAATAGAATTCCTTGTTAGAAAACCTAATTGGAGAACAAAAGTTAATGGGCCGAATTGATAGGATTTTGTGGGTAGTATCCGCTGAAAACCCTCAGGAGACAACACTCCTCCTACTAGGGACACCTAGAGGTTTAACGGCTTGTTGCACGAGCTCAGTGCAATCGTGTTTCCCTGCGAAAGTGCGGCTAGGTTAGATTTTTATCGAGAATAAAAAAATAAGTTTGCTCGAGGACGAGCAAAAGATAAGTTTGGGAGTATTTGTTCATACCATAATATTGCATTTTTTATTCCCCATTCTTATGCATTTTACAATGATAAACAGGTGCTTTTGATGCATGTCTGCTACATATTACAGGTTACAGGTTCTTGAAGCGAAAACAGTGAAAAAGACAAAAGATGATACAAAAAGTGGACTTTGACCAACAAATAGAAGACTCTTGATCAAGCCTACATCAAATATAAAATTCACAGAGTACAAGGCAATGCAAGGTCCAAGATTACAAAGCGAACGGTTAAAAGCCCACCGCAATTATTCACTGGAGATCTGGAAGAAACATAGAAGCTATTTTAACAAAGAACCAAATAATAAGGAAGCCCAAAGATCCAAGGCCCAATACTTTCTTTTAAAGAGACATAAAATTTTACCAAAGCTTGAAGTCTACTTTGACTAGGTCTTCCTAAGGATATTTTGGTAAATGTAGACATGCAAATCAATTGTAACCTAGGGTTTCCTATTCTCTATAAATAGGAACTCTACTCATTGTAATTTCTCATGCCTCCCTTCATTAATAAATTTTAGAATTCTTTTGGAGAGCATCGGTGTTTCTTTTCAATTCATGAATTCAGATCTGACAACCCTGCGTTGATGATTGGAAAGATGCATCTGTAAGTAGATTTAATTCCTTGCTCTAGTTTAGATTTCAATTCTTGCCCTAGGTAATTTTTATTCTCTGCCCTAGATAAATGTTCTTCAATTCCTTAATGAGCAAGTAGTTTCCTCGCTTGTTAGGGTTAGGAATAGGGAAGGATTTGAGAGATGAAGATCTCTCATCTCTTTTCTTTGCCAATCTTTTATGAAAATTAAAACTCCATGCATACCTTCTTATTCCGCTCCCTACGGCACTCTACCCTCGAGGTAACGGTGATTCCGTAGTATAAAGGCCCGGATTTTAAGGTTTTCCATGGAGGTTAGGGTAAAGATTAAGAAAGGAAGGACAAGGATCTAGAGGAAGAATCAATCTTCCCAATCATCCTAATCCCCTTTGTTAAGATTTACCATAACACTAATATGATATCTTTAATTAAAGGCGATGGAAAGAGATGTAGATCTTTATTTACCAAATTTTCTCTAAACCTAATCCTAGCAAGTTTCTAATCCTAGTATCATACAACTTCAATTTTTAGATTTAATAATCAATCCGAACACCCTTCGGAATTAACTCGTTAGCGTGACTAGGAGATTCACAACATCCCTGTGGACCGACCCGTACTCACCGGCTAGCTTCATGCGACGCCGTTCTTGATTGCGGTTACAAATATTTTTTATCTATCTTTTAGAAAGCGCAAGCACGCTAAATCACACCAATTAAATTTGTTCAGTCGATAAAACTGCACAAACATCATCCCAGTGATGAAGAAAAATGGGACAGTGCGCATCTGCGTGGACTTTCGAGAGCTCAACAAAGCCTGCCTAAAGGATGACTTTCCCGTACCGGTCACCGAGCTGATGATAGACAACACGTCCACTCATGAAGTTTTCTCCTTCATGGACGTCTCATCAGGATATAATCAAATAAAAATGCATCCCGAAGACCAGAAGCATACCGCTTTCCGGACTCCTCTGGGCATATTCTGCTACAAAGTGATGCCCTTCGGCTTGAAGAACGCCGGCGCTACCTATCAGAGGGCCATAACGAAGATTTTCGATGAGCTCATACATGAAGTCGTCGAATGCTATATCGACGACCTTGTGGTGAAAAGCAAATCGCATGAGGAACATTGGGAGTATCTGAAGATAGTGTTCCAACGTCTTCGGAAATACAACCTCAAGATGAACCCTCTGAAATGTGCGTTCGGAGTTTCCTCGGGCAAATTCCTAAGATTCATCGTACGACATCGAGGCATCGAAATAGACCCGTTGAAGATCAAAGCGATCATGGAAATGCCCCCGCCAAGAAATCTCAAGCAATTGCGGTCTCTCCAAGGGAAGCTCGCGTATATTCGGCGGTTCATAGCCAGTCTTACCGGCAAATGCCGTCCCTACATTCACTTGATGAAGAAGGGAACCCCGTTCGCTTGGGATCACAAATGCCAAAGCGCACTGGACGAAATCAAGCAATACTTACAGAATCCTCCGGTGCTAACCGCTCCGGTCAAGGGAAATCCTCTCATTCTGTATACAACCGCCCTTGAGGGTTCTCTAGGCGCATTATGGGCACAAGAAAACGACCAAGGGATGGAGATAGCCCTCTACTATTTGAGTCGAGTTCTTCTGGGGGCAGAAAACAATTACTCTCCTATTGAAAAACACTGCCTGGCGTTAATCTTCGCGATAACGAAGCTCAGACATTATGCTTTGGCGCATGAGGTCCATCTCATATCAAAGGTGGATCCTCTCAAGTATTTGATGTCGAAAGCCATTCTAGCGGACGGCTAGCTAAATGGGCCGTACTCTTAATGGAATTCTCGATAACATACCGACCTCTTAAGGCGGTGAAAGGCCAGGCCATCGCCAACTTCCTCGCTGAGCATCCTATACCTGCCGATTCATCCCTAAATTGCGAATTGCCAGGCGAGCACGCGTTTAACACGATCGATGGGGAGAAAGGAGAGAGTGATACCCGATGGGAACTCTACTTCGACGGGGCATCTTCCATGAAGAAGCGATAGCACAGCATCCCCATACTCAAATCTGGGGTAGGCCTCATCTTCGTGCCTCCACTATGAGGGATAATGCGCTTTTCCTTCTCTTTAACAGAGCCGAGGACGAACAATGAGGCCGAATATGAAGCTTTGATAGCAGGTCTTGAGATCATTGTCGACATGGGAATCATGAACCTCCTCATATATGGAAACTCCCAGCTGGTCGTTAGTCAAGTAAATGGCGACTATCAAACATGCAAACCAGAGTTGATAAAGTACGGTGAGAGAGTGCAACAATTGCTGACTAAAATTCCCGCCTACGCTCTGGAAAGCATACCGCGAGCGGAAAATAGCAAAGCAGATGCGTTAGCGAAACTTGTTAAAGAACTGGCTGACGAAAACCTCGATGACGTGAGGATCACTGTGCAAATTCGTCAGGTTCTCGCACCGGCAGAAATATCTCCGGAGTCGTTTGGAAAAAAAGAAGCAACCAAGAAAGTGGCCCTACAGATAGATGACCAAGAAAAGGTCAAGGATTGGAGAGAAGTCTTTATAGACTACTTCAAATCCCGTCGAACACCTGAAGATGCGTCCTCAAGACATCAGCTCATGAAACGAGCTCTATCCTTCGCCTTCGTCAATGACACTCTATATAGGAGATCATTTGATTCTCTATGGCTAAGATGCCTGAGACCTGAAGAAGCAAGGAGAGTCATCTAAGAAACTCACGACGGACTCTGCGGTTCTCATCAAGCTGGGCCAAAGATGAAGCTGAAGATCAAAAGGTATCACGACCCACCCCCAATACAGAGAGTATTTTCCGCTCTGGCCGAAACCGCATGGTTTTGTCCTTCGGGACGAACTGGACCCGACCAGGGGCCACTTCCCAGGAGGTCACCCATCCCAGGACTTCCCTGGCCTGAGCACGCTTAACTACGGAGTTCTCAAACTCCTGTAGTGCCAGTTTACTTAAAATGCGCCTCTGTATTGAATAGTGGTAGCATTCCATTTATAGTACAGATCTGCCCCCTTTCGGAATGTATTCCGAAGAGTCCCCATTATTGTACAGTGGGTCCCACGGACTCAAGAGGTGGCCCCCACGGATTCAAGAGGTGGCCCCCGCCCACTTAACACGACACTTGGCGTGGCACTTTGTTCCGTGTGGCACTTTGCTCCGTGAGAAAGAACTGGGTCCCGACATTCTCCCCACCTTTGAACAATGGTTCGTCCTTGAACCACAGACCTACTATTGAGGGACCGGCTCTGATACCAAACAAACCTTGTCACTCCCCGCTTCCCAGAATGCGCTAAGATAGGCACGTGACAAAGCCAACCATGCTACCGGTGGATAGAAAACATCCCTCCACAGTCACATTACGGCTGTAGAGATATTAAGAACAGGAAAATAAATAAACAATCTAGTACATGTCCATAAGCCAGAATAAACGAGTCAAGAAATAATATGCGGAAGCAATAGATCCAATAAACAATAATATCTGGAAAGTAACATAACTAAACTGGATACTAACTGAATCATCACTGCTCGGCCTAACGGCGGAAATACTCCTAATCAGCCTGCGACAAAGGTAGAGGATCTGGGCCATGCAAAACCCAGACGTCAGTGCGTCATAATATCAATAATTCAAGGCAAGCAGGATATAATGAAATATGCAGGCATGAAGTATGAACAGTAACAAGTCCTCAGTAATAAGTAAAACGTAACATGAATATAGATCAGTGAACATGATATAAACAGGTTAAGTGCGGTGAGTAGTCTAAACTGTGTTATAGGGCTATCTACTCTAAAGTCATTCGAAATCAATTAATGTAATCCTCATCGTAACCCATCGGTCTATGCCCCGTTCAACCCCACGGGACCACGGTAACAAGATATGATAGACTGTAAGTCTATGTCCCGTTCAACCCCACGGGACCACGGTAACACGATGTAATAGACTGTGAGTCCATGTCCCGTTCAACCCCACGGGACCACGATAACAAGATGTAATAGCCCTTTAAGTTACGTTCGGATACATTCTTGATTTCCCCATACCCCCAAGGTTATGTGTGTAAGTCAGGTATTGATAAATCTGAGACTAATGCCAAGACAAGATCAAGCAGGTACAGGTTTGTCTGTATAGACAACAGGAAATGTCCGTAGGGACAACAGGTCAAGATTATCGGCATTAGTAACAAGGACAGGTAATATGTCACGCTGTGGTACATCAGGTCATATCAGGTGGAGTACATGTATCAAGTCATGTCAAGTAGTGCACATGTATCAAGTCATGTCAGTAGTAGTGTATCAGGTCATGTCAGGTAGTGCACAAGTGTCGAGTGGGTGCTCAAAATCAAACTGTAATAAGTATGGGTACACAAAATCAAGTATGGAGTACTAATATAACAATAAAATGGAATAATGTGATATGGTATGCAAATAGACATAAATTCAAAGATATGGATGCACAATTATCGATTAGGGTTACATTTATAGTTCCAATACTAATTAGGATGCACTTTATTAAATATGGGGTGTTAATATCACAGTATTATGTATTAATGTGATCTATAGATGCAGTTATATATATTTTAAATGAGATGGATGCAAACGGGTATCCGAAAACAGTAAAACTGTAAAATAGTATTGTAGGATGTACAACTAAGCAATATGTGATGTAAATATTGATATGGATGCGGTATATTGTAATCTAGTATGTAACAAGATATGTTTTCATGATCTAGATCTGAAATGATATGAATGGATGCAAACGGAACATCGAAAAGTTATAAAACTAAACATGGGGTGCATGATTTTAAATACAGGTATGATATTTATTTAAATAGGTATATAATGAATTATATAGCATGTAGCAAGATTAACTTGCCTGGAGACGACGGCCACGTAAACAACATGACGACATGTGAACCCAAAGCGATACAAGATCGAGACTTGAACTACAACCAGAACTTGGGCTCAGTTTTTTTTTTTTGAATCCCAATGCTGCTTGGCTATGGTAGCAAGGGCATCGACTTAGGTGCTGCAGCAATGGTGTACTCGGTGATGAAGACAAGGTGGCGATAGAGATTGTGTGTCAAGGTTTGAATTCGGTGCAGGCAAGGTGAGGACATTAGCAGTAAGGGATTGGCGGCTGCAGTGAATGATGCGGTGGTCTAAAGTGCAGTTCTAGGAAGCGCCGGCGGTGGAGTGAATAAAGACGAAGACGAGGGCGATGAGTAAAGGCTAGGGTTTGTCTATGAGAAGATGAGAGAGATCGGCAATGGTATCGGTGCTCTCGGTTGGGAGAGGAAGATGAAGATGGAGTTGATGAAGATGAAGACGATGGCGATGAGGTGAGTGTTCTGTCGGCGAGGGGGAGTGCTATTCAGGTCGAGGGTTGAGGGATGATGGTTACTTGGTGTTGGCTTGGGAGATGGGTGCTTGGTTGATGAGGAGAGATGATGGCAATGGGTTGAGTATGGGCTCGGTGAAGGACTGTAGGCGAGGGAATAACTGGGTCGGCTAAGATGAAGATGGAGGTTTGGTGATGGTGATGGAGTCGGGGATCAGGGCAGTGGCGATGAGGAAAAGGCGAAGGGAAGATGAGAAGGAAGGCGAGGTCGAAGAGATGGAGGCGGCTAGGGTCAGGCGAGGGTCTCCTGAGATCGCGACGGCGACGAGTGCGAGATGAGGGCAGGGCTATAGTTTGCGAGAGGTGAGGCGGCGGGATCTCGTGGGGGGAAAAGAAAGAAGAAGGAGAAAGAGGGAGGTGAGAGTAGTGGGTGAGGGAGGTGACCGGATCTCGGTGAACAGGAAATGCGAGATGAGAGAGAAAGAATCGCGAGAGGAGAGAGATAGAGAGAGAGAGAGGAGGAGAAAGAATTTTGAAGTTTTGTGGGGAGAGAGAAAGACTGAGCGGAGAAGAAAAGAGAGAGAGAGAGAGAAGAAAGAGAGAGAGAGAGAGTGGGGCCGGCAACAGAAAAGAGAGAGGGGAGAGAGATTCTGAGTTGTAAAATAGTTAGGATTTTTAGATTAAAAGATTTAGTTTGTTATAGAAATTTAAAAGCTGTCGATTAAAAATATAATGATATTAAACTAATTAATTTGAATTTTGGCGGGATACAAAAATATTCCAAAACACGCCCGGGTCGGGTCTAAAAATTCAGATTTAAAATATGAAAAATATATCCGACGTCTAAATTTCAAAATGAAAGCTCGGGTAACGAAAATGCATACCCCCAAGAACGGATGCACGTACGTGCGCGTAGCCATCCAAACACGTCCGTTTCACTGAACGGGACGAGAATAAGATGTGCGGATGCTACCACGGGGTTAGGGGTATCATGCAGGCCATATTATGTATTTTTAAAATATTTTACGTGACTTAAAAATGTTATAAGGTAAAAGATGCAATGCCAGATAAAATGCCAGTATGCAGTATTCATGAAAATGCACATGTCTATGTAAAAAGTCAAGATAATTCATAAATATGAATCAAATAAGTTCAAGCAAGCGGGTCGGGTCGAATGCAATGAAAAATGTAAAATACCATTCGCACCCAAAACACGATAAATCAAGAAATACCACAAATAAGAAAAATACGAGAACTGGAATTGGTATAAATGAACTAGGTTGTTACATTATACCCAACTCCAAAAAGAATTTCGTCCTCGAAATTCCAAGATCAAGAAAGGATAAACAATCAAGAATCTACAAGAATAGATGTGGAAACTTCTGTCGGATTTCATCTTCTCGTTCCCAAGTCGATTCTCCGTGCGAGCGATTTCCCCAAGAAACAAGTACGAGAGGGATAACCTTGTTCTTAAGGACCTTTTCTCTTCGATCAATAATCGACATCGGTCGTTCCTCAAAGGTTAAATCTTCTTGTACAGTCAACTCCGAATGATCCAATACATGTGTTTCATCTCGAACATATTTACGAAGTTGAAATACATGAAACACGTCATGAATATTCGCCAAGGATTATGGTAACGCCAATCGATAAGCCATTTCTCCAACACGCTCCAAAATCTCGAAAGGCCCAACGAATCGAGGACTATACTTGCCTCGACTCCCAAAACGAATAACTCCTCTAGTCGGTGATATCTTCAAGAACACCAAATCACTAATAACGAACTCTAGAGGTCTTCTCGATGTATCTGCCCAACTCTTCTGTCGGTCTTGTGCTGCTTTCATATGATTCCGGATCGTATTAACTTTCTCCACTGTTTGCACGATCAAATCCGGTCCCAACAATTTTCGTTCTCCAACATCGTCCCGACACTTGCGACAATACAACGCTTCAAATGGAGCCATCTGAATAGTCGCCTGAAAACTGTTATGGTAAGAAAACTCCACCAAGTGTAGGTGATCCTCCCATGAACCCTTGAAGTCTAACATGAAAGCTCTCAACATGTCTTCAAGAGTTTGGATCGTTCTCTCCGACTGACCATCTGTCTGAGGATGATAAGCTGTGCTAAACTTCCATCGAGTCCCCAAATTTTCCTGTAAGCTCCTCCAGAAGTGTGATAAGAAACGGGTGTCACGGTCGGACACGATGCTCACCGGTACTCCATGCAATCTTACAATCTCCTGCATGTACCGTTCTGCCAATGCTTCCGTTGATTGACCAACTCGAAATGGTATGAAATGAGCTGCCTTGGTCAATCGATCAACAATCACCCAAACAGCATTGTTGCCCTTTGGACTCCGCGGTAAAGCCGTCATGAAATCCATGGTTATATGTTCCCACTTCCATTGAGGAATCAGAAGTGGTTGCAATAAACCAGCAACCATTTGATATTCAGCCTTAACTTGCTGACATACCAAGCACTTCGCTACAAAGCGGGCAATCTCCCGTTTCATGCCTTCCCAGCAGAAATGTTGTCGTAGATCTCGGTACATCTTTGTGTCTCCTGGATGTACGGAATATGCGGAACTGTGTGCCTCCTTCATAACTTCTTCGCGAATATCTCCTTTTGGCACACACAAACGACTACCATATCGTAATGAACCATCTTCATGAATCAATAAGTCCATTCGAAGTTCAGCTTCAACCTGTTCTCGAAACTTTTAAAATCTAGGGTCCTGTAACTGCGCTGCTTTAATATTCTCGATCAGCGACGACTGTACTTGCAGCTGCATCAACTGTCCCGAAGAATGCGGTAGCACAACCTCCAAATTGAATCTCCGAAAGTCTTCGATAAGTTTCTTCTGTGCAGGCAACATCTGAATTGCTGGCAACTGACTAAGCGCATCCGGCACAACATTAACTTTCCCCGGATGGTACTTAAGATCAAGATCGTAGTCAGCCATCAGCTCCAACCATCTATGCTGCCTCATGTTAATCTCCTTCTGTGTGAACACATACTTCAGGCTTTTGTGATCGGTGAATACTTCGACCCTTTCGCCCAATAAGTAGTGTCTCCAAATCTTCAGAGCGAAAAACACTGCTGCTAGCTCCAAATCATGAGTTGGGTAATTCTTCTCATGGGACTTCAACTGTCTCGATGCGTAAGCTACAACCTTCCCATGCTGCATCAAAACACATCCCAATTCTTTCCCAGATGCGTCGCCGTGAATGACCAATCCTCCGGAACTGTCTGGCATGGTTAAAAATAGGAGCGGTTATCAATCTCTGTTTCAACGCCTTAAAAGCCGACGCACACTTATCCGTCCACACAAACGGTACTTCCTTACGTGTAAGCTTGGTTAAAGGCTCAGCCCAACGGGCAAAATTATCCACGAACCTTCTGTAATACCCAGCAAGTCCAAGAAAGCTTCTGATTTCTGCTACGTTCCTCGGAATTGGCCAAACTTAAACTGCTGTAATCTTCTCAGGATCAACAGCGATTCCACTTCCCGATACGACATGCTCCAAAACTTCACTTCTTCAAGCCAAAACTCGCACTTGCTCATCTTTGCATACAATCTTTCTTGCCTCAAAGTCTGCAGTGCGATCTTCAAGTGTTCTGCATGCTCTTCTATGCTCCTCGAGTAAACCAGAATATCATCAATGAACACCACTATAAACTGGTCCAAGAATGGCGAAAAGATTCGGTTCATCAAGTCCATAAATATCGCCGGTGCATTCGTTACTCCGAAGGGCATCACTAAATACTCGTAATGTCCATACCGAGTTCGGAACGCCGTCTTGCAAATATCTTTTGATTTAACTCGGACCTGATGATATCCGGATCGCAAATCCAGCTTTGAGAATACCCTCGCGCCACTAAGCTGCTTGAATAATTCGCCAATGCGAGTGATCAGGTATTTGTTCTTAATAGTCACCCGGTTTAATTCTCGATAATCGATGCACATCCTCCTTGTGCCATCTTTCTTCTTCACTAGAAGAACTGGAGCTCCCCAAAGTGAATTGCTGCTGCGAATCCAACCCTTCTCTAGCAATTCGGTAATCTGTTTCTTGACTTCCTCCAACTCTACTGGTGCCATCGGATAGTACGCCTTTGAGATTGGCGCTGCACCAGGAACAAGATCGATCGCGAACTCCACGTCTCGTTTTGGCAGTAAACCCGAGATGTCCTCGAACACGTTCATGAACTCTCGAACTACAACTGGCGCTTCCTCCTTATCAACTTCCATTGATGAAAGAACATTGTTTGTCGGCCTAGCCCTAAACTCGACTGGCCCAACAGAACTGCTTCCTCCAACAAAAACAAACTACGGATGTCCGGGAATCTAGAAAATCACTTTCTTTACCCTACAATCAATGTGAGCATGGAAAGTGCCGAGAAAATCCACAACAACAAACAAAGGGGATGCACCAGAATTGAATAATTCTAATGCGGGGAAAACATGAACAAGTAGGATACCTGAAACGACTTCACCTGAAGCCAAACACTGAAGAAGATTATGCACGGTAAACAGGATTCAAGCTGACGATAAAACATGAACTGGAAAGCAAGAGAAGCAAGGTAATATAACGATCATAAAACAAGAGGATGAATCAAGACTAGGACTCCAAGTTACTTAAATAGAGTACCGCATTGTAACCATGCTGCAGTTCATAGTTACAATCACATAACTCCACTCAAGTCGCCCAAATCCTAGAGATAAAGAATAGGGAACCAAAAGTTTCAAGTCGAGATGCAAAGTGGTTTGCATATTGTCAAGGAAAAGGATCAAGAGAAAGATATGATTCATGAATCACGATATCAATGTGGCAGGACATGTTCCTAATCACGAGTATTCTGATACGTGTATTGGGTCCAATACCCAACTACAAAAGAATCAAATCTGATTAACCTAAATCCTATAGCTCTGATACCATTCTGTCACGACCCACCCCCAATACAGAGAGTATTGTCCGCTCTGGCCGAAGCCGCACGGTTTTGTCCTTCGGGGCGAACTGGACCCGACCAGGGGCCACTTCCCAGGAGGTCACTCATCCCAGGACTTCCCTGGCCCGAGCACGCTTAACTACGGAGTTCTCAAACTCCTGTAGTGCCAGTTTACTTAAAAGACGCCTCTGTATTGAAGAGTGGTATCATTCCATTTATAGTACAGATTTGCCCCCTTTCGGAATGTATTCCGAAGAGTCCCTATTGTTTTGCAGTGGGTCCCACGGACTCAAGAGGTAGCCCCGACGGATTCAAGAGGTGGCCCCCGCCCACTTAACACGACACTTGGCGTGACACTTTGTTCCGTGTGGCACTTTGCTCCGTGAGCAAGAACCGGGTCCTGACAAAAGGATGGGCTACTATTGGCCCACAATGATCCAAGACTGCCTCGAATATGCGAAGCAGTGCCACTCGTGCCAGATTCACGGGGACTTTATCCACCAGCATCCAAATCCGCTACATCCAATGGTGGCTAGCTGGCCGTTCGAAATGTGGGGAACCGATATAATCGGGCCCATCGAACCAGCGTCATCCAGAGGACACCGGTTCATATTGGCTACAACTGATTACTTCTCTAAGTGGGCAGAAGTAGTACCGCTAAGAGAAGTGAAGACGGAGAACATCCTCCATTTCTTCAAGACACGCGTCATCTATCGGTTCGACACTCCACGATGGATTATCTCCGATAACGGGCCGGCCTACAAAAGCCACAAAATCAGCCGCTTCGCGCAGCAACATAATATAGACTGAAGATACTCTTCGGTTTATAATTCCCGAGCTAATGGTCTAGCTGAAGCTTTCAACAAGACCTTGACGAATATCATAAAGAAGACAGTGTCTCGAAATAAGAAGGACTGGAACGAGAGAATGCATGAAGTTCTCTGGGCATATCGGACCACGTTCAAAACGGCCACGAATACAAAGTCGTATGCATTGGTATTCGGCACTGAAGCAGTACTCTCTTTGGAGATAGAGCTACCCTCCTTACGAGTGGCAGTTCATTATGAGCTAACAGGCGAAGAGAATGCTTATCTTCGGCTTGAGGAGCTCGATACCCTCGACAAAACCCGGCTCATGGCGCAACAAAACTTGGAAGCTTACAAAGCAAAAATGACACGCTCATACGAAAGATTGACTAGGCCGAGAACATTCCGCCAAGGCGAACTCGTGCTAGTGGTCAAAAGACCTATGATCCCCAATCGTGCCAAACGGGGAAAATTCGAGCCAAACTATGAAGGCCCGTACATCGTAGACAAAGTCTACCAGGGTGGGGCTTATTTGCTCATGGATATGCATGGTGAAAGACCCTTCAGGCCAATAAACGGCCGGTTCTTGAAAAAATACCACGCCTGACAAGTCACGGCCTAGGTCAACGATAGATGACGACGCCTATGTCCGCTCGCTATCTTCCCAAGCCTGAACTCTATAAGTATTATCCGACGAAACCTCGCCTCGAAAACGTGTGCCGGACCGAAACGTCCCTAAACTAACGATGGACCGCAATATCCTGAAACTTGCAATTGACCGAGACGTCTATAAACTACTATGGACCGCAGCATACCAAGGCTAACGCAAAAAAAAAGAGAAAAAAAAGAAGAAGAAAAAACGGTACGTCCATAAGAGAGATGGGTACGGATGAAAACCTGAAAGAGCTCCGTGAGTAAAAACAGCAGGGTTACCGGCGAGTTTGTGAAAACCCGAAAGGGCGCAATCTCATTAAAAGAAACTTGCAAGGTCCTCTCGACTTTGTAAGGAGAAAACTACCTTCGTGAGATCCTTACGACTCACAAAGGAGCGACACACTTAGGGATCCTCACGATTCCTAAGGAGAAATTACACTTACGAGATCCTCACGACTCGTAAGGAGAACCCTCTTATGAGACCCTCACGACTCATAAGATTCAAAAGCCTTAAGTTACAGGGATCTGAACCTGTTCTTAAGCCATCACAACCCACAGACCGCCCTACAAGCGTTTCAATATTGACCTTGTATACAATCCACGAGCACGAATAAACATTTCCCTAACAGAGTCCCATCAGCAACTAGGGATATGCTCCCACGGTGAATAAACCCTTGTAAGTCCTCTCGACTTATAAGGAGAAAACACTCTTGTAAGATCTTTACAACTTATAAGAGAACATACACTTAAAAATCCTTATGATTTTTAAGGAGAAAACGCACTTACGAGATACTCATGACTCGTAGAGAGAAACACCTTTATGAGACCCTTACGACTCATGAAATCAAAAGCCTTAGTCGACAGGATCTTAACCCTGTTTGCTAAGCCACCTTTGTTCGAACCGACAAAGTCAAATGATGATTCGCTTCTGGCAATATCCCAGCTGTAGCGATGCTGATGCCTAAATCGGTATCAAATCCCAAGTCCTTTCACGACAAATGATGATTCGCTCCTGGCAATATTCCAGTCGTAGCGATGCTGATGCTGAGATTGGCATCAGGTTCTGAGTTCCACACTCGCGATAAAAAATCGGCGAGCCAAAAATGCATATGAAATAGCCGAAATGATGGGGCAACTTGCAACAAAATCAGCAAGTAAAAAATATATGCATGCAAAATAGCCGAAATGATTGGGCAACTCGCAATAAAAAGCAACGAGTAAAAAATAAAAAAATAGCCGAAATGATTGGACACCGCGAAAAATAGCCGAAATGATTGGGCAATCACGACTTTCGCGATATAAAAGCTGAAATAATAGAGCATCGTAGAAAAATATGAAAAAAATAAAAATAAAATGAATCTTTTTGCCCTACAGGTGAGATCACATCGATCCCTGTATACAATCCAGGGGCATAAACAAAAAGGGAACCACATGTCCCCTACCAGATCCTGTCAAAAGGGTAAGTTAGATCTCAATAGTAACATTTACATCATGGAAGATCAATAACGGCATTCCTCCTCATTCCAGCAGGATTCAGACGCGACAATCAATCTCGGATCCACGGCAGAGTCCCTAGTTCCAAGTCTCGACGGCCACATCTACAGCCTGGAGATCCACAACAGCGTTCCTCCTCATTCCAGCAGGATTCAAACGCGACAATCAATCTCGGAGTCATGGCAGAGTCCCTAGTTTCAAGTCTCGACGGCCACATCTACAGCCTGGAGACCCACAACAGCGTTTCTCCTCATTCCAGCAGGATTCAGACGCGACAATCAATCTCGGAGCCATGGCAGAGTCCCTAGTTCCAAGTCTCGACGGCCACATCTACAGCCTGGAGACCCACAACAGCGTTCCTCCTCATTCCAGCAGGATTCAAACGCGACAATCAATCTCGGAGCTACGGCAGAGTCCCTAGTTTCAAGTCTCGACGGCCACATCTATAGCCTGGAGACCCACAACAGCGTTCCTCCTCATTCCAGCAGGATTCAGACGCGACAATCAATCTCGGAGCCACGACAGAGTCCCTAGTTCCAAGTCTCGATGGCCACATCTACAGCCTGGAGACCCACAACAGCATTCTTCCTCATTCCAGCAGGATTCGGACGCGACAATCAACCTCGGAGCCATGGCAGAGCCCCTAGTTCCAAGTCTCGACGACCACATGTACAGTCTGGAGACCCACAACAGTGTTCCTCCTCATTCCAGCAGGATTCAGACGCGACAATCAATCTCGGAGCCATGGCAGAGTCCCTAGTTCCAAGTCTCGACGGCCATATCTATAGCCTGGAGATCCACAACAGCGTTCCTCCTCATTCCAGCAGGATTCAGACGCGACAATCAATCTCAGAGCCACGGCAGAGTCTTTAGTTCCAAGTCTCGATGGCTACATCTACAGCCTGGAGACCCACAACAGCGTTTCTCCTCATTCCAGCAAGATTCAGACACGACAATCAATCTCGGAGCCACGGCAAAGTCCCTAGTTCCAAGTCTCGACGGCCACATCTACAGCCTGGAGACCCACAACAGCGTTCCTCCTCATTCTAGCAGGATTCAGACGCGACAATCAACCTCGGAGCCATGGCAAAGTCCCTAGTTCCAAATCTCGACGGTTCACAGACAACCTAGAGACCACTTTGACATTCGTCTCATTACAGCAGACGCAACGTCAGCAAAGCGGAGCCATGGCAAAGTCCCTAGTTCCAGGACTCGGCGGTGCACAGACAACCGAGAGTCACTCCTGACCCCGTATGGCTAAAGTCAATCCTGACCCCATATGGCCAAAGTCAACCCCTGACCCCGTATGGCTAAAGTCCATCCTGACCCCATATGGCCAAAGTCAACCCCTAACCCCGTATGGCTAAAGTCAATCCTGACCCCATATGGGGTGAGGATTGACTTTAGCCATACGGGGTCAGGAGTGACTCTCCTTAACCGATTGAACAAATCAGCCTTCACTATATAAAGGCCCCAAGACTTCAAGTCTCATATAGAGGAACCCCCATAAGCTTTGAGAAATTTCAAAGAAAAGAGCAAGCTCTGAGAAGAAGAACTTTTCTTCAAGGTAAAAACAGAGAGATCAAAATATCTCATCAGAAAAAGAACTTAGTTCTTATGTTAGATCATAGATCTTCAAGACAAATCGTCTTTCACAAAAAGAGATCATAACATCTCATTATAAAAAGGGGGAGAATAATTCAATTCTCTTAGGATCACAGATCCATAAAGGCAAAGCATTTCATTAAAAATATAAGAGATTGAAATATCTCCTATAAAATAAGAACTCTGTTTTTAGATCTATGAGACAAAGTCTCTTATAAGAGAAAATTTAATTCTCAGAGCGCAAAGCTGCCTAAAAAGAGCCTTAGCGCTCTAATTAAAAGAAGCGCCTCAGCACTCCAAATCTAGCGCACAGCGATGCAGAGCCTTAGCGCTCCAAATTCAAAAGAAGCGCTCCGCGCTCATTTTTCTGGCGCACAACGCCAAGCGCGCCACGTGCTCCTCACGTGTGCGCTACTTAACAGAAGCGCTCTGCGCTCATGGACTAGCGCACAGCGCCAAGCGCGCTACGTGCTCCTCACATGTGCGCTATTTCACAGAAGCGCTCCGCACTCATGGACTGGCGCACAGCACCAAGAGCGCCACGTGCTCCTCACGTGTGTGCTATTTCACAGAAGCCTTCAGCGCTCCAATTCTGGCGTTCAGTGCCAAGCGCACCACATGCTCCTTACGTGTGCACTACTTACAAGAAGCGCTCTGCGCTCATTGACTGACGCACAGCGCCAAGCGCGCCACGTGCTCCTCATGTGTGCGCTACTTCACCAGAAGCGCACTGCGCTCATTGTCTGGCACACAGCGCCAAGTGCACCACGTGCTACTCATGTGTGCGCTACTTCACCAGGAACACACTGTGTTCATTGTCTGGCGCACAGCGCCAAGCGCGCCACGTGCTTCTCATGTGTGCGCTAAATGAATATAACATGTTCTTTAAATAAAGCCCCAGAGCTATAATGAGTGCTCAGCACTCAGTAAAAGACAAAAACAATTGTCAGAACCAATGCTCAGCATTTTAACTGAATGGGCCGAGCCCAAAGTGGTCACAGAACCATACCTCAGATTAATTGAGCCAATATGCTCATAAATCTTTGATCTTAGTCCCAAATTGGACTATAGATCTCCCAACCAATATTGGTTCAAGGGTACATCTCTTCACTCCTCTGATATTTGTCGTTGTAATCTTTCAACGTCTTCAGAGAGGTGACGGGTCCTGACAACTAGATATTTCACTGACTGTGGGGTCCTTAAACTCATGGACTATGATGTCCTTAAACTTTACGGACAATGATGTCTTTAAACTCCATAGACTATGATGTTTTCAAACTGGACCGCAAAGTCTTTAAACTAAAACAATAGAGCCCAAATGCTCTTTTGTTGGATCTAAATGATCCTGTTAAGTTGATCTTAGTCTAAAATTAGACTAACGTATCCTTAACAAATTGTTAAGTTGATCTTAGTCAAAAATTAGACTAACGCATCCTTAACAAACGTTTAAGTTGATCTTAGTCTTAAATGAGACTAATGTATTCTTAAACCCAAACCAAAACCCAAATCTAAGAAAATACGGATTTGGACTAATCCACGCCCTACGGGCGACAACATAAATTAGTCTCTGTATACAATCCATGGGCAACCAAAAACAAAACAAACATACACGACACGAAGTGACCATCTGGAGAAGGAGAAAGTTGTTATCGCGATGCGGTGGTGCAATTAACTGCAGGGGCTTGCGCCTGTAGGGAAGAGCGTCCCCATAATCAAAAACCCCTCAAACGAGGGGGAATCTGACGAAGTCTGCTACAACGGCCGTATCTGTCCAAACCTCCGATACACGGTGCCATAAATTAACTTGGCATCTTCGAAGAGGTGGACGGATAAAACCCAAATAGCATCTGCCCCGACGTCCCGACGTCCTGGTCGCATCTTTCGGTGGAGAACAAAGCTTCTGGAAAAGTGTCATCACTGGAGCCCCCAACTCGGCCGCGGATCCGCGGCGGATTGGCCTGACTCGGCCGCGGTTCCGCGGCCGTTTGGTGAGTTTGTGGCTTCATTTCTTTGTGGTAGTCTTGTGTTGGTCTATGGGTATTCATGTCATATCCGGAATCTTTTTACCTTTTCTGAATCTCTGCCAGATTTTAACTCTTTGGCTTGCTGCATTTTGTCGGTGAATTTACGATTCCGATATCTGTCCTAAAATAATTTTTCTGCACAAAATCTCACTGAAAATTATTGAGATATACAATATCATGCGTGAAATAATAAACACACAATTTCTTTCCAGAATGTTGATTATAATGTATAACACGTGCTATTTGATATTTTCCAGACAAACTTGTAATACGTGTTATATTTATAATAAACACCCTTAGATATTTAGAAAAGTGAGGAAATTGTTATGTTAAAAATTACAATATTTTCGACTGAACAAGACCCATAAAATAAGTTCCCATGACAGAGAGACGTGCAGGCCATCTGAAATTTTCCCTAGAAACCCGATCCCCTATACTTATGCTTTGGCCGCAGATATATTCCCCCAGGCCGCAATTTGCGGCCTGGTCAGGGTGAAATTGTGTGGATTTTGGTTCATGGCCTTGTTATTCAGTGTTTAGACCTACCCTATATGCAAAATCTCCTACTTTGACCTAGGGTAGAATCTGGGAGTGGTTTTCCTAGGTTGTTGTTTTTGTGTTTTGCGATTTCTGAAAGTTGGTTTTGATAATTGAGTTTGGATTTAGTCGCTGGACGTTTGTACGTCAACGACGATGGTTATTTGGTTGTTTTTGCATGCGTAGTGTTATACCCAGTTCCTTTTAAATAATTTCCGTATATTTTTTTACAAAGATCACAAAAATTTTATAAACTAAAATATTTCTAAATTACAAATCCTAACCCTTTTTTTCTAAATTTTTCGGTATTTTCCAGGATTTATTTCCAAATTTTTTCCATATTTTTCCATATTTTAATTATATTTAAATATAAAATCATAACCTAAACTTTAAAACCCAAACCCGCGCTCACCAAACCCGACCCGAACCCCTCACCCACTCCTCTTCTTCTCCCCCGTTCTCTTTTTCCCGCCCTTTTTCCCTCAACGACTCACTCGTGCTTGCCGCGACGATCGCACCCGCTCGCTAACTCCCCGTGCCCCGCTCGTTCCCCAACGGCCTTACCCTAACGACTCCCCGCTTCTCGCACCATCGTCGCGAGACCCGCTCCCCCAACGTCGCCATTTCCCCCACGACGACCGAGCTTTCCCCTTTCTTTTCCCCCTCCCTCTTCTTCTTCCTCGTTCTCATTTTCTTTCCTCCTCCAAGCTCTCTCTTCCAAACACCCGCTTACTCACCCATCGACGACGAGCCTGATCTCCTCATCGTCGACGGTCACCACAGACCCATCTCCAGCCCCGTTTTCTGAATCCCTTTCTCACCTTCGACCGCCTCAGTCCATCTCCTCCTCTCCTCCACCGTCGACTCCCCACCGAGCGTGACCCCTGTCGACCAACACCCGTAAGACCCAACTCGGGGACCCCCTCTGCGTGCCGAGCAACCCTGCGACCCATCACCCGAGCTTCCCCTGCACACCACAACCCACTGCCTCACCCGTTATTGTCACCATCCCCGTCTCCCCACCTCTCCTGCACGCCCTCGTCACCGTCGGCCGGCCATTGAGCCACCCCCGTTGAGCCCGTCGCCACCCCCATCTCTGAGCCCGAGCACCAACCCACACCCGAGCGACCCATCATCGACCATCTTAACACCCACGGCCGCTGCCCCCATCGTCTGAACGTCGCCGTTGAGGCCATCATCGTCGCCGCCTCGTCTTCATCATCGGGGCCAAGCTCACGCCATGCCGAAGCCGTGACATAAGCTCAGGCTAGAGCCGAGACGAGGCTTACTGTCGCTGCTGCTGCTGTCACATGCGTCATTGTCATTGCGCCGTGATCATGCCGTTTTGCTCGTCTTCATTGCGGTCGTGTCTCCAATCATCTTCAGGCAAGTTAAATACTTGCTACATGCTATCGTATATTCTTTTCGGTTGCGAATCAAATATTAATATAAGTGCTTGATGCAAACCATAATCTAAAAACCTCCTAAAATGACAGAACTTAAGCATAACGGTTTACCCTAGCGATAACGAATACCGTGTTAATGTTTGGCTCGAAAATACGGACCCTAACGCCGTGAAATGTCATCCCCATTTAGATCCGTTGAATCTGAAACCTTCTGTACCTAAAATTTGTGAAAATCATAGTAAATTGGTTACACACCGGAATGTTGTGTTCGAGAGCTCATATCGAATCCGACTCAACAACATAGAAATCCATATAATTTATAATCTGTTTCTATTTTAAAAAGGTGACGTAAACTTGTCGGGAGTGCGGATCTGGACTGCAGTCTAGAGCAGCACTGCTTGCCAACACTTGATTGGAAATGCTTTTACATCTCTGTGTGAAAATGGTATTATGCGGAACCCTATACTGTAGCGAAGATGAATATGTTAGATAACTATTTGAAGTGGTTTCGTTCATTTTTATCATCGTTTGCTATTTTAATTACATTTTAAACCATCAGTACATACTGCTGTCCCGAGCAGGGACAGAATGCAGATCCCGATCTTAGATAATACATAACTCCCAGAACACAGTGGATATTATCAATCTGTCTGATGCGTTGGAAACCTTACTGATAAAAATAAATATTATCCAACTGTAGCGTAGCCTAATTATTCTCCCAACTGGGAGTAAAACGTGTTACGAAACAGACTTCCAGTTCAAAAACTGGATTTCCAGCAGTGAACACTTAAAAGTAAATGACCATAACTCGCAAACCTGAAACCCGATTGACTCGAAAATAATTTTGCGGTAGATATAATTTATTATGCTGTTTATGCTTTTATATTGTTTTGCCAAATTATGCACGTGCGATTTTATATGATTTTTCTAGTCCAACCGACATCGGTTGCTCATATGTATTCGGTAGCGCATTTACTATATCTCCACCATGTGCGTGATTGTCATACCTCTGTAGATAGTGTTCATTTTTCATCAATAACCTAATGACCGTGTTACACTACCCGGTGATAAATATTAGTGATTGGATTGTGGCAAGTACGTTAGTGTAAAAGCGTGAATGAACAAGTGAAGTGAAGCTTACTTGTAAACAATCAGCGGAACTAAATAGTTATTGCATTGTCGACGCCTATGGGACATATATAAGTGTAACTATAACTGGAATGGTACGATTATGGAAACACTTATATTAGTGTCATACGTAAGACATCAAGTACTGTCCATTTATCTTGGATACCAGTTTAGACATGCTTGTTGGAGACCCTGTCTCCAGTTCTCGCGTAGACTTGTCATGGGGCGACAAGCATTTGGGTTCATGGTCGGTGTTTGATGTAGACCGCGGGTGTGGGGTAGTTTGAGTGTGAGTTCGATCAACGGAATCTCGGGAGTCCCACTGCCGGCATATACAACAATTTTGGGAGTCGTATGGATGGTATTAATGATATTAGCGAGCATGATTCGGGTCCGTGTTCCCTTGCCCCTGGGGCCTACCCTTGGATTGGGGATACTCCTACGGTGGTTGACACTCACACTTTGACTGACGATATGTTTAGTGACTTGGACAGTGAGAATTAGAGACTGATAGGTTTAGTGACATGGACATTGCATTGATTACTGATTCGATAAACCTGCTTTATTGTTTACCTGTATCGGTTACTTCATGCTCATGTCATCACTCCATGTTTACTGTTTCATGTTCATCATCATTGCACGTGTTTACATATGTATTTATATATATTGTTATTATGTCGCTCTGACGACCTGAGTATGCATGCTCAGAGTTAGAAGTGGACTTAGCTCAGATCAGGATATGTCGTACCTCAAGAATATTGCGGACATCTAGATCAGCGACGCCATCGCTATCTTTCCCTTGATCTCTATCTGGTATATCTCATATCTGTTTTGATAGAATTAGTGACTGCATTTCTCATTACCTGTGCATTGATTACTGATTACCGCGTAATGCTAGAAGCCGAAGTGTGACTACGGCAGGATATTTTCTTGACCGTAGGAGCATGGCTGGCTTTGTCACCCCTCGTATTCCGTATTTTGGAAAGCGTGGCGTGACACGTAGGCTATAGGTTCTAACCTATGAGCACTTTGTGTGCCGTATCGGTTTTTCAGACTTGGTTTTAATAACATTTCGATGCTGCATTGATTGTAGGTACTTTCGCGTGGACTTCCGTGACGACGAAACACATCGACTTCGACTAAGCAAGAAGTTTAGCATGTGAGTAGATTTATATCTACGGGGAAAGTCGGGTGGATGGCGTATAACACCCCCGAAATTATAAAACGAAAATCGATATATAGAATATAGTCGGAAAAACCTATACTAAGAACCTATGGATATGATCAAAGAGTTAGTAGGAGATGATATGTTAATACAAGATGACATGAATTGAGATGCCAACGTGATGATACAAGATGATATGAGCGAATATGCATGATATGAGGTTGTGAGGCGATATGAATATTCACATACATATGCCTAGATATGAAATGAGTTTGTTCATGATGTGATATGAGATCGATAAGGATATGACATGAGATATATATACGTATGTATATATGAGAATAAAAGATGATTTGTCGTAAGAGACCATAGATCCGTACCCTTATCGTTAAACAGGACGATAGATCCTTAATCTAGATTGAGGCCACCGTACGATGGATTACCGTACGCGATGAGTTATACCGGATGATTGATCCGCGCTCGTGATTTGAGAATGATGATCAAGGATGTTTCCATATCGGATACTGTGAGGCTGGATCACCGACGTAAGATTTCACCTAAACCATACTTATTTCCAAAACCGACGAACCGTATGCACTTTTAAATGGAAATATCAAGGGATGCTACGGATTTTCAAATGGTGTCTTTTTCTCAAAAACACCGTAGCCCCCACTTTCAAAATTACGATTCGTATCTTTTAAACTGGCTGTATGGTTCATGTGTAGATGTATACCTTATTATAGTTCATGTTTATATTGGATTATCCCTCATGAGATACGTGTTATGTTTCCGGTATTCACCGCTTTATGATATCATCTGCTAGTACACCTACACAATTACCGATGACGCGCATGTTACACTTACACAGATTTGCCGGCTCACACACATTCATCATCGGTAATTGATATGCCACTTACACAGTAGAATGACTATATCATGATATTATTCTTAATTGTTCAGTACTATCATATGACATGTTTACATGATATACTTGATGTGCTCACATTACCGTTCTATGTTGCATACATCGTATTTTATGGTTGCATGCATTGAGATACTGTTTTCATGAGATTTCTGGATTTGAGAACCGCGGATATATTTCAAAGGAAATTATGAATTGTTTTAAAAATACAGTTTCTCGTGATGTGATTTCGAGGCGTCCACCATTAGTTTTCTCGGTTCTGAGCTTGTTTTTGAGACCCGATTCGAGGAGTTGGATGAGCCGTCTGCGGGTACATGGTGGACCCGGTAAGGTACCCCGGGGCAATAAACTCGAGATGTAGACGATGAGCCTAGCAGGGGAGCACTACCTACCGGTGATAGTTTGGATCCGACGGTTATTTGAGGATACCGACCGGAGTGGTGAGATGGATATGAGGGCCGATCAGAGGATGCGGCGCATGAGATATGAGGATTTACGTGTCGATACTGGACACGGGTTTCATGATATTTTCGTGTGTCGATGTTGGACACTTAGTTTCCATGATGTTGATGTGTCATTGATGGACACAGGTTAGTTGATTTTCCTCATACATACAGGCATATGATTTCAGACGTTTGATCTTTTACATGTTGTCATTGGCATCGATTATATTGTTGATACGTATGTATATATGGTCACCCTAGACATCATAGTATTACCTTCATGATACAGTTTGACTTAAGAATCGCTATTATTTGATTTCTACCTACTGATATTTTCTACTCACGAGTTGGCAACTCATCACTGTTGTGCCACAGTATTCTTGTAGGTTTGACCGCTTAGATCAGTAGCGGTATCGCTGGCACACAGTTTCATCCAGGGTGTTTTGCTATGGTAGGTGGGACACACATTGGATCGTGCCCACTCTTGTATTTATTATTCCTTTTGTATCTAGATAAACTCCATCAATCAAAAACTAGATTTTGTATATTAGTAGATCTAGAAAGACTTGTGGCTGCGAGACTTAGAGCGATGAGTGTATGCTCGCTTCTTTTGAGGTTTTTGATGTCTTGCTTTATTTATTTATTCTTTCTGTGTTTAATCTTCACCGTAGTGCGTCGTATATTTTTACCGCTTTATTTCGTGGCTGTGATTCCGCCAATTGGCGAAGTGCTAGCTCCCGTTAGGGGATGCCTACATATTGTTATGTATATGGTTTTGGATCAAAATACATAAGGGAGGTGTTGCCTAAATTTTTAAAGGATGAAAAATGTTTTCAACCAGTATATAATTCACTTGTATTTTCATATATCATTATTTATGCATTTAAAGAAAAACTTGATTTCATTATACCTTTATTTCAAAACTGCACCTCCACTATTTTCCAAAAAAAAATTTAGATTTCTGAGTTTCGGCTTACTTGAATTACGTTACGCCTTTAAACACTGCGTGATTCTCGTGCCGGTCACGTGCTATTTTTCCGACTCGTGGCAGTTTCACCCATGTTGCACTTATATACCTTATTGTTTTTTCGCTGCATTAAAATACTCTATAGTACAAACCGTTTACATTTGACTACCCTCGGTTAACCCGACATTAGAATTTTCTCCCATGTGCAAAAAACATGATTAGTTTTGGACCTTTTTGCCCCTAACCCAACGAATAAATTCTTATACAAAAATTCATTTTCTTTGAATCCAAAACAAATTAGGGTTTTTCTCCTTCCCCTCTCCTTTTGAATTGTCTTAATTTAGGGTTGCTGCTTCCTCCTCCTCTATTGAGGTCTTATCTCTTTCTCATGGACACAAGTTTGGGCACATCTCTCACAACGTCATCGAATGATAATGGATATTCTAAGTGCAAATTACGAAGGTTGTTGATGTCATTTAAGCGCAAATTACAAAGCATGTTGATGACATCCTTAGATGTATTCTGAACACCATTTATTTCCCACTTATTCTAAACACCCAACGAATGTTCCTGAGGTTTTTACCGTTTGCACCTGTCGAGAAATTTGGAAATGGATGATAGAAAGTTTGGGGATAAAGGTTTTTCCCCAACCCAGTACTTAGAATAAACAAGGGTATAAAGGGCATTTCATTTTTTCTGTTATCACCGTGTGGGGGCAAACCGTTACTTTGTACTATAAGGTATTTAACACACTGAAAAAACAAAAAGGTATATAAGTGCAACATTGATGAAACGTTGGGGTATTATATAGCAACCAACCCATATTTTTTTGCAATATATTTGAAAACTCAAACACGACACGTTATTGACATTCAAATTTATGTTTTTTCTAAAAAAAACTAACGGAAAGAATTTTGAAGAAACCGTTCATTTAACTAACAATAAGTTAATACAGCTTCACAATTTCAATTATAAAAACCATAGTTTGAGTTTGAGTGAACCAATACTGAGATTTATGAGGGCGTGGGATCGGATTCAACTATTTTATAGGACTGAATTGAAAACATGGCAGCTCTCTTTTTCCTCTTCTTTCTTATTTTGGCAAATGTGAGGGGGCTATTGTGAGGACAAAATGCCAGCTCTTGCTTTTTGCGCGTGATGTATTCCGAATTGGCCACTCATAAAGTTTGTTATTTTTCATAAATAGTTTGGATTTTATCAAATGATAGGGAAATACAAAAACAGTATTTGGATTATTCGTTTTGGACAGTCAAACTCAAGAAAACGACATAGCTGGTAGTTGGTTTTTTTGGTTAATTTTAATTTGTTGTTATCTAGGCTGGACAAAAATAGATTAATTTTTTACGCGTAAAAAAGACTTACAATGTTCTTGCAGTCAGTAAACACACTATATAGAAGCTTATGTTGTTTGGTGGACCGCAAGGAAAAAAGAACGAAAGTCCTAAATGCAAAATATAATGCAAAGCCCAATAATAAATGTAACGCAAGTTCTTAGGATGATGTTCCCTTTTTACCCATCTCTTTAAAATTTATAGAACCTTGTATAGCATCTTCAAAAAATATTTCTATTGACTTTTTTGCATACTACATAAGTCCCTATAATTAGAGTTATGCTTGTAGCTATTATATTTTTCAGAATGAGTCCAAATAAAATTAATATAAGGGTTTGAATTGAACATGCCCTCGATATTGGCAAGGGCTTTCTTCATGGCAAGAGTAGATGGCCTCATCTTCGTCATCTTTCTCATCTCTGTCTTCTTCGTCTCGAAAGTCTATAATTGAAACCGGACTTGATGGTTCTTTCTCTTCAACTAATTGACATTGTACGTATTCTAGCCTTCGGCTATCAACTTCTTGGTTCTGTACCACCAAAGAAGAAACAAATTATTCTATTTGTAAATGTAATTGATTTTTGGTATTAATAATAGTTATACCTTTTTTCCTAATATAGAAAGAAACATAACTAGACACCACCACCCCATAATTAAAAAATACAATGCCCACCACAATTACAAAAGCTTAGCTTCAACAAAGGCGCATTGACATCTCACCTAAATATGGATGCATTATAATCGTCAACAGTACTATTTATGCAATTTTTCCAAAATTGCAGGCTGTAGCTGGCATCATCCCATCATGAACCATACTACTGTATTATCTAATTTATCATAAAAATTATGTTAAGATGTTTCATTTTCACAACTAGTTCCATTCTGATGGAGGCGTGAATCTTCCTCAGATGTTATCCTCCGTTGATCTTGCAGCTAGTGACGCTGAACGGTTGAGATTTGAGATGAGAGTTGAGCGTGTGGATCTTAATGGATTGTTGGTTGTTGTTGATGCCGAGCAACCTGTAAGGGAAGTCCCGGGATGGAAAACCACTGTAGGACCCTCCGACGATCAAGTAAGTACCGAGAAATATTAGGACAAAGTAGCGGCATATTGGAATGAGTTCGAGATATCTGAGTCGTCTGGAAGAGAGGTTTATATAGCGGTCGTATGGAGCGAGACGATGTGAGATTTTCGCCATCCATTGCACCCCCGCGTCACGTTCGCGTTGATGGCGGGATACGCCCATTAATGGCAAGATACACTCATTAATGGCGAAATACGCTAGCGCGGGATGCGGGACGTGGAGCGGGGGAGATCTCATCGTGACGAGATACACGGAGCCATTACGGGGGCGCTCGGTGTCACGCCCCGCTTCCCAAAAATACGAAAATACGGTATGTGACAAAGCAAACCATGCTACCTATAGCGAGAAAAGATGCTTCCATAGTCATATTACGTCTGTCAATCGGATATCACGAATAGTAAATAAAATCTAACTAACACATGTCCATCTGCTACAATAGAAAAAAAATTAAGAAATGTATACAGCGGAAACGAATGAAAATCCAATAAAGAAATAATATCCTAATCGCGTCCCTTATGAGATCATATCGATAAATTTAAACTATAAAAATAAAATAAATTAAGCGTCTCTAAAACTAATCATCAAGCTTCTCACTGCTCAGCTTGCTTGTCAAAATACTCTTGATCTTCCTGCAACAAAGTTAAAGGAACCGGGCCATGCAAAACCCAGACGTCAGTGTGTCATAAATATCAATAACAATAGTAATAACCATAATAGGATGCTATAAAGAAAACATGAATATAAATAATAATCGCAGGTGTAAAAACAGTGAGCTATAGGTATGTCACGTGTATCTTAAAATTTGTGATTTTAGGTTATCTATTCTATAAATCTTTGAAATCAATTAATATAATTCTCATCGTAACTCAACAGTATATATCCCGTTCATATCCCTACGGGACCACGACACAATATATCCCGTTCATTCCCCACGGGACCACGGCACAATAAACAATGGTTATTCCGTTCACGTCTGGAATCACGATAAACAATAATAATATTCTCTTGAATTACGTTTCGGTTACATTCTTAATTTCTCCCTTTCCCCATGTTTCGTATTCAAGTCAGGTATTAACAATATCTACCTAATACCAACACATGATCCAGCAGATACATGTCTTGTCTATCTAGACAGCAAGTCACGATTGCCGGCATTGGTAATAATCCAAATAACAGGTCTAGTAACGTATCGTGAACATGTCAGGCAGTGTTTTAACATGATGAATACTAGATGAAAAACAATAACCAGTTCATTTTAAACAGTGTAAGAATAACTAATGTATTTTATTTTTTAAAAAATGTATAATTAATTAATTAACTGATTTACTATAAACTTGTGTGTAGTAATATTTACGTCTGCTACAAAAACATACGGTCATATAGTTGAAGGATCACGAATTACAATGGAATTATATTGAAACTATCACGAATTAGCATGTAACCAGATAAACTTGTTATTGGTAAAATACGGATTAATGCTATAATATTGAAAAAATAATATTACTTGCTAAACAATATAATACATACGCTTTAAATAATTATATAAAATTGATGTAGGTAAAATAGTATATTGTAAGTTTAGAAACTTTCCTGGATTGATATACTCACGACGAAATACATATTTTCCGAACGACGACGACGTTCAAAATCACAACGTATATACGACTTTGGCCACAAACGACTGTGTAATGCTCTGGGGTAACCGCTGGTGCTCTGTGGAATTCCCAGAGGCTGGTGTTTAGGGTTGAAGCCGATGGTGACGGGTCGGGATTCGCCGGCGACAAGATGAAGTCAGGTTTTGTAGCTGTGAGAAGAAAAAGAAGAAGAAGATGAGGTCGGGGATGGTTGTTGAGGCTCTGGATTCTGAGGAGGGCAAGGAGTGGAAGTAGTAGGGTTGTCGACGAGGAGACGGGGCAACGCCGCCGCCGCCGACGAAGTAGGAAACGAGAAATGAGGTAATCGGAGAAAAAAAAGAAAGAAGAAAGGAAGAAGAAGATGATGCCGGCTGTAGATGGTGCTAAGTTCGACGAAAAGGAGAATAAAAGGGTGACGAGGATGATGGTGGTGGTGGTTGAGTTCCGGTGTTGGCGGGAGAAGGAAGAAGAAGTGGGTTCGGTTGTAAGGTCGGAGCTTAGGCGAGGTCTCGGGAAGGGAGGAGGCGGCGATGATGAAGAAGAGGAGGTGAAGATGAAGGGGTGATGATGACGGCGAGAAGTAGGGACGGCAACGAGACAGCGAGGGCATGGGTCAGGGCTCGGGAGAAATCGAGAGGAGAGAGAGAACGACGGAGAGAGGGAGAGAAAGGGTTTTATACAATAAAATATAAATGGTTTATATATATATATATATATATATGATTTGTAGATAATATCAAATGTTATCAAACTTTCATCCGAATATCTCTAAAAATATATTTTCGAGAAATATACCCATATGTAAAATCTTAAACCGTAATGCGATATTCTTATATTAAATACGTATGACCCCAAGTAAGATTTAAATAAACATACTTAAAGCTTTAATTAAAAATATAAAGATTATTAAATATTTTGTTAACTTATATTTTAGGATTTGCACATAATAGATAAAAGTGAAATGAGATATGAGGTGATATACCATGCAACGTTAGGTAGCAAAATATTATTTTATTTATAACTTGTGATATATAAATATATATAAAGATCTAAATATATAATGTAGATATTATACTGGATTCACATAAATACACTTTACTGGTAAATCTCAGATACAATTTTGCACCATATTGGGTTCTAAACATGCGGGTCGGGTCGGATAACGGCTACCACTATTCGAATCATTCGCAACTCAAAAGAAAAATAAAAGAATTATAAAACAAGTCTTAAAATACTAAGTTATATTGTATAAACGTACTAGGGTGTTACATTATACCCAACTACAAAATAATTTCGTCCTCGAAATTCATGGAACATGAAAAAGATAAGAAGATAAGGATCTAACGAAAAAGATATGGAAAATTTTGTCGAATCTCGTCTTCACGTTCCCAAGTAGATTCCCCATGCGAACGATTTCTATGTGAAACGAGTACTAGAGAGATTACTTTATTCTTGAAAACCTTTTCTCGTCGATCCACGATAGTCATTGGTCGCTTTTCATAGATTAAATCTTCTCTTATTGTCAGTTCTGAATGATTGTCACGCCCCGCTTTCCAGTTTACGGCGAAGGGGACGCGACGGGGTCCGCTACGTATATACTTAGAAGTACATACGCTAAGCGTATCTAAGCAATATAAAAGTAAATCATAAGAGACAAGAGATATAGAAATAACAGCAACTTTATTAATAACATTCTTTTGTACAATGCATGAAAAGTAAATACAACTGAAATGAAAAGCGATGCCTAAACAATGGCATAACAGGAAATGAAAATACCGAATAGAACAAGGTACAATATCTAGAGCTCGGGGTCTTCGTGAAACTGCTCCAAGTCTTCACCGGTGGGCTCGATCTTTGCTGGGTCCAAAGCACCTGACGACATTCAAAGAAGAAAGAAATAGAATGTCGTTAGCGAACAGGTCGCTCGGTAAGTCCCAAAGATAAGGGAGAAATGGACAGAAAGTGAGAGAGAGAGAGAGAGAGAGAGAGAGAGAGAGCTTTTAATGTTGTATTATAATATTGTAATATTGTATTAACGTTGTTGTTTGTAGCCTGGTACAGAAGATGCCAGTGTATACGAGGGGAGTCCCACTTACACCGGAGACCTTGGTAACCTGTAGTACAAGGCTCCGTCGATAATACCACGGAACAACGGCATGGATGTAATTACGTCTTAAGTGACCACCTCGTGCCATCTTTAATATATTCCGTACCAGTCTACCCCTTAAACCCCGTAGTGTTATGATTGTATTGTAGTATTGTATTGTATAAGTTGGATGACTGATCAAAACCATGATATCAGTAAACATGTTGTAACTGCATAATCAGGTAAATGGAATACGGAATAATGGATGTATATCCATGGTTTGATTCAGTCAAGTTGTAATGATTGTTAACAGGATTCTGGGATTCATGTATTCATATTGAGTTGGAATATTAAAGAATATAGATTGGTAACTGGATTCTGGAATTCATGTGTTCATATTGAGTTGGAATATTAAAGAATATAGAATGACTTGAATCATATTCAAGTCAGAAATAGTCAGACTCAAACCCGAGTCAGACTAAAAGAAATGCAAGTCGAAGTTCTATATTTGTTAGGGTCCTTATTGTAAATTATAAAACTTGAGGGGGTTTTATGTAAAAAGTACTTTTGTATAGTTTTCAAGATACACCCCAAGTGTTTATTATTCTTCTTTATAGTTATAATGAGTGTAAATTTTATTTGTGTTATTCTAGTGAATATATCCTAATAAAAGTATTAATTTATAATATTGATTTATTTGAAATTCATGGTATTTTAATGTAACTTTAAATCTTGTAATCTTTAGGAAAATGTGGAAACTTTATCTTATAACAAAATAGGTGTTTAAATGTTAAATATACATATTTTTATACAAGAATAATTTTAAATAAATATTTTATTTTCCAAAAATCTCATTTTTCATAAATGTCGTATTCTAAACCTTTCGAGACCGAATGCTCCTTGCGGAGGTCTGAATCTCGCACTACTAAGCTCGAGGGTGCATGATAAACCGTACTATCCCTAACGAGTTCCCCAAAGATGGGTTGTAGTGGCGCTTTGCAAAGATTTAATAAATACTAATCATTTAGAAAACGGTTTTATAAAAATAAGGTATTTATTTGTAAAATGTGTGAATTTCCGTATTTTAGTTTCTAGGGTTTCCTAAGCCAACTAGCCTATTTCTAAAGGATCTAAACGATAGATCATAGAAGCCTCAAATCGCCTCTTCACCGCCAATTGCGGCCAGGTAAGTACAAGTGAGGAGGGAGGGATCCGCTCACGAATCATGAGGCGGGCCTTTTAAAGTTGCCCAAGCTCACTTTCCTAGCCTAGACACCACAAAATCAGTTTAGATAAACGATCGATGTCCATGACATATCGTATTTTCCTATTAAAAGATTTTGTTTTAAAATTGTATACAACTTAGAACTTTCAGAAAAGGTTTATAACGAAAAGGGTATTTTAATGTAAAGTCTTGTATTTTTGTATTCTAAATTTTGATGATATCAATTAAGGTTGTATTTGTGTGTGTGTGGAGGTAGGTCATTACCTCGTGATCTACGTTAAGGTATAGCAACGTTAAAGGGTTAAATGTGATAACTAAACATTGTGGTATTTAAGTGAAAGAAATACGATAAATGGAAACGTTATCATTTCATGTGTGAAAACTTATTCAAATTGATTTTTACAAGTTTAGTGGTCAAGATGTACATGTTTAGGAATGATGGAATTGATTAGAAGAAGAAAAATAAACCTTATGGTATTTTTGTGAAAAGAATACGATATTACAAGAAAGCTATCATTTCATGTGAGAAACTTTGTCCAAATTAATTGTTATGTGATTAATGGTCATCATGAATATGTTTAGGTATTATGGTATGGGTGACAAGTGATATTTTGTAGAAAAACCGAATCGGAAATCGGTTTGTTCCGATTTCCGTCGGGTTTCAAAAAGTCGTATTTTCCTTAAAAGAAAAGAAAGATAGAAGGAGTGGGACTTACAAGTTTGGACAAGCTAGAGAGGGCTAGTAAGGTAGTGGGTTGTCGGTGCGTCGAATCGTCGTGAAGGGTCCTAGCACGATCGTCGGAATTCGCCGTCGATTTCGGCAGCGCTTCGCCTTTCGCTCTTTTTCTAATGTACCGAGTTCTCCTGAGATTTTGGGAGAGTGGACTTAGGAATGTAGGGTGAAAGGGTAGAGGGTAGGGGTGTTTATATAGGGCTAGGCTAGGGTTAGGGTTTTAATTAAAAAAATATTAAAATTCATTAAAATTGGGAGTAAAAGTAATTTATTGTGCATTCGGTAACCGATCACAAAAAATAAAGTATACAGGGAGGTTGACCAGGTCAACATGGAGAAATTTCGTGTTGACGACTCGGCCGTCCGGTCGGTCCGCCGGCCGACTCGGCCGAGTCGGGCCTAGTCGAAGTGGCGTCGGGTGGGGTTTCTCCTGGGGGGAATTTTGGTATATTTAACTTTTTGGGTTCAGTATAAATTTTGAGAGTTATGACGGTTTGACTGTTGACTTTCCAAAAATTTAAAACAAAATAATTATAAAAATAATGTGGGGCAGGGGATTTGAACTCTGGTGGCTTAGTTCAGCAGTGCAAGGTATTACCAATGAGCTATAAGCTCCTTCTTGTAATTATTGTGGTATTTAATTACTTAAAATGATAGCAGCAAGAATAAATACTCCTAGTATACATTAAATTTAAAGTAATTTCTTATACACTAAAAATGGAGTTATTATATTCTTGTAGCTTGTAATTAAAAACAAAATAATTACCTATATCTTGTGCTCATGCTAAAATACCCCTTTGTGTATTTTTTTGAAAAAAAATATTTGAAAAAAATTTGGTATAGAAAAATTAGGGTTGTTACAATGATCAAGAACGTGCGTCTCATCTCGAATATATTTGCAGAGTTGAGATACATGAAACACGTCATGAACACCCGCCAAGGATGGTGGTAAAGCCAATCGATAAGTTATCTCTCCAACACGCTCAATGATATCGAAATGCCCCACGAATCGAGAACTAAGCTTGCTTCGACTACCAAATCGGATTACTCCCCTAGTCGATGATATTTTCAAGAATACAAGATCACCAACAACAAACTCTAAAGATCTTCTTCCAGTATCAGCCTAACTTTTCTGTTGATCCTGTGCCACCTTCATATGATCACGGATCAAGTTAACTTTCTTCACAGTTTGCTCAATGAGATTCGGTCCCAAAAATCTTCTTTCTCCAACACCGTCATAACAGACGGGCGACGACACTTACGACCGTGCAATGTTTCAAATGGAGCCATCTGAATAGTTGCCTGAAATATGTTATTGTAAGAAAACTCCACTAAATGCAAATGATCCTTCCACGAACCCTTGAAGTCTAACATGCACTTTCTCAACATATATTCAAGAGTTTGGATTGTTCTCTCGAACTGTCCACCTGTGTGAGATAAGCCATACTAAACTTCAAACGAGTTTCCAAACTCTCCTGTAGACTCCTTCAAAAGTGTGATAGGAACCGGATATCACGTTCAAAAACGATACTAATTGTTACACCATGCAATCTCACAATCTTCTGTATGTATCGCTCTGTCAAAGCCTCCGTCGACTGACCAACTCGAAATGGTATGAAATGAGCTGCCTTGGTTAATCGACCAACAATCACCCAAACTGCGTTATTGCCCTTTAGACTCCGTGGTAAGGCAGTCATAAAATCCATAGTTATATATTCCTACTTCCATTGATAAATCGGAAGTGGTTGCAACAAACCGGCTACCCTTTGATTTTCAGGCTTGACTTGCTGATACACCAAGCATTTCGATATGTAGCGAGAAATATCCCTTTTCATGCCTTCCAATCAGAATTGTTGTCGCAAATCTCTATACATCTTCGTGCCTCCCGGATGTACTGAATGAGCCTCCTTCATGACTTCTTCACGAACATCTCCTTTAGGCATACACAAAAGACTTCCATATCTTAACGAGCCATCTTCATGGATCAACAAATCTGTTCGAAGTCCCGCTTCCACTTGTCCTCAAAACTTCTGCAATCTAGGGTCATGCGACCGTGCTGCCTTAATGCTATCGATTAAGGATGACTGTACTTGCAACTGCATCAACTGTCCTAAAGAATCTGATAGTACAATCTCCAACTCAATCCTCTGAAGATCAGCTATAATCTCCCTCTGTGCAGTCAACATCCGTATCGCTGGCAACCGACTTAAAACGTCAGGCACTATATTAACTTTTCCCGGATGATAGTTTAGGTCAAGATCATAGTCAGCCATTAGCTCTAACCATCTACGCTGCCTCATGTTGAGCTCCTTCTGTGTGAACACATATTTTAGGCTCTTGTGATCCGTAAACACTTTAACTCTTTTGCCCAATAAGTAGTGTCTCTAAATGTTTAGCACGAAAATTACTGCTGCTAGCTCTAAATCATGAGTTGGGTTGTTCTTTTCATGGGTCTTCAATTTCCTCGACGCAAACGCTATAACCTTCCCATGCTGCATCAGAACACATCCCAAACTTTTCCCAAATGCGTCGCTATGAATAACTAGTCCTCCAGAACCATCTGGTACTGTTAGAATATGAGCGGTTGTCAATCATTGTTTCAGCACTTCAAAATCTGACGCACACTTCTCAATCCACACGAACGATACCTCCTTACTTGTTAGCTTAGTCAGTGGTTCTGCTATCCGAGCGATGTTCTCCACAAACCTTCTATAATATACAGCAAGCCCAAGAAAACTTCTGATCTCACCCACATTATTTGGAATTGGCCAATTATGAATAGCTGCAATCTTTTCGGGATTGACTGTAATTCCATCTCTGGATACAACATGCCCCAAAAACTTCACCCCTTCGAGCCAAAATACGCACTTGCTCATCTTAGCATATAGCTTTTCCCGTCTCAACGTTTGCAGTGTGATCCTCAAGTGTTCTTCGTGCTCTTCTTTGCTTCTCGAATATACCGAAATATCATCAATAAACACCACTACGAACTGATCCAGATATGGTGACAAGATTCGGTTCATCAAGTCCATAAATATTGCTTGTGCATTAGTAACTCCAAATGGCATCACTAAATACTCATAATGCCCATATCGAGTTCGAAACGCTGTCTTGCAAATTTCTTCTGGTTTCACCCGAACTTGATGATACCCTGATTGTAAATCCAATGTCGAGAATACTCTCGCGCAAACGAGTCGATCTAATAATTCGCCTATGCGAGGGATTGGGTATTTATTCTTAATAGTCACCCGATTTAACTCTCGATAGTCGATGCACATTCTTCGCGTGCCGTCATTCTTCTTGACTAGAAGAACTGGAGCTCCCCATGGTGAACTGCTACCGTGAATCCAATCCTTCTCTAGTAATTTGGTAATTTGTTTCTTTACCACTTCCAATTCTATCGGTGCCATTGGATAATAAGCCTTTGAAATCTGCGCTGCTCTAGAAATAAGATCAATCGTGAACTCCACATCTCGTTTCGGCGGTATACCCGAGATGTCCTCGAACACATCCATGAAATCCCGAACCACTGCTGGTGCTTCTTCCTTGTTTACTTCTATCGACGACAAAACGACACTCGTCGGCCTAGCCCTAAATTCGACCGGCCCGACAGATCTGCTACCTCCCAAGAATATGAACTCCGGATGTCGGGGAATCCGGAAAATCACTTTCTTCGCCCTGCAATCAATGTGAGTGTGGAAAATGCCGAGAAAATCCATTCCCTAGACCACATCGTAGCTGCCAGTATCAATCATCAAGAAATCCGCGAATAACTCCCGTCCGCAAATAACAATCGAGCAACCCTTGCATTCACTACTAGATATAATTCTCTCATTCCCAGTGTGTATGTCCCAAGAACTAGATAGAGCCATGTATGGGACATAGTGTGCACTAATAAACTTGGACGGCATAAAGCAATGGGATGCACCAGAATCAAACAATGCCAATGCGAGAAAATTATAAATGAGTCAAATACCTGAGAAAACATCACCTGAAGCTTTGGTCTCCTCGGTCGTCAAGGTGAAAACCCATGCCTGATTAGGCCTCTGAGTAATCCGCTTCTGCTGTGCTTTCGGAGCATCGAAAAACTGTAAAACAGTAACATGGACAATGCAGTGAACATGTGATATTTTCATTCATATGGATGCAAAATATATATTAGAGCATGTAGCAAGATAAACTTGCATGCGACTAGATATGTAAATAACGATATGGATACGTACGGCTATCCGAAAACAGTAAAACAGTAACATGGATGTACAATGCAGTGAACATGTGATATTTTTATTCATATGGATATAAATATAATATCATAGCATGTAGCAAGATAAACTTGCTTGATTGGATCTTAATACGGGGTGCGTACGCAGCGTACGATGTCGGTAAATGTCGCGATGCACACACGCGCGTACAGAACTGAACCAGGCAAAGCAAGAACGTGACCATGCTGGCTGGGGATGTCCACTGGGTCGCCCGGATCTTCGGCGACGGCACGGCTCCGGCGGTCACCGGAAAACCAAGAAACTAGAAAGAGAAAGAAAAAGAAGAAGAAGAAGAAGGAAGAGAAGGGGTGCACTCTCTGGTTTCATGCTCTGGGGTCGAAGGAGGTGTCAAGGGAGTCGTCGACGATGAGTTATGGGTTTCCTGCGAGGTTTCATGGCAAGAAAGGCTGTGGGTTATTGAAGTCGAGTCGGGGTTATATGCAGGGTTCTGGTCTCGGTATCTGAGGAATAGGGGAGAGGTGAGGAGAGAGGAAGACGATGAAGGTGGAGGTGACGAGGGCGGTTGCCGGCGGTGGACGCGACGAGGCTTGTGCAGGGGCTCGGGTTGGTTTCAGCGGTCGGGAAAGAGAGGGAGAAGAGAGAGGTGGGGTGGTCGAGGAGGAGAGGAGGCCAAGGAGGTTATGGTGACGTGGTCGGGGATCGGCGACGTGGGGCGACGGCGAGGTGAGGCAAGGCGATGATGAGGGTATCGATGGGTTCGCGTGGGTTGTGGGGCTGCATGGGCTCGGGAGAAGAGAGGGGTGCGTGGAGGTGAGTACGAGGGTGAGGAGGAGAAGAGAAGGCCGAGGGTGGAGACGAGGGGTCGCCGGCGCGATGACGACGACGGAAAATGTGGTGATGGCAGTTGTGAAGATGGGTTCTTGGGTTCGTAAGGTTTACAGTTTGGCGTCGGGGATGGAGGAGGAGAAGGTGGAGCTCCAGCGTGAGGCGACGGGGTGGAGGTTCGGGTGTGGGTTGCAGTGGGTGCAGGGGTGGCACGCTCGGTAAAGGAGAGGTGAGGATGAGGGTGAAGATGATGAGGGTATTAAGGCGAGGTCTTGGAGGTGGTGGAGACGACGGCGAGCGCGGGCGACGGGCGCGGGCGGGGGCACGGGCATGGGTTCGGGGGCGCGCGAAAAAGAAAAGAAGAAGAAGATGATGATGAGAGAGAGAGAACGTAGGGGCAGTATGGGTTTCTAAAAAAAGAAATATATAAAATAGAGAGAGGAGAGAGAGAGAGCAAGGGATGCTGAGGTTAGGATTTATAGAATAGGATTATTTAGAGAGAGAGAGTGGGGAATAGTTAGGATAGGATTTAATAAAATATTTAAAATATATATTTATTTTAAAAGATATATATAAACGTGTGTGTGTGTGTGTGAACATTTTAAATATATAGAATATAATATTGATTATGTTTGAGTTTTCAGGTTAATACAAAAGTAGTCCAAAACGTGTCCGGATTGGGTCTAAAATTATGGTTTGAAAATACGGATAATATACGTGTCAACCAAAATTAAAATAGAATATCCGGGTAACGAAAATGCATATCCCAAGAACAGATACACGTAGTTGTTCCCCTCTGAAAGACGCGGCAAGAGACGCGGTGAACGTCTTGCCTGAATTTCGGGGCAGATGCTAATTTGTGCTATCCGTCCACCTCTCCGAAGATACCAAGTTGATTTATGGCACCATGTATCGATGGTTTAAACGGATGCGGCTGATGTAGCAGACTTCGTCAGATTCCCCCTCGTTTGAGGGGGTTTTGATTGTGGGGACCCTCTTCCCTGCAGGCGCAAGCCCCTACAGTTAATTACGCTACCGCATCACGGTAACAACTTTCTCCTTCTCCATATGGTCACTTCGTATCGTGGGTGTTTTTTTTGTGTTTGGTTTCCCGTAGATTGTATACGGAGACTAATTTATGTCATCACCTGTAGGGCGTGGACTAGTCCAAATCCGTATCTTTCTTAGATTTGGGTTTAGGGGGTTGAGTTTAAGGATACGTTAGCCTCATTAGAGACTAAGATCAACTTAAACGTTAGTTAAGGATACGTTAGTCTAATTTTAGACTAAGATCAACTTAACGGGATCGTTTAGATCCAACAAAAGAGCAATTGGACTCTATTGTTTAGTTTAGTGACATTGCGGTCGATTAGTTTAAGGACATTACGGTCCATTATTAGTTTAAGGACATCTCGGTCCATTGTTAGTTTAAAGACACCGCGGTCGAGGTTAAGGACATCATAGTCCGTGAGTTTAAGGACCCCGCAGTCCAATGTTAGTTTAAAGACATCACGGTCGAGGTTAAGGACATCATAGTCCATGGGTTTAAGGACCCCACAGTCCAATGCTAGTTTAAAGACATCACGGTCGATTGTTAGTTTAAAGACATCGCGGTCGAGATTAAGGACATCATAGTCCATGAGTTTAAGGACCCCACAGTCCAGTTTAGAGACGTCATAGTCTATGAAGTGTGTGGTTGTCGGGACCCGTCACCTCTCTAAATACGTTGAGGGATTACAATGACAAATATCAAACGAGTGAAGAGATATACCCTTGAACCAAGGTTGATTGGGATCTGTAGTCTAATTTGGAACTAAGATCAATTAATTATATTATGAGCTCATTGGCTCAGTTAAATCTGAATTGAGGACTTATGGCCAGTTTGGGCTAAGTCCAATTAGATTAGAAATATTGGCTCTTTGTTGGACCATTAAACATTTGCCTGGGTTCAAGCCCACATTATTTAGGAATGCTGAACCAGAGTTTGAGGGCTCTGATACATTTTTGTCTTTGACTGAGTATTAAACATTGTAGTTATGAGTTTTACTCAACTTTGGGATTTAGTCAAAGGGGGAGTTTTTGCCTCTGGAAACTTAGCCAATTTGGCTATAAAAAAATAGTGTTAAACACTAAAGGACAACAGTGTTAAACACTGGAAATAAAACTCTCAAATTAGTGGTAAACACTGGAGAGGAAGGGGTCACGTGGGGACACGTGAGGGCACCCAAAGGTGGGACCAGATCTCCTTTGTTTTATTCTCAAATCTGCGAATAAGTGTTAAACACTTTTAATTTCCTGGCCATCACGTGTGGGCACGTGATAGGAACTCATGCACTGATTTGTTAAGACTTTTATTAGGGGTCACATGAGGACACGTGAGGACGCCCAAATTAGAATCCGCCTTTGCTTTTATTCTTGTTGCTTTGGAGGTCACGTGGGAGCACGTGAGGCATTGCCTCTAAGCTGTTTCCTTTATTTTCGGAGGATCTTTTCAGGAGTCACGTGGGGATACGTGACCTAATTCTTTATATGCATGGGGATCTTTCAAGTCTCTTTATTTTTTAAGAATTAAATTCTCTGTAGGGTTAAACCCTAATTACGTTTTAGAGGAATTAAATTCCCATGTATGTGAAAGAATTAAGTTTTTATATAGGGTTAAGCCCTATTTCTGTCTTGGAGGAATTAAATTCCTATAACTTTAAGAGAATTAAATTCTCATATAGGGTTAAACCCTAATTTTATCTTGAAGGAATTAAATTCCTGTGAGTTTGAAAGAATAAAATTCTCATATAGGGTTAAACCCTAATTTTATCTTGGAGGAATTAAATTCCTGTGAATTTAGGAGAATTAAATTCTCTAAACTCAATTCTCCCTCTAAGTCTTGGATCTGCATGGCAGAATCTCAACCCGATGAGAATTAAATTCTCAACCTATGGGGAGATTTGCTTCTGCAGATCTTTAACCAGAGGAAGAACTTATTTGCAGAAGAGTTAAACTCTTAGATTGAGATTTAAATTCTCTTTTTGAAGTTTTGATCCTTTTCCCCTTTCTCACCTAGGGTTTTCTTTCTTGAGAATTAAATTCTCCTTTCTTTTCTCTCTGCTATTTGCCTTTAGAAAATTTCAAGATCCCAAAATTCTATCTCCCCAAAATTCTATCTCTTTCTTCTCTTCTTGGCTCCTATTTATAGGAGAAGGAAAATAATCAATTTGTTTATTTTGTTTGTTTTTCGTAACTAATGTGATCTTTTAGATCGCTCAATGAATTTTATTCACCATTGGATTTTAAATCCAAAAGATATTCTGTTTGTTATTTTTGATAAAATTTAGGGAAATCTTTCCTTGTCTGAAATATTTCCATAAATTGGTGATTTTTAATCACCCTTGGATTTTTAATCCAACGGTCCCCCATAATCTTATTTTTGTTTGGAAAGATTTGGAGAAAAACTTTCCCAGTTAGGGTCTTTGACTTCCCTTAGTTAGAATTTAATTCTATTAATTCAGAAGGCTTTTAAAGCCTATCACGTGTTGGCACGTGACTCCTCTTCATTCAGAATTTAATTCTGTATTTTACCTAGGCTAAAGACCATCACGTGTCAGCACGTAACCCTTGGTCACGTGTGAGCACGCGACGCCCCATTGGAGTCTTTCCTTAGCCATTTGTTTAACCTTCTGCTTGCTTAGAATTTAATTCTGTAAAAGAGATCACGTGTCAACATGTGACCCTTGGTCATGTGTGAACACGTGATACCTCATTTAGGTAATTCCTGATTTTTAATCAGGGAACAGTAGCGTGCACGTAGCTATCTAAACGAGTCTGTTTCACTGAACGGAACGAGAACAAGATACACGGATGCTACCACAGGGTTAGGGGTATGATGCAATCCATGATAGATATTTTTAAAATATATTATTTAATTATATTTGTATTATTAAAAAAATGCAGATGCCAGATATAATGCAGGTATACAGGATATAGAATAGGGAAGTGCACGGATTCTCATAACTAGCCGGGATAAATCATAAACAGGAATCAAGACGGGTTTCCAGCAAGCGGGTCAGGTTGGATGCAAATACAGATACCAATTACACTATTCACACCCAAAATACAATAAATCAAGAATTGCCACAAATAAAGAAATACCCAAAAATAGAACTGGTATAAATGAACTAGGGTGTTACATGAATACTTGACTACATCCTGAACATGAATACTTGAACAATTTGTATCCATGGTTTCGGCAAGCCTAACAATTATAATCTATACAATATATTACGCGGGGATAAAGGGGTAGATTGGTATGGAACGTATATCGTGGCACAAGAGGTCACTTAAAAGACACCTACATGAATTCACGTGCTGTTGTTCCGTGGGTTATGACGGGGCCTTGTACTACATGTTACCATAGTCCACAGGGTAAGATGGACTCCTCTCGTATACATGAATACCTTCTGTATCAAACTACAAACAACCACGTTATAATAACCATCATATACCTGTACAACTTATCTGTTCATTCACATTAGTTGTTATATTCTCTTTCTTCTTTTGAGACTTACCGAGCGCTGGTTCGCTGACAACATTCCTTTCTATTTCTTTCTTTGAAATATTCGTCAGGACAACAGGACTCTCAAGAGATCGAGTCTAGCCAGGAGGACTTGGATCAGCTTGTGGCACAGCCTGACTTCTAGTTCCTTGTACCTACTTTCATTTTGTATGCCATTGTTTAAGCACTGCTTTATATCATTGTATCTTTTCATGTTTAAACAGTTGTATGTAAAGATGAATGTAAATAAAGTTGATGTTTATTTTATTACTCTTGTTATTCTTGTACATTTTATATATTGCTTAACTACTCTTAAAGTATTTATTTCTTAGTAAATACGTTGCGGCCTGCCACGTCACTGTTTCCGTCTATTAGGACGCGGGGCGTGACAGGTCACCAAATGTCAGGATCCGGTTCTTGCTCACGGAACAAAGTGCCACACGGAACAGAGTGACATGCCATGTGTTATGCCAAGGGGCGGGGGCCACCTCTTGAGTCCATGGGACCCACTGTCGAACAATGGGGAATCTTCGGAACATATTCCGAAAGTGAACCGAACTGCATTATAAATGTAATAATGCTACCCTCAATTACAGAGACGCCTTTTAAGTGAATCGGCACTACAGGAGCTTGAGAACTCCGTAATTAAGCATGCTTGGGCTAGGGAAGTCTTGGGAAGGGTGGCCTCCTGGGGAATGGCCCCTGGTCTGTTCCGGTTCGCTTTAAAAGGGCAAAACCGTGCGGTTTTGGCCAGAACGGACAATACCATCTGTACTGCGGTATGGGGCGTTACATTTATGGTGTCCCATGCTGGTCCCTTAGTAGTAGGACGGTGGTTCGAGGACGAACCATTGTTCAAATAAGGGGAGAATGTCGGGATCCGGTTCTTGCTCACGGAACATAGTGCCACGCCAAGTGTCATTCCAAGGAGCGGGGGCCACCACTTGAATCCGTAGGGGCCACCTCTTGAGTCTGAGGGACCCAATGTAAAACAATAGGGAATCTTCAGAACGCATTCCGAAAGAGGACCGAACTGCATTATAAATGTAATAATGCCACCCTCAATTACATAGGCGTCTTTTAAGTGAATCGGCACTACAGGAGCTTGAGAACTCCATAGTTAAGCGTGCTAGGGCCAGGGAAGTCTTGGGATGGGTGACCTTCTGGGATGTGGCCCCTGGTCAGGTCCGGTTCGCTCTAAAAGGGAAAAACCATGCGGTTTCGGCCAGAGCAGACAATACCATCTGTACTGGGGCATGGGGCATTACAATTTTGAATGGAGTTAGACTCCTAAAAGGGTTTTATTTTTGGAGTTAAACTCCAAAATATTTTGAATAAAGTTAAACTCCTAAAAAGGGTTTTATTTATGGAGTTAAACTCCAAAAGATCTTGACAGATGGATTTGAACTCCCAGAAATTTTTGGAGATGATCAAAGGGGACTCCTTTCTTCTCCCCTTTAGCCCTGGATCTTCTTCTGAGCCTTGGATCTTTCCGAAGTGTGGTTTTGAAGACGGGTCTCCTTCTTCCTCCTCTCTGTTGGCTGGTGTAACAACCCTAATTTTTCTATACAAATTTTTTAAAAATATTTTTTCAAAATCCATAAATGGGTATCTTAGCCTGAGCACAAGATATAAGTAATTATTTTGCTTTTTAATTACAAGTTAAAAGAATGTAACAACTCCATTTTTTGGTGTACAAAAATTTGCTTTAAAATTAATGTATACTTGGAGTATTTACTTTTGCTGTTATCAGTTTAAGTATTTAATTAGCTCCATAATTACAAGAAGGAGCTTGTAGCTCATTGGTAATACCTTACACTGCTGAACCAAGCCCCCAGAGTATAAATCTCATACCCCACATTATTTTTAATATTGATTTTTTTAAAACCTTTAGAATACCAAGGGTTTACACGTGCATATCTCACAAAAACCCCACTACACCCAAAAATGTAACATTGCCAGAGGTTAGATGAACCGTCGGGGGGGATCCCGGCTGCCTGACTTGGCCGGGAATCGGCCAAATCGGCCTCGACTCGGCCGCGACCGAGTCACGGCCGAGTCGGCCGATTCCGGCGACGACCCCAACATGAAAGTTGTGTATTTTCATATTCCCTATGCACCTGCAAAATTTCAGCCTCAGACCATTTCCAGAGCTCTTTTAAAACCCTATTTACTCCACTTTTATTACATTTTAATATATTTTAATACATTTTTTAAATTAAAACCCTTCATCTATCCTAACCCTAGTTTAACCCTATAAATACCAACCCTACACACTACCCCCTCACCCCAAACTCTGAGCCAACTCTCAAGAATTTTCAAGAAAACTTGTGTACTTTGAAAACGAGCAAGAAGCGAAGCTACGACGAATTTTCCGGCGAACTTCTGACCATCATCTTAGGAGCTCCCGGCGACGAAACGACGCACCGGCAACTCCTCCCGATCCATCTCTCTCTCCTTGTTGTCCTAAACCCGTAAGTCCCCATCCCTCTTCTCTATTCTTTTTCTAAAAATATAGAATTACAAAACCCGACGGAATCGGAGCAAATCCGATTTCCGATTCGGTTTCTTTATAAAACCTCACTTTTCTTTAATACAATCATGCTTAAACCAATTCATGTTGACTATTAAACACTAATCAACCATATTGATCAAGTTTCAAATCAAAAGTAATTGCTATTTCATTTTACCGTATTTTCATTTAAATACCACGTAGTTTCAATTCTACATTAACATCACAAAACTTGCTATACTTTTAAGTAGATCACGAGGTAATGACCTACCTCCTCTCACACTCATATGCAACATAACACAATACCCTTGGGAACATAGAATACGGGAAAACGACATCATTGCAAATAAATACCATTTACTTAATAAAACCGTTTTATAAAGGATTTAGTATTTATACAATCTTTGCAAAGAGCCGCTACAACCCATTTTGGGGAACCCGTTTGGGATGGTGCGGATTATCGCACATCCTCGGGCTTAGTAGTGCGAGATTCAGACCTCCGCAAGGAGCATTCGGTCTCGAAAGATTTAAAATACGGCATCTTAAGAAAATGAGATTTTTAGAATATAAAATATATATTAAAATTATTTTTGTATAAATATATGTATATTTATCTTTAAAATACCTATTTGGTTATGATATAAATATTTCACCTTTTTCTAAAAATCACAAGAATCAATTTTACACTAAAATACCATGAATTCCATATAAAACCAATATTACTAATAAATACCATTTATTATGAAAATAGGATATTTTCATTAGAAATATCACAATATAAAATCTACATTTATTACAACTCTAAAGACAACTAATAAATACTTGCGGTGTATTTTGAAAAGTATATAAAAGTATTTTTACATAAAACCCTCTTAAATTCTATAATTTACTATAAGGACCCTAGTAAATATAGGTTTAAGCGGGACCAATCTCTTGAGCCTCAGGGAGTCGGAGAAATGGGTGCTTGCCTATCTAACGTAGACATATTAGATAGAGAGAACCCATCGGGAGAGGAGACCCCCTACGGATCGAGAGCTCATGCATGGCTGAGTCGCATTCGTTGTCGGTAAGGAGGGGATCCACCAACCGAGCGGCAAAGCGGGGGATCATCTCCTCGATAGGCACTTCCCATGGCTGCCGACGAGCGTGTGGGCGGTTGCAGGCCATAGCGCTCAGATACTCCTCAAATTAAATCACGTCGATATGGGAATGAATTTCTCTGTGAAAAGAAAACAGGCTATGGCCTCAAGAATATAAAGAAGTGCATTAAGTGCTATGCGCGGAAAATCTTGCATGCGAAAGATGTTTCCAGGGCCCAAAAAGGAAAGGCATCGAAAATCAAGGAGAAATAACTATTTCCAAGGCTCCTTTTATGCATCTGCTAATGCGCGCTAAAAATGCGGCATGGAAAATTTTGTCAACAATCCCATCAGAAGATCTCACATGTAGAACACGTGAGACCCAAATCTAATGTGCATTTAAAGGAAAGAATATGGAGTGATACCCTGCACAAACGACAATAGTAACAGAATAATAAGATTTCAGAGAGAAAGTATGCAAACACACAGAGACATAACAAAACTTATCATCCAGACTTCAAGAAGGCGATACAAAATAAAAGAAAAGCTTTCACAATGGTAAGGCTTCAGACACGGGGTACGGGTTGAGAAACTCGGAATTGACTTTATTCAAGATCTTCCAAGCATTTCGAACCTCCCGAGTATGCTTTCTCTCACGGTCACAGGCATCGGGGTCCCCGCGGATGTCCTCTTCCCTCCGGTAGACGCCCAGTATAGCTGATTGCTGAAAAATCTGATGAAGGAGATCAATGAGATCATCCCGCCTTCTCTTTGAGATCAAGCCCATAAGGTACACCGAATGCACTTTATCCTCGGCAATGTCCAAGTCCCCGAGCGGTATGCCGGCACAAAAGAGAGGAAGTGCCTCCCGGATCGCCAGCACGATCAGCCTCAGAAGAGAAGAGCGACGGGGGAGTAGCCTGTGATTGTACTCGTCGAAGCAGCCCATGATCTCGGCACACTGAGCATCAGTGAATTCCTGGTTCTGACTGCGGCCCAGTGCACGAATATTCCCGTATGAAATGATTTCGTCAAGACGATACAGGTGGGCGTCCATGATACCTGAAATAAAAGTCACGAAAATCATTACAAAAAACCGCCATTTCATTAATTACAGAAGAACAGCCTCGGGCCAAGAGACCCCAAGGAGTCTCTGGGTGAAGAAACTGAGTTCTTCATAGGAATTAAATTCCTTATTAGGAAAAAAGGAACTAAATTCCTAGGAATAATTTTGATGGAATTAAAGTCCAGGGAGTTGAAACGCTGTCATCATCCCCCCAAAGATCACCTAAACCCTAAGAGATCTACAGTTCGAAAGTCAGGCGGTTTCCTGTTCTTATAAAAAAAAAACTTGAAGAAAAATGGGTTCTTTGCGAAACCCTTAATACAGATTTGAAATCCAAAAAGTGCTTTTAAAGACGAAGGCGCTTTGGCCGTTCAACACCATTACCTGAGAAAAAAAAGGTTCTTTGTGAACAGAGTTAAACTCTGGGAAATGTTCGAGGCAGAGAACTGAGCTCTGAAAGCGAGAATTAAATTCTCAAGGAAGAAATTCTCAGAGGAAGAAGAAGGAGCAAAGTGAAGGCTCCTGTGAAGAGACGGCAGTATTTATAGAAAACAGCGGAAACGTTTCATCTCCCCAGATCCATAAATGAATCCAACGGTCGCAAAGAGATGACAGCGTTGCACTCACGTGCTGACACGTGAGACCAACGCTGTGGGGGCATTTGTTTCCTGATTTAAAATCAGGAAAGCTTCTGGGAAAAGCTTCAGAGGAGAGTCACGTGCTTACACGTGACTAGCGGTCACGTGTTGGCACGTGACACCTTAAAAGCATCATCAAGTCGAGTTCAGTCTCCTGACTACGCTGAAGAAAATGGGCTTCAGAAAGAGTCACGTGCTCCCACGTGACCAGGGTCACGTGGCGACACGTGACATTTAAATACAAGCGTCGAAGACACACAAGTTCTCTGATCAGGTCAAGAAAAGGGCTTCAGAAGAGGTCACGTGCTTCCACGTGACCAGGGTCACGTGTTGGCACGTGACGTTCAAGACAGTAGACTCGTTCTCCAGACGAACCAAGGAAAGAGAGTTCAAACAAGGGTCACGTGCTCACACGTGACCAAGAGTCACGTGGTGGCACGTGACGTTTAAGCAACAATCAGAAGAGAGGAAAAGGCTCATTCCAAAGGGGGTCACGTGCTCACACGTGACCATGGATCACGTGGTCACACGTGACCGGCTTTCAAAGCCCTTTTTGTCAACAGAATTAAATTCTGAGAGAAATGCAAATCTTTCCAAAGGAACGCAACTATATGCATCCAATCAAATTAAAGATTCAGAGATGATTAAATATCATCTATTTATGGAAAATCTCGGGTTTGGAAATATTTCCCCCTTAAATCTAACCAAAATAAAAAGGGAGAATCTCTGGATTTGAAATCCAACGGTGAATAAAACTCACCCAATAATCCAAAGGTCCAGAACGAAAGAAGGATGCAAATCAAATCTCTCAATGAAGATTCGTCACAAAACTAACTGATTCAGTTGCTTCTCCTATAAATAGGAGCCAAGAGACAAAAAGGGAGGACATACATGCGCAAAGAAAGAAAAAAGGAGAAAAGCTTTGATACTTGGAAAAGACTTGGATCTTCTGCAAAAACCCTAGGTAAGAAAGGGAAGGCTTTCGGAAAGAAAGAGAATTTAATTCTCAGCAGAGTTTAACTCTAATATATAAAACAGAAGAACACATCTCTTCTCTCTTTGATAGAGGATCTGCAAAGTGCACATCTCCCCTTAAGGTTGAGAATTTAATTCTCAATGGGTCGAGATCCTGCCATGCAGATCCAAAACATAGAGAAGGAATGCAAGCATGAGAATTTAATTCTCGCAGAACTGTAGGAATTCAATTCCTTTAAAATAAAATTAGGGCTCGACCCTATAACATGGGAATTTAATTCCTTCAAAATAAAAGAAGCAGGGTTTAACCCTAATTAAGAACATAGTTCTGTTGAAACAGCAGGAATTTAATTTCCTTAATCATATTTCTTTAAAACGGGAAGTTTAGTTCCTTAAGGGCCTTCATTAGGGTTTAACCCTATTCAGTTCTTCACATATATGAGGAATTTAATTCCTACAGAAAATTCAGAGTTCAACTCTATTTCAGAATATAAATCTTCAAAAAAGGAAGCAGGAATTTAATTCCTTTGAAAATCAAAGCCAGAGGAATTTAATTCCTGAAAAGAAAGATCAACGGATTCTCTAAACAACAACATACATGGAGGTAGGGTCACGTGCCATCACGTGACCCTCTCAAAAGAGCTACAGAAGTCCCTTTGAGGCAGCACCCCACGTGACCCACGTGACCCTCAGCAGAAGCCTTAACACAAAGGCATTTGAATGCCCATCACGCGACGGCACGTGATGCTATGAAGGAAATGATAATTTCAGCGGAACAAATGAAGGGAGGGCGCCCTCACGTGCTGCCACGTGACCCTTCTTGCCTTAGTGTTTAACACTAAAATTAAAACTCTCAAGCCCAGTGTTAAAACACTGTCGGGCCTTAGCATTCAATGCTGATTAAAAAGCCTTATTGGCAGGGTTCAACACTGATCTGTTTTTAGTGTTTAACACTAATTTGAAAGAGCCTTATTGCTGGTGTTTAACACCAATTATCTCTTAGTGTTGAACACTAACCCATCAACCTTATTCCCAGCGTTCAACACTGATTGCTCTGAAGTGTTTAACACTAGGCCTTGGCCCAATTGGCTAAAGGGATAGAGGCAAGCATTCTCCCTCAATGGACCAACAAAGAGTCAATATTCCAGACCTGACTGGACTTAGCCCAAGCTGGCCATAAGTCCTCAATTTGTGATTAACTGGGCCGATAGGCTCATAACATAATTGATCAGTCTTGACCCAAATTGGGCCAAAGACTATTTAATCCACCCCGGTTCTAGGGTACATCTCTTCACTCCTTTGATACTTGGCATTGTAATCCCTCAATGTCTTCAAAGAGGTGACGGGTCCCGAAGACCATTCATGATATGGACTGTGGGGTCCTTAAACCCACGCATAATACAAAATTCCTGGTTACGTGGAACGTGGATAACGTCACTCTTTGACCCCACGGAAAACGTCCAGAGCGGATCCTGGTCCTCGCAGAGCACGGCAGTGAACCCGTGTGAAGCATCCAGAGCGGAGCCTGGTCCTCGCCTAGCACGGCAGTGAACCCGTGTGAAGCATCCAGAGCACATACCGGACTGTGGAGTCCTTAAACCCATGGACTATGACGTCCTTAACCTTGACCGAGATGTCTTAAAACTACCAACGGACCGCAACGTCCTTAAACTACCCACGGACCGCAACGTCCTTAAACTACCCACGGACCGCAATGTCCTTAAACTACCCACGGACCGCGATGTCCTTAAACTACCTACGGACCGCAATGTCCTTAAAACTACCCGTGGACCGCGATGTCCTTAAACTAGAACAATAGAGCCCCTATATGCTCTTTTATCGGATCTAAACGGTCCCGTTTAAGTTGACCTTAGCCTCAAAGATGGCTAACGCATCCTTGAACCTTCAAGCAGACTGGACTATGAATCCCCCTAATTAACTCTGGCTTGAGGGTACATCTCTGAACTCCTCTGACATCCGTCGTTGTAATCCTTCAACGTCGTCAGAGAGGTGACGGGTCCCGACGGCCACATATACGATGGACCACTACGTCCTGAAGCCGGAACAATGGAGTCCAAACACTCCTTTGTCGGATCTAAACGATCCCGTTAAGTTGATCTTAGTCTCAAACTAGACTGACGTATCCTTAACAAATGTTTGAGTTGATCCTAGCCTCAAGCATGGCTAACGTGTCCTCAAACCAAACCCCCAAACCCAAATTTAAGATAATACGGATTTGGACTAGTCCATGCCCTACGGGCGACGACATAACTCAGTCTCCGTAAACGATCCACGGGCAATGAAACATAAAACAAGAACACACGACACGAAGTGGCCATCTGGAGAAGGAGAAAGTTGTTACCGCAAAGTGGTAGCGTAATTAACTGCAGGGGCTTGCGCCTGCAGGGAAGAGCGTCCCCACAATCAAAAACCCCTCAAACGAGGGGGAATCTGACGAAGTCTGCTACATCGGACGCATCCGTCTAGACCTTCGATACATGGTGCCATGGATCAAATTGGCATCTTCGGAGAGGTGGACGGATAGCACCAATTAGCATCTGCCCCGAATTTCAGGCGAGACGCCCCGACGTCCCGCGTGTCCGTTCGGAGGGGAACAGATTCTGGCACGCCCGGTGGGACCTTTTCCTCTTTCCACTCCACACTTCGTGTGTCGTGATTCGCGAACCAATCGCGGTTCGCTAACAGTTGCCCTTGGGTTTCAAGATACTAAGAATTGGCGCCTTGCCTATTGCAGAAAACGAAGGATCGATGGCTGCTACTTCCGCGAAATCCTCCAACTGCTCAAACTGCAATTGCGACCAACGCTCTACCTCGCCAGGAGGTATAGCCTATGGACCCCAAGCTGCTTCGTTGTTCACAATGCCGGCAGACCTGGTGACTCAGGCCACTACCGGATTGTTCTTTGGGACTATGCTCCCCTCATCAAGCTTCGTGGCGCCAGTGCTGACAAAGGAAACTCTCAGGAAGTCGGTCTTTGATCGTCTTACCCCTGCCGCGGTTCCTCTTAACGAGTCGCCCAACGTTAACGCCTCGGTTTTCTCTAGATTGGGCCAGAAATCTTGCGAACTTATCATGAGGCCTACAATCCCAGGGAAGGTTGCTCCTAAGAAGGAGGCCGCTCCTGCCTCCGAAATCGCCAAGGCGGTTTCCCCAGTCAAGAAATCGATCTTCGCGAGATTAACAGCTTCGACTCCCGCTCCCGCTGTACAAAGGACATCGGTCTTTGACAGGCTAACACCAACAACGACCCCCCACCTACACAGGGGGCAAGATGAAACCATTCTTATATCTGACTCTACGCCGTCTGCCCGACGCGCTCGACGTCGTCATTGGCGCCGAATAAGGAAGGCTGGGGGCAACTCCCCCTCTGGATTGACTCCACCAGCCCCGGCGGTAGAAGTTAATGCTGCTGTTCCAACTGGAAACAGCTTTGAAATGCTAAATAAGGTGCGAAGGAATTCCCCTACCGCAGTGCTGAAGAGGTCTCCTCCCCCATCAGAAAAGGTTGTGGAAATAGAATCAGAACAGCCCCGATCTCCTCAACGGCTGTCTTCCAAAATCTATAAGGTTTGGCGGCAAGCCCGAGACTCGATCATCGATCCAAACTTCTCCCGCCAGCACAAGAGGCCGAAAACCCAACCGAAAGCTGGTCACCAGGCGAAAACCCAAAAGGCTGTTTGGATGCCCGCCTCGACGGCCCCCTCAACCTCCATGGCTCATAAAAAGAGGGAGCCCAAGAAGATCCCTCGACGTGCAACGACGGCTAAAAGCAACAAGCCCGGACACCCTAAGTCTGGGGGCATGATGGTCCACACCGTATACATGGCCTCTGGAAAGGAGGAGAGCCGCACTTCTACAGGCCACCGACCGCTAACCCGATCCGTAACGAAATCCCAGGAGCAGCAACAAAAGCTCCAAGAAATGATGAATGCTATGGCCGCGCTCACCGGGCCGAAGGAAAACCCAGAAGCGTCCTCAGACGCACGCCGGGAGGAAGAAACCGACGCTGAATTCCTTCGCCGGACACTGGAGAAAAGGGACAAAGAGGCTGCTGAACAAGCGGCCAACATACAACGGATGGGCCTTCTCTTTCAAGATGTGATAGGAATGATGATCCAGCAGGACTTACCCGCCGAAGATCCTCCGATTGTTCTTGAAGACGACCGAGGAGAGACGTCAAATCCACCACCAGCCCTCTCAACAGCCAAGGAAGAGACGATCTCTAAGGCTGACTTGGCTGACTACATAGCCCAGCAAATCCGAGTTCATCACGCGACTGAGGCAACTGGTCAAATCGTGAAAACCGGGCGGCCGTATCCGAGTTGGTACGACCAAATTAAATACCCGCAAGGCTATACGATACCAAAATTCCACGTGTATAAGGGGACCGGCAATCCCCATCAACATGTCGCCCAGTTCCGGGCCCTCTGCGGTAACACCGGCGGCGACGATAAGCTGTTACTCCGTCAGTTCGTTGGCAGCTTATCAGAAACAGCATTCGAATGGTATTCAGAACTTCCGAACGATTCCATCAAAACGTTCGCTGAAATGGAGTTGTTGTTCACTCAGCGGTTCGCAAGTGCCAGCGAGCGCACTCCAATTACTGCTTTGATTAACGCCAGGGTAAAGCCAGGCGAAACCTGGGTCCAGTACGCTATACGCTGGCGGAATTTGTGGTCGAGATGCGAGCAACGCATTGAGGAAGCACCCGCAGTGGGTATGTTCGTGGGAACCCTAGACCCCCACGCAACTATCTCCCAGTTTATGATGTTCTTTAAGCCAACCACATTCCAGGCTTTAATCGACAAGTTGGCTCAGATGGACCAGATGGGTCATAGGCCACCTCCCCCGAAGTCGGAACCTCAGAATGATAAGGGTAAAGGAAGAGCCACCTTTGTCGCGAATGCCCAACAGCAACCTGACGCCCCGAAATCGGCAGATCAATTGGAAGAAAGACGCCGATATTATAATGAAAAGATGAAGCGTCCCTACTCGTTCCCACGAGACAAGACGAGACGGTTATTTGAGCTGGCAATACGCAACAGACTTATTAACCTCCTGAATCCAAGGCGACCGCCGCAACCCACCGAGGTGAATAACCCCAACTATTGCCCTTACCATCAGACGGTAAGCCATCCGATTGAAGATTGCTTCGTCTTCAAAGGATGGATCGAAGATCAATACCTCCAGGGGAAGTTTGTACTGTCCGAAAAGTGGAAGGTGAACCCGCCACAACCACATGCTCCTAAAAAGGCAGACACACCGGGGGCAACCTGCTCCTTTATCGAAGAAGTTCCATGGGAAGTCGTGCTATCAACGAAGACCAAAAGGATGCTGAGAGACCTTCATGCGTATCCTGTAATCGAATGGAAGGACCCTCTTGAACCTCGAATTATCGAAGGAGCAGTGAAGCCCCGCGCAACTACGAAGACTGCTGATAAGGGCCCAAATACTCACACCCAGCCGTCAAAAGCTTCGAAGAAAAAGAAGAAGAAATCCAAGAAGCCCGCGAAGCTTGGAAACGAGCGCACGAACTTGCAGAAGCAAATCGACGCGCTGGAAGAATATAATCAGAAGGCGCGAATTCCTGTCACACTGCAAGAGTTCCTCAGCCACATCTTTCAAGAGGACGATGATGGAGAGAACTCGTCGGATGAATCCGAGGGATATGCGGCAAGTTGCAACATGATCTCCCACTCGTTTACCGATGACGAGAAAACTCCTAGCACTAAGAAGCTGAAGGCGGAGCCCGAACCAGAGTGTGCGAGGCTGACAACTGATATGATCAATGCCTTCCTAGACGAGATTCGTCTAAAAAGTAAAGCAGATCAGGAGCGTGAGATGGCAGCATCAGGAGGAACCAAATGCGGGCGACCGAATGAAGGAGTTGAACTACCCCTGCCAGAGCAAAAGGCATCCGAGATGGATAAGAAGATATTCAAGACGAGGAAAAGGTTCGCCAAAGCCATTTCAATGGGAATGAGGCTACCACCCTCGGAAGGAAACACACACAATGGGGCGGAGAAGCACCCCGATTACTGCGCATATCATCGGAAAATCTCACACCCCACAGAGGAGTGCGACGCCTTTAAGATATGGTGGCAAGGGTATGTTGCTCGTCGGCAACATTTCAAACGCATGAAATGCAAAAGCCGTCGGGAGCAACGAAGCGCTGTTAACGGACCCAACAGAATTACTGGCAACTGCTATATGGCTCACGCCGGGGGGTCACAAGTTCTCACCTTTGGGAGCGACTCTGATGAAGAAATGGCTCTGGGCCCTCTCTTTAAAGAATCCGTTTTAAGGAAAGAGGAGAAACCGGAGATCTGTGAGAACATTCAGCTGCGCAATCGCACACTCCCAGAAAAGAATCTCGGGCCCGTGAGTAGAAAAGATAAGGGAAAGGAAAAGGTCACTGAAGATATCACTTTAGATGACCAAGTCATGAGAGAGCTGGCTGCCAAAGACCCTCCTAGGAAGGATAAGGTGGACTATAACATCCTCGCGCACCTAAGGATGCTACCTTCCCAGCTTAGCATTCTCGATGCCCTCCTATTATCAAAAGAAGCGCGAGACTCACTAATTAAGGCGTTACAAGAACCTGAGCAATTCCAAGCCTTCCTCGCCACTGAAAAGATGAAGGATGAACTGGAGGAAGTGCATACGGCCGACGTCACTTTCGGTGATGAAGACCTCCTTCTCGGGACGTGCGACCACAACCGTCCCCTATATGTCTCCGGATACTGCCATGATATCAAGATAGGCAAGATCTTGGTGGATAATGGATCCTCTGTCAATCTCCTTAATGTTCGGGTGTTGAAGGAAATCTGCATGAGTGTGCAACATCTCGCTCGTGACAAAATCACTATCTCCGGTTTCGATTCACAATCGTCACGGACTCTCGGGTCCGTGATACTAACGTTACGCTTCGGGCTTCTCGTCACAGACATCAAATTCCATGTCATTGACGCCAAGACCTGTTACAACGCCTTGCTCGGCCGTCCTTGGTTACACGAGTACAACATCGTCCCTTCTACACAACATCAGTGTATGAAGTACTTTAAAGATGGTTTCGAGTATACTGTAACGGGTGAGCTGAACCCATTTTCCGTGAACGAAGTCCGCAAATACGAGGATGCGAAATACTTCTTGCCAGACTTTGAAGATACAGAAAGGTGTCACGACTCGGAGAACAAGGCCGCCGCCACCATCCCTGTTTTCGGAAGCGATACCGAAGAAGAAGAAGAGATAGTTTATACGGGGCCATCTCAACGCAACAACCGGAGGACGTCCACCCCCATACTGGTCTTCGGAAGTGATTCAGAAGATGAAGTCAACGCCGTATTCTCCAATCGGCTTTCAATGCAAGCACCTCCGGGCGATGACCATAACCTGCAAATCACCATGGTACCGCCAGAACACTATAAGGACCTCGACACGCTCCAAGCTCACAATGTGCAAGAGCTGCAAACGTTTTGCGTCCCCCCCAGGCGAAAGGGTGAGAAGACGATCCTATTCTATCGATCCTCAGAGTCGAAAGTAGAGAAAGAGATCTGGCACGGCGTAGATGCTACATGCGACAGACTCCAGCCCATCCGTCTGCCCAGATACTATACAAATGGATTAAAGAAGCTATTGAAGCGCCAAGGGGTACCCTTAAAACAAACTGTTCAACAGGCTCGGTTCTACAACAGGATTTGGGATGTCCCTGGAACCCAACGCAAATTGCCTAATGGGAAAATGGAGACACTCGGGCTTGGATACGCGAGAACCGAAAAACAAGAACGGGCTCATAACAGCTACGCTATATATACCTTTGATGAAGAGGAGGACGCCCTGTCAGGAGATGCCAACCCCTCATCAAAACCAGACCACGCGATTGAGGCGCCAAGTCCGTCATTTCTAGAACGAATGAACAAGCCTATCAAGAAAGTGGGTCAGAAAGGTCGGGAAGACCCCAACCACGAAATGGCCCTCTACGAGAAAGCCAGGGCGCAACGTCTATTTCAACAGGCCGCGAAAGGCAAGAATGCTCATCCTTGCCAACCCATCATGCGAAAAGCCCGATGTGGAGACGGAAATAAGTCGAGAAGCGGGAAAAAGAGCCGACAACAACGACGCAGGATTAGAGGGTTACGCAATCGGGTATTGCACAACTCGGATTCGTCCCTCATGGAGAAGATGAGTCGAGCGTACTCCTTCCCCCGAGACAAGACGGAAAGGTTACTCAAGCTCGCCCTAAAACATCAGATGATCGCGCTTCCGGAGTTTAGACACCCTAAGCAAGCTAATAAGGCCTCTCGCTCGGGCTATTGCTCTTATCACCGAGCCACAGGACATCCTACCGAAGACTGCTTCACCTTCAAGAACTGGGTCGAGGGCCAGTACCGACGGGGCAGATTCGCTTTATCCAACAGCTGGAGGGTAACGCCGCCACGAAAGCACGAGCCCAAGGCCACAAGAGCAGAGCCGGATCCGCCTCGGCCCCGGGGGTGGATTCGCACCTGTTATACGATTACGATAGACAACCCTCCCCGGTGCTTCGAAAACAGCGATGATGAGGTTATCTCGGAATTCCCGCCCGCTCCGAAAGAACTGGAAGACGGTATACATACGACCGCAGATAACCTCAGAAAGATTGAGTTGGGATCGGCAGAGGACCCGCGACCAACATTTGTCAGCGAGCTACTCTCTGAAGAAAGGGTGGCCGCGTTAAAGAACGTGCTTCTACGGCATAAAGACTGCTTCGCGTGGAACTACTCTGAGATGCCAGGATTAGATCCGGAGGTTGCCGTGCATAAATTAGCAATATCCCCGGATATCAAGCCAGTCAAGCAAGCGCCAAGGAGAATGCGACTCGAGTTGGAGATGAGCATCAACACCGAAGTCAAAAAACTGATCGATTCTGGGTTTATCCAAGAAGTCCAGTACCCCGATTGGATCGCCAATATCGTCCCAGTAATGAAGAAGAATGGGACGGTACGTATATGCGTGGATTTCAGGGATCTCAACAAAGCCTGTCCAAAGGATGATTTCCCGGTGCCGGTAACCGAGCTAATGATAGATAACACGTCCACTCACGAGATCTTCTCCTTTATAGACGGTTCCTCAGGATACAATCAGATAAAAATGCATCCCGAAGACCAGAAGCACACCGCTTTCCGGACCCCTTTGGGTGTATTTTGCTACAGGGTTATGCCCTTCGGTCTAAAGAACGCCGGCGCTACCTATCAAAGGGCCATGACAAAGATCTTCGACGACCTCATACATGACATCGTCGAGTGCTATATCGACGACCTCGTAGTGAAGAGTATGTCATACGAGGATCACTTAAAGCATCTAGAGACTGTATTTCAACGCCTTCGGCAATATAATTTGAAGATGAATCCCCTCAAATGCGCGTTTGGAGTCTCCTCGGGAAAATTCCTGGGATTCGTCATCCGACACCGAGGTATTGAGATAGATCCGTCAAAGATTAAAGCGATCATGGAAATGCCCCCGCCAAGAACCCTCAAACAGTTGCGGTCTCTCCAAGGGAAGCTCGCATACATCCGGCGATTTATCGTAAATCTTTCAGGCAAATGCCGCCCCTACAGTCACCTGATGAAGAAGGGAACCCCATTCGTCTGGGATCAAAAATGCCAAGGTGCACTAGACGAGATCAAGCAGTACCTGCAGAACCCGCCGGTATTAGCTGCGCCGGTCAAGGGAAAACCCCTCATTCTTTATACAACCGCCCTCGAAGGTTCCTTGGGCGCACTATGGGCGCAAGAGAACGATCAGGGGAAAGAGAGAGCACTCTACTACTTAAGTCGAGTTCTACTGGGGGCAGAAAGCAATTACTCTCCCATTGAAAAACATTGCTTGGCGTTAATCTTCGCGATAACAAAGCTCAGGCACTATGCGTTGGCACACGAAGTCTGCCTCATCTAGAAAGTGGATCCCCTTAAATACTTGATGTCAAAAGCCATATTGACGGGACGACTTGCTAAATGGGCCCTGCTCTTGATGGAGTTCTCGATAACATATCAACCTCTCAAGGCAGTGAAAGGCCAGGCCATTGCCGATTTCCTCGCTGAGCACCCGATACCAGCCGATTCTCCTTTGAATTGTGACTTGCCGGACGAGCATGCATTTGATGCGATTAGCGGTGGAAGCGCCCGATGGGAACTTTATTTCGATGGAGCGTCCTCTATAAAGAAACAAAAGCAAGGTATCCCAATGATCAAGTCAGGGATAGGCCTCATCTTTGCGACTCCACAAGGAGGGATAATGCGCTTCGCCTTCTCCTTAACAGAGCCGAGGACAAACAATGAAGCTGAATACGAAGCCCTGATAGCAGGTCTCGAGCTTGCCATTGACATGGGAATTGAAGACCTCATTATATATGGGGATTCTCAGCTGGTCGTTAGCTAAGTTAATGGTGACTACCAAACGTGCAAACCGGAGTTGGTGAGATACGGCGAAAAAGTGCAACAACTGTTGGCCCAAATTCCCTCCTACACTTTGGAGAACATACCGCGCGCAGAAAACAGCAAAGCAGACGCGTTGGCCAAACTCGCTAAAGAACTGGCTGACGAGAACCTCGATGACGTCAGAATTGTGGTACAAAGCCGTCGAGTGCTCGCCCCGGCAGATATATCTCCGGAATCATGCAAAGAAAAGGGAGCGACTGAGCAGATGACCCTACAAATAAAGGACCATGAGAAGGCCGAAGACTGGAGGGAAGTCTTCATAGACTACTTTAAGTCCCGCCGAATGCCCGAAGAAGCGTCTTCAAGACATCAGCTCATGAAACGAGCTCTATCTTTCGCTTTCGTCAACAATACCCTATACAAGAGATCGCTTGATTCTCTATGGCTGAGATGCTTAGGACCTGACGATGCAGAAAAAGTCGTTCAAGAAGTTCATGACGGACTTTGCGGTTCTCACCAAGCAGGCCCAAAGATGAAGTTAAAGATTAAACGAATGGGCTACTACTGGCCCACAATGATCCAGGACTGCCTCGAGTATGCGAAGCAATGCCACTCGTGCCAGATTCATGGAGACTTTATCCACCAACATCCAAATCCGCTACACCCAACGGTGGCCAGCTGGCCATTCGAGATGTGGGGGACTGACATAGTCGGCCCCATTGAACCAGCATCATCTCGGGGACACCGTTTTATCCTGGCGACAACTGATTACTTCTCCAAATGGGCAGAAGCAGTACCACTGAGGGAAGTGAAGACGGAGAGTATCCTCCATTTCTTCAAAACGCACGTCATCTATCGGTTCGGAACCCCACGGCGGATTATCTCCGATAACGGGCCAGCCTATAGAAGCCATAAGATTAGCCGCTTCGCGCAGCAGCACAATATAGACTGGAGGTATTCTTCAGTTTACAACCCACGAGCCAACGGTCTGGCCGAGGCCTTCAATAAGACCTTGACGAAGATCATAAAAAAGACCGTCTCCCGGAATAAGAGAGACTGGCATGAGAGGCTGCAAGAAGCCCTTTGGGCTTATCGAACTACATTCAAGACAGCCACAAATACAACGCCATACGCGTTGGTATTTGGGACGGAAGCAGTACTCCCCCTCGAGATAGAGTTACCCTCTCTACGAGTGGCAGTCCACCACGAACTGACCGACGAAGAAAATGCTCACCTTCGACTTGAGGAGCTTGATGCCCTCGACGAAACCCGACTTATAGCGCAACAACATCTAGAAGCCTACAAAGCAAAGATGACGCGCTCGTACGAAAGATTGACCAGGCCAAGGGCATTCCGCCAAGGCGAACTCGTGCTGGTAGTCAAAAGACCTATGATCCCCAATCGTGCCAAGCGGGGAAAATTCGAGCCAAACTATGAAGGCCCGTACATCATAGACCAGGTTTACCAGGGTGGAGCCTATCTACTCGTGGACATGCACGGTGAGAGGCCTTTCAGGCCAATAAATGGCCGCTTCTTGAAGAAATACTATGCTTAGTGAGCCACAGCCTAGGTCAATGATAGATGACGACGACTATGTCCGCTCGCTATCTTCCTAGGCTCAGACTTTATAAGCATTAGCTGGCCCTCCCATAACGACGGACCGAAACGTCCTTAAACTAACAAGGGACCGAAACGTCTTTAAACTATGAACGGACCGAAACGTCCTTAAACTATCAACGGACCGAAACGTCCTTAAACTAACAAGGGACCGAAACGTCTTTAAACTATGAACGGACCGAAACGTCCTTAAACTATCAACGGACCGAAACGTCCTTAAACTAACAAGGGACCGAAACGTCTTTAAACTATGAACGGACCGAAACGTCCTTAAACTATCAATGGACCGAAACGTCCTTAAGCTAACAAGGGACCGAAACGTCTTTAAACTATGAACGGACCGAAACGTCCTTAAACTATCAACAGACCGAAACGTCCTTAAACTATCAACAGACCGAAACGTCTTTAAACTAACGGCGGACCGAAACGTCTTTAAACTATGAACGGACCGAAACGTCCTTAAACTATCAACATACCGAAACGTCTTTAAACTAACGGCGGACCGAAACGTCCTTAAACTATCAATGGACTGAAACGTCCTTAAACTAGCAACGGACCGAAACGTCCTTAAACTAACGACGGACCGAAACGTCCCTAAACTACTGCCGCAGCATCCTTAGCGGAATGTCCATAAAGCAAAATGGACACGGATGAAAACCCGAAAGGGCTCCGTGAGTAAAAACAGCAGGACTACCGGCGAGTGTTTGTGAAAACCCGAAAAGGCGCAACCTCGTTTAAAGACACTTATAGGGTCCTCTCGACCTTGCAAGGAGAAATCACCTGCGTGAGATCCTTACGACTCACAAAGGAGCAACACACTTAGGGATCCTCACGATTCCTAAGGAGAAAATACACTTACGAGATCTTCACGACTCGTAAGGAGAATTTTCTTATGAGACCCTCACGGCTCATAAGACTTGAAAGTCTTGAGTTACAGAAACCTAAACCTGTTCTTAAGCAAATCCTCCACAACCTCCGACATTGCCCTACAAGCGGCTCGGACTGACCCTTGTATACAATCCACGGGCGCGAATAGACATTTCCCTAACAAAGTCCCACCCGCGACTGGGATATATCTACATGGTGAACAACCCTTGCAAGTCCTCTCGACTTATAAGGGGAAAATCCTCTTTGTAAGATCCTTACGACTTACAAGAGAACATGCACTTAAGAATCCCCACGATTCTTAAGGAGAAAACACACCTGCAAAATCCTCACGACTTGTAGGGAGAAACACCTTTGTGAGGCCCTTACGGCTCATGAGGTCAAAAGCCTTGGTCGACAGGACCTTTAACCCTGTTTGCTAAGCCACCTTTGTTCAAACGTCGACAGAGGCAAATGATGATCCGCTCCTGGCAGCATTCCAGTTGTAGCGGCGCTGATGCCGAAACCCGTATCCAAGAAATCCGAGCTTGCCGCAAAAAAGCTAGCAAGCCACACATGCATGACAAAATGGCCGAAATGATGGGACAACTAGCAATAAAAAGAAGCAAGCAAAATCTCGGCGGTTCACAGATAACTTAGTAATCGCCACCGTGGCATTCGTCTCGATACAGCAGACGCGATACCGGCAGATGAAGCGAAGGCCAAATTCCTAGCTTCATTGTCTCGACGACACAACGTCAAGCGAAACGGAACAGCGGCAACCTCAAGTTCCATGACTCGGCGACACATATCGCCAAGAGTCAACCCCCATCCCGTGAAATGCGGATACAATCAGCAAACTTCCTGGTTACGTGGAAAGCGGATAATGTCACTCTTTGACCCCGTGGAAAACATCCAGAGCGGATCCTGGTCCTCGCAGAGCATGGCAATGAACCCATGTGAAGCATCCAGAGCGGAGCCTAGTCCTCGCCTAACACGGCAGTAAACCCGTGTGAAGCATCTAGTGCAAACTTCCTGGTTACGTGGAAAGCGGATAATGTCACCCTTTGACCCCGTGGAAAACGTCCAGAGCGGATCCTGGTCCTCGCAGAGCACGGCAGTGAACCCGTGTGAAGCATCCAGAGTGGAGCCTAGTCCTCGCCTAACACGGCAGTGAACCCGTGTGAAGCATCTAGTGCAAACTTCCTGGTCACATGGAAAGCGGATAATGTCACTCTTTGACCCCGTGGAAAACATCCAGAGCGGATCCTGGTCCTCGCAGAGCATGGCAATGAATCCATGTGAAGCATCCAGAGCGGAGCCTAGTCCTCGCCTAACGCGGCAGTGAACCCGTGTGAAGCATCTAGTGCAAACTTCCTGGTTACGTGGAAAGCGGATAATGTCACCCTTTGACCCCGTGGAAAACGTTCAGAGCGGATCCTGGTCCTCGCAGAGCACGGCAGTGAACCCGTGTGAAGCATCCAGAGCGGAGCCTAGTCCTCGCCTAACGCGGCAGTGAACCCGTGTGAAGCATCTAGTGCAAAATTCCTGGTTACGTGGAAAGCGGATAATGTCACCCTTTGACCCCGTGGAAAACGTCCAGAGCGGATCCTGGTCCTCGCAGAGCATGGCAATGAACCCATGTGAAGCATCCAGAGCGGAGCCTAGTCCTCGCCTAACGCGGCAGTGAACCCGTGTGAAGCATCTAGTGCAAACTTCCTGGTTACGTGGAAAGCGGATAATGTCACCCTTTGACCCCGTGGAAAACGTTCAGAGCGGATCCTGGTCCTCGCAGAGCACGGCAGTGAACCCGTGTGAAGCATCCAGAGCGGAGCCTAGTCCTCGCCTAACGCGGCAGTGAACCCGTGTGAAGCATCTAGTGCAAAATTCCTGGTTACGTGGAAAGCGGATAATGTCACTCTTTGACCCCGTGGAAAACGTCCAGAGCAGATCCTGGTCCTCGCAGAGCATGGCAATGAACCCATGTGAAGCATCCAGAGCGGAGCCTAGTCCTCGCCTAACACGGCAGTGAACCCGTGTGAAGCATCTAGTGCAAACTTCCTGGTTACGTGGAAAGCGGATAATGTCACTCTTTGACCCCGTGGAAAACGTCCAGAGCGGATCCTGGTCCTCGCAGAGCATGGCAATGAACCCATGTGAAGCATCCAGAGCGGATCCTAGTCCTCGCCTAACGCGGCAGTGAACCCGTGTGAAGCATCTAGTGCAAAATTCCTGGTTACGTGGAACGTGGATAACGTCACTCTTTGACCCCACGGAAAACGCCCAGAGCGGAGCCTGGTCCTCGCCAAGCACGGCAGTGAACCCGTGTGAAGCATCCAGAGCAAACACCGGACTGTGGAGTCCTTAAAATCCACGGACTATGACGTCCTTAACCTCGACCGCGATGTCTTAAAACTAACGACCAACCACCCCTATTCCTCACAGATTTTCGCCTCGGTTTAAGGGTACATCTCTTCACTCCTTTGATGCCCGGCGTTGTAATTTCTCAACGTCTTCAAAGAGGTGACGGGTCCCTGTAATCAAACATCGGACTGTGGAGTCCCTAAATCCACGGACTATGAGGTCCTTAACCTTGACCGTGATGTCTTAAAACTAACGTCGGACTGTGGAGTCCTTAAATCCACGGACTATGAGGTCCTTAACCTTGACCGCGACGTCTTTAAACTACAATATCTGGAGAAACCCCTGACTCCGTAGAACACGGACAAGGGTAACCGCATCCGGCACTCACAAGTCCTCACGGCTGGGAGAGAAAACTCTTTATGAGACCCTCGTGGCTCGTAAAATGCAGAAGTCTTAGGAAGCATATCTTAAACCTGAATCCTGAGCCATCCCTGTCCTGCAAGGAAATCAAGATAGAATATCCGCAGAATGCATTCAACAAAAAGGGGACACGTCATTGAGAAGAAAAATTGTACCTTTTATTCATAAACCAAAATGGATACAAAATACAATTCATGAAAGAAACAAAAAAGGAAGATACCCTTATTCATGAGTATGTACAAAAAATAGAAGAAAAGATACAAGTCCTTAAGCCGGCGGGCGGTGCAGTAATTTCACCAGCTCGTCATTCTGTTGTTGAGCCACGGCTTCATGACGCAAGATCCCCATAAGACGAGCCTCCGCCTAAGCCTGTTGGGCCTGATATGAAGCGAGCCGAGCTTCAAGCTCTTTTTCGGTGACCTTGTGAGCCTCAACCCCCTCCCGAGGAAATGTAGCAGCTTTAGCAAAAGCCACCACCTCCTTGATGGACTCCTGAAACACCCGCCAGAGTTCATACGCTTTGTTGACCTTGGTGACAAGAGTAGCGCGAAGCTCGCTCGGCGACTTGGAAGCTAGCTCCCTCTCCGAAAATTTACGGCCGAGCCTTGGTCCCCCATAACGATATGTTCGCTACGTGACCACGTAAGCTCGCTTTCGTGACCGCGGCCTTGTAAACACGACATTTACAAGATCGTATAAATGGGCTTTCAGCCGACGGGAATAGTCGATCTAAAACGCGCTCATATCACCTGACGCGAAAGGCAACAAGAAAGATTTCCGACATATTTCAAGCATGCGTTCGCAATCGTATGAGTATTCAAAAAAATAATAATGGCGTTTGCAATTGCATGAACATTCATAATGCCCAAAAAGGGGTCTGATGTGCAGGAAAGTGATGATAGCATTTGTAATTAAAGAAAGTTCTCATGAGAAGAATCCAAAGTTTATTTATGCAAGCAGAAACATACATGCTGGTACCAAGCCTACATCAAAGTTCTGCATAAAGCGTAAAAAGGGAGAGACTAATTTAAAAATGCTCTACGCTAACGAAAAAGGTCACCAAACGTGGGATCAACGGCACAGGGGTTAACGAAGCAAAGGACAAAATTCTCCATCTCTCTCTCTGCTCTCTCCAGCACATCGAAGCGACGGTTCTCACGAGGAGTCGCTCCCCACCGATTGGCGCCGTGTTCGTCCGCGAAAGCAGACATAATAGCTCGCCGGGCCTTGATTTGGCCCAGCATATGAATTGAGCAATCCTTCAAAGCCTGAGTAATCAGGCAAGCTTCATGAAAGCCCTCGAGCTTCTCTTCCGCCGCATCAAGCATCGCCAGGGTCATCTCTGCTGGGTGAGGAGGGATGTCGGCAAGTACAGCCGCGAGAATCATCCGGAGCCAGAGAGAACCCATCGGGAGAGGAGACCCCCTACGGATCGAGAGCTCATGCATGGCTGAGTCGCATTCGTTGTCGGTAAGGAGGGGATCCACCAACCGAGCGGCAAAGCGGGGGATCATCTCCTCGATAGGCACTTCCCATGGCTGCCGACGAGCGTGTGGGCGGTTGCAGGCCATAGCGCTCAGATACTCCTCAAATTAAATCACGTCGATATGGGAATGAATTTCTCTGTGAAAAGAAAACAGGCTATGGCCTCAAGAATATAAAGAAGTGCATTAAGTGCTATGCGCGGAAAATCTTGCATGCGAAAGATGTTTCCAGGGCCCAAAAAGGAAAGGCATCGAAAATCAAGGAGAAATAACTATTTCCAAGGCTCCTTTTATGCATCTGCTAATGCGCGCTAAAAATGCGGCATGGAAAATTTTGTCAACAATCCCATCAGAAGATCTCACATGTAGAACACGTGAGACCCAAATCTAATGTGCATTTAAAGGAAAGAATATGGAGTGATACCCTGCACAAACGACAATAGTAACAGAATAATAAGATTTCAGAGAGAAAGTATGCAAACACACAGAGACATAACAAAACTTATCATCCAGACTTCAAGAAGGCGATACAAAATAAAAGAAAAGCTTTCACAATGGTAAGGCTTCAGACACGGGGCACGGGTTGAGAAACTCGGAATTGACTTTATTCAAGATCTTCCAAGCATTTCGAACCTCCCGAGTATGCTTTCTCTCACGGTCACAGGCATCGGGGTCCCCGCGGATGTCCTCTTCCCTCCGGTAGACGCCCAGTATAGCTGATTGCTGAAAAATCTGATGAAGGAGATCAATGAGATCATCCCGCCTTCTCTTTGAGATCAAGCCCATAAGGTACACCGAATGCACTTTATCCTCGGCAATGTCCAAGTCCCCGAGCGGTATGCCGGCACAAAAGAGAGGAAGTGCCTCCCGGATCGCCAGCACGATCAGCCTCAGAAGAGAAGAGCGACGGGGGAGTAGCCTGTGATTGTACTCGTCGAAGCGGCCCATGATCTCGGCACACTGAGCATCAGTGAATTCCTGGTTCTGACTGCGGCCCAGTGCACGAATATTCCCGTATGAAATGATTTCGTCAAGACGATACAGGTGGGCGTCCATGATACCTGAAATAAAAGTCACGAAAATCATTACAAAAAACCGCCATTTCATTAATTACAGAAGAACAGCCTCGGGCCAAGAGACCCCAAGGAGTCTCTGGGTGAAGAAACTGAGTTCTTCATAGGAATTAAATTCCTTATTAGGAAAAAAGGAACTAAATTCCTAGGAATAATTTTGATGGAATTAAAGTCCAGGGAGTTGAAACGCTGTCATCATCCCCCCAAAGATCACCTAAACCCTAAGAGATCTACAGTTCGAAAGTCAGGCGGTTTCCTGTTCTTATAAAAAAAAAACTTGAAGAAAAATGGGTTCTTTGCGAAACCCTTAATACAGATTTGAAATCCAAAAAGTGCTTTTAAAGACGAAGGCGCTTTGGCCGTTCAACACCATTACCTGAGAAAAAAAAGGTTCTTTGTGAACAGAGTTAAACTCTGGGAAATGTTCGAGGCAGAGAACTGAGCTCTGAAAGCGAGAATTAAATTCTCAAGGAAGAAATTCTCAGAGGAAGAAGAAGGAGCAAAGTGAAGGCTCCTGTGAAGAGACGGCAGTATTTATAGAAAACAGCGGAAACGTTTCATCTCCCCAGATCCATAAATGAATCCAACGGTCGCAAAGAGATGACAGCGTTGCACTCACGTGCTGACACGTGAGACCAACGCTGTGGGGGCATTTGTTTCCTGATTTAAAATCAGGAAAGCTTCTGGGAAAAGCTTCAGAGGAGAGTCACGTGCTTACACGTGACTAGCGGTCACGTGTTGGCACGTGACACCTTAAAAGCATCATCAAGTCGAGTTCAGTCTCCTGACTACGCTGAAGAAAATGGGCTTCAGAAAGAGTCACGTGCTCCCACGTGACCAGGGTCACGTGGCGACACGTGACATTTAAATACAAGCGTCGAAGACACACAAGTTCTCTGATCAGGTCAAGAAAAGGGCTTCAGAAGAGGTCACGTGCTTCCACGTGACCAGGGTCACGTGTTGGCACGTGACGTTCAAGACAGTAGACTCGTTCTCCAGACGAACCAAGGAAAGAGAGTTCAAACAAGGGTCACGTGCTCACACGTGACCAAGAGTCACGTGGTGGCACGTGACGTTTAAGCAACAATCAGAAGAGAGGAAAAGGCTCATTCCAAAGGGGGTCACGTGCTCACACGTGACCATGGATCACGTGGTCACACGTGACCGGCTTTCAAAGCCCTTTTTGTCAACAGAATTAAATTCTGAGAGAAATGCAAATCTTTCCAAAGGAACGCAACTATATGCATCCAATCAAATTAAAGATTCAGAGATGATTAAATATCATCTATTTATGGAAAATCTCGGGTTTGGAAATATTTCCCCCTTAAATCTAACCAAAATAAAAAGGGAGAATCTCTGGATTTGAAATCCAACGGTGAATAAAACTCACCCAATAATCCAAAGGTCCAGAACGAAAGAAGGATGCAAATCAAATCTCTCAATGAAGATTCGTCACAAAACTAACTGATTCAGTTGCTTCTCCTATAAATAGGAGCCAAGAGACAAAAAGGGAGGACATACATGCGCAAAGAAAGAAAAAAGGAGAAAAGCTTTGATACTTGGAAAAGACTTGGATCTTCTGCAAAAACCCTAGGTAAGAAAGGGAAGGCTTTCGGAAAGAAAGAGAATTTAATTCTCAGCAGAGTTTAACTCTAATATATAAAACAGAAGAACACATCTCTTCTCTCTTTGATAGAGGATCTGCAAAGTGCACATCTCCCCTTAAGGTTGAGAATTTAATTCTCAATGGGTCGAGATCCTGCCATGCAGATCCAAAACATAGAGAAGGAATGCAAGCATGAGAATTTAATTCTCGCAGAACTGTAGGAATTCAATTCCTTTAAAATAAAATTAGGGCTCGACCCTATAACATGGGAATTTAATTCCTTCAAAATAAAAGAAGCAGGGTTTAACCCTAATTAAGAACATAGTTCTGTTGAAACAGCAGGAATTTAATTTCCTTAATCATATTTCTTTAAAACGGGAAGTTTAGTTCCTTAAGGGCCTTCATTAGGGTTTAACCCTATTCAGTTCTTCACATATATGAGGAATTTAATTCCTACAGAAAATTCAGAGTTCAACTCTATTTCAGAATATAAATCTTCAAAAAAGGAAGCAGGAATTTAATTCCTTTGAAAATCAAAGCCAGAGGAATTTAATTCCTGAAAAGAAAGATCAACGGATTCTCTAAACAACAACATACATGGAGGTAGGGTCACGTGCCATCACGTGACCCTCTCAAAAGAGCTACAGAAGTCCCTTTGAGGCAGCACCCCACGTGACCCACGTGACCCTCAGCAGAAGCCTTAACACAAAGGCATTTGAATGCCCATCACGCGACGGCACGTGATGCTATGAAGGAAATGATAATTTCAGCGGAACAAATGAAGGGAGGGCGCCCTCACGTGCTGCCACGTGACCCTTCTTGCCTTAGTGTTTAACACTAAAATTAAAACTCTCAAGCCCAGTGTTAAAACACTGTCGGGCCTTAGCATTCAATGCTGATTAAAAAGCCTTATTGGCAGGGTTCAACACTGATCTGTTTTTAGTGTTTAACACTAATTTGAAAGAGCCTTATTGCTGGTGTTTAACACCAATTATCTCTTAGTGTTGAACACTAACCCATCAACCTTATTCCCAGCGTTCAACACTGATTGCTCTGAAGTGTTTAACACTAGGCCTTGGCCCAATTGGCTAAAGGGATAGAGGCAAGCATTCTCCCTCAATGGACCAACAAAGAGTCAATATTCCAGACCTGACTGGACTTAGCCCAAGCTGGCCATAAGTCCTCAATTTGTGATTAACTGGGCCGATAGGCTCATAACATAATTGATCAGTCTTGACCCAAATTGGGCCAAAGACTATTTAATCCACCCCGGTTCTAGGGTACATCTCTTCACTCCTTTGATACTTGGCATTGTAATCCCTCAATGTCTTCAAAGAGGTGACGGGTCCCGAAGACCATTCATGATATGGACTGTGGGGTCCTTAAACCCACGCATAATACAAAATTCCTGGTTACGTGGAACGTGGATAACGTCACTCTTTGACCCCGCGGAAAACGTCCAGAGCGGATCCTGGTCCTCGCAGAGCACGGCAGTGAACCCGTGTGAAGCATCCAGAGCGGAGCCTGGTCCTCGCCTAGCACGGTAGTGAACCCGTGTGAAGCATCCAGAGCACATACCGGACTGTGGAGTCCTTAAACCCATGGACTATGACGTCCTTAACCTTGACCGAGATGTCTTAAAACTACCAACGGACCGCAACGTCCTTAAACTACCCACGGACCGCAACGTCCTTAAACTACCCACGGACCGCGATGTCCTTAAACTACCTACGGACCGCAATGTCCTTAAAACTACCCGTGGACCGCGATGTCCTTAAACTAGAACAATAGAGCCCCTATATGCTCTTTTATCGGATCTAAACGGTCCCGTTTAAATTGACCTTAGCCTCAAAGATGGCTAACGCGTCCTTGAACCTTCAAGCAGACTGGACTATGAATCCCCCTAATTAACTCTGGCTTGAGGGTACATCTCTGAACTCCTCTGACATCCGTTGTTGTAATCCTTCAACGTCGTCAGAGAGGTGACGGGTCCCGACGGCCACATATACGATGGACCACTACGTCCTGAAGCCGGAACAATGGAGTCCAAACACTCCTTTGTCGGATCTAAACGATCCCGTTAAGTTGATCTTAGTCTCAAACTAGACTGACGTATCCTTAACAAATGTTTGAGTTGATCCTAGCCTCAAGCGTGGCTAACGTGTCCTCAAACCAAACCCCCAAACCCAAATTTAAGATAATACGGATTTGGACTAGTCCATGCCCTACGGGCGACGACATAACTCAGTCTCCGTAAACGATCCACGGGCAATGAAACATAAAACAAGAACACACGACACGAAGTGGCCATCTGGAGAAGGAGAAAGTTGTTACCGCAAAGCGGTAGCGTAATTAACTGCAGGGGCTTGCGCCTGCAGGGAAGAGCGTCCCCACAATCAAAAACCCCTCAAACGAGGGGGAATCTGACGAAGTCTGCTACATCGGACGCATCCGTCTAGACCTTCGATACGTGGTGCCATGGATCAAATTGGCATCTTCGGAGAGGTGGACGGATAGCACCAATTAGCATCTGCCCCGAATTTCAGGCGAGACGCCCCGACGTCCCGCGTGTCCGTTCGGAGGGGAATACGGTGTTATCAATACGGTAATCGTCTCTGAAAAAGACACAAATCCTGCCGCCCATATGCAGCGGTTACCGATAACATCAAAACAATCAGGACTTCAATTTACCTTTCTAATTGTCTGACTCAGTTTGAGTCTCATTATAATCTGACTTGAATATGATTTAACTACAATCTACAATCTATAATGTACAATCTACAATATTACAATTCAACACGAATCCATGAATCCATTATTCAATATATTCAATCTATCAATCTATACAACTTGACTGAACCGAACTATGGATATACATTCCATTTACATGATCATCCAGTTTACATAATTCTCCAGTTACATACATGATTCTACAGTTGCATCCGTTTACTGATATCATGGTTTCGGTCAGTCATCCAATTATACAATCAATACAATTTACAATCAAGATAACACGGGGTTTAAGGGGTAGATTGGTACAGAAGGTGTTAAAAGTGGCACGAGACTGCAAGATTAAGACACCTAACATGAATCCAATTGCAGTTGTTCCGGGTTGTATAACGGAGCCTTGTACTTCCATTTGCCTCTAGTATCTGGCATATAAAGACTCCTCTCGTATACACTGGCATTCTTCTGTACCAAGCTACAAACAACAGCGTTAATACTAAATACAACATTATAACAATATAATACAACTTTAAAAGTTACACACTCTCTCTCTCCGTCTATTCTATTTCTCCCTTATCTTTGGGACTTACCGAGCGATCTGTTCGCTGACGACATTCTCTTTCTTTCTTTTTTGAATATCGTCAGGTGATCTGGACCCGTTAGAAATCGAGCCCACTGCTGAAGACTTGGACCAGTTCAGTGAAGAACCCGAGCTCTAGTCATTGTACACTTTTCCATTTCAGCACTTTTCTTTTCTGTTATGCCATTGTTTAGGCATTGCTTTTTATTCAGTTGTATTTACTTTTCATGCATTGTACAAAAGAATGTTAATAAATAAAGTTGCTGTTCAGTTTATATCTCTTGTCTCTTGTGTTTACTTTTATATTTCTTAGATACGCTTAGCGTATTTACTGTGAAGTAAATACGTTAACGGACCAGTCCCGTCTTCTGCCCGTATACTGGGAAGCGGGGCGTGACAGCTGGATCTTGGAGAAAAGGGGGCGAGAATTAAAAATCTCCCTTTTGGGGGATTTAATGGAAGATCCGAGCTCACCTTCGAGGGTTTTATAGTGAAAAACTGTTCCGTTTTGGGAAAAGAAAAGTTAAACTTTTGATTTAATTCAAAAAAGGAAGAAGCTTTAGAACCTTGAGGAAGGAGAAAGAGGCACAGAACCTTAATTTTTTGAGAGAGTGAAAAGGTTGTTCTTTATTTCATCATCATGTTTTCTTTATAGGCTATACACTTTACATATAGCCCGCTGGGCTTTGCCAAATGGCACTTGTGCCACCCCTTACCTTATGTGCTTATTTCTTTTTGCACATAAATCATGGGGTTTACAAAATTTTGGCTTTCTGCCCATTTTTCATACATTTATTTTTTAAAAATTGCATTAAACTATTTTATTGCTTCATTCTTTGTATGGAGCCTACCCCTTCCATGCTTGGTCCTAATTTGGGCTTGGGCCCACTTGGCTTGGGGGTTGATTGACTTTGACTTGGTCGATCGGGGTGTAAATTTGACCCTAAAAAGTACTGTCGAAGAATTGACATGTCTTGTACGTTCGTACGAGCTTTTCTGCGTCGCTGTGGATAGTCGGCTAATAATATCCTTGTAGCAGTGTCTTTTGAACTAGAATGCGGGCCTCCTGATGTGCGCCACCGACTCCTTCGTGTATCTCGTGGAGAACGTACTCTGCTTCATCGGAATCGACACATCTGAGTAGAGTTTGGGTGTACGACTTCTTGTACAAGTTTCCTCTGTTCCATATGAAGTGGAGAGCTTTCATGCAGAGCTGGCGCATCTTGATTCGGTCTTCGGGGAGTACTTCGTCTTTGAGGAACTCCGCTGTGGGCTTTCTCCAATCCGAGATACTCCCTTGAGTGGTGTAGATCCGGTGTATCATTTCTTTATCTTCGATACTAGGTCACGGTAGGACTTCGAAAAGAATGTTCCTCTTGTGATTGGCCAAATAAGAGGAGGCGAGTTTGCTCAATGCGTCTGCCACGACGTTCATATTCCGGGGAATCTGTTCTATTTGAACCTCGTCGAAATTTTTCCGAAGCCTTTTTACCTCGGCTAGGTATTTCATCATCAGGGGTTCTCGGGTTTCGAATCGTCCGGTCACTTGGCCGACGACCAATGCGGAGTGGCTTCGACTTCTAATTCTTTTTAGCCCCACTCCCGAGGCAATTCGTAAACTGGCCAATAAGGCCTCTTATTCCACGACATTGTTATTGGCCTTGAAGTCGAGCCATAAAGAGTATCCCTTCTCGGCTTCATTAGGACCGTGGATGACTATCCTATCCCGACTTCCTTTCTCTATGGAGGAACCGTCCACATAGAGTACCCAGTTCGGAATCAGATCTAGCATTTCTTCGATTGAGTGTTGTGGGTTTGGATCTCGTGACGACGCTTCTTCTCTGTAGGGAATGGTGCATTCGACCATGAAGTCGGTGAAGGCTTGGGCTTTGACGGCTTGCCTCGGTCGGTATCAGATGGAAAACTGCCACAACTCCCATCTCCACTTCTCTAAGAGGTCTGACGACTCGGGGGAACCGAGGATGTTTCCTAGGGGTCGCTCAGTGAGAACGATGATGGTATGAGCCTAGAAATAGTGCCGAAGATTCTTGGATGTGATAATGAACGCCAGGACTATCTTCTCGATGCCCGAGTACCTGGTCTCCGCGTCTTTGAAAATGTGGCTGACGTAGTAGACCGGCTTCTGTATGCCCTCAGATTCTCTGATGAGCACGGAGCCGGTAGCTTGGTCGGAAACGAACAGATATATTAGCAGCTCGTCTTCTTCAACCGGTCGGGTGGGAAGCAGTGGCGTCGTTAGATGAGTCATGAGTTGCTCGAAGGCTATTTGACACTCCTCGGACCACTCGAACCTAGGGATTTTTCTCAAGGTTTTGAAGAAAGGTAAGCACTTTTCGCCGGACCTGGACATGAACCGACTCAAAGCGTCCACCCTGCCTGTGAGCCGCATGATTTCAACATTGCTCCTGGGCTTCACCATGTCTATGACGGCCCTGATTTTCTCTGGATTTGTTTCGATTCCTCGGTGTGTGAACATGAATCCAAGGAACTTCCCACCCATGATGCCGAAAACACACTTGGATGGATTCAGCTTCATTTTGTACTTTCGTAGGACTTCAAAAGTCTCGCCGAGGTCCACGGTATGCCCCGCTGACAGGGTGGATTTCACGAGCATTTCATCAACGTAGACCTCTATATTCCTACCTATATGTGGCTTGAACAGTTTGTTGACCAGCCATTGGTACGTTTCCCCGCGTTTTGAGGCCGAAGGGTATTTCCTTGTAACAGTAGGTTCCTCGATCGGCGGTGAAAGCAGTGAGATCTTCGTTGACCAGGTTCATCCGGATTTGATTATAACCGAAGAAGGCATCCATAAAGCTCAGCAACTTATGACCGGTCAAGCTGTCAACCAGATGATCTATTTGAGGGGGCGGGTAGTTGTCTTTGGGGCAGGCCTTGTTCAGGTCGATAAAATCAACGCACATACGCCATTTCCCATTCGCTTTCTTGACCATGACTTCGTAGCTAGCCAGGCCGAGTATTCCAGGTTCCTGATGAAGCCAGCCATGAGTGGTCGGTCCCCTTCCTCCTCAATCGCCTTCTGTTTGACAGGCGCGGAACTTCTTTTCTTTTGTCGGACCGGCCGGGCTTTCGAGTCAATTTCGAGCTTGTGGGAGATCAACTTGGGGTCGATCCCCGGCATGTCCGTGGGAGTCCAGGAAAACGCGTCAGAGTTGTTTTGGAGGAACTGGATAATGTTGTTTCGAACTTCTTCGGTCAAGAGGGAGCCGATCTGTACAGTCCGGCTGCTGTCCCCCCTCCTCGAGGGGGACTTTGGATAGGTCCACCACTAGGGAACCACGGATCTCCCTCTTGTCATCTCGTGTATCCAGCGATTCCTGAGAGTCACAGGTCTCTCAGATAGGTCCATATCTTTATCCTCGGGTACCGTTGCGGCGTGGCACACACGAGCGATTTTCTGATCTATAAGCCCGGCCTATCCCCCATCGCCCAGAAGGAATTTAAGCAAGTGGTGGTAGGTCGATATCTAAGTCTGGAGGGTGTTTAATGTAGGGCGACCCAAAAGGACGTTATAAGACGAAGGAACCCAGGCGATGAGGAAATCACCGACAGGGTTCGGGTTCTTCCGGCCTCTCCAACGTTGAAAGGGAGAGTGATCATTCCCTCGGCTTGGATCAAGTGGTTAGTAAACCTGGAGAGAACGTGCGAGGTTGGTTGGAGATGTACTGGTTTAACCCCATATACTGGAAACAGACGTAGAATAAGATATCCGCCGAGCTCTCCGAGTCTACTAGAATTCTCCGGACTTCATATCGATTTACCCGGGCCGCGATCACCAGGGGGTCATTGTGCGGGACAGATATGTTATGAAGGTCTTCCTTGGTGAAGGTGATAGGAGCGACCTCCTTGCACTTTTTGGAGGGGAGCACCTAAGGTCATGATCGGCTAGATACGGCAGGTGTCCTTGTTGCTCGGAGTCAAGTCAACAGAGATGACCATAATCTGTCCGACCGTCAACTCTCTGGTTGGGGGTTGGTCTGCTAGCTCCTGATTTTCTTAAAGTTTGTCTTGTAAGTACTTTGCTTGGTGACCAAACGGATCAGCTCCTCAATATAATCACGGAGCTATTTGCAGTTCTCGGTCGGGTGCCCCTGCAACCGATGAAAGGAACAGTATGGGCCGCGGAGTCACTTCCGGCCTTTATATCATCAGAGGGAGTTTGAAGAATCTCTCGCTCTTTTCCTCCTCTAGCAGATCGGCCCGAGAGACATTCAAAGGGGGTGCACTCGTGAAACTTCAGAGAATAAGGTTTCGGTCGATTGGTTTTTTTCTTCTCGTCCCGGTCTCGATTCTTTTGGTCTGTCTGGTCCCCTCAAGGAAGGTTGGTGTTTACCTACAATTCGAGTTGTATCTCCCTCTCGGTCCATACTTTCACCTCGGCCATGGTATTATGTTGCGCTAATGCAAAAGAGCGAAACCACTCTTTGTGCCTAAGACCAGATCTCAAGGCGGTGATGACCATCTCGTTCCGGTGCTCGGTCACCTCCAGGTGGGCATTATAGAACAGGGCGAAGTAACCTTTAAAAGATTCCCTGTCTTCTCTCTTGATGGTGAACAGGTAGTCTACGTCCTCTTCTGTTGTCGGTTGCCGACGAAATGACCAAGGAACTGAGTAGCCAGCTCGTCGAAGGTTGAGATTGAACGCGGAGTAAGACTGCGAAACCAATCTCGCCCGGCCTGGATGAGGATGGTGGGGAAGGCTCAGCACTGAGCCGCGTATGAGTTATCTTGGAAGCTCATGCCCATCGTAAACGTGTCCAAGTGGTCCTTTGGGTCAGACTTCCCATCGAAGAGAGCCACCTTGGGAGGTTTGTTCCGAGACGATACCTGCTCACTTAGTAACTGTTCCGTAAAGGCCTCGTGAGAGAATTCGCGGTGTATTTTACCGATCCTCCGGGCGAACGGGAGGCGAGCAATATGTCCTCAATCTTCTTATCGAGGACCTCGATTCGTTGTTGCTACTCGAGGATTCTCCATAGTCGGAGTGCCTGCTGTCTCTGCTTCAGGCTTACGCGATGGAGCAGTTTCGGTTTCTCTCTATCACGTTCCTCATATCTTTGGGATGAACACTTCATAGTTCGCCTCGACATGCGCCGTGTCCGTGTCCTCGGTGAGTGTGGCGACGTCGGTTTTTTCTGAAATTAGGCGATATGACCGACGTCTCTTAAGGGGGCGAGCTGAGCGCGGCGAGCGTTGAAGTGATGATCTGGTCGCTCCCGAGACCTCGGTGTCGGAATGTCATGCGCCCAATGAGTCATGGAATCATTCTTCGTATGGGGGTCATGACTGCCAGAATCGGCTTGCCGGTGTTCCATGACATCGAGATTGGCGCGAGCGAGGCAGAGGACTTGAACGCGCCCCTCTGCTGTCTCATGCACGCCGTCGTCCGGGGAGTGGGGGCGGGTGGTTTGGTGGGCTGTGGCCGGCATCTGGATACGAGCGAGCACGTCCACCATCTCCATGAGTCTGTCGATCCATGTGGATAAGGCCTCGATGATGTTGGGAAACGGAGTAGAACCACCCCTGCCTTCGTTGCAGAGGATGGGATGAATTGTGATGGAATCTACATTGTGATGATCGCCGGTCACTATATTGAAGGCGTAAAATCAACTTTACGGTATGAAAGCCTTACGAGTTCCCACAGACGGCGCCAACTGATGGAGGCCTGAATCTCTCTCAGATGTTTTCCTCCGTCGATTTTGCTTCCAACGGTGCTGAACGGTTGAGATTTAAGATGAAGGTTAAGCGTGTGGATCTCAATGGGTTGTTGGTTGTTATTGACGTCGAGCTACCTGCAAAGGAAGTCACGGGGTGGAAAACCACCGTAGGACACTCCGACGATTAAGTAAGTACCGAGGAATTGTAACAACTCCATTTTTAATATACAAAGAATGGATTGATCTCTCTTTAAGTATTTATTTCACACCATAATTATAAGAAGGAGCTTGTAGCTCATTGGTAATACCTTGCATTGCTGAACCAAGCCACCAGAGTTCAAATCCCCTACCCCACATTATTTTTAGATTATTTTTGTTTTAAATTTTATAGAAGCCTAAGAGTCCAACAGCCATAACTCAAGAATTTCCCACTACCCATGAAAAGTTAGATATTCCAGTGGCTACCCTCGGCGACTCCCCACCTCCCGACCACCGGACTCGGCCGGCGCCGCCGGCCGGACTCGGCCGGACCGCCGAATCCCCTGAATGAAAGATGTGCCCCTTCACCTCCCCCACTCCCCTGCATACTTTAATTCTTCAGACCACCTCCAGAGAGCCCATTAACAGCTATTTACTATATTTTTTAATACATTTTCCTATTATTTTTACATTTTTATTTAGAAACCCTACACATACCCTAACCCTAGCCTAACCCTATAAATACACCCCTACCTCCTACCCTCTCATCCCAAAATTCTGAGCCCACTCTCTCAAAATCTCAAGAAAACCTTGTGTACTTTGAAAACGAGTGAAAGGCGAAACCCTGACGAAATCGACGGCAAACTTCCAGTGATCGTGCTAGGAACTCTCGGCGACGAATCGACGCACCGGCGAACCCTCTTCTTCTTTATCACTCTCGTGTTTGTCCAAACCCGTAAGTCCCTTTCTAGCTTCTCTTTTCTTTTCTAAAAAAATACGAAATTACAAAACCCGACGGAATCGGAACAAATCCGATTTCCGATTCGGTTTTCTATAAAATTTCACTTCTCACCAATTCAATCATGCTTAAACATCTCATTGTTGACTATTAAAAACTTAACAAATAATTTGAACAAGTTTCATCACATGCAATGATAGCCTTTCCAATTTATCGTATTTTTCACTTAAATACCATAATGTTTCGATTTCACATTTAACCCCCTTAACTTTGCTATACATTAAAGTAGAGCACGAGGTAATGACCTACCTCCACACACACGCAAATACAACCCTAAACGACATCATCATAAAACTTAGAATACGATAAAACAATACTTTCATTTAAATACCATATTCTTAATAAACCATTTCTAAAAGTTTTAGGTTTGATACACTTTTAAATAAATACTTCTTATTAGGAAAATACGATAAGTTGTGGACATCGGTCGTTTATCTAAACCTGACTTTGTGGTGTCTAGGCTAGGCAAAAAGGTAATTTTAAAAGGCCCGTCTCACGGTGATTCGTGAGTGGATCCCTCCTTTCCTCACTTGTACTTACCTGGCCACAATTGGCGGTGAAGAGGCGATTTGAGGCATCTAACAACTTGTCGTTTAGACCATTTGGAAATAGTCTAGTTGACTTAGGAAACCCTAGAATCTAAAATACGGAAAATTGACATTTTTACAAATAAATACCTTTTACCTAATAAAACCGTATTCTAAAGGATTAGTATTTATAAAATCTTTGCAAAGCGCCACTACAATCCATTTTGGAGAACCCGTTCAGGATAGTACGGTTTATCGTGCACCCTCGGGCTTAGTAGTGCGAGATTCAGACCTCCGCAAGGAGCATTCGGTCTCGAAAGATTTAAAATACGACATTTTAAGAAAATGAGATTTTTAGAATATAAAATATTTATTAAAATTATTTTTGTATAAATATATGTATATTTATCATTAAAATACCTATTTTGTTATGATATAAATATTCCACCTTTTTCTAAAAATCACAAGAATAAATTTTACATTAAAATACCATGAACTTCAAATAAATCAATATTATAGGTAAATACCTTTATTTATAAAAATTAGGATATTTTCACTAGAAATATCACATTATAAAATCCACATTCATTACAACTCTAAAGACGAATAATAAATACTTGAGGTGCATCTTGAAAACTATGCAAAAGTATTTTTACATAAAACCCCCTCAAGTTTTATAAATTACCCTAAGGACCCTAGTAAATATAGGACTTCGATTTACATCTCTACTGTTTGACTCGGATTTGAGTCTGATCATAATCCGACTTGAATATGATTCAAGTACTATATAAATCTACTATATCACAATTCAACATGAACACACGAATCCATGAATCCTGTTATCAATCTATTCAACTTGACTGAACCAAACCATGGATATACCTTCCATGTACATGAATCCAGTTTAAATCCATTATATCCGTTACTGATATCATGGTTTCAGTCAGTCATCCAACTATACAACTTATACAATACAATATAACAATACAATCAAAACACTACGGGGTTTAAGGGGTAGATTGGTACGGAATGTGTTAAAAGTGGCACGAGACAGTAAGATTAAGACACCTAACATGAATCCTATTGCTGTTGTACCGTGGCATAACGGTTCCTTGTACTTTCAGTTTGCCCTGGTCTCTAGCATATAGAGACCCCTCTCGTATACACTAGTATCCTTCTGTACCAAGCTACAAACAATAGCGTTAACACAATATTCTACAATATTATACAACTTTAAAGGATACATTCTTATTCTGTATTTTCTATTTCTCCCTTAACTTTGGGACTTACCGAGCGACCTGTTCGCTGACAACATTCTATTTCTTTCTTCTTTGAATGTCGTCAGGTGATCTGGACACAGCAGAGATCGAGCCCACTAGTGAAGACTTGGATCAGTTCCTCAAAGACCCCGAGCTCTAGACATTTTACATTTCCATTCAGTACCTTTAATTTCTTGTTATGCCATTGTTTAGGCATCGTTTTTACTTCAGTTGTATTTTCTTTTCATGCATTGTACAAAAGAATGTTAATAAATAAAGTTGTTATTTTTATATCTCTTGTCTCTTGTGATTACTTTTATATTGCTTACATACGCTTAGCGTACGTACTTCTGAGTGCATACGTAGCGGACCTCGTCGTGTCCCCTTCGCCGGACACCGGGAAGCGGGGCGTGACAGGAATATTAGGGTAGAGTAGCGGCGTATTGGAATGAGTTCGAGATACATGAGTCTTCTGGAAGAGGGGTTTATATAGCGATCGCATGGAGTGATCCGATGCGAGGTTCTCGTCGTCCGTTACGCCCCCACGTCACGTTTGCGTTAATGGCAGGATACGCCCATTAATGGCGAGATACGCTTATTAATGACGAAATATGCTAGCGCGAGATGTGGGACGTGGAGAGGCGAAGATCTTGTTGTGGCAAGATACACGGAGCTGTTACGGGAGTGCTTGGACTCGGTGCTCCTGGCCAAACAGGGACGCTGAGGAATCTTATAACACCCTAGCACTGTTATACTATATATTTGGGGTATTTCAAATCTTGCGGCAAATTCCTTACTATTGTTGCTATTGGGTAGTGGATAGTGCAATTGGTAGTTGTGCTTATTATCCGACCCGACCCGCATGTTTGAAACCCAACATGGTTCGAGATTACATGAAATATTTGCTAGTACGGTGTATCTATGCAAATCTAGATTTTATATACATATATAATATATTTTAGAATCCACATATTTTTTTAAAATACAATATAAAACCAAATAATATATTTTCTTATCCAGCCTTGCATGTCATAGTACCCCATAGCATATGGTTGCGCTCATCTAGCATATTCGTATCCTAAGAGTTAGACAGACAGATTATTTGATCGCTATGTATATTTACGTAGATCCGTACTTGGGGGTATATGATTTTATTTACAGGATATCGCATCATGGTTTAAATTCTTACGTATATTCTCCATATTTAAAAATTAGATTTTTGAAGGGATACGGGTAATATTCGGAGAAATCTGGTATTATTTGTAAAATCCTATAATATATATTATATATTATTATAACTAATAAATATATAAAAACATTTATATATATATAATATTAATTTTAAAAATAAAAATAAATCACTCTCTTTTTCTCTCGTCTCTTTCTCTGTCTCTCTCTCAGATCCCCCGACCCTACTTCCTCTCTCTCCCTATATATATATATATATATATATATATATATATATATATAATGATATAAAAATTTATTATAAACACCCTTCCCTCCTTCTTCTCCGCATCCCCGTCGCGAACCCGAGCCTTAACCCACGCTCTCGTCGCCGCTCCTTCGTTGTCGCCGTCCCCATCTCCTCGCCATCACTTTCCCCTCTCTTCCATTACCTCCTCCTCTCCTCCTCCTTTCTCCGACGACCTAAGCTCCTAACCTGACCTCCCCGATGCCAAGAACCCAACACCCTTCGCCTTCGACCTCGTCGCCGGAAACCTATCACCACCGACCACCTCCATCACCTCTTCGTCTCCCCGGCAAACCCGGAACACCAACACACCACCACCAACCCCCGCTAATCTTTCCCCGATCACCTCAAACCCACCTCATCCAGTTGACCTCGCCGCCGATGACTTCGCCTCATCTCCTCTGTCCTCACTAACCCCATAACCCAGCAACAACCACTTCTTCTTCTGTCCTTCTTTTACTATCTTTTCCGATCGATCACCGGAGTTGCACACGTCGCCGCCGATCTAGACGATCCAGTTACCGTCATCGTCTAGCCTAGTCACCACATCACGCAGTTGCTCAACCAGGTCCAGTCCTGCGTGCATAAGTTTTGCGTCGTGACTTTATTTCGACGTTGGAACATGACATCCGTATCTCGACGTAAGATTTGATCAGGCAAGTTCTAAACTTGCAACATGTTATATTATTATATCCTAAACTTGCAACATGCTATATTATTATATCAATATTTATTTGATAAATTATAATGCATGTGTTTTACTATTCAGCAGAAATTACCGATTTACAGTTTTATAGTATCCGTCTGTATCCGTACTGATAATAGTTTATTTAGTTGCATGCCGGAACATCACGATATTATTATAATACTATATCCGTTCGGTATGTTATCTAGATTGCATATACATAGTAAGGGACGTATAACAGTTATTATAGATAGATATATATGCATCCTGGTATTAGTTGTGTTTCGATATTGATTACAGTTTTACATTGGTATCTATTTTAGTTAATATACAGTACATGGTATGTTCACGACACACTACCGACTTATTACTTGGATCTTATTGCTAATGCCAACAATTCTGATTTGTTGTCCTGACGGACGTAACTTGTTGTCTACATAGACAAGACCTGTACCTACTTGATCCTGTGTTGGCATTAGATTTATAACATCAATACCTGACTTGAACACAGAACCTTGGGGGAAAAGGGGAAATCAAGAATGTAACCGAAACATAATTCAGGAGGATATTATTATTATTTGTCGTGATTCCGGGCGTGAATGGAATAATCATTATTTATTGTTTGCTGTGATTCCGGGCGTGAACGGAATAATCATTGTGCCGTGGTCCCATAGGTGGTTGAACGGGATATATACTGTTGAGTTACGATGAGAATTACATAAATTGATTTCAATGACTTGTAGAACAGATAACATAGAAGCACAAACTTTAGGTTACACATCACATACATACAATTCACTATTTATACCTGTGTTATTTATTTACATTCATATTTAATCATAGCATCATATCCTAGTTATTACTATTGTTTTGATATTTATGACGCATTGACGTCTGGGTTTTGCATGGCCCAATTCCTCTGACATTATCGCAGGTAGATCAGGAGTGCCTTAGCAAGCAAGCCGAGCAATGAGGAGCTAACTATTTGGTTTAAAGATGCTTAGTTTCTTTTATTTCCGTAGTTTTATTTTCATTGATGTGAGACCATATGGGACGTGATTCAGATATTGTTTTATTGGATCTTGATTCGTTTCCGCTACACCTATTTCTTGATTTTATTTATTGTGGCAGATGGACATCTATTAGCTAGATTATATTTTTTTACTGTTCTTGATATCCGATTGACAGCCGTAATATAACTGTATAGGGATGATTCCTAGCCACAGGTAGCATGGTTGGCTCTATCATATGCCGTGTTTATTTATTTTGGGAAGCGGGGTGTGACAGAATTTGTTTGGTATCAGAGCCCTGGGATTTAGGGTTAATTAGGTTTGGTTCTTTTGTACTTGGGTATTGAACCCAATACACTAACCAGAACCCAGAATTAGGAACATGTCCTGCCATATTACTATCTTGCCAGTCTTGAATCTATGGCTATCTTGTTTATTGAATCTTGTTTACCGTTACTAATCCCCTTCAGTGTCTTGGCTTCAGAATCATGGCAGATAGAGATTTGCGGTCATACCAGAGGCGTGTAGATAACACCGCATTGCTTGCAGTTGTATGTGGTATGCTTGAAAACCAGAAGCGTCAAACTGAGCTGAATCAGCGGCAGGCCGAGACTTTCCAGGAAGGTCTGCGGACGGTCTAGCAGTTCGTAGTTGCAGCAGCACCCAAGACAACACATTGTGAGGGCACCGTGGCGGACTTTAGAAAGCTCGGTACGTCCATATTTACTGGATTGGAGTAGCCATTACCAGCAGAGCAGTGGCTAGTTGATACAGAGAACCTGCTCGTTGCCGCGCAGATTCCAGATGAGAAAAGGGTGGATGTAGTATGCATCCAATTGGTGGATTACACTTGTGTTGGGACTTCACCCTCGCGTGCAAACGTGCATGTTTTGGAAAAGAGATTGTTTTTAAGAAATACTGCGCACGCGAGCTCGGTCTCGTTTTAAAATTTATAAAACAGCAAGTGCACGGCGTGTTGTAGCGAGTCGGCAAGTACGGGCCGATCCACAGGGAATTGGAGATTAGGTATTGTTTCTTAAGGTTCGAGAAATAAAGAATTGGGTTTGTTTTCACGAAATAAAAAATACGAAAATATAAAACTAGTTAAGAAGAAAGGTGGGTGTGGTTTTGGCTCGGATGGTTGAATCGCGGTGATTTCTTCGACGCCCCCTTGATCATAAGTTGTCCGTCCTTGTGTTGATCCCGACGTAAAGCATGACTTGTCAAGGCGGTTGCGAAACACAAGTCATCAAGTTGCCGATATTCGACGCAAAACACAAAACGAATCTGTTTTGTTCACTTACCATTTGTATGTCCAAATTTTGAGGTATCAACACTAAGCACATGGGTTAGCGAGCATACGACAACATCAAAAATACAAATTAGCAAGTGAGAGCAAGTAGTTTTATTTTTAACTTTGCTAAGTGTTTGTGATAGTATAGGGTATATGAAACCAAGAGGTTTTTCAAGCACTTGATCACAAAATACCATATCTAAACTTAGCAAACTTAACACTAGATTGATTTTAACTTAAACATTGTAAAATGGATAAAGGTATGAATATGGTATATGAAGAGGTTACCTTGTAACCATGGTTTCAAAATACCATAGCACAAAATAGCATAGAACAATCTTTATGTTAGAATCACATTGAAGCATATTAAAAATTAACAAGAGAAGGAGGAAGGCAAAGCTATCCATCTTACATCCTTACCATCACCACAACCAAAAGATTAGTTACATATCATAAAAAGAAAAGCAAGTAACAAAAAGAAGTAAAGAAACAAAGCAATAACAAATATATTATATTAACACTTGAATGAGTTGAGATACAAGGTATTGGTTATTTGTTCAACCTCCATAATGAAGCTCTCAAAAGAAAGCTCCAAGAGGGAAGAAAAAGAAGAAACCAAGCATAAGCTCACACAACTCTCAATCTAAACTAAAAACTAAAGACTTGGAATGGGTATATACATATAGCCCTCTCTCTAAATCTGTTCTGATATTTATAGGCTCAACACCAGAATAAACAAACAATATAAACAGGATGATGTGATGCCTAGAATTGACCAGAAGAAAAATAGGGAACATTGGAGCAAAGGGACCCGGTGGTGCCGGTTTTGGGGAGGGTTTCGCCGGTCGGGTCTGGGGCTTTGGGGCTCGTGTTGGTATGGTGAACTCGAGTGCTCTCCAATATCTCCCTGGTGCTGTTTGATTTCTTTATAAACCCATGGTTAGTACTCAGGGATTTTGGAGGGAAACTTGATGCTTTATATCACATTACATCTTTTAGCATTTAACACTCACACACCCACTGGCACAAGTTGTGCTAAGGCAGCCCCCACTATAGTCCAAGTCTCAAAGAGCATGTGCATACTTATAATGTGTTTGACAAAAATTATGTACACATATTTATTGCAAAAGAACTCTTTGGATATCGATCGGTTTTCTGTTCTGATTGCAGTGTTGGCTCACAACTGTCATATCCGTGATTTTGAGTATGTTTTTCAGTTTTTTGTCACGAATACCTGTAATCTGTATTTACTGAGCAGACACTGGTTAATAGTACCGATATATACAAAATTGATAATGAATGAGTGGTATTAAAATACAGCTATCTGTGATGAACAGCTTGCGAGTGGTGGCTTGTAGAGTAGACCCGTCTGACCAAGCCGATCAGTTGGGCAACTTTTTCTCATATCTTCTTGGAGAAGTTCTTTCCATAGTCTTCTCGGGAGGAAATGGAAGAAAAGTTCATTAGCTTGAATTAGAATGACGGATCCGTTGATGAATATACGGCTAAGTGGATTCGGCTCGGTCAATTTGCGGGGCTCTTGGTTGCCAACGAGGAAGATACGGCAAGGCGGTTTATGCGTAGTTTGGACGTGGAGATTCAGAGATATATCATATCTCTGGGATTGACCACCTTCTTCCAAGTTCTCAAGGCAGCCAGGGAGCAATAGAGTTTATCAGTGAGAGTAAAGGGTACTCAACAGCAAACCGTTGTGGTGCAGAAGACTCCGTATGCACCAACTACAGCTTCTGTACGTAGAGGCGTTCTGATAAATAAATAGAGTACAATATCTATGAAAAGGACCTTTGTTTCAATGCAGAATATGGATATGATTTGTGATTACTGCCAACGACCGGGTCATTTTTGGAGGAAGTGCTGGATGAGGTTTGGGCAGTGTCTGAGTTGCGGAGTTGCTGATCATCAAATTAATACTTGTCCATCGAGAGTTCAGTTGAAGGATGATGCTCTGAGAGCACAGCAGAAGCAAATTACTCAGGGGCCTAACCAAGCACATGCCTTCATCTTGACGGCCGAGGAGGCCAAAACTTCAGACAATATTGTTTCAGGTATCCTACTTATCTATAATTTTCCCGCATTGGAATTATTCGATTCAGGTGCAGTCCATTACTTCAAGTCGTATAAGTTTATTAGTGCACACTCTATTCCATACACGGCCCTGTCTAGTTGCTGGGACATACACATTGGAAATGGGAGAATTATATCTATTAGTGAGTGTAAGGGTTGCTCGATTGTTATTTGTGGACGGAGTTATTCACAGATTTCTTGGTGATTCATACTGGCAGCTATGATGTTGTCTTGGGAATGGATTTTCTTGGTATTTTCCTTGCTCACATTGATTGTAGGGCAAAGAAAGTGATTTTCCAGATTCCCGGACATCCGGAGTTTATATTTTTGGGAGGTAGCAGATTTGTCGGGCCATTCGAATTTAGGGCTAGGCCGACTAATACCGTTTTTTCGTCGATGGAAGTATAAAAGGACGAAGCGCCAGCAGTAGTTCGGGACTTTATGGATGTGTTTGAGGACATCTCGGGTTTACCGCAAGAACGAGATGTGGAGTTCGCGATTGATCTTATTCCTGGAGCAGCGCTGATTTCAAAGGCTTTTTACCCAATGGCGCCGGTGGAACTAGAAGAGGTAAAGAAACAAGTTGCTGAATTACTAAAGAAAGGTTGGATTCGCAGTAGCGGTTCACTATGGGGAGCTCCAGTTCTTCTAGTCAAGAAGAAGGATGGAACATGACGGATGTGCATCGACTATCGAGAATTGAATCGGGTGACTATTATGAACAAGTACCCAATCTCTCGCATCGGTGAATTATTCGATCAACTCAGTGACGCGAGGGTATTCTCGAAATTGGATTTGAGATTCGGATATCATCAAGTTCGTACGAAATCAGAAGATATTTGCAAGACAGCTTTCCGAACTCGATATGGGCATTACGAGTATTTAGTGATGCCATTTGGATTTACAAACGCACCAGCAATATTTATGGACTTGATGAACCGAATCTTTTCACCGTATCTGGACCGGTTCGTAGTGGTGTTTATTTATGATATTCTAGTCTATTCAAAAAGCAAAGAAGAGCATGCAGAACACTTGAGAATCGCACTGCAAACGTTGAGACAAGAAAAGTTATATGCTAAGATGATCAAGTGTGAGTTTTGGCTCGAAGAAGTGAAGTTCTTGGGTCATGTTATATCCGGAGATGGAATTGCCATTGACCCTGAAAAAATTGTAGCTGTTCATGATTTGCCAATTCCAAAGAATGTAGGGGAGATCAGAAGTTTTCTTGGGCTTGCCGGATACTATAGAAGGTTTGTGGAGAACTTCGCCCGAATAGAAGAACCATTGATCAAGCTAACACGAAAAGAGGTACCATTCGTATGGACCGAGAAATGTGCGTCAGTTTTCAAAACGTTGAAGCAAAGATTGACCACTGCTCCTATTTTGACAGTACCAGATGGTTCCGGAGGGCTGGTTATTCACAGCGACACATCAGGGAAAGGCTTGGGATGTGTTCTAATGCGGCATGGGAAGGTCATAGCTTACGCGTCAAGAAAATTGAAAACTCATGAGAAGAAATACCTAGCTCGTGATCTGGAGTTAGCAGTAGTGATTTTCGCTCTGAAGATTTAGAGACACTACTTATTGAGCGAAAGGGTAGAAGTATTTACCGATCACAAAAACCTAAAGTATGTGTTCACACAGAAAGAGCTCAACATGAGGCAGCGTAGATGGTTAGAGCTGATGGCTGACTATGATCTTGATCTAAAATTCCATCCGGGGAAAGTTAATGTAGTGCCGGATGCTCTAAGTCGGTTGCCAGCAATACGGATGTTGACTGCACAGAAGGAGATTATAGCTGATCTTCAGAGATTCGAATTGCAGATTGTACTACCAGATTCTTCGGGACAGTTAATGCAGTTGCATGTAAAGTCATCCTTAATCGATAATATTAAAGCACCACAGTCGCACAATCCAAGATTGCAAAAGTTCTGAGAGCAAGTAGAAGCGGGACTTCGAACAGATTTATTAATTCATAAAGATAGTTCGTTATGATATGGTAGTCGTTTATGTGTGCCTAAAGGAGAAATTTGTGAAGAAGTCATGAAAGAGGCTCATAGTTCCACGTATTCCGTATATCCGGGAGGCACGAAAATGTACCAAGACTTACGACAATATTTCTGGTGGGAAGGCATGTAAAAAGAGATTGCTCGCTACGTATCGAAGTACTTGGTCAAGTCAAGGCTGAATATCAAAGGGTAGCTGGCTTGTTGCAACCACTTCCGAATTCTCAATGGAAGTGGAAACACATAACCGTGGATTTCGTGACAGCATTACCACGGAATCTAAAGGGCAATAATGCAATTTGGATGATTGTCGATCGATTGACTAAGGAAGCTTATTTTATACCGTTTTGAGTTGGTCAGTCGACGGAGGCTTTGGCAGAGCGATACATGCAGGAGCAGGAGATTGTGAGATTGCATAGAGTACCTGTAAGTATCATTTTGGATCGTGATACTCAATTTCTATCACACTTTTGGAGGAGTCTACAGGAAAGTTTGGGAACTCGCTTGAAATTTAGCACAGTCTATCATCCTCAGATAGATGGCCAGTCTGAAAGAACGATCCAAACCATTGAAGATATGTTTAGAGCATGCATGTTAGACTTCAAGGGTTCATAGGAGGATCATCTATGTTTAGTGGAGTTTTCATACAATAACAGTTTTCAGGCGACAAAACAGATGGCTCCATTCGAAACATTATACGGTCGTAAGTGTCGCTCGTCTATCTTTTGGGACGATGTTGGAGAAAGAAGATTATTGAGACCGGATCTTATTATGCAAACGGTGGAGAAATTTAATGTGGTCCGAAATCATATAAAGGTAGCACAAGATCGACAGAAAAGTTGGGCCGATACAAGTCGAAGACCTCTGGAGTTCGCAGTTGGCGATATTGCATTCTTAAAGATATCACCGACCAGATGAGTGATCCAATTTGGTAGTCGAGGCAAGCTTAGTCTTCGATTCATGGGGCTTTTCGGTATTATCGAGCGTGTTGGAGAGCTAGCTTATCGATTGGCTTTACCACCATCCTTGGCGGGTGTTCATGACATGTTTCATGTATCTCAACTTCATAAGTTTGTTCGAGATAAGACGACGCACGTCCTAGATCACTCAGAACTGATAGTAAGGGAGGATTTAATGTATGAAGAGCGACCAATGGCGATTGTGGATCGACGAGAAAAGATCCTCAAGAATAAAGTTACCCCACTAGTACTTATTTCATGGGAGAATCATTCGCACGGAGAATCTACTTAGGAACGTGAAGACGAGATCACTCTCTCTTTCTCTCGTTTCTTTCTCTCTGTCTCTCTCTCTCTCAAATCCCCCGTCCCCACCTCCCCTCTTCCTATATATATATATATATATATATTTAACACCCTCTCTCTCTCTTCCCTCCTTCTTCTCCATGTCCCCGTCACGAACCCGAACCCTAACCCACACTCTCGTCGCCGCTCTCTCGTCGTCGCCGTCCCTATCTCCTCGCCATCACTTTTCCCTCGCCTCCATCACCTTCTCCTTTCCCTGATGACCCAAGCTCCTTACCTGGCCTCCATGACGCCAAGAACCCAACACCCCTCGCCTCCGACCTCGTCGCCGGAAACCTATCACCACCGACCACCTCCACCACTTCATCGTCTCCCCAGCAAACTCAGACCACCAACACACCACCACCGACCCCCCTCCCCCGATCTTTCCCCAATCACCTCAAACCCACCTCGTCCAGTCGACCTCGTCGCCGATGACTTCACTTCATCCCCGTCACCTTGTCGCCACCATCTCTTCTGTCCTCGCCAACCCCATAACCCAGCAACAACCACTTAATCTTCTGTTCTTCTTTTTATTTTATTTTCTTTCTTTTCTTTTCCGATCGATTGCCGGAGTTGCACACATCGCCGACAATCCAGACGACCCAGTTACCGTTGTCGTCTAGCCTAGTCATCACGTCACGCAGCTGCTCAGCCAGGTCTAGTCCTGCGTGCATAAGTTTTGCACCATGACTTTATTTCGACATCGGAACGTGACATCCGTATCTCAACGTGAGATTCGATCAGGCAAGTTCTAAATTTGCAACATGATATCTTATTATATCAATATTTATTTGATAAATTATAATGGATGTGTTTTACTATGCAGCAGAAATTACCGATTTACAGTTTTATAGCATCTGTCTGTATCCGTTCTGATAACAGTTTATCTAGTTGCATGTCGGAACATCACGATATTATTATAATACTATATCCGTTTGGTATGTTATCTAGATTGCATATACATGGTAAGGGACGTATAACGGTTATTACAGATAGATACATATGCATCCCGGTATTAGTTGTGTTTCGATATTGATTATAGTTTTACATTGGTATCTATTTTGGTTAATATACAGTACATGGCATGTTCATGACACACTACCAGACTTGTTATTGAATCTTATTGCTAATGCCAATAATCCTGATTTGTTGTCCTGATGGACATAACTTGTTGTCTATATAGAAAAGACCTGTACCTGCTTGATCCTGTGTTGGCATTAGATTTATATCGTCAATACCTGACTTGAACACAGAACCTTGGGGGAAAAGGGGAAATGAAGAATGTATCCGAAACGTAATTCAGGAGGATATTATTATTGTTTGTCGTGATTCCGTGCATGAACGGAATAATCATTGTTTATTGTCTGCCGTGATTCCGGGCGTGAACGGAATAATCATTATGCCATGGTCCTGTGGTGGTTTGAATGGGATATATACTGTTGAGTTATGATGAGGATTATATAAATTGATTTCAATGACTTGTAGAATAGATAACCTAGAAGCACAGACTTTAGGTTACACATAACATACATACAGTTCACGGTTTATACCTGTGTTATTTATTTACATTCATATTTAATCATAGTACCATATCCTGATTATTACTATTGTTTTGATATTTATGACACACCGACGTCTGGGTTTTGCATGTCCAGTTCCGCTAACATTATCGCAGGCAGATCAGGAGTGCCTTAGCAAGCAAACCGAGCAATGAAAAGCTAGCTATTTAGTTTATAGATGCTTAGTTTGTTTTATTTCCGTAGTTTTATTTTTACTGATGTGAGCCCATATAGGACATGATTCAGATATTGTTTTATTGGATCTTGATTCGTTTTCGCTACACCTATTTCTTGATTTTATTTATTGTGGCAGATGGACATGTGTTAGCTAGATTATATTTTTTACTGTTCTTGATATCCGATTGACATGCGTAATGTGGCTGTGAAGGGATGGTTCCTAACCACAGGTAGTATGGTTGGCTATGCCATGTGCCGTGTTTATGTATTTTGGATAGCAGAGCGTGACAAATATCAAATATAGGATAGCTCGGAGACGAGAAAGTGAGCTGAGGAGTCTTAGTTATATGGTAGCTCGAAGACGAGCTATTGACTAGCGGTCAGCCGAAGGAGGAACCTACTCCGAGGAGGTCATCTGAAAGGTCGGGCGTAACTTCGAAGGCGAAATGCCGAGGAATGTCCCCCATGCATCATACTTATTCCAGTTCTGCAGCCCCCAAGAATTTAGCGGGTTTGCGTGGATGACAAGTCATCCACTACGTGTCGTGATCTGGGAAAATCCCACTTACGAGCATCATCATATTCCAAAAGAAGGACAAATTAATCGTCTGTATACGAGGTTGCAATGCATTTGGGCAGTAGAGAAAAATGAGATTTTTTGCCATTTTTCGATCACATGTAACATAAAAGAGGTATCTTCATGTTCTCTCACCATAAAAAAGTATAAATAAAAAAGTGTCGATTCCTAAATAATACCTCAACGTTTCACCTGTTTTGCATCTATATAGCTTATTGATTTTTTCACCGCACTTACATACCCTAAAATACAAACTGTATATATTTTGTTTAAAATATTGATGGATTTGATGGTTAACTGAAGAGAACAAAATATTAATGGTTTTTACTTTAAGATAATTTAAGTGCAGCGAAAAAATCAATAAGCTATATAAATTCAATGTAGATGAAATATCGGGGTATTATTTAACAATTAACCCCCAAAAAATGGTTTTGTTTATAGGATACATGTCCCCCACAAAAATCTCCATCTAATGGTCATATTATCCTGATCATATCAATATATCATATAGAAATAGAGATGATTATTGATTCAACAAAGTATACCGAAGAATATCTGAAAACTGTCATCTCTCTCTCTTCGGAAAGGATATGTTAGCTTAAATAACATTAAAATACCATGAACTTTCAGCTGATTTTTTTATAAAAAAATAGACTCACCTCCGTCGATAGTCGACGGGTCGATTCCGGGCTTTTCTCGACCAACAAATCCCCTCTCTTATCACCGAAACACTCCAAGCTCCTTCTTGAAGACGACAACAACGACTCCGATCCTTCCTCGCCTTCCGAATAGCTAGTGCAGCTACTCACAACAGGAGAAGAGAAATTCAACGACCTCGTCTCCTCTTAAAGCTCGAAAGAGTTCAATCGCACAATGATGGAGGTTTGGATCTCCCTCAGATGTTGTCCTCCGTCGATCTGACTGCGAGCGGAAACGAGCGGTTGAGATTGGGTACGAGAATTGTTGTGTGGATCTCAATGGGTTGTTGGATGTTGTTGACGCGTAGCTACCTACAAAGGAAGTCCCGGGGTGGGAAACTACCGTAGGACCTTCCGACGATCAAGTCAGTACCGTGGAATAAGAGCAGGGTAGCAGCATATCAGAGTGAGTTCGAGTTACCTGAGTCGTCTGAAAAGAGGGGCTTATATAGTGTTCGCAAGGAGCGTGCCGACATGAGATACTCACCGTTCGTTACTCCTCTGCGTTATGCCCACATCGATGGCGGGATCCGTCCATTAATAGCGGGATACGCTCATTAATGGAGGGACGTGCAGCGTGGGACGCGGAATGTAGGGCGCCAGATATCTTGTTTTGGTGAGATACATGGAGCCGTGGCGGGGGCGCTTGGGCCCCGTGCTCTCGGTTGGTCACGGAAGCCGAGGAAGCTCGGCCCTGCAGCAGCTCGGAGATGAGCCGGAAGGCCGAGGAAGCTCAGATCGGTGGATAGCTCGGAGGCGAGTGAGGAGGCCGGGGAAGCTCTGCTCTGTAACAGCTTGGAAACAAGTAAGAAGGCTGGTGAAGCTCGGTTGTAGGATTGCTCGGAGTAAGCTGTTGGCTGGTTGCTAGGAGAATATGGAAGGTAATCTGGGGAGGTCTCCAAAAGGACGGATGCAACCTCGAAGACGAGGTGCCGAGGAATGTCCCCAATGCATCATACTTATTCCAGCTTCGTAGCCCCCAGAAATCTAGCGGGCTTATATGGAAGATACTGTTGGGTTACGCCAATGCCCCGACCATCAATCCGTGGCCAAATGTGGAACAAAAACTTTTATAAACTGGCGCTAACGGAACCCGATTCTCGGATCGTACCATTAACCCTACACTAACTCTCAACAAAGGAGTTTAGAGAGGTTATACCAAACGATTCGGGTCCTTCGGTCTTCAACCTCTGTCCCAAGCTCCTCGCGGCTTCCTTGATCAAGTTTGATCTCTGGTCTCCCCCCATCGAAGACGATCCACCTCGAGAGTTTGTATTACGGGCTCCCACCTCAAAACCGAGGTAACTCGAGTATCTAGTTTGCTAGTCTAGATAGCCAAGATGAAGTAGAAAGTGTTTGTGATTACTTTGTCTCAATACACCCTACGATTCTCAACACATGAGACATATAAGGGTGGAGGTGAAAGAAATTACCAATGGAGAAAAGTGTGAGCTTAAGAAAAATAAAGCAAAGAAAGTGGCCGCCTTGAGATTTTCTTGTGAGGTATTTGTGTGTGTTATTATATTGTGTGTTGGCAACTCAAGAAAGAATATGTGCTGCAATCCCCACACCAATAATATCTCACACAAATATCTTACACAAAACAAAAAAATGCATGATTCATCACCATGAGTCACCAGGTGCATGCACCAAGAGTTAAAGCCAATGAGTCACACTTTCCTCACACAATATAACATTTAAAACCTAAATGTTTTAATCCAAAAAAAGAAAAGGCATCTTCTAAAGTAAACTTATAACGAATTACAAGAATACTCCTCATCCATATATACATACTCGCATCCGTATTCCGACTGAATACAAATACAACGAGACGAAAATAATCCAACAATATAATACTAGGATCCGGCTTAAACCAAATCCCACTAGTATTATCCGTCCGATCATGATCCGTGCACAAGTGCACGTATCTGATCGAACCCTGCCATAAAACCATACGGCCTCTACAAAGTTTCGTCCGAAGCAGGGAAACCCTCTGTGTGGGACTCTAAAGGCTCGTCAATACGCTGGCAGTAGGTTTAACCACAAGCACGTCAGTGGCACTAGCTGTACGTAACGGCTACCCAGGTATTGAGCGAAAGGGAGGCCGACAATCAAACTCATCCTGAAACCCCTACTGAGCCTGACCGTGACAATATCCGTACAGTCCGGTCCATTCATCTATGAGTATCGCATATCGAGTCTAGGAGGTGGATGAAGTCAGACCCCTAATAACGCGACATTTAGTGTCGGTATGAAGCCCATCACCACCTGAGAAACTTTTGATCCGAATCAGTAATTCTCGACTACCTTGGCCAAGGATTTCTGGTGATGGGTACCCGTGCACTCTGCGATATCTACCCCCAATACCGGGAGAGACGAATCCCCTGACAATCCGCTCACCGCCTCCATGTGGCTCGGGACTGTACCCAACTAAAATCTGTTTGCACGATTCCTTTGAGCCGTGGTAGGGTAGTAATCAAAGCACAGTAGGAACTCATACGAGACAAATGATGATCTCAGATCGATAGACTAACTTGTACACATGTCACCAGGGAACTGCTATCTGACAATAGGTATAATACCAACTAGCATGTTCCCGGCGAGTCCGTCCGGTGTACTCATAACCCAATGAGCACACATCTTAGGTGAACCAACTAACACCAATAGCTTATGAGATCGGCCACCGCCCATCGTCGGGGTCTTGATCAGTATACACTAGTCTACTCTTGGAGTATCAATGCTCAGTCTTGAAACTCCCATGACTAGGGACCTTTTAAGGATGTGCTTATAGACCACCTAGCTCCCACGTATATGATCGCCATCATACTGCTGGTAGTCAAGCAAGAATCTTAAGGGCTCTATCAACATGTAATAGTGATCTGTAATGTCACCTGAAGCATGTAAATGATGATAAAGGCAAACCAGATAGCATACTATCATCTCGAGTAAGACTGTTCTACCGGTATAGGTCCTCCCTCAATCATTGCAATCACGTGCCTGCGATCCAATAATTGACTTGATGGCACTATAACCAACAATCTCCCATTTGCACTTAAGGTTAATTATTGCGGTGTCGCATACTCACAGCCCGTGTGATACCGAACACCCAACTTCTCTACTAACCAGTTTCACAAAGCTCGTTTGCAAAACTATTGCATTCGAGAAATAGCCTCAGTGAGTGGATCTGCTCCAATGTTTCTTTCTATGTCTCCCTTTATCTCAAGTTCGCGGAGAAAGCCGTCTCCCGAAATGAGCAATACTTATCTTAGAATATGTCTGGATATCTGATGGGACCCAGTTCACAAATGAACTCCAAATCCAACAAACTTCTTAGACTGTATCGTCCACTGAATTTAATCGGTATCCTGCGCCATGCCTCCCACAGTATCCGCTTGGACCACCTGTCCAAATTACTGCCCCTCGTCCAGAGGGAAAACTATAACTCTGACAGTCTCTCTGTTATCCAGGTCACCTTGGAAGCTGGAATGATAACCATCTCCCGAAGGAGGCTGCTATTACCATATCCCATAAACATCCACTTATGTTCATAAACTGCTTCTGAACGTTTCTACAGGATTGGATTAATATAAACTTATTGCAACTAGTGCAAAAACAATATCTGGTGTGGTACTTGACATCTCATGATTGACTCAATTTCCTAAGCAAAGGATATGCCAATCATGCACATCCCTCTCCCTTTTAGTCTGTAAGACACCTTTAGAGAGGGTGACTCTATCACCTGCAGGCACACCACCATGCCAGGAGTCGTCTATTCTAAAACACCTTTAGAATACTGTCTAAGTATCCAGATTAGGAAACTATCCAAATTTAAATCTAAAACCATAGATCTAGTAATCGGAATACCTGATATTATATCCATATCCTATGTGGAGAAACCATTGTGTGAAAACCACAGTATAACCGACTGCGGTATAGGAATTTCACTTTCTACAAAGTGTATGTCATCCAAATACCAGGACATCACTCCCTACTACCTTCTTAACAGATCCATCCCCTATTCTTATGAAGTCAAAAAACCTATGACTGTCACATCAAAAATATATGATCTGTCTCCGCCATACCTGCTTTAGTCTATAAATAGACACAAGCTACTTGTCCACTATACTTCCGCTGCTCCTACTGACTACAACAACCCTCAGCAGAGTCATATACACGTGCACTTCTAAAGCAAACTTTAGAACGACGTTATACTCATCCTCCTGCTAGGTCTCACAGTCTAGAACAGCAGTAATGGTAAGTCTGGGTAAACAAGAACCTCCCTGTCACCATCTTTGAGGATACCGGAGTACCTCTCGGATGCCTGAGGTTACCCACTATATCTGTGGAGTGGCTAATGGAATGTCAAACCTGATTGAATCTTTAGGTTCTATTAAATTTTCAGTAATCGTTTGTGGTTTTGGAATCACTTCCAGTTTTACCATATTCCCACTATTGTTTTCTGAAAAAATCCATTTTACTAAAACTGTGGCGAGTCAAGAATAATATCACTATTGATCTTCCAGATGGTAGAAAGTTAACTCTCGTCATAGATCGGGATAACCCACAAACTGCCATTACAGAAACGTGCCTTGAGTTTTCCAGAGTCTGGTTTTAAGCATAAGCCGGACAATTCCATATACCATAATATCGTTAAGATATGAACCATTCTATATACAATATAGAAACAGAGGCACTGATTTAATTGGAACCAGATTCAAATCACAAGCTGTCTCCAGTGCATGTCAACTAAATGGAAGGAGGCCGATCAGCATTATTCAACTAGAATTGCATCCAGATACGAGTAACCTGAAAGAGAAGCAAGTTTTCAAAACCATTACTATCAACTGAATACCAAACATAAATATCCACATCTTCAATCACCTCGAAGAATCCTGATACTTGCAACACATGGTTCTTTACTTTGTTCTTGTACCTATAACTTCTCAAAACTTGGACCTTGTATTTCTACGAAATACTTGTCTAAAACTGGAGAAGTCATAAGTAAACAGAATATAGTACGAAAACCATCCCCTTTGTCCTAATGGACACTGGACAACATACAATACTTTGTATAAGTCTCCTGAGTTGAATAACTCAAACCTTGTACGTCGTAGGTTGAAAACTGTACTATGGTTAAGAAGAATTACACCGCTGTTTAATGATCCTTACCCAATCATCAACTGATATAGGTAAATGTCATGGATATAATTTCAAAAAGTTATATCTCACTTTATAAAATAAACGTACATATATATCAGTTTGAAATTGGTGTATAACAACGGATATACAAAACCAAATATTTGTCGCCAGGCAAAGCCCCAGGTGATTTCCTCAAATATCACAAATTACAACGAATTCCGATATAAAGAGGATATAATCACCTAATTCCAAATAACTTACTCCCACTTATCATCTGTAAAACCACACAGATGTGAGAATCTAGTCTGGTAAATACATACCCTGGAGTAAGGATCTAATTGGGAAATCAGTTTTCAATTAACAACGCATAGTAAAACTGAAACATGAAAATGTTCGAAGGGGTATCCGGGTATTTCTAGTAATGTCTCTTCCATTATCCAGATTCATGACTGTAACTGTATATTTCCTTTTCATCTCTCCAAATCCCTTTATTTGTCTTTACTCATTACCTTCTGTATACCACCCTTAGGCTAAATGGTTTTCTTTCTTTCCCACCGTTCGACACCAGTCTATGGTTTGGAAGAAGACTAACCAATAAACGTAATAGGTGTACTCTCCTAATCCTAAGAGCCCTCGCAATCTGAGAGAAGGTAACAATAAAAGACAACCTGAATAATCCTATTCAATTTCTCCTGAACCGGATAAAAAAGATGATGTAGGAGTGGCGATGAAATACGCGGTTTGGTCGTGAATGATAGCATTCACATTTTAATTTGCTCTCTTTCTAATCCCTTTATTTTTCTTTACTTATTACCTTCTGTACACCACATTTAGGCTAATCGATTTTCTTCCTTCCCTACCTTTCAGCACCTGCTTATGGTTTGGAAGAAGACTATCGAATAAGCGTAATAGGTGTACCCTCTCCTAATCCTAGGAGCCCTCACAACCCGAGAGAAGGTAAAAGGAAAAGACAACTGAATAGTCCTATTCAATTTCTCCAGAACCGGAAACCATCCTCGAATCTGAAACAAGTTTCTTCGAGTTCGTATGTAACTATACGATGGTCATATCTAATAACTGTGGATCTTCGTAGTGATACGGAATGTTCCGGAGAAATGTAAAGGGTAAAAGTAGGAGCGGCAATGAAGTACTCAAATCTGATAATCCAAAAGCCAGTGTTTTAAGAAGGTCCGGTTAACTTGGTTAATGAGTTCTAGTCTAGAGTCGGGACATGGTCGCTGCCAAAGAGAGAAAGAAAAAAATTACATAGCGTGCACTCTAACCTAGATCAGAATGGTTAATCATTTTATCTAATCAGGATGTCTCCCACTGTATCTTCAAATTCTCCTCCAAACCCAAAAAAGAATTAGTCGGGATCATTTAAAATCACCTGAGGAGTAAACCAACTCATCGGTGGGAATCGGGATCCAACTATCATCGCATGATAACCTAATGGAATCCACTCAAGTTATCATACTCCAGAAGGTATGCGTATGCCTGGCAAGTTTCCTGTATGTTTGAAACTCCCGATGTGATTTTTACCCCATGCTCTTATAACCTTGACGAAGGTCAACAAATCATAAGTCACATGTCAAGTTCAACTCGTTATTGTCCAGGTTAATTTGAACCCACCCGTCCTAGCCCTTGATGAAGGTCAACAAGGTTGTACGACTGTCCTAAACCAACGCATCTATCTATGCAACAGAAAGGTAACAAACAGCTACCATACACTATGCCTTGACGAAGGTCAACAAACATAGCATGAATACTAAGTGCTAACCGTCTGAAATGACGAAGGGTTACAAATGGTTTTTGGCGAAAACCTTTAACGTAATGAACTTGATATCGTTGAAGGAATCGGATAGTTTTACAAATATATAGTGGCGAAAACCTTTGCTAAAGAGGTCAATCCCGGTGAAGGGATCTCGGCTCTTTCCTCATGGAATGAGGTGCATGATATTCCAACTGAATACCACTATGCAAAGAAAAAAGTAATTGACTATAGTGAAGTTATTACCCCGATGCAAACTTCTGCTCAAGGGATCACTTCCGATGAAGGGATCTCGGCTCTTACCTCGTCGAATAAGGTGCTGGATATTCATAACCGAATACCACCGTGCACAACAAAAGAAAACGTTCTTGTAATAACAGCTTTTGAAAATTTGTTCCAACAACATCATATAGGTCTGATTTCCTTGCATTGATCAGAATCAACGCAGTCCTATCAATTTATCAAATCAGAAAAGAATGAAAATATGATATACGTATATGCCATCCACATTCGCTACTGGGTCTCATCATCACCCGTTAGGTTACTTAACTAACGACAGAGCAAGGACTAGACTAGTGCGGATGCAAAATATATACAACATCTACTAATATATATATATATATATATATATATATATATATATATATATATAACAATATATAATAATCGCTCCAGGCATGATAAATGCAACATCACAGATAAGCGATAAGTATCACAGAACAATACTGATAATCTGGAAGCCCCGGGTTTCTTTTGAGCTGCAACTGAAACCCGACATTCCCCGGGTCGTGTGGATAGCCTGTGCAATGAAAATCCAGACCCCTATGAGCGCGACATGTTACCCACCAAAACCAGAAGCGAGACAGCCCCCTTCATCAAAGTGAATGGGCCACCCGACACTTCACGGAATCCGGTAACTTGAGCACCCCTCCTTGGGTCAACCTGTACCCTCTACGGATGCGGAGAATAGCCCTCCAATTCTAGAGTAAGGCCCCCTCCTTCTCAAAACCATGAGATGCGGGCCCGTTGCCCTCTAGAACCCGTCTATCCGTGCACTCCACCACAGGTTAATCCTAGTACAGAAAAGAAAAAAACTACAACGGTGACGGTAGTCCACATGTCGGACGCTCGCCCCGTGATATCAAATATACAAATAAAACTAAATTGTACTAACATTGCACCCAGGCTATCCACCACGACGATCCAGCCAACACACAGCACAACACAGAACATCAATGTGAATGTCGTGTTCGCAAACCCGACTAAAAGAACTATAGCAATTAGACAAGTTGTACCGCTCTAATGACATTCACGGTCGCAGATAGTAGTGTATGTACTGTAAACTACGACATTAGAATTCCGCACACAATTAGAAAACCAAACCAATTTCCAAAACCATAGAAAAAACAGTGAGCTAAAGTTCCAAAAACCGATCGTTTAAAGCCAATTCGGAAGTCCGAATCAAAACGAAACGTGTCCGAACCTTTGTGGGGAGTTATAACATGAAATTAACTTCTAATCAGGGTGCCTAGAGGGGATACCCCACCCCTAAGGCCACCACGAGGTAGCCAGGGGGTGAGGCAGACCCGAAACTGCCCAAGATGGGGCGGTTTTGGGTCCCCACCGCCAAGACCACCTTATAGTGGTCTTGGGGAGTGGGCCCAGCCGTTCGGTCCCCCTCAGGGATTCCCTGGGGTGCCCATGCACCACCCCGTGGCTTTTCAGTTCAAGCCATGAGCCCGCGGGGTGTGAGAATATCTCAAACTTTCAGTTTTTGGAACTGTTTTTGTCGGCAGTTTTGCACGACAAAAATGGCGGATTTCTAATGTTGCAATGAGTTAGTATGGGGTTAATGGGTTGGCTATAATACCATGTTGGGTTACACCAGTGCCCCGGCTATCAATCTGTGGCCAGATGCGGAACAAAAACTTTTATAAACTGGCGCTAACGGAACCCAATTCTCGGATCGTACCATTAACCCTACACTAACTATCAATAAAGGAGTTTAGAGAGGTTATACCAAACGATTCGGGTCCTTCGGTCTTCAACCTCCGTCCCAAGCTCCTCAAGGTTTTCTTGATCAAGTTTGATCTCCGGTCTCTCCCCATCGAAGACGATCCACCTTGAGAGTTTGTATTACGGGCTCCCGCCTCAAAACCGAGGCAACTTGAGTATCTAGTTTGCTAGCCTAGATAGCCAAGATAAATTAGAGAGTGTTTGTGATTACTTTGTATCAATACACCTTAGGATTCTCAACACATGAGACATGTAAGGGTAGAGGTGAAAGAAGTTTCCAATGGAGAAAGTGTGAGCTTAAGAAAAATCAAGCAAAGAAAGTGGTTGCCTTGAGATTTTCTTGTGAGGTATTTGTGTGTGTTATTATATTGTGTGTTGGCAACTCAAGAAAGAATATGTGCTGCCATCCCCACACCAATAATATCTCACACAAATATCTTACACAAAACAAAAACAATGCATGACTCATCACTATGAGTCACCAAGTGCATACACCAACAGTTAAATCCAAAACAAATGAGTCACACTTTCCTCACACAATAAAACATTTAAAACATAAATGTTTTAATCCACAAAAAGAAAAGGCATCTTCTAAAGTAAATTTGTAACGAATTACAAGAATATCCCTCATCCGTATATACATACCCGCATCTGTATTCCGACTGAATACGAATACAACGGGACGAAAATAATCCAATAATATAATACTAGGATCTGGCTTAAACCAAAACCCACCAGTCTTATTCGTCCGATCATGATCTGTGCATAAGTGCACGTATCTGATCGAACCCTACCATAAAACCATACGGCCTCTACAAAGTTTTGCCTGAAGTAGGGAAACCATCTGTGTGGGACTCTAAAGAATCGTCAATACGCTGGCAGTGGGTTTAACCACATGCACGTCAGTGGCACTAGCTGTACGTAACGGCTACCCAGGTATTGAGCGAAAGGGAAGCCGACGAGCGAACTCATCCTGAAACCCCTACCGAGCCTGACAGTGACAATATCTGTACAGTCCGGTCCGATTGTCTATGAGTATCGCATATCGAGTCTAGGGGGTGGATAAAGTCAGACCCCCTAATAACGCGACATTTAGTGTCGGTATGAAGCTCATCACCACCTGAGAAACTACTGATCCGGATCAGTAATTCTCGACTACCTTGGCCAAGGATTTCTGGTGATGGCCACCCATGCACTCCGCGACATCAACCCCCAATACTGGGAAAGACGAATCCCCTGACGATCTGCTCACTGCCTCCATGTGGCTCGGGACTGTATCCAACTAAAACCTGTTTGCATGACTCCTTTGAGCCATGATAGGGTAGTAATCAAAGCATAGTGGGAACTCACACGAGACAAATGACGATCTCAGGTCGATAGACTAACCTGTACACATGTCATCAGGGAACTGCTATCTGACAATAGGTATAAAACCAACTAACATGTTCCCGGCAAGTTCGTCCGGTGTACTCATAACCCAATGAGCATCTGTATACATCTTAGGTGAACCAACTAACACCAATGGCTTGTGAGACCGGCCACCGCCCCTTATCAGGGTCTTGATCAGTATACACTAGTCTACTCTTGGAGTATCGATGTCCAGTCTCAAAACTCTCACGACTAGGGACCTTTTAAGGATGTGCTTATAGACCACCCGGCTCCCACGTATATGATTGCCATCATACTGCTGGTAGTCAAGCAAGAATCCTAAGGGCTCTATAAATATGTAATAGTGATCTGTAATGTCACTTGAAGCATGTACATGATGATAAAGGCAAACGAGGTAGTACACTATCATCTCGAGTAAGACTGTTCTACCGGTATAGGTCCTCCCTCAATCATTGCAATCATATGCCTGCGATCTAATAATTGACTTGAGGGCACTATAGCCAACAGATACGTCATCCGCTACGTGTTGTGATCTGGGGAATTCTCACTTGTGAGCATCATCATTAGGCCCCAATCTCGTTTCAACCTATTTATGGGTCGGGTCGAGAGTGGTCTGCTTGGTTTTCTCTGCTTAACTTGGTGCCGAGAATTCTTCGTGGTGGATTGTCCGGGAACGACATGGCGTTTGGCGGTTGCGTCTTTTCGATCTTTGAGTCCACATGGCGTCTCACTGTGCGCCCTAATTTTTGCGCGTATCCCTGATGACGTGAGTGGATCACCGAAATAGCGGCACCATAATGGAGACTTCGCTTCGTCTGTTCGGGCCGGCTATCGACCAAACTCAAGCTTTAGTTACTTAGGCTATGTTAGGAGTTTACCTATTTCGGGTACGTGCGCTGGGTAGAGGCCTGCCTGCTGGTTTAATGCGAGGCTTAAAGATCCACCGTTGAGGCCGAGCAGGAAGATATCCAGGGGCCTCGTGACGAGGGCTTTAGATTCATAGTATTGTTGGGGAGGAAGCTACCCGCGGTGGATGGACCAAGCAGGAAGCTACCCAGCCGCCTCGTGAAGAGAGATTTAGATCCACGTTTTCATTGGTCAGAAAGTTATCCGCAGTGGATGGGCCGAGCAAGAATCTACTCGGTGGCCTCGTGATGAGGGCTTTGGATCCACGTCTTCGTTGGGCAGGAAATTACCCGTTGTGGATGAGCCGAGCTGGAATCTACTCGGTGGCCTCGTGATGAGGGATTTGGATCCACTTCTTCGTAGGGCAGGAAGCTACCCGTTGTGGATGGACCGAGCAGGAATCTACTCGGTGGCCTCGGGATAAAAGCTTCGGATCCACTTCTTTTTAGGGCAGGAAGCTACCCATTGTGGATGGACCGAGCAGGAATCTGCTCGGCGGCCTTGTGATGAGGGCTTCAGATTCACTTCTTCATAGGGCAGGAAGCTACCCATTGTGGATGGACCGAGCAGGAATCTGCTCGGTGGCCTCACGATGAGGGCTTCGGATCCACTTCTTCATAGGGCAGGAAGCTACCCACTGTGGATGGACCGAGCAGGAATCTGCTCTGTGGCCTCATGATGAGGGCTTCGGATCCACTTCTTCGTAGGGCAGGAAGCTACCTATTGTGGATGGACTGAGCAAGAATATGCTCGGTAGTCTCGTGATGAGGGCTTCGGATCCACTTCTTCGTAGGGCAGGAAGCTACCCGTTGTGGATGGACCGAGCAGGAATCTGCTTAGTGGCCTCGTAATGAGGGCTTCGTATCCACTTCTTCATAGGGCAAGAAGTTACCCGTTGTGGATGGACCGAGCAAGAATCTGCTCGGTGGCCTCGTGATGAGGGCTTTGGATCCACTTCTTCGCAGGGCAGGACCTACCTATTGTGGATGGACCGAGCAGGAATCTGCTCGGTGGCCTCGTGATGAGGGCTTTGTATCCACGTCTTCGTTGGGCAGGAAATTACCCGTTGTGGATGAGCCGAGCAGGAATCTACTCGGTGGCCTCACGAGGAGGGCTTTGGATCCACTTCTTCATAGGGCAGAAAGCTACTCGTTGTGGATGGACTGAGCAGAAATCTACTCGGTGGCCTCGCGATGAGGGCTTCGGATTCACTTCTTCGTAGGGCAGGAAGCTACCGTTGTGGATGGACTGAGCAGGAATATGCTCGGTGGCCTTGCGATGAGGGCTTCGAATCTACTTCTTCATAGGGTAGGAAGCTACCCGTTGTGGATGGACAAAGCAGGAATCTGCTCGGTGGCCTCGTGACGAGGGCTTCGGATCCACTTCTTTGTAGGGCATGAAGCTACCCGTTGTGGATGGACCGAGCAGGAATTTGCTCGGTGGCCTCATGATGAGGGCTTCGGATCCACTTCTTCGTAGGGCAGGAAGTTATCCACAGTGAATGGGCCGAGCAGGAAACTACCCAGCCGCCTCGTGATGAGGGCTTTAGATCCATTTCTTCGTTGGGCAGGAAGCTGCTCACGGTGGATGGGCCGAGCAGGAAGCTACCCAGCCGCCTCGTGATGAGGGCTTTAGATTCACGTCTTTGTTGGGCAGGAAGCTACCTACGGTGGATAGGCCGAGCAGGAAGCTATCCGGCCGCCTTGTGATGACGGCTTTGACAATGTTTGGAGGTGGAGTGGAACCACCCCAGCCTCTATTGCGAAGAGAGGGATGGATCGCGCTTGGACCTCCGTTGTGATGATCGCTGGTCATTATATCGAAGGCGGAAGATCAACTTTTATGGTGGAAAGTCTTTCGTTCCCACAGACGATGCCAACTGATGGAGGTCTGAATCTCCCTCAGATGTTGTCCTCCATCGATCTGACTGCGAGCGGTAACGAGCGGTTGAGATTGGGTACGAGAATCGTTATGTGGATCTCAATGGGTTGTTGGATGCCGTTGACACCGAGCTACCTGCAAGGGAAGTCCAGGATAGGAAACCACCATAGGACCCTCCAACGATCAAGTCAGTACCGTGGAATAAGAGCAAGATAGCGGCGTATCAGAGTGAGTTCGAGTTACCTGAGTCATCTGAAAAGAGGGGTTTATATAGTGGTCGAATGGAGCGAGCCGGCACGAGATCCTCGTCGTTTGTTACGCCCCTGCGTTATGCCCACGTCGATGGCGAATTCGTCCATTAATGACGGGATACGCTCATTAATGGAGGGACGTGACAGTGTGGGACGCGGAACGTGGGACGGCGGTTATCTCGTTTTGGCGAGATACGCGGAGCCGTGGCGGGGGCGCTTGGGCCCCGCGCTCTCGGTTGGTCGGGAAAGCCGAGGAAGCTCAGCCCTTCAACAGCTTGGAGACAAGCCGGGAGGCCGAGGAAGCTCAGATCGGTGATAGCTCGGAGGCGAGCGAGGAGGCCGAGGAAACTCAGCTCTGTAACAGTTCTGAGACGAGTAAGAAGGCTGTGAAAGCTCGGTTGTAGGATTTCTCGGAGGTGAGCTGTTGGCTGGTTGCTAGGCGAATATGGAAGGTACTCCGGGAAGGTCTCCAAAAGGTCAGATGCAATCTCGGAAACGAGATGCTGAGGAATGTCCCCAATGCATCATACTTATTCCAGCTCCGTAGCCCTTAGAAATCTAGCGGGCTTACGTGGATGACACGTCATCCGCTACGTATCGTGATCTGGGAAATTCCCACTTGTGAGCATCATCACACAATGTACTTAACCGTGACAACCTTACCTTCTCCCTTCTTCTTTCCAATCCATCCAAAGTTCTTCCCCAGCCTTTTAAGATTCCCCGGCCTCGTCAGTGATGAAATAGGGAAGTTTTTGACGGCGTTGAGTGCCGCCGACAGTTTTGACAGCGTTTTTTTAGATCGGGAACAGAGCAATTTGGCGGCGCTGCATTGCTCGGCCTCGAGCAGGAAACGAACTGAAGCCGTCCTTCTTGGATAGGCAATGAAGCCGTCGGATGAGTCGGAGTCGATCTCGTGGCAGTCTTTCAGAAGAAGTGGTTTTTTCGCCATGCATCAAAACCAAAAATATGAATTTTGGGGGGTTTCTGGTGGGAGTTGGAGGGGGTTTTATGTAGGGAAGATCAAGGAAGAGGAGGTAAGGAAAAGGCAGCTTCTATGAGACGGAGATCTTTAGAGAAAGAGGCAGTGAAATCTTTAGTTTTTGTTTGCATTTGTTTTTGTTATAATTTATATTTTTTACGTGCAATAATAATAATTATAATAATAATAATAATAATTATTATAATAGAGATTTGATGTGGGGATGTCTGGATGGTTGCCTGGTTTTTGACTCAGCAAAAAAAAAAGGGCTTTTGTTTGAATTTTTATCTGCTATTTTGTCCCTTTTTTTTTGTGCGGGGGGTGGTTAATGCAAATTGAAAAAGGTGAGGAGGGTGTAGTAATTTGAAATTTTCAAAATGCGGTGGAGGGGGTAAAACCAGAAAGAGACAAGGGGTGCACGTGCGGGGGTAAATATTGGTGGGTGCGTGCGGGGGGGGGGGGGGAGGCACGTTGGAAAATGACGGTGGAGAGGGGACACGTGGGCGTGCGGTGAGCTCAAACTGAGCTCTCTTGTGAGTAGGATCCGATGCTGGAGAATTGATTGCATCGCTTCCTCCGAGATGACAAAAAGAAACTACGGGCCACCATGTATTTAGTCATATTTCAGTGGTAGTAAAATATTCGTGATATGCGAAATTGGTAAAAGACAAGTTGTTACTAAACATATTCTGGCACGACCGCATGTGTTTGCTCCTGAGAAAAATGTAATGCCATGGTCGGTTATCTTGTTGAAGTAACAGTGCTCATGTGTTCACTTGTATTGTAAACCGATCCGGTGTCGTTCCTGTCATACTTGGTCCGGCTAGTTCATAAATCAGGCGAGGCGTTTCCAGCCGAGAAGGTTCATACAGGAATGCCTTTGGGCTCTAGCCATCTGACTATATATGGTTCGGTCTTGACATTGCGTTGGTTCTCTTGATATTTCATTTGTGGGTGCTTTTTTCTTTTGATGTTTGTTTAGTACACAGTAAAAGCTTTTGGAGTAACTTCAAAGTTACCTTGGAGTTTTCAGTTAATTGTTGAAGGACCGGAGCCAGTAAAGATTACTTGTGTTCTATCAAAAGTTAATGCCATGTTGTTGGGCCGGACCAGTCCATTAATTTGATCGATTTTCTTATGTTGGGTGCCGAGTTCGACTACTTTCGATGGTTCTAATTTCATCCCTATGAGAGTTACCAACCTTTGGATATTGTCCACTGGAAACTTCATGTGAATTAACATGGGCTTTTTAATTTATGCCTAGTCACTGGTGGCATAAACGACTGTAGGTCCCATCGGATGCCCTTGAATAGTATTTGCTCTAATAACCTTGTACAATTAGTGTCCTAACATTTAGAATTTTGGAGAAAGGGTTTTTATCCACGGTGTTTCTAAAACATAGCAAATTCTTTTCTGCGTCAAAAACTTAGTATTTTTATTTTTTATCTTCCAAAACTAATAACATACATCATTTTATCTATCTTTTACGGTTTTCATCAACTTTTGACGGCATAATATCAGATTTTTTCTTTAAAATATCCCAAGCTCTCTTCTTATTTGGAAATACGCAATTTCTTCCTTAAATTGAAATTAAGGTTTTATCTTCTGCTGCACCTTTCTCAAAATCTGCCATGAAATCATGAGCATTTTCAATATTCTTCTCTAACTATGAAGAAGTTGAATAATTCTGCGCTCTTATTTGTTGTCTTCGGGTAAATGGTAAATCTAAAATTTTCGGAGAAAAAATTAAAGTTAAAGTTAACGGGGTTTTTTTCTGATGGAAATCATAAATGATGTAAAATGATGTATTTTATTAGTTTTGGTGGATAAAAAGTAAATACCAAGTGTTGGAGGATCGATGGAAAAGAAATTTCTATGTTTTGAAGGGCCAACAAGTAAACAACCCTTCTAGAAAAGCAAAAAAGCAAATAACCCCTCGTCTCCATGTATGGGGATTAAGAGAAAGGGAAGAAATCAATATCTTCTCTTGAAGGATTTGCGCTGCTTTAATTTATACCACAGTCAACATAGATAATTAAAAACAATAAATAGCATTTCATAACTTCTCATTATTGAGCCGAATACATGTTTTAACAAAATAAATAATTATCTTTACTGTTATATCTAGAACCCAATGAATGTTATGTGGCATTTTGTCATTTTTTTAAATAAAAAACTAAAAAACAACTTAAATTTTCCATATTTATTTCTAAATTATAGATTTTACATACCATTCTCTCTTTCCCTCCCTCTCTCACATCTTCCAAAAAAGTCATCTATGCATCTTGAAACTCGAGAAGAATAACTACATATATCCTCTCAATAGTTATTAATACATATTCATTTTTAGTATTGTTTTCTTTTTTATTTTTTACCGTGGCATAATTTCATAGTGATAAATAATTTAAACAAGTAGACACATCCCACTATTATTTTTCTTAATACAGGCACATGCAAATATTCCAGCTACTTAATAATTTCATTCACACGAGGTCATACATCGGAGCCTTATTGGCTTTAGGGCCAAACAAAGTACATAATGGACAAATGGCTTACACAAGATTCATGCTGAATAAGGAATGCTAATCCCTGGTATTTTGCAACGAATGAACCGCATTTACATCTTAAGCCCGTCAACATGCACAAGCTGCTTCGAACACAACGTACAGGCACCCAACTGAACATCCAGCCCCAAGAACAAAGACCTATTAAGCCATGACAGAGGACCGACCGAGGCAACCCTCAAACCCAATCTCAACCGTTCAACCACACGCTTCAGGAGCCACCCAACGTACAGCCACACGTTTCAGGAGGCAACCCTCAAATCCAATCTCAGCTGTTCATCCACACGCTTCAGGAGGTAACCCTCAAACCAAATTTCAGCCGTTCATCGACGCTCGCAATAGACCGACGAAGGACAACATCTGAAGGAGATCCAGACCTCCGTCAGGTCCAAAGTCCAAATCCTGCCCAAATCATAAGGGTTTCTTCTTTTGTTTAAGATATAAGCACAGCTGCAATTCATAATCTAACAAATATATTAATGCATTAAATATCAATTTGCCACAAAATCTGCTGTCAAAAATTAGTTACTACTAGGGACTAGGATAAATCTATTCTCTTGATCTGGCTTGTTGTTTGGAAATTGGTTCATGTGGGGTCACATATTGGGTCTTGTTCAGTTGACTTAAGTCTATTATTTGGTTATAGATGGAGTTTAAACTTAGATAACAGGATCCAATGCATATAATTACCTAATTACATTGTTCATTAAGTGCAAGATATCTAGAACTATAATAAACCATATTCATAGATGATGTGGACGAATCCGGAAAACAGAGGACTGGTTGATAACTACATATGACAGCGTTAGTTTATATGCATGCAAGCTTCATTATTAGCGATCTTTAATGAAACTGTTATCCACCGTTTTTTTCAACAAAACTACGTATGATCTTGACTCATGTTGTTCTCGACTAAAATTGTAGATCTAGAATATCATAATTGGTGTATAACTGTTCTCTAGTCATGATAATCATAAAACTATAACTCTCTATGGAGAGTAGTTACAAAAGTATATAATAAGAGCTAGAGTGATGATGTACGCCAGCCATGTTAGCTAGTTCCTACATATCATGATGCTACATATCATGATGCATTCGGGGCATACGCTGTTAGAAATTTATAGAACATAATAAACAAGAGTAAGGTTTCCAGAAAATAAAAAATTAAAGCCCTAACAATTCGACGATTGTTTAGTCAGGGCGAGGAGGATTGGATTTCAATTGCTGTTTAGCACAAATTAAGAAGTGAAAACATCAAAATTTCTATTCCTGGTTTGTTATTGGATTTCGAATTGCATTAACGAGCTTATTTAAAAGCCAGCTCTACTACAGTAATCGCTTGCGTCTACAGTTTGAGCCGTAGGAGCAAATCATTGCCCATACGGATATATCCGTAGAGACATAAAATTCCTCCGTAGATTCAAGAGCCGCAAGTACAAGTCTTCGTCCTGAACATATCCTTACGGAGTAATAATCGCTCCTATGCCTTACTCCTTAAGGACATTTATCCCTACGGATTATTCCGTAGGAACATAATCTTTATTTAATTTATTTGTTTATAAAATAAAATATTTGTCCCTACGGATTAATTCGTAGGACCAGATAAATACCTCTACGGGGTTATCCGTAGGTCCTGTTAAATACCCTTACGGATTAATTTGTAGGGGCAAGTTTTACCGCCAAAATATCAGATATTATGATATTTTGTCCCTACGGAGAAATGTGTAGTATGGGCAAAGCTTGCCCATACGGATTAATCCGTAGGTGCAACAGTTGTCCCTATGGAGTAATCCGTAGAGACATTATATCAGGTATTTTGTAAAAAGGGGCTTCCCGTTTTTTCCCTGTCCTGTGCACAATAATACATATATATCATATAACCAAATACAGAAATATTCATAATTAATATCTCATGCATAATATATATAAAAAATAAACAATACGAAATCAATATAAATCATCGTAAACAAGCAAACTGTCACGTCCCGCTTCTCAGTGTATGGGTAAGGAGACGCGACGAGCCCCGCTACGTATTTACTCAGAAGTAAACACGCTAAGCGTAACTAAGCAATATAATATAAATATACACAATAAGACATGAAATGTAAATGAACAACAATTTTTATTTATTAAACATTTCTTTACAATACAACTGAAAAATAAATACAATGATGAAAGCAATGCCTAAACAATGGCATGAACATGAAAGTAAAGTATATTCAAGAGTCTAAAGCTCGGGGTCCTCGCTGAACTGATCCAAGTCCTCTGAACTGGGCTCTATCTCCAGTGAGTCGGATCCCCATGACAACATTCCAAAGAAAGAAGAGAAATAGAATGTCGTCAGCGAACAATCGCTCGATAAGTCCCAAAGAAAAGTAGGAATAGAATAGACAGATGAAAGAATATAACTGATATAATGTTTGATTGTTAAGTTAACGCAGTTGTTTATACCTTGGTACAGAATATGTCAGTGTATACAAGAGCAGTCCAACTATTCCGTGGACTAAGTTATACGGAGTATAAGGAACCGTTAAGCCACGGAATAACAGCAATAGATTTTCAGGTTAGGTGTATTAAAGAGACCGTTTCGTGCCACTTCTAACACATTCCGTACCAGTCTATCCCTTTAAAACCCCGTAATGTATTATGTATTGATTGTATTGTTTAGTAGATGTACGACTTGCCGAAACCATGATATCATGTAAACGGAATGGATATAAATGGATAGGCATGTAATCAGAGTATATCCATGGTTCGGTTAGTTCGAGTCAAGTTGATATACACTACTACAAATAAGGGTTGCCCCTACGGATTTATTCGTAGGGGCAAACCATTGCCCCTACGGATATATGCGTAGAGGCAAAAAAATAATCTGTAGGTGCAAACGCCGTAGGTGCAAGTTGAAGCCCTGAACTTGCCCCTACGGGCAAAATCTTGTCCTTACGGAGTTCTGTGTAGGGCCAGTTTCACCTACGGAGTAGGCCGTAGGGTAAAAAAAGTTATTTTATTTACGGTTTTTTTAAAATATATTAACTGTACCTACGGATATATCCGTAGGGCCAAGTACTATCCCCTACGGATATCTACGTAGGTACTTATCCGTAGGGGCAAAATATCAGGATTTCTGATATTTAGCCCCTACGGATAACTCCGTAAGGGCCTTTGTTTGCCCCTACGGATATGTCCGTAGGGGCACTCCCAACCCCCTGGTACTGAGATCAGGGGGGAAATATTAGTTACTGCCGATATTTTGTCCCTACGGTTGAATCTGTAGGGGCAACATGTGTACCTACGGATTAATCCGTAGGTACACATTATCTGTATTTTTTAAAAAAATGAGCTGCCTGATTTTTTCCCGCCCTGTGCATAATAATATATATATCAATAAAATATAAAATTAATCATCACACAACATATATCGTAGTATTCATAATCACATCTCATGCATATAATATACAAAAGAAACCCAAAAACTGAATATGATATAAATATAAACCAATATCAAATATCAATATCATTTCAAAATGTAGTACAATATGTATGATATAAATAAATACATGTTTCAAAAAATATGAATAAAAAAGCTACCCTAGCTCGGTCCAGCTCCACCTCTGATAAACGATAGAATCAAGCGCGCCTGCTCCTCGGTCAATAAACCATGCAATTCGGCGCGTGCGGGAGTCTGAGCGGCCTGTGGAGCTGGCGATGTGGTCTGCGCAGCCGCCGTCGAGGTAGTCGGTTGCGGAGCCGCGGCTGCGGGAGTCTGAGCGGGCGGTGGAGCTATAGGAGCTGTCTGCGGAACCGCAGCCGATGTAGTAGCTTGCGGAGCCGCAGCCGAAGGAGATGCATGTGGAGGCTCGGCCGATGTACCCTGTCGCGTCTGGACCTAACGTGTGTAAGAAGCATGTAAGAACTATGTATCATTTGAATTCGTATCATTATCAAGTTATTTCGAAACCCCATTTGGATATCTAGTTTGGAAAACCGTTGTTTATTTTAATTACATATGTATGTATGATTAATCAAACCTAAGTCTAAAACCAAATAAGCTCAAGCTACGTACTAATTATGGATATGTTGATATCTATAATATGACATGATATTTTATTATAAAGTAGTATACATACCAGCATCTCCTTCAACTCCTGAACGGTGGCCCTCAAGCTCTCCAGTTCCTGATGGACACGTCGCTCACTGGAGACGGAGAAAGTAACCGCCGGGGTGGAGTCCAACCTCATATGGGCCCTGCTAGGGCCCAGTCCCGGGCCTCTCTCCCAACCTCCGTGGTGCCCTCCGTGTGCGGCGTCCAGAACTGGGTTCAGCAGCCTCGGATCGCTCTGTCAGGTAAAATCGATCCCCGAGGCCTCGGCCTGCTCAACCACCCGCTCCTACACCCACATTAAGCAGTAAAGTATAAGTAAAAAATTTAAACTTGAACCTTCCAAAACTAAAATTTCAAATATGGGTAGAATAAATATTAACACTTACGCAATACTCCTGGATAGTGACTGTTCATACCAGAATACTGCATTTTATACCGCACATTCTTACGCTCGTTTGGTTATAGGCATGTACTTTTAATCAGTGTTTGCTACATAATTGCAGGATACTGGTCTCAGCTCTAAACAGTGAATATCATGGAAAAGTACGACAAATTCCGGATTACTGCCAACAACAGATAAAATACGGGTCTCTGCTTTCTATCCGTGTGTTGCCACATACCAGTTTAAGGGACAAAATGGCAAATCGATTGTCATTTTCATGCACAAAGCTCAATGTCAACACAAGATCCAAGAAATCTACGCGGAGCTCGAGGAAATCATGGCAAAAGATCCACATCACATTACCTTTTGATCTACTAAAATTCTGGAAGAATTGTTAAGAGATTCTAAGAAAAGTATTATACCACACTGAAGAGGACCACAATACAAGAATAACCACAAATTTTGATGGCCTAACTCCTCTAAATGGCCGCGGTTCCGCGGCATTAGCGCGCTTAGGCCGCGGCACCGCGGCCATTTAGTCTCCTCTCGTTGTCGTTTTTCAGGGGCATGTTGGTATTTTCTTGTAGGGGCAGATTCTTGCCCTAGGTTTCCAGTTCCCTTCCTATAAATACCCCAGAACTTGCCAAGCTTTTGGTGTGAACTTCTTATGCCTCTTTTGTAGGATTTAGTGTAGTTTAGTCTTCTTCTTCTTCTTCTTCTTCATTCTTTTCTCCATGAAAATTGTAGTGAGAGCTTTTTGAGTGGAAGATCAATGAAGATGAGGGTTTTTGTATCATTCTCTTTTGTTTAACTTCCCCTTGAGATCCTTGCTTTCTCTTGATCTTTCAATCTCTTCATTGAGCTTGAAAGTTTAAGGGTTTGTTATTGATTTCAAGGGCTGTATCTTCTTATGGAATTAGTGCTTCATTTCACATGAGTTCTTTACCCTTCTCTTGATCTTGCAACCTCTTGATTGAGCTTGCAAGTTTAAGGGTTGGTTATTGATCCCATACTTGTCTTGAGTTCTAGTGTTCTTGTAATTATTTTCTTGCTTATTTCTTTCTTGCTTTTTATTACTTGCTTTATATTCATGCTTTACTTTCTTGCACTTTAAATTCCATGCCCTTACTTACTTGTAATCTTTTCTTTTCTTTGTTCTTTTTGTTCTCTTTTTTTGGTTCGTTTTTGTGAATGATTGTAATAATCGTTGTTAAGAACAAATACGGTATTGTAAGTTAATGTTTCTTTGCTCATTTCCTTTTCCCGTTATTTTCCATTGAACTCCGCCCAAACGTTACGCAAGCGCTCCGTTAGGCACCCTACCCTACCAAGGTAACGGTGATTCCTAACCGCGACCGGTTGCGTTCGGTTTGGCCGGAGGCGAAAGCTAGAGACAAGAACGGAAGGACAAGGGTAAATAAGCCGGATTCCACGAATACCGTGCTTAAATCCCCTAATCCACGTTGTTGCCGATTGCTCTAGCTTCAATTGGTCAAGACTCGGCTCAAAGGTTTTGAGTACGGATTTCTTTAGCTTACAATTTCGTATCTTTTTCTTAACAACTTCATACTTGCATATAAAACACATAGGTTAGTTTGAACAAACACATACAAATTCTTTATTGACTCGTCTAAAACAAGAACGGACATAAAACCATCTCCCTGTGGATCGACCCGTGCTCAACCGGCTAGCTGCAAAGCGACACCGTCCTGATCGCGGTTATACTTTAGAACTTTGAACATCCGACACGCCAAAAGCGTGCGATCAGTGACGTCGGGATATCAAAGCTTGCCCGTGGCGGGATCTGTCGAGGTGCCGTGGACGGCAAGATATGCGGACAGCACGCTCGGTGTACCACCTGACGCCACGGTCCGAGCTGTCTGCAATATTAGAAAATAACTCTTAATATTAGAAATATTAGAAAATAACTCTTGATATTGCAGAATATCACAAAGGTCGGTCTATTGTAATTTACCGATAACTCCATGGCTCGAGTAATATTCCTCGAGCCACTTGTGTAAGTAGGGCGACCCCTCTTCGCCGACTTCCCGTTCTCTGTATTCTGAGCGGCCTGTTTCTGCACAACGCATTAACATTTAATTTTCTAATTAAGGAATACAAAAAAATAAATTATATCCTAAATAATGAATTACATTTAAAATACATACTTGTTTGCGTTGGGAGTCGAAATATTCGCACAATAGAGGCCATGTCTCTACGTCGACTCTCGCAAACGCCGGAGTAGATAGGAGGGCCGCTCTCTCTGCCTCGGGGGTCGCCATCCACAGGGAGTAGCAGTCAGCCTTCAGCTCATTCCTGTTTTATCGGACCTTGGCCTGTATGTTCTTCATCAGGCCATTGTACAGAGCATGAAGGTCGAGCACCCTCCCCGGGTGATCAGGGTCGGCTACAGGATGAAAATCGTAATCCAACTGAAAATACAAAAAAAAAAACATTGTTATTAGATTGCAAGTGTTAATAATAAATATATTGGATAGATCAAATGAAAATATATATTAATACGTATCCGAGCCTGATCAAAGAAGAGGGCGAATGAGCGCTGGTGCTGCTCGCCCTACTCAACGTGAAGTGGATAGTTCTTCACGAGCCGGCTCTCGTCCCCCATATACCGGCCGAACCTCTCGGCATGAGGACCGGTATAGCGATAGTCAAGGGTAAAAAAGAGGGGGAATGTTGCCTCGTCCCTAGCTCTGTCAGGCCTCAGCCTATGGGACTGATTCGGGCCTCGAGTTCTCCTCTGGGGATGGGGAGGCCCTGCGTCTGCACGAAATATCAAGAAAATCAATATTAAGACAAAGTTGTATTAAGAAATCAAGGTTAAACGAAAATTGAAGTGTGATATATACCTCCGGTGACTATCGCACGAGCCTGGGCCCGGGCAGCAGCATGAGCGGGACGATAGTTCCTCCGGTGAGGAACAACCGGGGTCCCGGATGCGGACGCATCCCCTCCAACTAGAAAATAAACATTGACGCTAAATTTCCATGAAGTTCATATTTATTCTATAGAGCATATGTAAAATGAATAAATATTTTATATTTATTCATACTAACCTGCAGACGATGCGGAGGGTATGGAAGCGACAGGAGTGGCCCCTGCGGGACAAATCTATGGGTTACCATACGATTGAATTTTCTCGTCGCGTAGACTATACGACGGTTGTTAGTATCGAGCTATACTGTCCGATATTTAACAACCTTCGTATAGTTCTATGTCACGACGAGTATCGCACGTATGTTAACCGATAGACAGGGACTAAGTGGCGCTTTTAGTTTCATATATGAGTATCGATGAGAATACGAAGGTTTCATATTATCATATATTGGTTTTAACTTGAACATCTCGAATCACTCTCTAATTATGCGTTTGTTGTGTATTCTTGTTATATGTGTGTGTTCCGGCTGTCAGGGGTAGGCTTCTATCCCATTAAGAATGTATAGAGCGAACACCCATCACTTGTGCTTTCAACCGTTTCGAGTAAATTTCGGCAGTACCTCCCCGCTGTTCTCCGAGTACACTGTAATAGAATAGATAATCATTTCAAAGCTGTGAAACAACGTTGAAATGAACATCTAATCTATCTTTGTACACGGAGAACTAGCGGAAAGGTACCGACGAAATATCTCGAATCGGATGAAAACACAAGTGAATGAAGGCGTTTGCTTTATACATTCTTAACTTGTCCACACAGGACAAATCTATGTGTTACCATACGATTGAATTTTCTCGTCGCGTAGACTATACGACGGTTGTTAGTATCGAGCTATACCGTCCGATATTTAACAACCTTTGTATAGTTCTATGTCACGACGAGCATCGCGCGTATGTTAACCGATAGACAGGGACTAAGTGGCGCTTTTAGTTTCATATATGAGTATCGATGAGAATATGAAGATTTCATATTATCATATATTGGTTTTAACTTGAACATCTCGAATCACTCTCTAATTATGCGTTTGTTGTGTATTCTTGTTGTATGTGTGTGTTCCGGCTGTCGGGGGTAGGCTTCTATCCCATTAAGAATGTATAGAGCGAACACCCATCACTTGTGCTTTCAACCGTTTCGAGTAAATTTCGGCAGCACCTCCCCCCTGTTCTCCGAGTACACTCTAATAGAATAAATAATCATTTCAAAGCTGTGAAACAACGTTGAAATGAACATCTAATCTATCTTTGTACATGGAGAACCAGAGGAAAGGTACCGACGAAATATCTCGAATCGGATGAAAATACAAGTGAATGAAGGCGTTTGCTTTATACATTCTTAACTTGTCCACACGGGACAAATCTATCGGTTACCATACGATTGAATTTTCTCGTCGCGTAGACTATACGACGGTTGTTAGTATCGAGCTATACCGTCCGATATTTAATTACTTTCGTATAGTTCTATGTCACGACGAGCATCGCACGTATGTTAACCGATAGACGGGGACTAAGTGGCGCTTTTAGTTTCATATATGAGTATCGATGAGAATATGAAGGTTTCATATTATCATCGAGTATCATATATTGGTTTTAACTAGAACATCTCGAATCACTCTCTAATGATGCGTTTGTGTGTATTCTTGTTGTATGTGTAACATGATTTTAAACCATTGAGATCAAGATTGATAGAACTGATCATCCTAAATTGCAATGGCATTCATCAACCAAAAACTATTATTGCAATGGCATTCATCTATAACAATCAACAATTAAAACTACAAATGTAGGATACTGATATCATAAAGCGTTATACGCAATATATGAATTCACATGACTGAAACATGCATCAAAAAAACATGTTCATTCAAAAGAAAGGCCACTGTCAACAAATATAGACAAATACGTCATAAAAACAGTAACTAATTAACAAGTTGATTAGCATCTGGATCAAGAAAATGATAGGAAAAACAATTGACTATGATCTATAATGACAAGTCTATCACCATGACTCTCGACTAACAAAGGTGGCTTTTCGTCCTCGGTAGCTTGATAATTGGGATTTCATGGCGAATAAAAATATGCATATGCCGTTTGACCGGGAACTTCAATAGGAAACTCAATGAGGTCGGGTGTACTGAAGTACGCTTTGTATTTCGCTATATCAAGTGATGAAGCCCAAGCCCTAGCTAGCCTCAGCCCAAGCCCTAGCTAGCCTCAGCCCCACCCCAACCGAACCCTATCGAAGGTAAAGAACGTCCTTACACTTTCATATTTCTATTAATGATGCAAGTCTCCACCAAGTCAAATTCTTGCAATATCATTCTTTTTAGAGTATGTCTAATTTAATAGATAGAATTTTCAAAGTTGGGCAACCAAGAAAAAGTAACAAGGGATTTTACATACATGCCAAAGCTTTGATTATTTATTTATTTATTTTCCATTTCATATTAGTACTTTTATATGTTTGATGATGGCAAGAAATACAAATTATATTAGAACATTGTACATACCTAATTTCCACTTGAAATTGGTTTTTTCTTTTATCAGTACTCGTTGACATATAGTAACAAACAATGTTTGATTAGAAGGACCCAAGATTTTCTCGATCAACAATAATTTTAGTAATCAAACTAGGCTAAAATTGCTGGAAATTCCTCTCAGGTTTGCCAAATTCAGCAAACCCCAACCCCAACCTAACCCTAGCCCCAGCCCCAGCCCCAGCCCCAGCCCAGCCCAGCCCCAACCTAACCCTAACCCCAGCCCCAACCCCAGCTAAACCCCAACCCCAACCCTAACCCTAACCCCAGCCCCAGCCCCAACCCCAACCCTAACCCCAACCCCAACCCCTGCCGAACCCCAACTCCAACCGCAACCCCAGCCCCAGCCATGAACCCTAACCCTAAATAATCAAAAATTTGTTTAGTTGAAGATTTACTAACCTGTGCGATGGATCGATCGGTGGCGACGACGAAACGGAGGCGACGACGAAAACGGCGACGACGAAGAACGGTGACGAGAACGGCGGTGGCGACGACGAGAACGGCGGGAATGATTTGGGGATTTTGGTTCGCGCGCGATCGAGAGAGAGAGAAAGAGATAAGGGGCGTAGGCGATCTGTGCCTTTTTAATTAAATCGCTATTTAGTTGCCCCTACGGATTTGTCCGTAGGTCCTTGGTTTGCGGCTCCGTAGGGGCAAACACCAAATTAAGAATTAATATTTTTATTCTTGAACGTCTTGGACCGTAGGGGCAACCTTATAGCCCTACGGCTTAATCCGTAGGGCCAACATAAATCTGCCCCTACAGATTTCAATATCCGTAGGGGCAACCCCCTATTGTAGTAGTGATAGATTGAATTCTGGTATAAATGGATTCATATTGAAATGAAGTTATATTTGAATCATATTCAAGGATAGATTGATTGATTGATTTCAGATTAGACCAAGACTCTGTCCGAGTCAGACATTTTAAAATGAATTGAAGTCCTGAATTAGTTTTGATGTTATCGGTAACTGCTGCACATGGATGACAAGATTTGTGTCTTTTTCGAAGAAAATTACCGTATTGATAACACCGGTTTTAGGTTGTTTACCTTAGATAGGCAAGCACCCATATTCTCCGGCTCCCTAAGGTTCAAGAGAACTGGTCCCGCTTAAACTTATATTTATTAGGGTCCTTATTGTAAATTAATACAACCTGAGAGGGTTTTATGAAAAATAGTTTTGATATATTTTCGAAAAAATCTCAAGTATTTATTTATCGTCTTTAGGGTTTTTTTAGTCTTAATTTTTATAAAATGAGATATTTTAGTGGATATAAACCTAATTGAATAGTATATGGTATTTTCTTGTAATTTGACTTGTATTGAAATGTGATGGTATTTTCTTGATCTTTTCTGATTCTTTTCTTTTGATTAGAAAAACATGCAATATATATTATATTTAAAATAGATATTTTGATAATATATATATATATATATAATTATAAAAAATAGAATTTATTTATTAAATAGAAATCATGTTTTCTTAAAAATTGTAATAAGAATTCCATCGAGATCGAATACTCCGTGAGGAGGTCTGCAACTCGCTCTACTAGTCCTGATGACGTGCGATAACCCGCACCATCTCGATCGTGTTCCCCAAAATGGGTTGTAGAGCTTTATTTGCAAGGAATTAATTAAAACAATTTAAAGAATACGGGTTTTGATAGTTTAAGGTATTTTAATGTAAATTGTGTTTTGTCCCACAAAAATTGTTACAAAAGCCATCATTCTATGTCAAGACGAGTGTTGTGATGAGATAGGTCATTACCTCATTAGTTTTCTAAAGGTAATATGAGTCAAACTGTAAACTAATGTCGTATGTAAACTAGATGGTATTTTATCATAAAAATTAACTAAAAGTTGTTTAACATTATATTTTTGAATTGAAACTTGTAGTAGATGTTTTTTTTATCTTTATTAAACAAGATATAAAAAGATGGTTATTATGCGATTAAGAAAATTTATTTTTTAAAGAAATTAGAATCGGAAGTCGGATTAACTCCGCTTCCGACGAGTTTTGAAAAGAGAAGTCTTTTTAATAGAAGGAGAGGAGGGGATAGGGGACTTACTGATTGAAAGAAGTGGGAAGAGCTAGAATGAACTTCCGAAAGCGTCGTGGAGTCGTTTCGTCGCCGGATTTGTCCCGAAACGTCGCCGGAACTTCGCCTTGAGCTAACTCCACTTGTACAACTTCTTGAACTTAGGAATTTTAGAGAGTTTTGTCAATGGAATTCTGAATGAGGAGGGATATGGTGTAGTGTGGTATTTATAGGAGAAATTAGGGTTTTGAGGATTGAAGAATGAATTAAAAATATACATTAAAATGGATTAAAGAGGAGATTTATCATTCTCTGGATAAATGCAGAGAAATCAAACAACATGGGGGTAGTGGGGTAGGCCAAGGGATGCTAGGGTTAAAATTTAGGGGCATTCCCTACGGATATACCCGGCGGTGTCGGTCCCCTATGTAGATCTCGCCGGTCGGATCCGAAGGTGGGGAGCTTGGATTCTTGCCACGTGTTGGTATCGTTTCAACTAGCCTAATGCACATGTTTGATTTCTGTGTGATTTTTCATTTTACGTGCAGTGCACGTGCAAACCTTTGGGCTTCTAAAAGTTTAAAAGAAAAATCAACAAAAATAATATGTGGCTGGGGGTATTTGAACACAGGGGCTATGTCACAGTAGTGCAAGGTTTTACCAATGAGCTACAAGTTGTTTCTTGCTGTTCTAAAGCAAATTAAATACTTATAGCATACACAGGATTGCAAATAATCCATTTGTACATTAACTTTTAAACAAATTTTCTGTACATTAAAACAGAGTCGTTACATCCTACCCTCCTTATAAAAATTTCGTTATCGAAATTTACAATTATTTTAAGGATTAATTTACAAATAAGTGAGGGTATCTTGCACGCATATCGTCTTCTCTTTCCCACGTTGATTCTCCTGGTGTGTCTTTTCTCCACATCACCCGGACCAAATTTACTTCCTTGTTCCGAAGTGACTTTACCTTTCTGTCCAGAATTTCAACAGGTTGCTGCTCACAAGATAGATCCGTCTGTACGGTGAGCTCGGAGTGATCAAGAATGTGACTGTGGTCACTCACATACCTTCTAAGTTAGGATATGTGGAACACATTGTGCACTCCTTCTAAAGAGGGTGGAAGTGCCAAGCGATAAGTCACTTCTCCGACCCGTTCTAGTATGTCGAATGGTCCAATGTATCTAGGACTTAGCTTACCCCGCCTTCCAAAGCGAATCACTCCTCGGTCTGGTGAGATCTTCAAAATTACACGATCTCCCGGTTGGAACTCCAAGTGACGGCGCTTTGCATCAGCTCAGTGCTTCTGTCGATCTTGGGCTATGCGCATTCTTTTCCTGATAGTGGGAACCACATCCACTGTTTCTACTATCATCTCAGGTCCAAGGAGTTCTCTATCTCCGATGTCGTCCCAACTTAATGGTGAACGATTCTCCTTCCATATAGAGCTGCAAAAGGTGTCATTCCAATACTTACTTGGTAGCTGTTGTTGTTTGAAAACTCCACAAGATGTAGGTGATCTTCCCACGATCCTCCGAAGTCTAGCATACAAGCTCTTAGCATGTATTCTAAGATCTGAATCGTTCGCTCAGACTGTCCATCTGTTTATGGGTGGTAAGCTATGCTAAAGTTCAGACTTGTTCCTAAGCTAGCTTACAGAGTCTGGCAAAATTGCGATCGAAATCTGGTGTCACGATCGGAGACAATGCAAACTATTACTCCATGTAATCTCACGATTTTCTGCATGAATTCATGGGTATCAGAAATAGTACACATTGAAGAGTTAAATCTTACTTAGATTCAAACTTACCTCCATGTACTTCTTTACTAGTGTCTCGGTAGATTGTCCAACTCGAAATGGGATGAGTGAGCTGACTTTGTGAGTCGATACACAATAACCCATACCGCATCGTTACCTTTCGTGCTGCGAGGAAGAGCAGTCACGAAATCCATAGTGATATGTTGCCACTTCCATTCTGGGATAGGTAACGGTTGAAGTAAACCAGCAGTCCTGAATATTTAGCTTTCACTTGCTGACACACCAAACATTTAGTGACGCTTCTGGTTACTTCATGGTTCATTCCATGCCACCAGTAATATTGACGCAGATCTTTATACATCTTTGTACCACCATGGTGTACTAAGTAGGGAGAGCTGTGAGCTTCTTTCATCAATTCTTCTCATACAGAACCTTATAGTACATATAATCTATTGCCGTATCTCAAGGATCCATCTTCATGGATGATGAAGTCTGTTCTAAATCCACTTTCTACTTGTTCTCCGATCTTTTGCAACTTGGCATCACTTGCTTGAGCTGCTTTGATCTGATTGACAATGGTAGATTGAACTTGTAAGTTCATCAAACTTGAAGTGTTACCTGGCATGACCACTACTCCATCTGATGAAAATCTTGTTGAAGCTTCTACTGTGCGGTGAGATTCATTGATAGTGGTTGGCGACTAAGTGCATCAGGTACAACATTCACCTTCCCTAGATGATATTGTAGGTTGATGTCGAAGTCTGCCATAAGTTCTAACTGTTAGTTATATGTATGCCCTAGAGGCCATTACTGTACATTGGATGTATATTGTAGTGGATGCTAGGACATATATAGGTAGGACTTTCTTGCTCGACATGATAGTACGCTATATGGTTGCTCTTTATCTTAACATGTATATTTTCTGTCTCTCTGATTACATGTTGATAAAGCCCTTAGGATGTGTACTCGACTTCCAGGACTATGATGTAGATCATACTGGTGGGGCCTGGGTAGTCCATGAGTACATCCTTGAAATGTTCCTAGTCGAGGGAATATCAAAACGGGGCATCGATATTCCAGAGTAGACTAGCGCATATCTTCTCGACCCATGCGATGGGCGATGGATGATCCCATATCCATTGGTGTTTGACATCAAAGATGGTATACGGGTGCTCAGTGGAGACTGGTACACTGAACGGACTCGCCGAGAACTCCCAGATGGTATTATACCTCACGTCAGATGGCAGTTCTCTGGTGACACTGGTACAGCTTAGTCTGTTGAACCGAGATCGTCATAGAGTCTTGTGTGTCTCCCACTGTGCTTTGATTTCCACCCTACCACGGCTCTACTGAGTTGTGCAAACAGGTGGCTTTTGGGTACAGTCCCGATTCACATGGAGGCAATGAGCGATAGGAGGGGATTCGTCTCTCCCGGTATTGGGGGTTGATGTTGTGCTATGCTCGACTGGCCATAACAGGAAATCCCTGGCCAGGGTTGCAGTGATATACTGGTAAGAGTTATCAGTAGTTTCACGAATGTTATGGACCTCACGTCGGCATGACTTATCAAGCTACTGGGGTCTGACGTTTACCACCCCTAGGCGAGATATGCGACATATCAGACGAACAGACCGGACTATACGGTAAGTGTTACCGGTTGGATTCACAGGAGTGTGAGCGGGCTTGCTCGTCGATCTTCTGATCGCTCAATACCCGGGTGGCCGTTACGTTTAGCAGACCGCTTGCGGCTTGTGGGTGTTTGATATGATCATCACCTGCTGCCGGCGTATTGACGAGTCTTTAGAGTCCTACACAGAGGTTTCCTGGCTCAAGCGAAACGAAATAGGAGCGCATATGAGATATGTGCGGGACCGAGAATAATGCGTGTATGTGATACCGTATTTCATTCTCGCGATGAATGTGTCGAATGGTTGTATGCGATATAACCTAGTTATCGAATCAAGGATTGATTCGATAAAACGATACATTGTATACTAGTCGGTTGTGTGCGACATGACCGGATCATTGAATCAAGTGTTGATTTAATGATTTAATGCATAATTATATATTTGATATATTACTTTGTATTAACTAGTATTGGTTCACTTTAAATGGATTTTCTCACTTTTTGTGCACATTGTATATGTGATATACTTTTGTACACAAGTTTGTATCATGTTTAATGATACATGCTCACTAGGGTTTGTGTAAAGATTAAACCATGGTTGTATATTGGTTAGGGTTTTCTTTTTCCTTATTCATTTATTTATTTGTTTATTCATTTTGGAAAATAACAAGCATAAAGATAAAATGGTGGCTAACTTTGTTTGCATGTTGAAGCTTCATGAAGCTTTGACCAAGTGATCATTTTGTCTCCATGCTTAACCCTAACCATTCCCACTAACCATGATTTATTCTCTACACTTGACCATGGTTGATATATGATAAGTATTCTTATTATTTTCTTTTTACAAAAAACTTATCATATTTTTCTTCTTCTTTTTCTTCATCTTCTTCTTCCATGAAGAAAGCTTGCTACATCAATGGTGATTGATAAAAAAGTGTGAGAAATCCAAATCTAAAGTCTACCCACTTCCTATTTCTTCATCCTCTACCTCTTGCCAAGTAGTATAGGGTGTTTCCTTCACAAGTTTTCAAGGCTTGGTGAAGTTGGAGCTTGTTCTTGTGATGCCTCGACGTAGATCATCTTCGGCATTGAACCGACGACCAAGCCCGCCCATTCTTCGATGAAGCCGATGCTAGAGTCATGGGTTCAATTTGGACAGCGGAGGGAGTTCATCGTGGAGCCATGGAGGTGGAGAACCGGATCTACAAAGGTTGTATTTCCGTTCTTTATTAGTAAAGTTGTTTACTAGTTATTGTTATCGCCTATATATCTAGCCAACGATCCGTATTAGGGTTTGTAGGCACTTGTAAAATTTAAATTGGCCATGTTTGATCACTTGCAAGACTCCATTAGAGTGCCTAGGAACCCTACACTAACCATCTTCTCTGCCACATATTCAACTCTTTCTGAGTAAACAAATATTTCAGACTCTTGTGGTCTATGTATATGTCCACTCGTTCTCCATGAAGATAATGGCGCCAAATATTGAGTGCAAAGATAACGGCTGCCAACTCCAGATCATGCGTCGGATAGTCGCTCTCATGAATCTTCAGCTGTTTTGATGCATAAGTTACAACTTTACCGTGCTGATGTAGAATGTTTCCCCCAATAAAAGAGCAAAGCTCTGTTCAAAAATCAAGAGACAGCGTCTCACGTGCCTTCCACGAGAGCGCCATCGCCAGAGTTAAAAACTCTTATATGCGCAGCGCCCGTGTGCAAAGCACACAAAAATCTTAAATAGCGTCCACGTGCACAACACGTGAGCGCCGGCGGCCAGTAGAATTAAATCCTACTCTCTGTTAAACAGAGCCGTTGGATCAAAGATCCAACGGAGATGATAAATCATCAGGATGCAGAATTAAATTCTGTTTAGAGGAAATATTCCTCAAATCTTTCTAAACAAGAAAAATTGCCCTCTATAAAACAGAGTACCGTTGGATTAAAAATCCAATGGTGATTAAAAAATCACCGATCTACATAATAAATTCTGTATGGGTAAATATTTCCCTAATCTTGATAAAAACAAGAAATTATTTTCTGTAAAACAGAAGTCCTTGAATCACCTTTTAGGTGCACTTCCCAAGCTGACGTGCACACCTTAAACCAAACCACACCTCAAAATAGGTGTTTCCTACATCATCACCGTAAATCCCGTCACGTAACAAATACACGTGCACTCAAGATGAACAACGGACCGAGACGTCCTTAAACTAAAATCTCACCTCCAAAATGGTGATCAATAGACCGAGATGTCCTCAAACTAGATCTTCGCCTCCAAAATAGCGATCAACGGATCGAGACGTCCTTAAACTAAACTCTCACCTCCAAAATGATGATCAACGGACTGAGACGTCCTTAAACTAAAACCTCACCTCCAAAATGGTGATCAACGGACCGTAACGTCCTCAAACTAAAACGCCGTCTCCAAAATGGCGATAATGGACCAAAATGTCTCTAAACTAAAACAATAGAGCCCAAATGCTCTCTTGTTGGATCCGAAACAAAAAGATGATCCTAAAACCTCGTCAAGTAGATCTTAGTCTCAAATTAGACTAACGTATCCTTAAAAAAACCAATCGAGCCCCAACTGCTCACAAACATTTAAGTTGATATTAATCTCAAACTGGATTAACGATCCTTAAATAAAACAAATCCAAATCTAGGATATACGGATTTGGACTAATCCATGCCCTACGGGCAACAACATAAATTAGTCTCCGTATACAATCCACGGGCAACCAAAAATAAAACAAACACATACGACACGAAGTGATCTTCTGGAGCAGGAGAAAGTGGTTATCGCGATGCGTTAACGTAATTAACTGCAGGGGCTTGTGCCTGCAGGGAAGAGTGTCCCCACAATAAAAAACCTCTCGCACGAGAGGGAATTTGATGAAGTATGCTATAACGGCTACATCCGTCCAAACCTTCGATACACGGTGCCATAAATTAACTTGGCATCTTCGGAGAGGTGGAGGGATAAATCCAAATAGCATCTGCCCCAAAAATTCAGGCCAGACGTCCCAACGTCCCGGTTGCGTCTTTCGGCGGTAAACAGATTTTGGCACGCCCGGTGGGACCTTTTCCTCTTTCCACTCCACACTTTGTGTGTCGTATTCGCGAACAAAATCGCGTTTTGTTATGCTTGCCCTTGGATTTGAGGTACTAGGATTTGGTGTCTTGCACCTGTGCAGAAAGAAGAAGTGGAAATCAATGGCTTCCAACTGCAACTGCAACAGCAACTCCCGCTCCACCCCAACTGGAGGATTGGCATACGGGCCGAACGCGGCCTGCATCTTTTAATTGCTGGTGGAACAGGTGACTCAGGTCACCACTGGATTGTTCTTTGGGACTATGCTCCCACCAGCAAGCTTCAGCACCCCAGTGCTGCCAAAAAAAGCTCCAAAGAAGCTGGTCTTTGATCGACTTGCAATCACCACGGCCCCTCTCAACGGGTCGTCCAAGTCTGCCACTTCAGTCTTCAACAGGCTGAGCTAAAATTCAAGTGGGCCTGCAAAGAGGCTCGCGATACCTGAAAGGACTATCCCAAAACGAATAGTCCTCCCAACTCCTCCGGCAGGTGAAGTCGTCAAAGGTGCTTCTCCTACCAAAGGATCAGTCTTCGCAAGAGTGGCCGTGCCAACTCCTGCTACGGGTGAAGTCATCAAAAGTGCTTCGCCTATCAAAAAGTCAGCCTTCGAAAGATTGGTCGTTCACTCTCAATGGACGTCGGTCTTCGACATGCTGGCACCAGCAGCAGCCCCTAATCAAAGCCTGGGGCATGACGGAGCCGCTTCTACAACTTAGGTGGTCCCGTCTGCAAGACATGATCTACGTCGCCACTGGCGCCGAGTGAGGAAAGTCGGGGGAAACTCCCCTTCTGGACTTACTCCACCAGCTCCAATGGTGGAAGTTGATGCTGCTGTTCCAACTGGGAACAGTTTTGAACTGCTTAGGAGGGTGCGAAAGAACTCCCCAACCGCAGTGCTGAAGAAATCTTCACCACGTGCTGAAAACATGACGCAGGAAAAGATGGAGCAGTCCCCTCAATGGCTCTCCTCCCAAATTCACAGGGTCTGGCGGAAAGTCCAAGACTCTATGATCAACAAAGACCGCTCTCGTCGACCGAAGAAAATGAAGGTTCGACAAGAGGAGGACCATCCCTCCGCCATACCACGGAAGGTCTCGTTCACACAGGCGCCTGTTACAATGGCTCCTTCAAGTTCGACCTCCTACAAAAGGAGGAGGCCGGAGAAAATCTCATTGCCTGCGGCAAATTCCAAAGGCGCCGGACCCAAACGCCCCAAGTCTGGGGAAATGGTTGTACACACGGTCTACATGGCTTCTGGGAAAGAGGAAAGCCGTGCTACCGTGGGTCATCGGCCGCAAACTCGGTCGTTGACAAAAGCTCAGGACCAACAACAAAAGCTCTAGGAGATGCTGACGAAAATGGCCGCACCCACCGGTCAGAAAGAAAGTCTGAAGTCAGCATCAGAACAGCGCCGGGAGTAGGAGACCGATACAGAATTCCTGTGAAGGGTGATGGAAAGAAAGGATAAGGAAGCCGCGGAATAGGCTACTAATGCAGATAGCACTTTTGTTCCAAGATATGGTTGGAATGATGATCCAGCCAGAACCTCCAGCTGAAGATCCACCGATAATTATCGAGGATGACAGAGGGGAACATCAAACACTCTTCCAGTTCTATCAGCAACTAAGGAGGAAACAATCTCCAAGGCTGCTCTCGATGACAATATAGCTCAACAAATACGAGCTCATCAAGCTAGTGAAGTGGCTGGCCAAACTGTCAAAACTGGGCGACCGTATCCGGCATGTTACGATCAAATACAGTACCCTCCAGAATAAATACTTCCAACGTTCCACATGTACAAAGGAACTGGAAATCCTCACCAGCACATCGCGCATTTTAAATCTATGTGCGGCAACACCGGAGGAAATGACATATTGCTCCTCCGACAATTCGTCAGCAGCCTGACAGGCGTCGCCTTCGAATGGTACGTGGGATTCCCAAATGATTCCGTAAAGACCTTCGATGAGATGGATACACTCTTCTGTTAGAAGTTCGCTAGTGTGAATAAACACACTACCGTAACGGCGTTGGTCAACGAAACGGTTGGACCGAATGAGACCTGGGTTCAATATGTTACCCGATGGCGAAATCTCTGGTCAAAATACGAGCAATACATCGACGAAACTGCAGCCGTGGGAATGTTCGTGGCCACCTTTGACCCAAATTCAAAGGTGTTCCCATTTATGGCCTTCTTCAAGCCGAAGACCATTCAAGAGCTCATGGATAAAATGACTCGATTGGATCAGATGGGTCAAAACCCTTCATCATCCGATGAAGATGAATGAAAAGCGGAGGCAAGGTGGCATTTGTCGCCAATGCTCAACAGAAAATGAGCGGCTCTGAAGAAACCTATAGCCAAAATAGCGACGGCATGGGTACTCGCCCCCCCCCGAAATATACACAGGGGGCATATTCCTTGTATATGAATAAAATGCTCCATCGGTATCGGAAAGCGGCATTGATGGGCAGGGGGAAGGTAATGTGTAAAATGCCCGGTACTTCCCGCAAAACAACCCGATTGGCATGATGATAGATGAAGCAGTCTAAGAAGGTGAAGACAGCCTAAGGCGTGAAGTGTCCATACATACAAAAAACATGCAGTAGCGCCTCGACAAGAAAACGTTGGAAGGAATGAGTTATGTAGCTCCCCGACCAAATGATCATAAACGGACCGAAATGTCCTTAAACTAAACGTTGCCTCTAAAATGGCAACTGTTCCCTGATTAAAAATCAGGAAAAGATTCAGAAGAGGCATCATGTGCTCACACGTGACCAGAGGTCACGTGTTGGCACGTGATGGTTAAGCAGCGGCACAGAGCATATTTGTTCTCTAATTAAAAGTCTAGAAGAAGCTTCAAAGGAGGCATCACGTGCTCACACGTGACCAGTGGTCACGTGTTGGAACGTGATGGCTAAGCAGCAGCAAGAAAAAAGAGCGCAGAAGAAGAGAAGCCCATTCCAGGGGTCACGTGCGCATACGTGACCAACGGTCACGTGGTCACACGTGACCGGCTTTAAAAACCTTATTCTTTAACAAAATTAAATTCTGAGGAAAGATCCTTCAAGTCTTTCCAAAATGGAGAAGAATTATTTGAAACCTTTGGATCAAGAATCTGAAGGTGATTAAATATCACCAACTTATGGAAAAATCTTGGACTTGGAAAGATTTCCCTCTAAATCTAACCGAAATAACAAAGAAATATCTTTGGATTTAAAATCCAATGGTGAATAAAGGCCTAGATTAATGATGACGATAAATCAAATCTCTCAATAAACAAATCAAATCTTTCAATGAGAGATTTACCAAACAGATTGATTCTTTTCCTTCTCCTATAAATAGGAGCCCAAAGAAAAGAGAAGGGGGGACATATACAGAGAGAGAGATATAGAGCTTTGGAATATTGAAAATTCAGAAGGAAGAATTTGATTCTCTGCAAAAGAAAATCCCTAGGTAAGAAGAGAGAGGCTTCAAAAGAGAATTTAATTTTCAAAAGAGTTTAACTCTTATAAAAAGAAAATAACTTAGTTCTTTCTCTGGTTGAGGATCTGCAAAGTGCACATCTCCCTATGAATTGAGAATTTAATTCTCATTGGGTTGAGATCCTGCCATGCAGATCTAAAACATAGAGGAGGAATTGTGTTTTGAGAATTTAATTCTCACAGAATGATAGGAATTCAATTCCTTTAAGATAAAATTAGGGTTTAACCCTAGGAATTTAATTCCTTCAGAATGGACAGAACTAGGGTTTAACCCTAATTGAGAACTTAATTCTTTCACTCACAAGAATTTAATTCCCTTAAAAAAGAAATTGGGGTTTCACCCTATGCCAGAATTTAATTCTTTACATGTATGGGGAACTTAATTCCTACAAAAAAGAAATTAGGGTTTAACCCTATCTAAGAATATAATTTTTCAGAAGAAAATAGGAATTTAATTCCTCTAAAGTTTATTGCTAGGGTTTCACCCTATGAAAAATTTAATTCTTAAAAGATGAACAGATCTTTAAAATATACAATGAATCAGAATCACGTGCTACCACGTGAGCTCTGTAAAGATCCACAGAAAAGAGCTTTGAGGAAACGCCTCACGTGCCCCACGTGACCTCTGGGGCACACAGAGAAAAAGGCAAAGGAAACAGAAAAGAGCTCTAAGGCGCTCTCACGTGACCCCTCGGCTGGGGTTCTGACAGACAAACACCCAAGTTCTCATCATGTGACAGCACGTGATGCTCCAAAATATTCAATGCTTTTGACAGAACAAAATAAAGGGAAGCATGGCGCTCTCACGTGTCACCACGTGACCCCTAGTGAGCATTATAACAGACAGAGCATGGGCTTCCATCACGTGCTCACACGTGATGGCCGTCATAATTAAAGTGTTAAACACTGATCCGCTGACTAAAATAAGGGAAGCATGGCGCTCTCACGTGCTACCACGTGACCCCTCTTGCCTTAGTGTTTAAACACTAAATTGAAAGCTCTGTATCCAGTGTTTAACACTGATTTGCCCTAGTGTTTAACACTAATTTAAAATCTCTGTATCCAGTGTTTAACACTGATTTGCTCTAGTGTTCAAACACTAATTTGAAAAACTCTATTTGTAGTGTTTAACACTGATTTGCTTTAGTGTTAAACACTAATTTGAAATCTCTATTTCCAGTGTTTAACACTGATTTGTTTTAGTGTTTAACACTAATTTAAAAGCCATGTTGCTAGTGTTTAACACTGATTATCTTTTAGTGTTAAACACTAACTTGCTAATCTTAATCCCAGTGTTCAACACTGTTGGTCTTTAGTGTTTAACACTAACTTTAGCCCAATTGGCTAAGTTTCTAGAGGCAAAGCCTTTCCTTTAATGAGCCAACAGAGGGCCAATATTTTAAACATGATTGGACTTAGCCCAAGATGGCCATAAGTCCTCAATTCAAACTTAACTGGGCTAATTGGCTCATAATATAATTAATTGGTCTTGGTTCCAAATTGGGCCAAAGACTATTTAATCTACCTTGGTTCAAGGGTACATCTCTTCACTCCTTTGATACTTGGCATTGTAATTCCTCAACGTCTTCAAAGAGGTGACGGGTCCCGATGACCACACATTGATACGGACTGTGGGGTCCTTAAGCTCATGGACTATGAGGTCCTTAACCTTGACCGGGATGTCTTAAAACTAACGCTGGACTGTGGAGTCCTTAAATCCTTAGACTATGATGTCCTTAACCTTGACCGCAACGTCTTAAAACTAACAACGGACTATGATGTCCTTAACCTTGACCGCAATGTCTTAAAACTAACAATGGACCGCAATGTCCTTAAATTACCTATTGACCACAATGTCACTAACTAAACAACAGGGCTCCCTTAATTGCTCTCTTGACGGATCTAAACGATCCCGTTAAGTTGATCTTAGTCTAAAAACTAGACTAACGTATCCTTAACAAACGTTTGAGTTGATCTTAGTCTCAAATGAGGCTAACATATCCTTAAACACAACCCCCAAACCCAAATCTAAGAAAGATACGGATTTGGACTAGTCCACGCTCTAAGGGCGACAACATAACTCAGTCTCCGTATACAATCCACGAGCAACCAAACACAAAACAAACACACACGACACGAAGTGATCATCTGGAGAAGGAGAAAGTTGTTACCGCGATGCGGTAGCGTAATTAACTGCAGGGGCTTGCGCCTATAGGGAAGAGCGTCCCCACAATCAAAAACCCCTCAAGCGAGGGGGAATCTGACGAAGTCTGCTACATCGGACGCATCCGTTTAAACCTTCGATACATGGTGTCATAAATCAACTTGGCATCTTCGGAGAGCTAGACGGATAGCACCAATTAGCATCTGCCCCGAATTTCAGGTAAGACTGTCCATGTTTTGGCCGTCCTTCGGAGGGAAACAGATTCTGGCACGCCCGGTGGGACCTTTTCCTCTTTCCACTCCACACTTCGTGTGTCGTGATTAGCGAACCAATCGCGTTTCGCTAATGGTTGCCCTTGGGTTTCGAAGTACTAAGATTTGGTGTTTCGTCTGCTACAGAAAGCAAAATGATCAATGGCTGGCAACTGCTCAAGCTGCTCCAACTGCAAATGCAACCGACGCTCCGCCTCACCTGGAGGTGTAGCCTATGGACCGCAGGCTGCTTCCTTATTCACCATGCCTGTGGAGCAAGTGACTCAGGCTACCACCGGTCTGTTCTTCGGGACCATGCTCCCGCCATTGAACGTTAATATCCAGCTGCCAAAGGAAGCGCAAAAGAAGTCGGTCTTCGATTGGCTCACTACTACAACGGCCCCTCTCAACGGATCGTCCAATGCCAACTCCTCCGTCTTCACCAGACTGAGCCTGAACTCCGATAGGCCCGCCAAGAAGCCCATGATCCCTGAGATGGCCATCCCAAGGAAGACAGCTGCTTCCGAAGTCGTCAAGGCGGCTTCTACTGCCAAAGAGTCGGTCTTTACAAGACTGACCGTCCCAGCTCCCGCTCCGGATCGAAGGTCTGTCTTTGACAGATTAGACACCGCCACTCAAAAGACGTCAGTCTTCAAGAGGCTGGCACCGGCGGCGTCTCATCCAGACAGGGGGCAAAACGAAACCATCCCCATCACCGGACCAGCTCCAACGGCTCGACACGCTCGACGTCGCCACTGGCGCCGAGTAAGGAAGGCCGGGGGCAACTCTCCCTTAGGGATAACTCCACCGGCTCCAGTAGTGGAAGTTAATGCTGCTGTTCCAACTGGAAACAGCTTTGAACTGCTAAGGAGGGTACGCAAGAACTCTCCGACTGCCACGCTAAAAAGATCTCCTCCACCTACGGAGAGTGTTACGGATGCAAAGCCAGAGCAGCCCCCTCAACGGCCGTCCTCCAAGATTTATAAGGTCTGGCGATGGGTCCAAGACTCAGTAATCGACCAAGAACACTCTTGCCGGCAGAAGAGGGTGAAGGTTCAGGAAGAAAAGAACCGTCATGTCAAACAACAAAGGACGACAACCGCTTGGGTGCCCGCTGCAACGGCTCCCTCCACGTAGACTACTCAAAAGAGAAGAAGGCCGGAGAAAGTCCCCACTCTTGCAGAAAATGTCAAGGACAATAAGCCTAAACGCCCTAAGTCCGGGGGCATGATGGTGCATACGGTATACATGGCGTCGGGAAAGGAGAACAGCCGTGCATCCACGGGTCATAGACCGCTTACACGGTCGGTGACCAAAGCTCAGGAGCAACAGCAGAAGCTCCAAGAAATGGTGAACGCGATGGCCGCACTCACTGGGCCGAAAGAAAGCCCCGAAGCGTCATCTGATCAACTCCAGGATCAAGAAACTGACGCCGAATTCCTTCATAGGATATTAGAGAAGAAGGATAAAGAGGCTGCCGAACAAGCAACCAATATACAACGAATGGCCCTCCTGTTCCAGGACATGGTGGGAATGATGATCCAATAAGATTCTCCTGCTGAAGATCCTCCAATCGTCCTTGAAGACGACAGGGGAGAAACGTCAAATCCTCCACCGGCTCTATCAATAGCCAAGGAGGAGACAATCTCCAAAGCTGACCTAGACGAATATATAGCTCAGCAGATACGGGTTCACCAGGCGACTGAGGCAGCTGGTCAAGTTGTCAGAACAGGGCGACCATATCCGAGCTGGTATGACCAGATCAAGTACCCGCCGGGCTATACAATACCGAAATTCCATGTCTATAAAGGGACAGGAAATCCCCATCAACATGTGGCCCAGTTCAGGGCGCTTTGTAGCAACACTGGCGGCGACGATAAGCTCTTGCTTCGCCAATTCGTCGGCAGCTTTTCAGAAACAGCGTTCGAATGGTATTCTGAACTCCCGAATGATTCCATCAAGACGTTCGCTGAAATGGAGTTGCTATTCACTCAGCGATTCGCGAGCGCCAGCGAACGTACCCCGATAACGGCATTGATTAATGGCAGGGTGAAACCAGGCGAGACGTGGGTCCAGTACGCTATACGCTGGCGAAACTTGTGGTCGAAATGCGAACAACGCATTGAGGAAGCGCCTGCGGTGGGAATGTTCGTGGGTACACTAGATCCTCATGCAACTATCTCACAGTTCATGATGTTCTTTAAATCAACCACGTTCCAGGCTCTGATCGACAAGTTGGCCCAGATGGACCAGATGGGTCACAGACCACCTCCCCCGAAGCCGGAACCTCGGAGTGACAAGGGTAAAGGGAAGGCAACCTTCGTTGCGAACGCTCAGCAGCAACCCAGTGCCCCAAAGCTGGCGGATCAACTAGAAGAAAGACGGCGGTATTATAATGAGAAAATGAAGCGCCCCTACTCATTCCCGCGGGATAAGACGAAGAGGCTATTCGAGCTGGCAGTACGCAACAGGCTTATTAACTTGCCAAATCCAAGGCGACCGCCACAACCCAGTGAGGTGAATAACCCCAACTACTTCCCTTACCATCAAACGGTAAGCCATCCGATTGAGGATTGCTTCATCTTCAAAGGGTGGATTGAAGATCAGTATCTACAGGGCAAGTTTGCGCTGTCCGAGAAATGGAAGGTGAACCCGCCACAACCGCACACTCCTAAGAAGGCGGACACACCGGGGGCAACCTGTTCTTTCATTGAAGAAGCTCCATGGGAGGTCGTGCTATCAGCCAAAACTAAAAGAATGCTGAATAAGCTCCAGACATGCCCGGCGATCAGGTGGAAGAACCCGCTGGAACCCCAGATCATTGAAGGGATGCTGAAGCCACGCCCAACTTCAAAGATCGGTGGTGACGGCCCAAGTACTCACACCCGGTCGTCGAAATCTTCAAAGAAGAAGAAGAAGAGATACAAAAAGCCCGTGAAGCCTGGCGACAAGTGCACGGACTTACAGAAATAGATTGACGCGCTGGAGGAGTACAATCAAAAGGCGCGGACTCCCATTACGCTCCAAGAATTTCTCAACCACGTCTTTCAGGAGGAAGATAATGGAGAAAGCTCGTCGGATGAATCCGAGGGATATGTGGCGAGTTGTCACGTGATCTCCCACTCGTTTACGGACAATGAAAAAACTCCTGGCACTGAGAAACTGGGGGCACGGCCTGAACCAGAACTTGTGTGGCCGACAGACGAAATAATCGACGCCTTTCTAGACGAGATTCGTTTGAAAAGTAAAGCCGACCAGGAGCGTGAGATGGCCGCATCAGAAGGAGCCAAACGCAAGCGACCAAACGAAGGAGTCGAAGCACTCCCGCCAGATCAAAAGACATCCGATGCGGATAAAAACATATTCAAGATGAGGAAAAGGTTTGCCAAAGCCATGTCAATGGAAATGAAACTACCACCCTCGGAAGAAAACACGCTCAATGGGGCGGAAAGGCACCCTAATTACTGCTCATATCATCGGAAGATTTCACACCCCACTGAGGAGTGCGACACTTTTAAGATATGGTGGCAGGGATATGTTGCTCACCAGCAACACTTTAAGCGCATGAAACGCAGAGCTCGTCGGGAGCAGAAAAGTACGACCGAAGGGCACAAAAGAACTACCGGCAACTGTTACATGGTCAACGCCGGAGGATCACAAGTTCTCACCTTTGGGAGCGACTCCGATGAGGAAATGGCTCTGGGCCCACTCTTTAAAGAATCCATCTTAGGGAAAGAGGAAGAACCAGAGCCCTGCAAAAATATTCAGCGGCGCAATCGCACGCTTCTAGAAAAGAATCTCGGACCCGCAACTAGAAAGGATAAGGGAAAGGAAAAGGTCGCCGAGGATATCGCCTTAGATGACCAAGTCATGAAAGAGCTGACTGCCAAGGACCCGCCTAACAAGAGTAAGGTGGACTATAACATCCTAGCGCACCTGAGGAAGCTACCTTCACAGCTCAACATTCTCGACGCCCTCTTATTATCAAAAGAAGCGAGGTATTCATTAATCAAGGCGCTACAAGAGCCCGAGCAATTCCAAGCCTTCATCGCCGAAGAGAGGATGAAGGATGAACTGAAAGAAGTGCACACGGCCGATATCACTTTCGGTGACGAAGACCTGCTCCTTGGGACGTGCGACCACAACCGTCCCCTATATGTCTCTGGATACTGCCACGATATCAAGATAGGCAAAATCCTGGTGGATAATGGGTCCTCCGTCGATCTCCTTAATGTTCGGGTGTTGAAGGAAATCTGCATGAGCATTCAGCACCTCGCTCGGGACAAAATTACCATCTTCGGTTTCGATTCTCAGTCATCACGGACTCTCGGATCGGTTATACCAACATTACGCTTCGGACTACTCATCACAGAAATTAAGTTTCACGTCATTGATGCCAAGACCTGTTACAACGCCTTGCTCGGTCGTCCTTGGTTGCACGAGTACAACATCATCCCTTCTACGCAACATCAGTGTATGAAGTATTTCAGGGATGGCCTTGAGTATACCGTAACAGGAGAGCTAAACCCGTTCTCCGTAAAAGAAATCTGCAAGTACGAAGATGCAAAGTACTTTTTGCCAGATTTCGAGGACACAGAGAGGTGTCAAAAACCGGAGAACAAAGCCACCGCCACCATTCCTGTTTTCGAGAGTGACATCGAAGAAGAAGAAGAGATAGTTTATGCTGGGCCATCTCGACGCAACAACCCGGGACCGTCCGCCCCCATACTGATCTTCGGAAGTGACTCGGAAGATGAGGTTAATGCCGTATTCTCCAGTCGGCCGTCAATACAAGCATCCCCTGGCAATGATCGGAGTTTGCAAATTACCATGATTCCGCGGGAGCACTACAAAGATCTTGACGCGCTTAAAGCTTACAATGTACAAGACCTGCAGACGTTTTACGTCCCTCCCAAGCGAAAGGGTGAAAAGGCGATCCTGTTCTACCGGTCCATGGAAACAAGAGTAGAGAAAGAAATCTGGCACGACGCGGATTCTACACTTGACAGGCTCCAACCCATCTGTTTGCCTAAATATTACACAAACGGACTAAAAAGGCTATTGAAGCGCCAAGGGGCACCCTTAAAACAGACTATTCGACAAGCTCGATTCTATAACAGGATTTGGGATGTCCCTGGGACTCAGCGCAAGTTGCCCAACGGGAAAATGAAAACGCTTGGGCTCAGATATGTGAGATCCGGGAAGCGAGAACGAGTCCATGGTAGCTACGCCGTATATAACTTCGATGAAGAAGAGGACGCCTTGTCGGGAAACGCCGACCCCTTATCAAAACTAGATTCCGTAATCAAAGTGTCGAGTCCATCATTTGAAGAGCGAATGGACAAGCTTATCAGGAAAGCGGGTCAAAAAGCTCGGGACGACCATAACCGCGAAATGGTCATCTACGAGAAAGCCAGGACGCAACATCTTCTTCAACAGGCTGCAAATGACGAAATACTCCTCCTGTCAACCTGTTGTACAAAAGGCCCGACGCAGAGGTAGAAACAAGTCAAAGAGCAGAAAAGGCGTTCGACAGCGACAAAGCGGGACCAAGAAGTCACGCGATCGGAAATCGAGCGGTCCGGATTTGTCCCTTATGAAGAAGATGAGGCATGCATACTCTTTTCCTCAGAATAAAACACGGAAGATACTTGACCTCGCTTTAAAACATCGAATGATTACACTTCCGGAGTCTAAACACCCTGAGCAAGCAAACGAGGTCTCTCATCCGGGATATTGCTCTTATCACCGAGCAATAGGACACCTTATCGAAGACTGCTTCACTTTCAAGAACTGGATCGAAGACTAATACCAGCAAGGCAGGTTTGCTCTGTCCAGCAGCTGGAGGGTAACACCGCCACAAAAGCACGAACCCAGAGCCGCAAGAGCAGAACCAGATCCACATCGGTCTTAGAAGCGAGTTCATACTTGTCATATGATAACAATATCAAAAGGAGAGCCCGAGAATATGGATGACTTTCCCTAGTGCTTCGAAAACAACGATGACGAGGTAATCTCAGAATTTCCACCAGCGCCGAAAGAGCTGGAAGATGTCATACATACTACTGCAGATAATCTCAAGAAGATTGAGTTGGGGATAGAAAACGGCCCGCGACCGACATTCGTCAGCGAGCTGCTATCTGAAGAAAGGATGGCTGCATTAAAAGACGTGCTTATGCAGCATAGAGATTGCTTCGCATGGAACTACTCCGAAATGCCAGGACTAGATCCAGAAATTGCTGTATATAAATTGGCGATATCCCCGGACATTAAGCCAGTCAAACAAGCACCGAGAAGAATGCGGCTCGACCTTGAGATAAGCATCAACGCCGAAGTCAAGAAGCTGATCGATTCTGGGTTTATCCAAGAAGTTCAATATCCTGACTGGATCGCCAACATCGTCCTGGTAATGAAGAAAAATGGGACAGTGCGCATATGCGTGGACTTCCGGGATCTCAATAAAGCTTGCCCGAAGGATGATTTCCCAGTGCCGGTAACCGAGCTGATGATAGATAACACGTCCACTCATGAGGTTTTCTCTTTCATGGATGGCTCATCAGGGTATAATCAGATAAAGATGCATCCCGAAGACCAGAAGCATACCGCTTTTCGGACTCTGTTGGGTATATTCTGCTACAAGGTGATGCCCTTCGGTCTAAAGAATGCTGGTGCCACCTATCAGAGGGCCATGACAAAGATCTTCAATGACCCCATACATGAAATCATCGAATGCTATATCGATGATCTCGTGGTCAAGAGCATGTCATACGAAGAGCATTTAGAGCATCTGGAGACTGTATTTCAACGCCTTCGGCAATACAACTTGAAGATGAACCCCCTCAAATGCGCGTTTGGGGTGTCCTCAGGCAAGTTCCTAGGATTCATTGTCCGGCACCGAGGCATTGAGATAGATCCGTCGAAGATCAAGGCGATCGTGGAAATGACACCGCCAAGGACTCTCAAACATTTGCGGTCTCTCCAAGGGAAGATCGCGTATATCCGGCGATTTATAGCCAACCTTTCAGGCAAGTGCCGCCCGTACAGCCACCTGATGAAGAAGGGAACCCGGTTCGTCTGGGATCACAAATGCCAAGGTGCACTGGACGAGATCAAGCAGTACCTACAAAACCCGCCGGTGTTAGCTGCTCCAGTCAAGGGAAAGCCTCTTATTCTGTATACAACAGCCCTCGAAGGTTCCTTAGGCGCATTATGGGCATAAGAGAACGATCAAGGGAAAGAAAGAGCGCTCTACTATTTAAGTCGAGTTCTACTGGGGGCAGAAAGCAACTATTCCCCCATTGAAAAACACTGCCTGGCGTTGATCTTTGCGATAACAAAGCTCATGCACTATGCGTTGGCGCATGAAGTCCGTCTCATTTCAAAGGTGGACCCCCTTAAGTATTTGATGTCGAAGGCCGTATTGACAGGTCGGCTCACTAAATGGGCCTTGTTCTTGATGGAGTTCTCGATAACTTATCAACCTCTTAAAGCAGTCAAAGGCCAGGCCATCGCCGACTTCCTCGCTGAACATCCGATACCGGCCGATTCGCCTTTGAATTGCGAACTGCCAGACGAACACGTGTTTGATGCGATCGACGGTGGGGGTAACCGGTAGGAACTTTATTTTGACGGAGCGTCTTCCATGAAGAAGCGGAAACAAAACATGCCCATAATCAAATCAGGGGTAGGCCTCATCTTCGTAACCCCACAAGGAGGGATAATGCGCTTTGCCTTCTCCTTGACAGAGCCAAAGACGAACAATGAAGCCGAATATGAAGCTTTGATAGCCGGTCTCGAGATCGCCATCGACATGAGAATTGAAAACCTCCTCATATATGGAGACTCCCAACTGGTCGTTAGCCAAGTGAATGGCGACTACCAAACGTGCAAACCAGAGCTGGTCAAATACGGCGAGAGAGTACAACAATTATTGACCCAAATTCCTTCCTACACTTTGGAAAACATACCACGCGCAGAAAATGCCAAAGCGGATGCATTGGCTAAGCTCGCTAAAGAACTGGCTGACGAGAACCTCGATGATGTGAGGATCGTTGTACAAAGCCGTCGGGTGCTTTCCCCATCAGAAATGTCTTCGGAATCATCCGAAGAAAAGGGAATGATCGAGCAAATGGCTATGCAGGTAAAGGACCAAGAAAAGGCTGAAGATTGGAGAGAAGTCTTTATAGACTACTTCAAATCCCGTCGAACGCCTGAAGATGGGTCCTCAAGACATCAGCTTCTGAAACGAGCTCTGTCCTTTGCCTTCGTCAATGACACTCTGTACAAGAGGTCATTTGATTCTCTGTGGTTAAGATGCCTAGGACCTGACGAAGCGAAAAGAGTTGTTCAGGAAGTTCACGACGGACTCTGCGGTTCTCACCAAGTGGGTCCGAAGATGAAGTTGAAGATTAAACGAATGAGCTATTATTGGCCCACGATGATTCAGGACTGCCTCGAATATGCGAAGCAGTGTCAGATTCATGGAGACTTTATCCATCAGCACCCAAATCCACTACATCCAACGATGGCTAGCTGGCCGTTCGAAATGTGGGGGACTGACATAATCGGCCCCATTGAACCGGCATCGTCCAAGGGACATCATTTCATCCTAGCGACCACCGATTACTTCTCCAAGTGGGCAGAAGCAGTACCATTAAGGGAAGTGAAGACGGAGAATATTCACCATTTCTTCAAGACACACGTCATTTATCGGTTTGGAACTCCACGAAGGATCATCTCCGATAACGGTCCAGCCTACAGAAGCCATAAGATCAGTCGCTTCGCACAACAACACAACATAGACTGGAGATATTCCTCAGTTTATAATCCCTAAGCTAATGGTCTAGCCGAGGCTTTCAACAAAACCTTGACAAAGATCGTGAAGAAGACGGTGTCCCGAAACAAAAAGGATTGGCACGAGAGACTGCAAGAAGCTCTTTGGGCGTATCGAACTACGTTCAAGACAGCCACGAACACGACGCCGTACGCATTGGTATTCGGTACAGAAGGAGTACTCCCCCTCGAGATAGAGTTACCCTCTCTACGAGTGGCGGTCCACTACGAGCTGACGGACGAAGAAAATGCTCACCTTCGGCTTGAGGAGCTTGATGCCCTTGATGAGACCCGGCTCATAGCGCAACAAAATCTGGAGGCTTACAAAGGAAAGATGACGCGCTCATACGAAAGATTGACCAGGCCGAGGACATTCCGCCAAGGCTAACTCATGCTAGTGGTCAAAAGACCTATGATCCCCAATCGCGCCAAACAGGGAAAATTCGAGCCAAACTATGAAGGCCCGTACATCATAGACAAGGTCTACCAAGGTGGAGCGTATCTACTCATGGATATGCACGGTGAAAGACCTTTCAGGCGAGTAAACGGTCGCTTCCTGAAGAAATACTACGCTTAACGGGTCAAGGCCTAGGTCAATGATAGATGATGACGACTATGTCCGCTCGCTATCTTCCTAAGCCCGAACTCTAAGTAGTAACAGGCCTTCTTTAACGACGGACCGAAATGTCCTGAAACTAACGACGGACCGAAATGTCCTTAAACTAGCAACGGACCGAAACGTCCTTAAACTAACAATGGACCACTATGTCCTAAAACTGGTTGTTGACCGAGATGTCGATAAACTACGGTGGATTGCAGTATCTCAAATCCAATATAAAAAAAAGAAGGAAAAAAAATAAAAACGGTATGTCCATAAGCAAAATGGGCACGGATGAAAACCCGAAAGGGCTCCGTGAGTAAAAACAGCAGGACTACCGGCGAGTGTTTGTGAAAACCCGAAAGGGCGCAACCTCGTTAAAGGACACTTGCAGGGTCATCACGACCTTGTAAGGAGAAACCACTCACGTGAGATCCTTACGACTCATAAGGGAGCAACACACTTAGGAGTCCTCACGATTCCTAAGGAGAAATTACACTTACGAGATCCTCACGACTCATAAGGAGAACTCTCTTATGGGACCCTCACGGCTCATAAGATTTGAAAGCCTTAAGTCACAGAGACCTAAACCTGTGCTTAAGCAATCCCCACAACCTTCAATTTATGCCCTACAAGTCGCTCAATACTGACCCTTGTATATAATCCACGGGCGCGAGTAAACATTTCCCTAACATAGTCCTACCCGTGACTAGGGATATGTTCGCACGGTGAACAATCCTTGTGAGTCCTCTCGACTTATAAGGGTAAAACTCTCTTGTAATATCCTTACGACTTACAAGAGGCCATACACTTAGGAATCCTCATGATTCCCAAGGAGAAAACACACCTGCAAGATTCTCACGACTTGTAGGGATAAATACCTTCGTGAGACCCTTACGACTCATGAAGTCAAAAGCCTTAGTCGACAGGACCCTTAACCCTGTTTAGTAAGCCACCTTTGTTCAACATCGACAGAGGCAAATGATGATTTGTTCTTGGCAACATCTCAGTTGTAGCGGTGCTGATGCCGAAATCGATGTCTAAAATCCAAGCTTGCAGCGAAAAACCGGCAAGCCATTCATGCATACGAAATAGCCGAAATGATGGGGCAACTTGCAATAAAAAGCAGCAAGTAAAAATTTACGCATGAAAAATAGCCGAAATGATTGGGCAACTCGCAGTAAAAAGCAGCGAGTAAAAATAAAACAAATAGTCGAAATGATTGGGCACCGCGAAAAATAGCCGAAATGATGGGGCAATCGCGACCTTCGCGATGTAAAAGTTGAAATGATAGAGCATCGCGGAAAAAGAAATAAAACAAAAAAAATGAAATTTATGCCCTATAGGTGATGTTACATCAATCTCTGTATACAATCCAGGGGCACAAACAAAGAAGGGGTAATACTCTTCCCCACAGGTTTCACCATAAGAAGAAGCCAAATCTCGACGAGCCACAAAAATCGTCTCAACACTCGCCTCGTAGCGACAGACACAACTTCAAGCGAAGCGGAACAGCGGCAACTCCCAGTTCCATGGCTCGGCGATATACAGATCACCAAGAGTCAAACCCTCATTCCGTTAAATGCGGATACAATGAGCAAAACTCCTGGTCACGTGGAACGCGGATAACATCACTCTTTGACCCCGTGGAAAACGTCCAGAGCGGAGCCTGGTCCTCGCAGAACACGGCAGTGAACCCGTGGGAAGCATCCAGAGAAAAATTCCTGGTCATGTGGAACGCGGATAACGTCACTCTTTGACCCCGTGGAAAACGTCCAGAGCGGAGCCTGGTCCTCGCCGAACACGGCAGTGAACCTGTGGGAAGCATCCAGAGCAAAATTCCTGGTCACGTGGAACGCGGATAACGTCACTCTTTGACCCCGTGGAAAACGTCCAGAGCGGAGCCTGGTCCTCGCAGAACACGGCAGTGAACCCGTGGGAAGCATCCAGAGCAAAATTCCTGGTCACGTGAAACGCGGATAACGTCACTCTTTGACCCCGTGGAAAACGTCCAGAGCGGATCCTGGTCCTCGCAGAGCACGGCAGTGAACCCATATGAAGCATCCAGAGCGGAGCCTAGTCCTCGCCAAACACGGCAGTGAACCCGTGTGAAGCATTTAGTGCGAAATTCCTGGTCACATGGAACGCGGATAACGTCACTCTTTGACCCCATGGAAAACGTCCAGAGCGGAGCCTGGTCCTCGCAGAGCACGGCAGTGAACCCGTGTGAAGCATCCAGAGCAAAATTCCTGGTCACGTGGAACGCGGATAATGTCACTCTTTGACCCCGTTGAAAACGTCCAGAGCGGATCCTGTTCCTCGCAGATCACGGCAGTGAACCCGTGTGAAGCATCCAGAGCGGAGCCTAGTCCTCGCCGAACACGGCAGTGAACCCGTGTGAAGCATCTAGTGCAAAATTCCCGATCACGTGGAACACGGATAACGTCACTCTTTGACCCCGCGGAAAATGCCCAGAGCGGAGCCTGGTCCTCGCAAAGCACGGCAGTGAACCCGTGTGAAGTATCCAGAGCAAACATCGGACTGTGGAGTCCTTAAAATCCACGGACTATGATGTCCTTAACCTCGACCGTAATGTCTTAAAACTAACGATCAACCATGATGATTCTAAACTGATTTCACCTTGGTTAAAGGGTACATCTCTTCATTCCTTTGATATTTTTCGTTGTAATTCCTCAACGTCTTCAAAGAGGTGACGGGTCCCAGTAACCACACATCGAACTGTGGAGTCCTTAAATCCGCGGACTATGATGTCCTTAACCTTGACCGTGATGTCTTAAAACTAACATTGGACTGTGGAGTCCTTAATTCCACGGACTATGACGTCCTTAACCTTGACCGTGATGTCTTAAAACTAACATTGGACTGTGGAGTCCTTAAATTCACGGACTATGACGTCCTTAACTTTGACCGTGATGTCTTAAAACTAATATTGGACCGTGGAGTCTTTAAATCCACGGACTATGATGTCCTTAACCTTGACCTCAATGTCTTTAAACTACGGTACCTTGAAAAACATCCCAAAAGCAACCTCTGACCCCGTGAAATACGTATAAGGGCGACCGCGCCCAGCACTTGCGGGTCCTCACGACCCGTAAGGAAGAAAACTCTCTTGTGAGATCCTTACGACTCCCAAGGGAAAACCCGCTTAAGAATCCTCACGATTCTTAAGAAGAATTTACACCTATGGGATCCTCTCGACCTGTAGGGAGAAAAACTCTTTATGAGACCCTCACGGCTCATAAAGCTCAAAAGACTTAGGAGGCAGATCTTAACCCTGAATCCTAAGCCATCGCTGTCCTGTAAGGAGACCAAGATAAATTGTTCGCAGAACACATTCAATAAAAAGAGGCACACCATTGAAAAGAAAAACATGTCTTTATTCATAAACCAAAATGGGTATAAAGTACAACTCATGAAAGAACAAAAAGAAAATACTCTCATTCAGGAGTATGTACAAGAAGAAAGGAAAAGATACAAGTTTTCAAGCCGGCGGGCGATTTAGCAATTTTGCTAGCTCATCCTGTTTTTGCTGGGCCACAGCTTCATGATTCAGGATCGCCAGAAGACGGGCCTCCGCCTGAGCCTGCTGGGACTGATACGAGGCGAGCCGGCCTTTGAGCTCTTTCTCAGTGACCTTGTGAGCCTCGACCCTTTCGCGAGTGAACACGGCAGCTTTATCAAGAGCCACCACCTCTCTGATAGACTCTTGAAGTACCCGCCAGAGTTCATACGCTTTATTGGCTTTGGCTGTGAGGCTGGTTTGAAGCTCGCTCAATGCCTTAGAGGCCAACTCCCTTTCCGAGAATTTGCGGTCGAGCCTCTTCTCGCATGATGCCATATTTTCCGCGCACCGCGCTATCAGCCCCTGCAAGTCCGCCTTTGCAGCCACAGTCTCCGAGGAAAGGCGGGAACACTTAAAGGCATGCAAGCAAGCCTCCACCTGCCGACAGAACTCCACCCAGACTCGCACCACCTCTTCGCTATGGTAGGTGGCAAGAAAAGGAAGAGAACCGTTAGCTTCGGCGGCAAATGCTTCAGCTGTGGTTGCGCTGCCAGCACGAAGCTCCTCGATCAAAGACTACAAGAAGACAAGGCTTAACTGGGCCAAGCGCTCTGAGGCTCGCAAAGCATAGGGGCCGGGCGGCATAGCGATACAAGATTCCAGCGCTATGGGGGTTGGCAGGGCTGTTCGGATTTGGAAAATGTCAATAAAACTCTTAAGCAAAAGAACAAGTGGGACTATATTGAAATGTCACTTACCTACGGCCATGCAAGTAGGAGCTGAAGGTTCCCCCGGTCCTTCAACGACCTCGACCTCGTCATCGGCCTCCAAAACTGTAAGAGACATCAATGTTATTTCGCAGAATAGCAACAATGCTATAATAAAAAATGGCGAACGACGCTAACCTTTCCCAGAGGAAAGGACGATGCGCTGAGGGGAGATCGCCTACGGAGCTGCCATCTCCAACAGACGATGAAACGATTGCCGGGGAGACAAATCAGCGATAGAGGCCGCCAGCCCGCGCAATTCTGAGAAAACAAAAGAGTTCAGACAACAGAAAGATTGCTAATTTAAAATGTAGAAGGTTGCCTTCAACACTCCTCCCATTCTAAGTCGGGGGGATGGCGGTTTCAACGGCCTTCGCCATGATCTCCGGCTCCAGCAAAGGAAGGGTAGTCCCGACTACCTCTCCTCCGGCCTCTGGGCCGCTCGCAGGAAGAGTCGTTGGGGCGGCAACCCCCAAAGGAGCCTCTACCAAAGGAGAAAGTGCTTCGTGATCAGGAACCGCCACTGGAGGCTCTAAGGTAAGAGGAACAGCCTCGTCAGCCCCCTCCACATCGAGCAAGGCTGCATCGGGAATGTCAACGGGTTCTAGCTGCAACAAGCCCGTAGGGACCTCCCCCATCGCCGAGGACTCTGCACAATCTACACAAGAATCAGAATACATATATACGAGCATAAACAATCTGAAAACTGCAAAGAAATTAAAAAAAACACATACCAATGCGCAGGGAAGCCTTCAATATGGCTTCTTCAAGCCGATGCTCCTTCTCGAGGAGGCGCGCTCGCCGGGGTTCGAGGGTGGACTCGTGGCCACCAGTCCATAAAGAAAGCGCGTCCGCAGCATCCTCCGAAGCGGCCTGCTTCAGCGCCCTTTCACCCCACTCCTCCAAAGGGCCGATAAACCGTCGCCGGATCCATGAGGGGTTTTCGTAAAAGATCACGGCAGGATAAGCTTTCTTGGGGACCCTTGCGTTCTGAGACTCATCTTTAGAACGCCGTATGGCCTCAGCCAACTATATGGCTTCCTCGGCGGCCGAACTCGGGAAAAGTAGTCCAGCATCTGATTCCTACAGGGCCAACGGTTCATCCTCAAGAATGGGCTCAGACTCTGTTAAAGAGTCGAGCAAGTTAGTAGCAACCTTCCTTCGACGCTTGGACCCAGAGCCAGTTGCCGAGGGTGACCGCTTCCATCCCCGAGGAGCCTTAGTGCAGCGCTGGCCCACGTCGCCCTCAACACCCTCATCCCTGTCACCTTCACCCGGTGCCACAACCGGGGATGACACCGCCATTGTCGATGCCACGGAGGGCAGTGCTGCCTCGGGTGGTGACGCTGTTACCGGAGCCCGTCTGCCCCGTGACCGAGTACCCAAGGGCATACCAGCTGTTGGAGTAAGATCCACCCCGACTCCCCCGGAATAAGCGCGGTGCCGATATCCCTCAGAGGAAAGCGGACCGGGGCGCGCGGTCGCAGCGTAGCTCCCGTGGCCGGAACCTGAGTAGGGGCACCGTGACCAAGAAGTACCCTTCTTTCCTCAATAATAATCGGGTTGATTCGATGGAGATACCGGCCTGTGAACGAACCCACGCATCGGGGCATGTAATCACCATCGGGGATCATGAACTGAGAACCGGTGTTCAGCCTCACAAAATGATGGGCGGCATCTCGAATGGCCTCGAGCGAAGGAACCGACGCGACTATGAAGGCTTCGAACGGGACGCCTTGATCGTAGCCAAACTGCCGGGCAAAGCGATGTGGATTGTACCGCATGAAAATGGTCGCGCTGTCCTGACGGAATACCAGGTAACCCGGTCTGATCGCGTATAAGCGCGCGGCCTCCCGGGGCTTCAAAGAGGGCGCGTTATCTTTTGATAGGTCCCAAAGCGGCTGGGTTGAACCCGCAGAAGAAGATAAGACCCGATCATTAAACACCAACCCGCCAACAGTAACATAAGGAGAAATCAACGCCCGAATAGCCCCGAATTGAGTCGGGTCAGCGACAGAAACATCCAACAATCGCATAAGCCGCGGAAAGGTGTAAGCATCATAAAATGCAGGCCTCTGATGCATATCGAAAGCACCCAAGATGTGCATTTCGATCCAAGACGTGAAGTAGTGAAGCGAAAAGTTTACCACATCTACGCCAGGGGTGGAAGTATTAGCTGCAGCGCCCAACCCGTGATAAAGATGCGCCAATGCCGGGATGCCAATGGCCAGCCGCGTCCCCTCAGCTATACGGTGAGCCGGATAGATGACCGAAACTCTCATAAAGCGGCAATGCATAGGGATGACAAACCAGCTGAGCCAGACACTGATAAACCCTACAAAGAACGTCTCCTTATCCATGCCGGGAGCTGTAATGGATTCGAAAGACATCGGCGACATTATGGGGATGTAGTACTGTGGTAAATCCGATTCATTGGTCGGCAGCTTCTTCGGACCAAACCCAAAGGGGTCTTTGATATTTGCGAACTTCGGAGCTGTCTTCGACAAGACGCCCTCGCGAAGGAAACCGGCAATGAAGCTATTAAAAGTAACGCCCTTCTCCTCAGATTCGGTGAACAATCGATCAAAGATACTTAGCACTGTGATCAAGCTGGGACATTTGTGGCGGACGACATTCTCAGCAGACAAGCCGTCGAGCGGTGTGGACTCGGGTTCAAAGACGTATTCATCAGAAGGCAGCAACTCCTCATAAAGTGTCCCTCGAATGGGCAGCCCCGAGATCTCATAAAATTCCCCCAAAGAGATCGAAACCTCTCTGTCCCCAGAAGAAAAGTGTTGGTGGGGAGATTCCACCGATTCAAGAACGCCTTAACCCACTAGACATGCAGGGATTGATAATGGAAGAGCGACGCATATATTGCCTGGTAAAGCCCGACCTTTTGCAGCCGCGCACGATGGGCAGAAAGAATATAGCGAGCCCAGAGGAGGTATCCCGTGGGGTGTCAAGAAGTGAGCCCTATCTTATAGATCTGTCCCCATGGGTGGGCCTCACCCAGGCAAATACGTCGTCCCAGGATATTTATAGCTGGGATCGGATGGTTCGGGATACCGGTTGTCGAAGGCTCGAACCGTCCCGTTGGAGTCCAATTTGGCATCTCCACAGCGAAAACCGTCCTCGGAGGGTCTATCGGCAAGAACGGGAAAGTGGGCTCTGTCGGTACTTCGCAGAGGAAACTCCGGCGACCCCGGATAATATGACCGTACCAAGTTCCCCATAGAAGTAGGCTGGTGTATTTCGGGTCATGAGCCCGGATCATCGCCATCGCTTCCTCGTCGGATGGTGATTGAGGAAAAGCAGCCTCCGAGCGGGTGAAGGGAAAACACGGAACAAAAGCCATCGCACCTAAAATCAAATAAAGGAAAACTGTCAGAAGCGAAGCCAGCAATATATATATATATATATATATATATATATATATATATATATATGAGCATAACTATATATATATGAAGACAGTTGAAGAAAGCGACAGCAGACTCTTTTTATGGGACCATTGGCTACAAAACACATGGGCCCCACAGAATCAGGTTGACGGCTCGTTAATGATGAGGCAAGGCAATTACAATGGGACAAAAGAAAGATTCGCTTTAAATAAGCAGTGGACTTTAAATGACCCTACACACTCCCCTAAAAGAAATCCACCTTGGACTCTACAACAAATCAAATAGGATAAAGGGAATTAAATTCCCACAAAAGACATCATTGCAAGCTTCTTCTTCATTGATTACAGAAGGACAACCCAGGGCAAGAAAACCCTAAGAAGCCTCCATGGGAAGAACTGGGTTCTTTATAGGAATTAAATTCCTTATTAAGAGAAGGGAATTACATTCCCAGAAACATTTTCTTTAAACGGAATTAAATTCCTTGGAAAAGGCAACGGTTCTCATCATCTCCCTAAATATCAAATGAAACCTAAGAGATCTACTGTTCGAAGATTAAATGGTTTTCTATTTTCATTGATAAACTTGAAAAAACGGGTTCGTGTTAAGAGGGGTGAAACCCTTGGTGTGGATTTAAAATCCAGAGAATTCTTGGAAAAAGTATACATAAGGGTTCCTCAATCGTTCGAAGATCATTACCTGAAGAAAGGGTCTCTCAAACAGAGTTAAACTCTGAAAAGTTTGAAGCAGAGAACTAAGCTCTGATGAACGAGAATTAAATTCTCAAGAGAAAAGTTCTCAAAGGAAGAAGATGAGCAAAAGTGGAGGCTCTTCTGAAAGGACATGAGCATTTATAGGAGGGGATGGAAAACGTTTCATCTACCCTACTCCTAAGACAGATCCGACGGTCACAAAAGTGACAACGTTGCACTCACGTGCAGACACGTGAGAACAAAGCTGTGGGTGCATTTTTTCCCTGATTAAAAATCAGGAAAAGATTCAGAAGAGGCATCACGTGCTCACACGTGACCAGTGGTCACGTGTTGGCACGTGATGGTTAAGCAGCGGCACAGAGCATATTTGTTCTCGAATTAAAAGTCAATAAGAAGCTTCAGAAGAGGCATCACGTACTCACACGTGACCAGTGGTCACGTGTTGGCACGTGAAGGCTAAGCAGCGGCAAGAAAAAAGAGCGTAGAAGAAGAGAAGCCCATTCCAGGGGTCACGTGCGCGCACGTGACCAACGGTCACGTGGCCACACGTGACCGGCTTTAAAAGCCTTATTCTTTAACAGAATTAAATTCTGAGGAAAGATCCTTCAATTCTTTCCAAAATGGAGAAGAATTATTTGAAACCGTTGGATCAAGAATCTGAAGGTGATTAAATATCAACAACTTATGGAAAAATCTTGGACTTGGAAAGATTTCCCTCTAAATCTAACCGAAATAACAAAGAAATATCTTTGGATTTAAAATCCAATAGTGAATAAATTTCACCTAATAATCTAAAGGCCTAGATTAATGATGAAGATAAATCAAATCTCTCAATGAACAAATCAAATCTTGCAATGAGAGATTTACCAAACAGATTGATTCTTTTCCTTCTCCTATAAATAGGAGCCCAAAGAAAAGAGAAGGGGTGTACATATACAAAGAGAGAGAGATATAGAGCTTTGGAATATTGAAAATTCAGAAGGAAGAATTTGATTCTCTGCAAAAGAAAATCCCTAGGTAAGAAGAGAGAGGCTTCAAAAGAGTTTAACTCTTATAAAAAGAAAAGAACTTAGTTCTTTCTCTGGTTGAGGATCTGCAAAGTGCACATCTCCCCATGAATTGAGAATTTAATTCTCATTGAGTTAAGATCCTGCCATGCAGATCTGAACATAGAGGGAGAATTGAGTTTTGAGAATTTAATTCTCACAGAATGATAGGAATTCAATTCCTTTAAGATAAAATTAGGGTTTAACCCTAGGAATTTAATTCCTTCAGAATGGACAGAACTAGGGTTTAACCCTAATTGAGAACTTAATTCTTTCAAACTCACAGGAATTTAATTTCCTTAAAAAAGAAATTGGGGTTTCACCCTATGCCAGAATTTAATTCTTTACATGTATGGGGAACATAATTCCTACAGAAAAGAAATTAGGGTTTAACCCTATCTAAGAATATAATTTTTCAGAAGAAAATAGGAATTTAATTCCTCTAAAATTTATTGCTAGGGTTTCACCCTATGAAGAATTTAATTCTTAAAAGATGAACAGATCTTTAAAACATACAAAGAATCAGAATCACGTGCTACCACGTGAGCTCTGTAAAGATCCACAGAAAAGAGCTTTGAGGCAACGCCTCACGTGCCCCACGTGACCTCTGGGGAACACAGAGAAAAAGGCAAAGGAAACAGAAAAGAGCTCTAATGTGCTCTCACGTGCTACCACGTGACCCTTCGGCTGGGGCTCTGACAGAAAAATACCCAAGTTCCCATCACGTGATGCTCCAAAATATTCAATGCTTTTGGCAGAACAAAATAAAGGAAAGCAGTGCGCTCTCACGTGTCACCACGTGACCCCTAGTGAGCATTATAACAGACAGAGCATGGGCTTCCATCACGTGCTCACACGTGATGGCCGTCAGAATTAAAGTGTTAAACACTGATCCGCTGACTAAAATAAGGGAAGCAGGGCGCTCTCACATGCTACCATGTGACCCCTCTTGCCTTAGTGTTTAAACACTAAATTGAAACCTCTGTATCCAGTGTTTAACACTGATTTGCCCTAGTGTTTAACACTAATTTAAAATCTCTGTATCCAGTGTTTAACACCGATTTGCTCTAGTGTTCAAACACTAATTTGAAAAACTCTATTTGCAGTGTTTAACACTGATTTGCTTTAGTGTTAAACACTAATTTGAAATCTCTATTTCCAGTGTTTAACACTGATTTTTTTTAGTGTTTAACACTAATTTAAAAGCCCTGTTGCTAGTGTTTAACACTGATTATCTTTTAGTGTTAAACACTAACTTGCTAATCTTAATCCCAGTGTTCAACACTGTTGGTCTTTAGTGTTTAACACTAGTTTTAGCCCAATTGACTAAGTTTCTAGAGGCAAAGCCTCTCCTTTAATGAGCCAACAGAGGGACAATATTTTAAACATGATTGGACTTAGCCCAAGATGGCCATAAGTCCTCAATTCAAACTTAACTGGGCTAATGGGTTCATAATATAATTAATTGGTCTTGGTTCTAAATTGGGCCAAAGACTATTTAATCTACCTTGGTTCAAGGGTACATCTCTTCACTCCTTTGATACTTGGCGTTGTAATTTCTCAACGTCTTCAAAGAGGTGACGGGTCTCGATGACCACATATTGATACGGACTGTGGGGTCCTTAAGCTCATGGACTATGAGGTCCTTAACCTTGACCGGGGTGTCTTAAAACTAACGCTGGACTGTGGAGTCCTTAAATCCTCGCACTATGTTGTCCTTAACCTTGACCGCAACGTCTTAAAACTAACAACGGACTATGATGTCCTTAACCTTGACCGTGATGTCTTAAAACTAATGCGGGACTGTGGAGTCCTTAAATCCACGGACTATGATGTCTTTAACCTTGACCGAAATGTCTTAAAACTAACAATGGACCGCAATGTCCTTAAACTACCTATTGACCGCAATGTCACTAAACTAAACAACAGGGCTCCCTTAATTGCTCTCTTGACGGATCTAAACGATCCCGTTAAGTTGATCTTAGTCTAAAAACTAGACTAACGTATCCTTACAAATGTTTGAGTTGATCTTAGTCTCAAATGAGGCTAACGTATCCTTAAACACAACCCCCAAACCCAAATCTAAGAAAGATACAGATTTGGACTAGTCCACGCCCTACGGGCGATGACATAATTTAGTCTCCGTATACAATCCACGGGCAACCAAACACAAAACAAACACACACGACACGAAGTGATCATCTGGAGAAGGAGAAAGTTGTTACCGCGATGCGGTAGGGTAATTAACTGCAGGGGCTTGCGCCTGCAGGGAAGAGCGTCACCACAATCAAAAACCCCTCAAGCGAGGGGGAATCTGACGAAGTCTGCTACATCGGACGCATCCGTTTAAACCTTAGATACATGGTGTCATAAATCAACTTGGCATCTTCGGAGAGGTAGACGGATAGCACCAATTAGCATCTGCTCCGAATTTCAGGCAAGACTGTCCATGTCTTGGCTGTCTTTCGGAGGGGAACAACAACAACGGACCGTAATGTCCTTAAACTAAAACTTCGCCTCCAAAATGGCGATAATGGACCGAGATGTCCCTAAATTAACAATGGACCATAATGTCCGTAAACTAACACGTCTCCTCAAACACGGCGATAATAGAACTCAAGTCCACAAGTCCCAACGGCGAAGACTGCAACTAAAGTCCCACTGGCTAAACAGCTACTCCAGCGGTGAAGTCACCCCTAAGTCCCATTGGCAAACAGATGGGTGTTAAAAAAACAGTATGTCCACATGAAAAATGGGCACGGATGAAAACCCGAAAGGGCGCCGTAAGTAAAAACAGCAGGGCTACCAGCGAGTTTGTGAAAACCTGAAAGGGCGCAATCTCGTTAATAAAAAAAATGGTACTTCCACAAGCAAAATGGGCACGGATGAAAACCCGAAAGGGCGCCGTGAGTAAAAACAGCAGGGCTACCAGCGAGCTTGTGAAAACCCGAAAGGGCGTAATCTCGTAAAATTTTCACTTACGAGATCCTCTCGACTCGTAAGGAAAACTACCACTATGATACCCTCACGGCTCATAGGATTCAAAGTCTTAAGTTACAGTGTCACGCCCCGCTTTCCAGTAGATGGAAACGGTGATGTGGCAAGCCCGCGACGTATTTATTCCGAGAAGGTCATTTCTCAGAATAAATACGCTAAGCATCTATAATCAACATAAATTAACAAGAATAAACAAAAATATGAAATCCAACTTTGATTTATTACATTCAAGATTCACAATTGACAAAATATCTGAATACAAGATACAATAACATGATAAGCCGTAACAAAAAAACATAAATAGGCTGAAATGAAACTAGACGTCCGGTTGTGATGCGAACTGGTTGTACTCCTCTTCGACCGCTTCAATCTGCTCTGTCTTAATGCTACCTGACGAACATTCCAAGATAGAAAGAAAAATGGATGGAATTTCCGTCAGCGAACTTGTGCTCGGTAACTCCCCAAAAAATGTAGGATGTGAAAGTATATAAATGAATATGTAATGTGACATGTGATATAGTATGAATGAAAATAAAACATGAACAAGTATAACATGGTGATATTAATGACAACTATGTAAGCATGACAATATAACATGAGCATAGTAAACAAGTATAATATGAATATAAATTATGAACATATAAACAAGTATGGTGGTATTCATGGTAATGTGTATGTCAACTATATCAGTATGGAAAACAAGTATAATATGGCCGTGGAGTATAAGTATAGTGCACATGAACTGAATGTAAGTGTCCTAAAAGGTCTCTAAAAAGGTAAAAGTAACTAACGTGAGTTCAAGTGTGAATGTCAACCAAACTCAAGAGTGTTCTCGAACCCAACAGGCTGTAATCCAGGGGCAGGGAACCACTGGCATGAATCAAATGTTAGTAACGGGACTTCAACCTAGTGTTGAAGTATTCCAAACTCAACAGGCTGTAATCCAGGAGCAAGAAAACACGGGCCCTCATGATAGTTTGCTTGTGTTAGTAGACATGGATTAATGATCTAGGGGGGCTCTTGAGATTTCGTTGGATTCACGCATGAACTACCCCAACACCCCGTGTATATAAGTCTATGATTAATATTATGAGTCTTGATCGAATCCATGAATACAAAAGGTGATGTATGATATCAAGTTTTCAAGATTGAGTTCATGTAGTCATGTCAAGTACAAGTCTTGCCAATTGTATTCATGGTTCGATGTCAAGTTGGTTCAAGTGTACATACTGGGTTCAAGTATTCATGATTGAGTCGTGTCAAGATAAAGTCAATTTTAATATGTAATGATTTAATCACAAGTCATATAAATAAAAATAAATAAGTAATTACAGAATATGATATGAGATAAGTATACAAGTAACGTCCAAAACAATGTTGTAAATATGTGATATGTTCGACTAGTTAATCAAGTCATTTGAAATAAGAATATAAACGAAAATATAGCCTTAAGTGTTATTCACACGTGAGTTCCAGTCTCGTCTAAATACGACAATCGATTTGGGAGATATACATGTTTTCGTATCGTCGCGCAAAACAGATCAGAATCTGTTCGGCACCGTCACACATTTTTAAAAGGCAGTTTGAGTTAATTTCTATTGTGTTTCAGGTTACAAAAATTATTAAAAAATTGTAGGTATTTCGATTTAATTATCCAAAACACAAAGATTGCACGATTTGGATTTCTAAAGCTCTAGTTATGATTGTTTTAATATCAGCGTTTAAAACCGAAATTCAGATTTCTGGACAGCAACTATATGTTATATTGCAAAGCCTATATTGGGTTGTTTCATGCATTTTTAAGTAATATAGTATACAGAAAATTATAGTTCTATCAATTGTGCATCTAAACATCTAAAGTTTGTCACGAACGAACATCCGGAGTTTGAGTTATGTCTAATTTAAAAACAGTGTGCGAATCATGACAGAATTGTAACACAATTTTCTATATTTTACGTCGATTTTCAGTAAAAACTTAAAACTAAGAAAATCTAGATATTCAAACCATCTGAAAACACTTAATTTGGATTAACGATTACAGATTTATGGTCTCTAGAAGAAGACCTTATTGGCAGTTTTCTGGTTTTAAAAACAGTGAATAAAAAACTACATAACACCTAAACCGTTAAGCGGTTAGATCTAAAAGTTTTTACAGCGTATACACAAAAATATATTCTATCAAAGGTAATTTTCTTGAAATTTTCAGAATTAAAAATTAATTTCTAAAAATTATTTTAATGGTAAGGTATTGCTATGTCATATGTGAGAATGAGGAAATCATGGTATTTATTCGTAACTTCATTTCTTTTTTTACAAAATTTAAATAAGTAATTTAAAATACAACAACAACGATGCAATCCTAATTGGTTACTATGAAATCTTAACATATGAATTAAGAGTAATGAAAAAAATATTTTACAAACTATATATGTGTGTATGTTTGTGTGTGTTCATTATTTATATATGTATCTATTTAATTAATTATTTAGGAACTATGATATGATAATAGAATTTTTTCATGGCAATATGATAAGAGAAAGATAGAGAGAAGGAGATGGAGGGAGGTAATGAGAGAAATGACTTACATACACAAGCCGGTATTGTCACCGGGTTGTCTTTCCATCGATAATCTCGCGTTACCAGCGAGATTTTCATGAAAACTTCTTTGTGTTCTTCTTCTTGGACTCTAGGTGAAGTGGGAGAAGTGAGAGATAGAAAAATGTGAGGAAGGAAAAGATGGAGGAGGACAAATAAAAATGGTGTAACGGTGAATTATGTATAATAATATATACATTCAACATGGGAATTAAAAGAGAAATGAAAGGTCACCATTCATTTTGGAAATAAAAGATCTCATTTGTAAGTTATGAGAAAAATAAAAATTGATAAAAATAATTGCAACAATGGGGGTTTGAATATGTGATTTATGGAATAACAATACAAAGACTTAACCAATGAGCTATAAGATTGTTCATACACATATTTAATACGAATTAAATATATGATGTTGCTTAAAAAGAAAATGGACTTTTGGGCTCATAGTTTTATTAAATCATATGAAAATGAAATTGGATTTAAGTTATGAGCTGGGTTAGGACTTATGTTTAATTTGAAAAAAAAGGTTAAAATTTAGTTTTAAAGAAATGTGTTTGAAAAAAAAATAGATGGAAGAATAAAATAATATATTTATAAAAAATAAAATATACAGAAAATACTAAGAATAAATAAATACAATATTTTACTAAAGAAAGAAAATACGGAGGTATATTAATATTGGGGTCGTTACATACAGGGATCTAAACATGTCCTTAAGCCGTCGTATTCCCCAAGTTGCCCTACATGCGGTACAATGCCCACCCTTGTATATAATCCATGGGCACAAATAAACGTTTCCCCCACCAAATTCCACCAATCACGAGGAATGTCCTCATATGGTGAACGACACTTGTAAATCCTTTTGACTTATAAGGAGAAAGTACTCTTATGAGATCCTTACGACTTATAAGAGAACACACACTTAGGGATTCTCATGATTCCTAAGGAGAAAATACACCCATGAGATCCTCACGACTCGTAGGGAGAAAACCTTTTATGAGACCTGATTGATCGTGAACAAGTATTTGTAGAATAACCGTAATCAATAACGGTGTCGCGTGTAGCTAGCCGAGATGAGTATGGGTCGTCCTCAGGGATTCGCGGAACTTTTAATCTTGCTTTAGACGTGTTGATTAGAAAAGAGAAAGGAGAATGGAGAATAATGAAGAATAGATTCTAGATCCATAGTAAATACAGATGTAGAATATATATTTTTCAGATCTAGTTTAAATAAGGATATAGAAAATATAAGAAGAAGACTTGTAGGGTTCGTTAGGATTTAATAGTCATGGATGACTAATAAAGATTACTCTTTTTATCCATTGATAGATTTAAAACTAGATAGATAGTGATGAGTGAGAATTAGGGTTCTTGAAAGAAACTAAGGTTTCCACACTATTGACCATTGTCCTTTCATTGATCTCTATTCATGTCTAGCCATTAACAAAACAATTGTTAATCTGATCTCAAAACTCGGTCGAGACTAGCAATAAATTAGTAGCGCGCCCGATTAGGATGTTAACGATTCTTTTGCTAAACTTTATAAACTTCATAAGATTTAAAAGAAATTAAAATATTTTCTCATCTATTGTTCTGCTTTAATCCTATGAACCCTAGAAAGCTAGGAATTACTCATGCATGTTGTGAGAAGAAAAAGAAAGGATAGAGAATGAGATCATAATTAAAATGCAGAAAGTAAAAATACAGAAAATAAATAATTAAACAAAATGATCTATCTTTATTAATCAACTTCACAAGTACAAATCCGACGAATTTAGATTATAAGAGGAAGTAGTTTCTCTCGATCTCTGCCTCGTACGAAGTAGATATTCCATCGATTTACACGTCGCCCTATAGCGAATCGTGGACCTGTCGTGGATCTCTTATTCTTTGACGATGATTTGCTTAGTTTAAAAGGTGATGAGTTTTAACTTTACCCCTTCGTTCTTTATATAGCCATCAAATCAGAAATCCTAGATCTCATAGGTATAGACTTACCATAAAGATCCACTTTCCAAGTTTTCAGATCCTACGATTTTATCGGCAGATTTTTGATCCTGACATCTTGAATATCTTGATCTCTTGACCTGAGCTAAATATGCACAAAATCTCCATGAATAATGTTAGTAATATTTATTAAATTAGAGAGTATCTTAATTACTTTATATGGTAATAAATTTTTAAGAAACTTGATTAAGAATATTTGGTAAGATATGCATCTATTAATTACTAAAATATTTTGAAATATTATTCTAACCATTTGTATGATATTATATCTTTTAAGAATCTTGATTAGAATATTTGATATGATATGCATATTTTAATTACCAAAATATTATATAAATATTATATACATATATTTTTCTTCATAATGTTAATTATAATATATAAACATATGGTAAATAGTATTTTGCAGATAAACCCAAATATGTTCTATATTTATAATAAACATCTTTAAATATTTAAGGAAAGTAAGGAAAATATTATATCAAAAGTGCAATATTTTCGACTGAACAAATATACCCAAACTTAATTTTGATCGTCCCGAGAAAACTATTTATTCAAGAGAGGGAGAAAAAAGAAAAAGAAAAACATGGCACACTTTTGTAGGCAATCACAATTGCACTGAGCACGTGCAACAAGCCTTTAAACCTCTAGATGTCCCTAATAGGAGGAGTGTTGTCTTCTGAGGGTTTTCAGCGGATTACACCCACAAAATCCCATAATAAAAGAAAGATGGTGAAACCTACATACAAAGATATGAATATATAAAAGAAAGAACTTGAAAAGAAGAGTTTCCAACTACACTAGTTTCTCGGTTGCCATGAGCCCTATCTTAATGGTCGTGAAAAGATATTAGAAATCAGATTATCCCTCAATAAAATATTGCCTTTAGTCTTCCTCCCTACCTTTTATCCAAACATTGATCATATACCCCTACGTGTGTGTAAAAGACATCTCTACACTTAGAGAATTCAATTTAAGCTATCATACTCTTACTCATCTGCCAAAGTACTTTTTAGTCGGTGAATACTTCAGATGGATTTGCTCACACATCCTTCATACGATCGTTAATACTTCTTGAGGTACTAACTGACCAATTACCAAATGTGCTTGGTTATTTAGGCGTAATTTCTCGTCTTGCAATACCTAAGGCTTAGCAGTGGCTCCCAAACCAGTTGGTCTAAGGCATTAGATGATAAAGCACCATCGCTATATATTTTTTATGCTGCCTTAAGTAATTACAAAACCAGTGTTCATTTTTTTTCTTCACCGCTTATACTTTTTTTTAATTTTATTTTTCATACTAAGGCTTTTAGACAAGAGCATTTCAAGGTATTCTCTACCATCCCAAGTTTCAAGATGTGTGTAAGTGCGTATAGTAGGGTATCAACGTTCAAATGTTCGGACTCAAGAATAGAAACTATTTTCAGATTTATTTTTATTCTCAGAATAGCAATTTCCTTCATCTTACTAACCCTTGGGACAACGGCTTATAACTACTTATTACAGTTTCGTTTAAGAAAATATCTAACTTCCTTACTTTTCTCAAGCTATTCCTATCTTTCTATGTAAATTTTTACTTTCAAACTTTCATTATCAATTTTTTTGTGTGTTTATATATAATATAATGCAAAATAATGTATAAATAAGCACAAACCTCCCCCAAACCTGTTTGCAGCAGTGTCCTCACCGATGTCATCTGTTAAACTAAAAAAGCTTGTAGATTTGGGAAGAAAAGTTAGTAACGGGGACATGAATAAATGACAGCGAGATTCTCCCCCAAACTTATTTTTGGCTCACAATTTTGTAAAATTTTTCTTTTCGTTCAAGAGCCAAAAGATTTTTCTCCTTCCCAAACTTGAGTAAAATAGTATTAAGCATTTAAAATTATGAGGGGGTTAAAGTTATTGGTCAAAGTAAAGCCTTACAAAGACCAAAAGTCAACACCAACCATTCAAATATTTTATCGATATAACGCACTGGTTGGTGGAAGATCATAGATTTGAAGAAGTGGGGAGATAAAAGGCGGTATGATTTACGTCTCGATTGATAGAGACGAAACAGTGACGGTGAACGAAAACGAGAATGTGAATGATTAGAAATGAGAAGAATAGTTACATTCTCGTATGGGATAAGAAGAAATAGTGGTGGTTCAACTTCTACAGGTGGAGGTTGATTAATCACAAATTCCGTGTCGTTTAGGAATGCGAGTTCGTCGGTGAAAATATTTTCGAAACTTTCATCGATGGTTCGATTGAACATTTCAATGTCAATAAATGGTCGCGCTAGAATTCAACACACTTGATTTGTCAAAAATTATGGAGGTAGAAGACTCGAAAAACTCATCTACCTCATTATCAAAAGTATCTAAATCAAGTTGTCTTTCTAGAATTATTGAACTCGAAATATCGGATTGTGATTCATCAACACTCGCTAAAATTAAAGGAAGATTAGAAGAAGAACCAGAGAAAGTGGGTGATGAAATAGGTAAACAGATTTGGGTGCAGAGTATTACTGAACCAGATGTGGGAAATGAAGGCTGAATTTCATTCTGCTTTTCGGTCATACATTTATCATCAATTTCAAGATGCATATGGGGTTCGGGAAAAACAGTTAAAGGTTCGAGATGATGTTCACACGGAGGTGAATGGACATGATGAATTGGTGAGAAAAACTCATCCAAAACTGTAGGTTCATCATCCAAAATATCCCTAGCGTCAATATCCTCAATCAAGTGAAGGTTAAAATTCTCAGACAGCTCATCGAAAGCAGAGTTTTCAATCAATTGTGGTTCTAGAGTGGAGATGTAGAGATCACAAGGATTGGGCGTTGCTTCACTTGAAATGGACTCCTCACATTCGGGTAAATCAAAAACTACAAAATCGCACAACTCATTAAACATTCAATCTTCAATCGGTGAATCATTTGGTGTAGTCGATAGATCTGTGAAACTGGAGTTGTGAATTTCAATTTGGGATGGGAATGTTTGATTTGTAAGGATGTATCGCTCTTTCCCACTATCTAAATTCTCAATGTGTCCAATGGCTGTATCATACGTTGGAAAATTTTGAGCTAGTGCGAAACTAGTTGCTCGTTCGTTTTGTTGTATGAGGGCGGCCATGGACGCATTCAATTCCTCTATGGCGTGGCGCGACGCTACCCGATATTCTTCCACGGTCCGTTCAAGACTAGACATGGGTCGGTAAGGGGTTTCAACATAAGATTGAAATTCTTGTGGATAGGTAAAACTCCCAAATGACTGATTAGAAGAATTGTCTAGAGAAGCTGTAAAAGTCGGGTAGGATTGATAGGAATCGAATGGTTATGAAAATTGGACAGGAGTAGGATCAACATTTTTATAAGAAGAATATAGATATTGGTTGGTTGATTGGCGACTGGCAACAAATGTCATATACGCCGCAAAACGAGTAGCAATATTTTCCTTAGAAAGTGATGGTGTTTGTTATCCTAACGGTTTGATCGGAATGATACTTTGGCCGTTAACCCTCGATATATGCTCGGCGATGGACATGCGTTTAGGAGTTCCCTCACACACTTTAAATGGAGTATCAACATAAGAAGATATAGAATTTTGATGTGGTTGATAGGACCTGGAGTGAGGTGCCCAACTGTTTCTTTCCGCTTGCTCTATTCGATCTCTTAAAGACATGGTAGACTCGGATGGTATACCGAAGCGATTACGAAAACAAGAAATATCTGGTTCTGGATAGCAAAGCTTGGCAAGACTTCTTCTATTTGGGTTACCCATTATAAGAAGGAAAGAGGAAGGAGGGTGAAAAGAGAAAGGTTTAAGCTCTATTTGGATTGTTTTGCTTTAAAAGTGGGACTTGAGGGTTGACTCGACAAATCACAAAATGCACAAGAAATCTCTAAAACTAAGTTCACCATGGTCAAGCACTAGACCGCTCCTAGACTTCCAAAAGACAAGCCACAGGATCAGCCCTCTACCACTTCTTTATTACTCTTGTAGCCAGCTAAGCGCCAGGTAAGTAGGAGGTATCCGCTATACGAATCACCGAAAATAGCGGGCCTAATTAAGTAACCACTTGCCATAGACACCACGAAAGTAATGTGGATAAGCGGTAGATTACCCACGACCTTTCTCTGTCCTTATTGAGCGCGAAGATACTTAGAGTTTTGGTCTAGATATTTTTTAATTAATATAGGGTGATGCAGATGCTCGTTTTGTGATTTGTGGGGCCTAGGAAGGGTGATGAAATCCCCACCTAATCTGAATTTTGCTCTTTCCCCTTAAAGTCTGTATTAAAATATGCAAAAACAACCCGCAAAACAAAACACGCAAAAAGATTTTTAAGAGGCGATATTTTGCAAAGAATCCCGCAGAAAAATATATTATAGGATTTTAAGATGAGAGAAAGTACAGAGAAAGATACCATAGAAATATGGGAAGTCAAGTCCACCAAGTGGTCACGGTTTCGTGGCTAAATGCTCAATTTTACGGCGGTTCCGCCGCGCCTTGGTGGGATCGTTTGAAAAAAATTGTTCCCTTGCCCTCCTATGCTCCTCTGGAATACTTGGAAAGTCTCTGAATCTTGATTTCCTTGTTCTAGTGTCTCCAGATTCCCTCGCAAAAAAAATCGCTCACTAATCGTTAAATATGCAAGGTGCGGTTTTGTTTTGTTTTTATGATATTGATCGAATAAGAATTCAACACGAATAGAAATAAAAAAGTATTACGCACGTATTCGTAGCAACGGCGCTATTTGATTGATCGTGAAAAAGTGTTTGTAGAATAACCGCAATCAATAACGATGTCGCGTGTAGCCAGCCGAGATGAGTACGGGTTGTCCTCAGGGATTCGTGGAACTTTTAATCTTACTTTAGACGTGTTGATTAGAAAAGAGAAAGGAGAATAGAGAATAGTGAAGAATAGATTATAGATCTATGGCAAATACGGATATAGAATATATATTTTTCAGATCTAGTTTAAATAATGATATAGAAAATATAAGAAGAAGGCTTGTAGGATTCGTTAGGATTTAGTAGTCATGGATGACTAATAAAGATTACTCCTTTTATCTATTGATAGATTTAAAACTAGATAGATAGTGATGAATGAGGATTAGGGTTCTTGGAAGAAACTAGGGTTTCCACGCTATTGACCCTTGTCCTTTCATTAATCATTATTCATGTTTAGCTATTAACAAAACAATTGTTAATCTGATCTCAAATTACGGTCGAGACTAGCTATAAATTGGTAGCGCGCCGGATTAGGATGTTAATGATTCTTTTGCTAAAGTTTTTAAACTTCATAAGATTTAAAAGAAATTAAAATATTTTCTCATCTATTGTTCTACCATAATCCTACGAACCCTAGCAAGTTGGGAATTACTCACACATGTTGTGAGAAGAAGAAGAAATGATAGAGAATGAGATCATAATTAAAATGCAGAAAGTAAAAATACAGAAAATAAATAATTAAACAAAATGATCTACCTTTATTAATCAACTTCATAAGTACAAATCCTACTAATTTAGATTACAAGAGGAAGAAGTTGCTCTTGATCTCTGCCTCGTAGGAAGTAGATACTCCGTCGATTTTCACGTCGCCCTATCACGTCGAATCGTTGACCTGTCGTGGATCTCTTGTTCTTTGACGATGATTTTCTGAGTGTAAAAGGTGATGAGTTTTAACTTTAGCCCTCGGTCCTTTATATAACCCTCAAATCAGAAATCCTAGATCTCATAGGTTTAGACTTGCCATAAAAATCCACTTTCCATGTTTTCAGATCCTACGATTTTATTGGCAGATTTTTTATCCTAACATCTTGAATATCTTGATCTCTTGACCTGAGCTAAATCTGCAGAAAATCTCCATGAATAATTTTAGTAATATTTATTAAATTAGAAAGAGTATCTTAATTACTTTATATGGTAATAAATCTTTAAGAAACTTGATTAAGAATATTTGGTAAGATATGCATCTATTAATTACTAAAATATTATGCATATATTTTGAAATATTATTCTAACCATTTTTATGATATTATATTTTTTAAGAATCTTGATTAGAATATTTGATATAATATGCATATTTTAATTACCAAAATATTATATAAATATTATATGCATATATTTTCCTTCATAATGTTAATTATAATATATAAACATATGGTAAATAGTATTTTGCAGATAAACCCAAATATGTTCTATATTTATAATAAAAACCTTTAGATATTTAAGGAAATTAAGAAAAGTGTTATATCAAAAGTGCAATATTTTCGACTGAACACGACCCCTACGGCTCATTGGGTCAAAAAGCCTTAGTCGACAGGAGCTTAACCCTATTTGCTATGCCACCTTTGTTCAAACCAACAATGGCAAATGATGATTCGCTCCTGGCAACATCCCAGTGATAGCGATGTTGATGCCTAAATTGGTATCAAATTCAAGTCCTTTCACGGTAAATGATGATTCGGTCCTGGCAATATTCTAATCGCAGCGGTGTTGATGCCAAAATTGGTATCAGATCTCAAGTCCCATACTCGCAACAAAAAATCATCAGCGAGCAAAAAATGCATATGAAATAGCCGAAATGATGGGGCAACTCGTAATAAAAATCAGCGAGCAAAATATATGAATATAAAAATAGCCGAAATGATGGGGCAACTCGTAACAAAATCAGCGAGCAAAAAAATGCATATGAAAAAGCCGAAATGATGGGGCAACTCGCAATAAAAATCAGCGAGCAAAAAATATATGCATGTGAAACAGCCGAAATATTTGGGCAACTCGCAATAAAAAATAGCGAGAAAAAAAAACGATATAGCCAAAATTATTGGGCACCGCGATAAAAAGCCGAAATGATTGGGCAATCGCGACTTTCGCGATATAAAAAGCTGAAATGATAGTGCATCGCGGAAAGGAATAAAATGAAATGAAACTTTTTCCCTACAAGTGAGTCCACATCAACCCCTATATACAATCCATGGGCGCAAACGAAAAGGGAACCACATTTTTCCACCAGGCTCCGTCAAAGGGAGAGCCAAGTCTCGACGATTCATAAACAACCTCGAGACCACCTCGACACTCATCTCGTTACAGAAGACATAGTGTCAAATACAACGTTTCTTCTCACTCCAGCAGGATGCAGACGCAACGTCAACAAACAACCGCAGGGTTGAAACAAAGCGGAGCCATGCCAAAGTCCCTAGTTCTAAGCCTTGACGGTTCACAAACAACCTATAACACCTCGACACTCGTCTCGTTACAGCAGACGCAGTGTAAACAACGACTTTTCTTCTCACTCCAGCAGGATGCAGACGCAACGTTGACAAACGACCCCAGGGTCGAAACAAAACGGAGCAATGGCAAAGTCTCTAGTTCCAAGTTTCGACGGTTCACAAAACAACCTAGAGATCACACCGACATTCATCTCATTACTACAGACGCAGTGTCGACAAAGGAAGCGAAGGACAAATTCATAGCTTCAGGGTCTTGATGGTAACTCAAATAAAACCCGAAAGACTATCGGAGATCATCCGACACCAGTGCAGAGTGGTTATGACACATCGGGGCTCCCAAACTGAGCCTAACCTCAAGTAAAAAGCGGAATGGCAAAATTCCTAACGCTTGCCCTTCCGACGGTCAAATTGCCTAAGAAGATTACTTGAAAACATCTTGTCCAGCCCTCGAAGGGATCAGAGACACGACAGTCGCGGGGCTACTCGAATAGCAGCATAAAGTCGGCATATCGGGGAATGCATCAGCCAACGCGACGGTACGACGGACAAAAACCCTAGTACCAAAAAACCTAACAGACCTCTGTCGTAAAGAACAGGGGTTATCCATACGTTAGGGCAAGTTTGCCTATAAACCCAAGAAAGGTAAACTATACGAACTCCGAAATGAGTCTATGAACTAGAGACCCCGTGATGAGTGAATAAACTACAAACTCCGAAATGAGTCCATAAACTAGAGACTCCGAGATGAGTGAATAAACTACAAACTCCGAAATGAGTATATAAACTACTTCACACCAAATCAAGATATCGAAGAAAAGAGAAATGTCAGTATGAAATAAAATATGTCTTTTATTCATCAATTTAAGTGAATACAAGATATATTTCATTTAGGAATCAAAATGAATACATGTTATTCATGAATCAGAAGTTTAAGAAATACAATCAGTACAAGAAGGGGGAAACAAAAACATTTATTAAGGAGGATGCGTTTTCAACAAATTGACGAACCGCTCGCACGCTTTCTTCAACTCCTTCTCGTGTTCAGCTACGGTGGCCAACTCCGCTTCGATTTGAGCCCGTTGTTGCAAGCAGGATGAAAGCTTCTCATCGATTTCCTGCTTGGCAGTTTCGTAATCCTGTGTGACCCGCTCAGTGAAGTCAAGCTTTTGCCTTAGCGCCAGCCCATCAGAAATACATCATTGGAGGTTTTCAAAAATAGCTTTCAGCTGCGCAGCATTCGCTTCAACCTGGGAGCGCAATTGGACGGATTCACCGGAAGCCGCCTCATGCTCCTTTCACCTCAGGGCCGCCTCTTGTTCAAAATATCGAATGAAAGAGACACTCTGCTCGACCCATGCAGCCCGCTGAGAGTTCAAATTCAATACCTCGGGAGTGAGACACTTAAGCTCAATCTCATGCAGGCAAGCCTCGATCTTCCTGCAAAAATCAACCCAAGAACCGACGAGATCTTCATTATGGAAATTCACGAGCGTCTTGATTGAAATCTTCTTCCGTGTCGTGTTTTGAAAATGTGTAAAAGATCACAACCAAAGAAATTTATACCGTAATCAATTGACGGTGTCTATTGTAGGTTCGTCGGTGAATATGGATCGTCCACTGAGAAAGTGTGATTTGTTCGTTATCGTTTTAGTTGAGTTGAAAATTAAAGGATAAAAGAAAATGCACGAAAATTGATTCAAGATTTGTGAGTTTTCATTTCAAGAAACTTAAAGAAAATAAAGATCTAGAATCAAGAATCAAGAAATGTCCCAAACCAATTGAATTATCAAGATTTGAAGAGTAGCTTGTAGGAATCGATCCAATTGATAGTGATGATGAATACTAATAATTACTAATTCTTATCTATTGAAGATTTGTTTCTAGATCGATGACGATCAATGAGGTTTAGGGATCTATTGAAGAAACTAGGGTTTCTCCATCATCATCCCTTGTCCTTTCGTTGATTATCGTTCAAATTCTAGCCTCTAGCAAATTAAATCACCGATCGTTGATCTCTAATTTGGAGCAAAGAAATCGATCTCGCTCAAATTAGGTTTTCGATGATTCGATTTCCTAAAGTTTACAAAACTCATAAGACTTAAGAATTATTCAAGAATTTCATCAACATCATCTACCTATGCTCTTGATTCCGCTACAAGCGGAGATTTCACTCAAACATCATGAAAAAGGAAAGAATCAAGAATCGAAAAATTTTCATAATGCAAGAATGTAAAGAAAAGCAAGATTTATAATATTCACCTTTATTAATCGATGATTAGGTACAATTCACTCAACTCGAGGTTACAAGATTTGAGGAGGTAACTAGATCCGTCGAAATTAGCTTCGCATCGATCTTCTTGAGTCGCGGATCATCGTGGATCTCTTGCTCGGATGAAGGTCGGCGTTGCATCAAAGGATCGTTGAAGGCTTTCTTGATTCGCTTCTCGTTGGATCTTGATTTGGCTTTGGATTGGATTTGGGGCTAAGGTTTTGGATCACAAGTTGTGTCACTCAACTTGTGTAAATTTGGCTTAATATTCAACAATCAACAACTAACAGCCCCCAAAATTCTAGATCTAGATTCCTTTTTATAACCACTCATTTGAATCTTCTCTCCAAATCTAGATTGTTAAAGAGAGCCTTCTAGAAGAAGTTTGTTAGAGAGAATATTCTAGAATGAGGTTGTTATAAGGAGCCTTCTAGAAGAAGATTGTTATGCAGAGCCTTCTGGAAGAAGCCACGTGCTAATTAAGAGAGTCTTCTGGAAGTGAGGTTGTTGAGAAGAAGATTCTGGAGAATTTTGGGTTGATGACGTGTCAAGTACGCCGCGGATCCGCGGCGGATCGGCCAACTCGGCCGTGGATCCGCGGCCATATAGTGGGCTCGCTGCCTTCAATCTTCATGGGTGTTTTCTGTTATCTTTTGGGTACTTTTCTGATGCCTGGAATATTATATTTCTTTCTTGTTTGCTGCCAGATCTCAAGTCTTGGACTTGCTGAATTTTGTCGGCACTTTTGTGATTCCGGTTCTTTAACCTGAAGGATTTTCTGCACACAATCTTGATAAACAGTGTTTCAAGATGGATCGTTGAAGGTCTGCGTTGCTTCAAAAGATCGTTGAAGGCTTGCTTGATTCGCTTCTCGATGGATCTTGATTTGTCTTTGGATTGGATTTGGGACTAGGGTTTTGGATCACAAGTTGTGTCACTCAACTTGTGTAAATTTGGCTCAATATTCAACAATTAACAACTAACAACCCAAAAAATTCTAGATCTAAATCTCTTTTTATAACCACTCATTTGAATCTTCTCTCCAAAACTAGGTTGTTAGAGAGAGCCTTTTAGAAGAAGTTTGTTAGAGGGAATATTCTAGAATGAGGTTGTTATAAGGAGCCTTCTAGAAGAAGTTTGTTATGCAGAGCCTTCTGGAAGAAGCCACGTGCTAATTAAGAGAGTCTTCTAGAAGTGAGGTTGTTGAGAAGAAGCTGTTGGGGTAAAAATTTACACCCCCGTTGACCGAGTCAAAGTCAAGGTCAACCCCAAGCCAGGTGAGCCCAAGCCCAGGTCAAGCGGGCCTATGCCCAAGTCGAGCCCGCGGCCAACCTCCCCATGCCAACAACAAATCATGTAATAAATAGTTTTTATGTAATTTTTTATGCATGAATGTAAAAAAAATGGGCATAAAGCCAATACTTTGTAAGCCCATGGCTTATGTGCAAAAATGAAATGGCACATGAGCCATGGGATGGCTAAAATGCCATTTTTGTAAACCCCAAGGGGCTATATGTAAATATGTAAGCCTATAAAAGGCAAAATGATAATGAATAAAAAATCACTTTTCATTCTCACAAAAAAACTAGGGTTCTTTGTGCCTTCTGCTCCTTCTCCAAGGTTCTAAACCTTCTCATTTCTCTTGAATTAAATCAAGAGTTTTACTCTTCCTTTCCAAAAACAAAATAGTCTTTCACCACGAAACCCACAAAGGGGAACTTGGATCTGTCATCAGATCTCAAAAGGGAGAGATTTTGAGATCTCACGTCTCTTGATCTTCAAGATCCAGCTAACAGAGGAGGAAGAAGAAGACCCCTTCCATTAACCCCAAAAACACACTCAGGAGTCCAACTGCTCTCTGATTTCTCTTTCGAGAAATCTTTTTTAGGCTAAAAGCCTCTTTTTCTTACCGGCGCTCAAGCGCAGAGCGCCCGCGTGTCGACACGTGGCGCGCTTGCGCTCAAGCGCTCAGCGCTCGAGCACAAGTCGCCCGCGTGCCGACACGTAGCGCGCTTGCGCTCAAGCGCAAGCGCTCCAGCGCAAGTCGCCCCGGTGCCGACACGTGGCGCGCTTGCGCTCCAGCGCAAGCGCTCCAGCGCAAGTTGCCCCCGTGTCGACATGTGGCGCGCTTGCGCTCAAGCGCAAATCATCCCCGTGCCGACACGTGGCGCACTTGTGCTCAAGCACAGAGCGTCCACGTGCCGACACGTGTCACTCTAGCGCCTGAGCGCACAGCACCTAGGCGCACAGCGCCCAAGGTGCTGCCCCACGCATCCTTTGGATGCCTTTTCCCCCTCTTTCTTTTATATATATATATATACATGTATACATATATATATATATATATATATATATACATATGCTTACATATTTGCACACACACGTGCTCCACGACACTGTCCCTGTTAGAAAAAAATTTCTAACGGGGCGTTGCCCCGCATCCCGCAAGGGGGCTGCTAGCCCTCTTGACCCCCAGCCTGCTATCCGGGTAGCGGGACCCCCGTAAAAACTCTGCGTGGCTCCCAATATATCCAAAACCCCCTTTCAAAACACAACACAAGCACACTGCACATTGAGTTCGCATGACCAGTTTAACCCGTCAATCGGAGGTTCCCTCGCTCCAAAGGCGAGGGGTAATTAACGACAGCTTAGTCTACGGCTGCCGGAGATTCGGATCCCCACAATCATTAAACCCCGGCCTACCCTAGGCAGGGGGAATCTGTAGTACGCCTGACAAGCTCGCGCGTATTCCCATCTCAATGGGGTGACGAAAAACACCCTACAGGTTCTGGCACGCCCGGTGGGACCAATCTCTCCTCCCATATTTCGGATTAAGCGTTCATGCGAACTCAATCAATATACATACCTGTATTTATACTATAAATAATGCTTTTTCATGCAGATTTTCAAGCAATCACCTTCCGACGATGTCTTCGATGATGAACTCAGCTCCCGTCTCCTGCACGATCAGGATAGACTCTAGGACGGTCCTTCCGGCCAGTCTTGGGAGACAATGGGAGGAGCCGCTGCTGCCATTCGGTTCTATTATGTTCATGCCAGTTGGCGCCATCCCAGCTCCTCAAGCCCCGGTGGCAGACAAACCGGTCTCGAAAGGCAGGAGACCAAATGTGGTGGTCGCGAGGGCACCTCAGCCCAACCACAAGTCCGTTTCCGAACGACTCTCCATGGCCCCAGCTGGGGGCAAGGCCATCAACACCAAAAAAGCTACAACGCGTCCTGAGCAAGCTCCAGCGGTGCCCTTGACCACTGCTCGCTCGGGTGTCTTCTTTAAGCTCCCAGCTAATCGACTCACGGTGGCTTCCCAGGAAACAGATGCCCGCCAAGCCCTTAAAATTGAGAAGCTAAGGCAGAAAAGTCTCAGATATAGAGCCAACAAAAGGGCTAGGGCTCCTGCTAGGCTGAACCTCTGAGGTTCGAGGAACAGGGTTACCCCGCCAAAGACGAGGAAATGGCTGGATATGAGGTCCACACTGTCTACATGGTGGGCACGCGCAGCAAGAGCAAGGACGGGGCCACCACGTCCCAAATCCAATCTGGCATGAATATGGCTGCCACATCCCAAGGCCAGCTTCCTCTAGAAGGTAATGAAGACCTTCCCAGTGAGGCTGATAAGCAGAAAGACCCTTTGGTCCATGAGGAGTCGGGCTCGAAAAGCGAAGACTAAAGATATGTTCTTGGTGTATGGCGGAAAAGACCTCCAGATTGAGGCCTTCGCCGATTCCGGCTTCCAGAGTGACAAAGATGACTCCAAGTCCATGTCGGGTTATGTTTTTACCCTCAATGGAGGGGCGGTCTGTTGGAAGAGTTCCAAACAGGAGACCGTTGCTGACTCAACGATGGAAGCAGAGTACATAGCTGCTTGCGATGCAGCAAAAGAAGCTGTCTGGATGAAGAAGTTCCTCACAGAACTTCAGGTGGTTCCTACCAGTGTTGATCCAATACCTCTGTATTGTGACAACAACGGCGCGATAGCTTTAGCAAAGGAACCCAGGTCCCATCAGAAATCCAGACACATCTTAAGGCGGTATCACCTGATCAAGTAGATTGTAAATCGTCGGGAGATAGAGATAAAGAGAGTAGAGACGGAGAATAACATTGCTGATCCATTCACAAAGGCCATTCCTCAGACGCAGTTCGAGAGGCTATTCGAGATGATAGGTCTACGATATGCCAGCTCATGGCCCTAGTGCAAGTGGGAGATTGTTAGTGTATATGCCCTAGGGGCCATTATTGTATCATACTTGTATGTATATTACTTAATGGAAGCTTGGGATATTCACAGTTGTATATACAGTCTTGCTAAAAATGGCAGTATGCTACTTGTTTTGTGTCTACTTTAATATGTGCATATGTTTCTTGTAACGTATCACTTATACATATTAGTAGAGCCCATAGGATCTTTGCTTGATTACCAGCGTTGTGATGGCAGTCACACTAGTGGGGGCTGGGTAGTCTATAAGCAACATCCTATACTTGTCCCTAGTCGTAGGATTATCGAGACTGGGCATCGATACTCCAGAGTAGACTAGTGTGTACACTTCTCATCCCAGTTAGGGAGATGGTCTGTCCCACAGCCATCAGTACGTCATACTGGAGATAGTATACAGGTGCTCGTTAGGTTACGGGTACACCGGACAGGACTCGCAGGGGAACTGTTGGTTGGTATTATACCAATCGTCGGTTAACAATTCCCAGGTGACATGAGTACAGCATAGTCCGCTGACTTGACACTGCTATTTCGCCTCGAGTGTGTCCCACTGTTCTTAGATTGCTACCCTACCACGGCTCAAAGGAGTCGTGCAAACAGATAGCAGTTGGGTGCAGTCCCGAGCACTTGGAGGCAGTGGCGGTTAGAAAGGATCCGTCTCTCCCGGTATTGGAAGTTGATATCGCGCTGTGTCAGAGAGCCATTACACAAAGTCCCTGGCCAGGGCAAGCGAGATTTACTGGTAGGTTCCAGTAGTTTCTCAGGGTGTAATGGGCTACGCTCCGACACGACTTATACCGCTATTAGGGGACTGACGCTTGCCGCCCCCTAGGCTAGATATGCGATAGTCTTAGACGAACAGACCGGACTGTACGGAGATTGTCACATCAGGCTCAGTAGGAGTTCGGATGGGTTTCCTCATCGGCCTTCTTATCGACATCTACCTGGGGACCGTTACGTACAGCTAGTGCCGCTTGCGGTCTTTGGTTAAACCCACTGCCAGCGTTGTGTCGAGTCTTTAGAGTCCCACACAGAGGGTTTCCCTGCTCCAGGCGAAACGATATAGAGGTCGTATGGTTTTACGACAAGGGTTCGGACGCATACGTGTGTTTACGCACGTACGGCGTTCGGACAGTTTTTTACTAGTCGGCTTTGGTTTAAGCCAGATTCTAGTATCAGGTTATTGGATTTATACAGTCTAAAGTTTTTCCGTGTTTTCACGGATTGGAGGGGCGTTCTCGTAATTTTCCGGGAAGCTTCTAGATGCATGGTGACTTGGGGGTTAAGGTGGCATAAGCATTTATTGCTTAATGACTCATTTGTGTGATTCATCCATGGAGTTAATGCTTCATTTATTGAGCTAATGACTCATGAGATGAATCACACAAGGTGAATGCATCAACCATGATGATTAATCATGTATATTATTTATTTGATAAATTGTTATGGTTGATATATTCAAATGAGTTCATTTTTCAATATCATTCTTATCATCACCTTCTCTCTCCTCAAGCTCTCTCATTCTTGAAACCATAACCCTAACCTCTCATGTGTTGTGATCAAGGATTAGCTAGACTAATACATCCATAACCTCACTCTATATCCCCTAGGTAGCTTAGATTAGCACTTTGGGCAACCTAGTTATCTCAAGTTAGAGATCTAGCTTGGCGTAGGAGCTCTCGGGTGGATCGTCTTTGACTCGAGGAACCCGTTGTGGTGCCTATGTTCCAAGGAGAATACGAGTAGTGGAGGACAGCGATGAAGACCCGAAGGACAAGTAACGTGAGGTATAACTTCAAATCCGAGTAGTCAAACCTCTCGTAGTTTGCTAGTGATGGTTTAGATACGATTCATGCGCTCAAGTCCGTGTTATGAAACTTTGATAATTGTTTTTCATATATTCCGCCTCCTCGCAAGTTCGTGGGGTGCGTGACATGGACTTACACTAAGCGGTACAGGTTGTACCTCATAAATAATATATAGGCGTTCTGTCTAAATACTAGAAAGCCCGGCCTGATAGAATATAGGTGCATAGCCTCCCGAGCCCTCAACGTGGAAGCCCCGTCTTTGAAAGCGTCATGCAACGGTTGCACCACCTTAGTAGATTCTTTGCCGATAGTCAAGACTCTATCGACAAGGGTCATACTGTCCCCAACCATACGTGGGCGAAGGAGCAGTCGCCGAGCCTCTCGCTGTGACGGGTCTAACGCAGAAGCGTCAACCAGATACATGACTCGGGGGAAGTTGTAGCTTTCATAGAAGCGGGGTTGTTTGTGAACACCGAAGGCACCCAGCACGTGCATCTCAATCCATGACATGAAGTAGTGCAATAGGAGATACACGGGTTTTACCCCCGGCTGAGTAGTGTCGGCCGCTAAGCTCAAGCCATGATATAGACGAGCCAGCCCCGCGATCCCAATGGCCACACGCATCCCCGCGACAATACGATGGGCCGGATAAAAGATAGACGGCTTCATATAGCGGGGGTGAGTCGGAAGTGCGAACCAACTCAACCACAGGCCAATGAACTCCAGAAAGAACATCTCTTCGTCAACGTCTGAGGCAGCGATCTCTGCAAAAGGGACGACCAGAGTGTTTGGAATGAAGAAATTCTTTAAATCCACCTCCGCCGTCGGCAAGTTATCCAAACCAAATCGGAACGGGTCGTCAAGTTTAGCGAATTTCGCAGCTTGTTTCGACAAGACTTCTGGGCGAAGAAATCGGGCGAAGAAATCTGCGAAGATGACTCCGTGCCCTCCAGACTCCAAGAACAAACTCTCATACATGTTCAAAACCTTGATTAGGCTCGGGAACCGGTGTTGAACGGCATTCTCTGGAGTGAGGCCCATCACCACTAATTTGGTGGCAAAGATATACTCATCAGGAGGAAGTATCTCATCGTAATGTTCCCCTCTGACGGGTAAGCCGAAAATCTCCGCAAACTCCTCTGAGGAAATCGAGACCTCCCGGTCAGATAAAAGAAATGTGTGGGTCGGGATGTTCCATTGTTCTAGAAAAGCCTTGACCCACCATACATAAGGCGCGGGATAATGAAAAAGGGACGCGTAGATTGCGGGATATAGCCCAAGCTTCAACAACAGCGACTTCTTGGCTTACAGGATATACCGAGCCCACTATAGGTAGCCGGCCGAATGACGAGGAGTCAATCCTATCATATAAACTTGCCCCCAAGGGCGTGACTCACCTTGGCATATGCGTCGCCCCAAAATGTCCAAGGCCATCTCAGTGGCTGTACGGGTATCGATGCCATGGAAGGCTGAAGACGACCTTTCGAGGTCCAGTTGACCTCCTCTACAACATAAGTCACTTGAGGCGGGTCAACATAATGAATAGCTGGGATCGGCTCCGAAGGCGCTGCACAAGAAAAACTGCACCGACCCTGGATAATTTGACTATACCATGACCCCCACAGGTGAAGAGATTTTTACTCTGGGTTATGATCCTTAATAAGCGCGAAGACTTCTCGATCCACGGGCGCGTCGGCAAAAGCACTCTCTGAATGTATGAAAGGAAAGAAGGAATCGAAAGCCATAATACCTGCACAAAAGCAGAAGGGTTAGCTATCGACACTATATTCAGGACTCTAACACTTATTGGTATTTAAAAATTGTACTGCACCGCAGTTCAAAAGAAAAGGATAAGGAGGTCCACAAAATTAAGCTAATGCCCCATCAATGATGGGGCAGTCACTCATTAAGAATAGAATCCAAAAGGATTCTCATTTAATGAGAAAACATCATTGGACTCGGGAGTTAAACTCCCTCGAGAACTGTGCTTTGCAAACAGATTTCAAATCTTTCAAGAAAATTAAGAAGGGAATAAAATTCCCCAAAAATTTTCAGAGCCAAGCTCTGTAGAACAATGGGATAACATCCCAGAAACTTCAAAAGCAATGTTAAATCCTAAGATCTTCAAGATCTGTAAGAAAAATCTTAGAACTCTAAGAGATTTTTATAAAATAAGAGCAAAGCTCTGATTAACGGATAAAGAAACCCTAAAACATTTTTTAAGATCTACGATCTAATCATTACAAAAGAAGACCAAAGCTCTGTTAACGGGTTAAAACCCTAAAACATGAAGAGATTCCTTAAACATTAGGACATGGTTATGGTTCTTACCAAAACTTTGACAGGGTTTTGACTCTAAAAAGAGTTTCTTTGAACAGAGATATGAGCTCTGGAAAGAGAATTAAATTCTCAGAGAAAGAAAAAGGTTAGGGAAGATGAACAGCATTCATCTCAAGGGCCAAAGGCCCTACTTATAGGCACAGGAAGACGGTTCAAGTTCCAAGAAGATCAAACGGTGGAAAAAGTGCCACTGTTGCACTCACATGTGAGCCACGTGAGCGCAACGGTGGGGGGCATTTGTTTTCCCCAATAAAAGAGCAAAACTCTGTTCAAAACTCAAGACGCAGCACCTCACGTGCCTTCCAGGAGGGCGCCAACGCCAAAGTTAAAAACTCTTATATGAGCAGTGCCCGTGTGCAAAGCACACAAAAATCTTAAATAGCGCCCACGTGCACAACACGTGAGCGCCGGCGCCCAGTAGAATTAAATCCTACTCTCTGTTAAACAGAGCCGTTGGATCAAAGATCCAACGGAGATGATAAATCATCAGGATGCAGAATTAAATTCTGTTTAGAGGAAATATTCCTTAAATCTTTCTAAACAAGAAAAATTGCCCTCTATAAAACAGAGTACCGTTGGATTAAAAATCCAATGGTGATTAAAGAATCACCGATCTACATAATAAATTCTGTATGGGTAAATATTTCCCTAATCTTGATAAAAACAAGAAATTATTTTCTGTAAAACAGAAGTCCTTGGATCAAAGAACAGTGGGTAAAATCCCCAAATCACTTGGGATCTCTTAATAAGAGATTTCTTCAGAGCTAACCAACAAACTCGCCTCTACTATATAAAAGACCCAAGACTTTAAGTCTAAAGAGGAGGAACACCCCATAAGCTTCAAAAAGAACAGAGAATTAAATTCTCGAGGAAGAAGAACTCTTTTCTTGGAAAATTAGGTAAATAAAAATAAAAGAGTGTTTATCACTCAGTGACTGGCACCCAGCGCCCTACGTGCCTCTCACGTGGGCGCTACAAAATAAAGGAGTGCTTAGCACTCAGTGACTGACTCTCAGCGCCCCACGTTCCTCTCACGTGGGCGCTATAAAATAAAAGAGTGCTTAGCATTCAGTGAGCGGCGTCTAGCGCTCAATGCCCAGCGCCTCACGTGTCCCTCACGTGGGTGCCAAAAAATAAAAAGTACTTGAAACTCACTAGGCAGCGCCTAGCGCCTTATTGCTTCGCATGTGGGTGCCATAAAGAGTACTTAGCACTCCATATAAAGAAAAAATGGTAAAGTGTTTAAAACTTATTGGGCAAATCCACATGACTGAAAACCCCGCATGGTTATCTGTGAGCGTCAGAACTTACAAAAGTGCTCAGTATTTTTTGCATAAAAAAAAGACTGAGCCCAAATAAGTGCTTAGCACTTCTTTTTAAATAAAAAGAAATTTGAGTGGACCAAGCCCAAGTTGGCTAGGTCCCTAATTCAGATCAACCAAGACTTTGGGTTCACTACATCCCAAACTGAGCTTAGTCCCAAATACGACTATCGATCTTCCGACTGAGGATATCCCAAAACGATATTCGTTCCACATTCCCCCGAGGAAGTCTTAGTCTCAAAATACGACTAATGATTTCTGGGTTTACCACTAATTCCTTTTTCCTTCAAATACGGGAATTGGTCCAAGGGTACATCTCTTTACACCTCTGATGCATGTCATTGTAATTCCTCAACATCTTCAGAGAGGTAGCGGGTCTTGACAACCAAGTGCTTTTAGGTGCACTTCCCAAGCTGACGTGCACACCTTAAACCAATCCACACCTCAAAATGGGTGTATCCCACATCATCGCCGTACATCCCATCAGGTAACAAATACACGTGCACGCAAGATGAACAACGGACCGAGACGTCCTTAAACTAAAATCTCACCTCTAAAATGGTGATCAACAGACCGAGATATCCTCAAACTAGAACTTCGCCTCCAAAATGGCGATCAACGAACTGAGAAGTTCTTAAACTAAACTCTCACCTCTAAAATGATGATCAACTGACCGAGACATGCTTAAACTAAAATCTCACCTCCAAAATGGTGATCAACGGACCATAACATCCTCAAAATAAAACGCCGTCTCCAAAATGGCGAAAATGAACTGAAACGTCCCTAAACTAAAATAACAGAGCCCAAATGCTCTCTTGTTGGATCCGAAACAAAAAGATGATCCTAAAACCCCGTTAAGTAGATCTTAGTCTCAAATTAGACTAATGTATCCTTAAAAACACAATCGAGCCCTGACTGCTCACAAACATTTAAGTTGATCTTAATCTCAAACTGGATTAACGATCCTTAAATAAAACAAACTCAAATCTAAGATATATGGATTTGGACTAATCCACGCCCTAGGGGCGACAACATAAATTAGTCTACGTATACAATCCACGGGCAACCAAAAATAAAACAAACACACACGACACGAAGTGATCTTCTGGAGCAGGAGAAAGTGGTTATCGCGATGCGGTAACGTAATTAACTGCAGTGGCTTGCACCTGCAGGGAAGAGCGTCCCCACAATAAAAAAAACCTTCACAAACGAGGGGGAATCTGACGAAGTCTGCTACAGCGGCTGCATCCATCCAAAACTCCGATACACGGTGCCATAAATCGACTTGGCATCTTCGGAGAGGTGGATGGATAAATCCAAATAGCATCTGCCCCCAAAATTCAGGTGAGACGTCCTAACGTACCGGTCGCGTCTTTCGGCGGTGAACATAGAACACATCCTAATCTCTTACCAGATGCATCGCAATGCACTTCGAAACCTCCAGATTGGTCCGGTATGACGAGAATAGGTGTTGATGTCAATCTTGACTTAAGTTCTACTAAAGCTTGTTCTCATGCTTCTGACCACACGAATTATTCATCTTTACATGTGAGCTTGGTCAGGGGTGTTGCAATCTTCGAAAATCCTTCAATAAACCGTTTGTAATATCCTGCTAAACCCAAGAAACTTCAAATGTCCTTCACTGACTTCGGTGTCGGCCATTCACTTACTGCTGATACCTTAGCTGGATCTACAGAGATTCCTTCGCCCGATACAATATGTCTAAGAAAACTGACTTGATCTAGCCAAAACTCGCACTTGCTGTACTTAGCATAGAGTTGATGATGTCGTAAAGTCTCCAGGAAAATTCGTAGGTGCTCGGCATGTTCTTTCCGACTCTTAGAATACATCAGGATATCGTCGATGAAGATGACAAAAACTTGTCTAGGTACTTCGAAAAACTTGATTCATTAGGTTCATGAATATAGCTAGTGCGTTGGTCCCTCCAAATGGCATCACAAGAAACTCATAATGACCATAGCGAGTCCTGAATGCCGTCTTCGAAATATCAGACTCTTTGACCTTCACCTGATGATAACCCGAACGAATATCAAACTTGGAGAAAACGTAAGACCCACTTAGCTGATCGAACAAATCGTCGATGCGCGGAAGTGGATACTTGTTATTTATAGTTACTTTGTTCAGAGCTCTATAATCAATGCACATTCAATATGAACCTTCCTTCTTCTTCACAAGAAGAATTAGCGATCCCCAACTTGAAGTACTGTGATGAATCCATCCTTTCTTCAATAATTCGTCCAACTGAGTTCGGATATCTTTCAAAGCTTCGGGACTCAAGCGATACGGAGTTTTAATCATCGGTTGTGCTCCAGGTACTAAATCAATGATGAATTCAAGAGCTCGATCGGAAGGCAAACCTGATATGTCTTCAGGAAATACATCGTCGAACTCTCGAACTACTTCTGGCTTCGATCCTTCCTCTGCTTGAAGTGCTGAAATCATTGCCTTTTTCGATTTTGCTTTGTATGTGCTTAGCTCCAGTGTATGGTCTTTACTTTTGACAAAAAGACCGGATGCTCTGGAATTTTGAACACTACCCTCCTTTGACGACAGTAAATGGTAGCATAGAATGTTCCTAGCCAGTCCATACCCAAAACGACATCGAAATTCGGTATGTCCAGCACCTTGAAGTCAGCGTAGAATTCTCTGCTGCAGACAACTACTGGACAGAGGTCGTATCCCATTGTTGCCTTTAGAACGCCGTTCCCTGAACTGACATTCCAGCTGGATACGAGAGGTTTGACTGGAATCGCATGAGTTTGGACGAACCATTGCGACATAAAGCAATGGGATGATCCAGTATTGAAGAGTGCTAGTGCAGGAAGTGTGGATACTAAGATCATACCTAAGTTATGTGGGATAGGTTTTAGGTATAAGAAAAAGATAAATGGGTATGTATAAAGATTGAAAGAAATCTTGAAAGAAAAGAGTTACCAGTGATGACTTGGCTAGTGGCTTTAGTTTCTTCTACAGTCATTGTGAAAGCCTGTCGCCTCGGCACATTCCTCCTTACTGAAGGAGCATTCCTCTGTCCATTCCGTTGTCCTTGAGGTAAGTTCCTTTCTGCTTGATGGAACTGACGAGGAGGAGGTGCAGTCGGTCCATGAGGAGGTGGAGAAGGGGGAGCAAGATGTGGAGCAGGTTCCTGGATAGCTGGCCGCTGCGGATAGGTAATTGCTGGTCTGGGTGCAGTATTAGGATTGAGTCTTCGAGGATAAGACCCAATATCATGCATGTATGAACCACAGGCTAAGCAAAGGCGATTAACACGCCTACAATCCTTCGCCAGGTGTCTATCCCCCCTGCAGTAGGTGCAAAAGGCTGGACTGGGCCGGTTGAAAGGTACTCGCGGTCTCCTGGGCATAAAAGGTGGCCTTGAAGAGGCTCCTCCTGCCATCTGGGTGGCAGGGCGCTTCACTCCGGCAGATTGGGGTCTGCCCTTCATCTTTATTACTGTCTCATATCGACGGGCAGCCTTCAGAGCCAGTTCGTGAGTTGGGAAATCCCTTGTAGCTAAGGCAGCTTGGTTCTCCGGATCTAACCCTTGCTGAAATCGTCTGAACCTGATCTCAGCAGTCGGAATGGGATGCGTCGCGAATATGTTACGGTCTTGTCTTAGCTGTGTAGTATGTGATATAAGAAAACCGAATATTTGAGACATATCTTTACCTGGTCAACATAGTGAACTTGGCATCATACTCATCCACCGATTTGCTCCACATAAAGTCATGTTGTAAGTGAATGAGTTGCTGCTGCATGTCGAATCAGGCAGTCTCGGGAAAATACTTCGCGTTTGTTTCCCCAATAAAAGAGCAAAGCTCTGTTCAAAACTTAAGAGGCAGCGCCTCACATGCCTGCCATGAGGGCACCAGCGCCAGAGTTAAAAACTCTTATTGGCGCCTCACGTGCACAGCACGTGAGCGCCAATGCCTAGTAGAATTAAATTCTACTCTCTGTTAAACAGAGCCGTTGGATCAAAGATCCAACAGAGATGATAAATCATCACAATGCAGAATTAAATTCCGTTGAGGAAATATTCATCAAATCTTTCTAAACAAAAAAGATTACTTTCTGTAAAACAGAGTACCGTTGGATTAAAAATCTAATGGTGATTAAAGAATCATCAATATACAGAATAAATTCTGTATGGGAAATATTTCCCTAATCTTGTTAAAAACAAGAAAAATACCTTATGTAAACAGAAGATCTTGGATCAAAGATCCAACGGTGGGAAAAATCCCCAAATCAATTAGGATCTCTCAATTAGAGATTTCTTCAACTAATCAACATACCTGCCTCTACTATATAAAGGACCCAAGACTTCAAGTCTAACACAGAGGAACCCCCCATAAGTTTTGAGGAAAAAAAGAGAGAAAACTTTCAAAGAACTGAGAATTAAATTCTCGAGGAAGAAGAACCTTCTTCTCGGAAATTTTAGGTAAACAAAAGTAGATAAAGATCCTGTGGATCATTCAAAAAAAATAAAATAAATAAAGAGTGCTTAGCACTCAGTGGTTGGCTCTTGATTGGTAACGTTTTTGCGTGTTCAAGTTTAGTTAATTACAGCAATCAAGACGGTTTCGCTTGTAGCTAGCCGGTTGAGTACGGGTCGTCCGCAGGGAGATGGGAATCTTTTTCTATGTGCTTTAACGAGTTAAGTCCAAATGTCCAGGTTTGTTTTGAGATTAACTAAGTGCTAAAACGATATGTAAAGAGAGCTTGTTAGGGTTAGGATTAGGTTAGTTTGAATTAGGAGTCGCTCACTTCTTTCGTTGTCACTCTTAATAACGGTGTTACGGTAATCAGCAACAACGGGGATTAGCACGACTAGGAAGGAACTTGCGAGTATAAGGTAGGCTTTCCAACGCATAAGTTCTTCCTTTTGGTGCTTGTCCGTCCGTTCTTGGCTCTTAGCCTTAACCTCCGGTTAATTCAACCACAACCGGTCTCACTAAGGAATCACCGCTATCATGTAGGATAGGGTGCCGTAGGGAGAGGATTGTGGTTCAATTAACGGGAGTCCGAATTAAGATGTTGGGCAAGAAAAGAGTGAGAGAGATTTCCTTCTCTCAAACTTTCCTTATCCTACCCTAACAAATATGAAAACTACTCACCCATTATAAGGAAAAGAAAATAAAACAAAGGAGGAAGATAGAAAGAAAGAGGTTAGAAGATTACAACTAGCTATTTGAGACCTCACCTTGGTAAGTATCAAGCTTAAGAATCATAGTTATTTTAAGGATAAAGAAAAAGAGAACAAGAAAGAAAGAAACAAAAAATAACAACAATTATATTAGCAAATGAAAAATACAAGCAAATATAATTAACAATTACAACATGATAAGCATGGTAAGAACAAGAACTCCTTTATTCATTCTTCACTCACAAAAGCTCACTACAAGTTTTTAATGGAGAAGAGATGAGAGGAGGAAGAAGAACAACATATAACCTAAATCTAAATACAAGAATAAGCACCCTTGGCTTTGGCAAGTTCTGGACTATTTATAGGCAGGGAGCTGGAAACCTAGGGCAACATTCTGAACAAAAATGAAATGACCAATCTTCCCCCAAAAAGTCTCCTTCTGAGGAGCCTGTACGGCCGCGGATCCGCGGCCTAGACCCCCTATTGGCTGCGGATCCACGGCCCTATAGAGGAGTTGAGTCCTCCAATTTTTTGTGCTTCTTTCTGTTGATATTTGGATCAGTTTGGTACACTTTGTTTCTCAGAATCTCTCCACATTTCTTCCAGATTTGCAGCAGGTCAAAAGGTGATTTGATGTGGATCTTTTGCCATGATTTCCTTGAGCTCCGCGTAGATTTCTTGGATTTTTTGTTGACATTGTGCTTTGTGCATGAAAATGACAATCGATTTGCCATTTTGTCCCTTAAACTGGTGTGCAGCAACATACGGATAAAGAGCGGAGACCCGTGTTTTATCTGTGGTTGGCAGTAATCCGGAATTTGTCGTGCTTTTCCATCAATTTTACTATTTAGAGCCGAGAACCTGTATCCTGCAATTGACTCGCAAACACGGCTCAAGAGTACCTACCGATAAGCAATGTGATCAAAATTGGGCGGTATAAAAATGCAAAAATCTGATACGAACAAATACCCCCAAACTTATCATTTGCTCGTCCCGAGCAAAGCCAATTTATTCACAAAAAATTCCTAACCTCATTTTCGCAGGGAACGCGATTGCACTGAGCATGTGCAACAAGCCATTAAACCTCTAGGTGTCCCTAGTAGGAGGAGTGTTGTCTCCTGAAGGTTTTCAGCGGATACTACCCACAAAATCCGGTCAAGCTAATTTTGCAAAATAACTATGATTCAAATCCTAAAGTTTTGTTTCAGAAAATAACAATTCTATTATCCTAAGTCTAGATTATCGAACCTTATTTTTCACATCTCGCTTCTGATTTAACTTAAGATTTTATATGTCTTTACGTGCAGTGCAAATAGTGTCGTAAAGTTCCAGAAGGATCGATTTAAAGTCATCATGTCATACAATAAAGCCCAGATAAAAATTTTAAAAGGATCACATAAGTTTTATAAAGAGTTAAGCATTTTTCAAGTTTCGTTTTCCAGTAAGGTTTCAACTTCAGAATTTCTATCTTTCTTAACAGGAAACTAGGTCTTATTTTTTTTCACTCCACATTTTTCTTGTTTTCATTTCATACACACCTCTGTGAACGTGCAATAGTCTTTATCATAGAATAAAACCTTCATATCTCCGCTAGAAATATTTTTTTATAAAAGCCTGTTTTTTGTCAAGATTATTCTCACACAAAGAACCGTTAGGAATTTTAACTCGGAGAGAACACTTGCTTGACTTTGTTTTAATCTGGACTTTCTAGGCTTCTTAACGAGCTTTGGGCCAATGCACCCAAAGCAGTTGGTTTTAGGGCATTAGGTGTAGAGACACCCCAGCGGACTTAATTACTCAAGTTACCTAGGTCCAAAAACAAAAGACAATTTTAGCGTGAAAATCATGATGATTCAATACAAACGGAGATATAACCGGCAGTTCAATTATTTTTTTGGATAAAAGACGTGTTTAGTGGGTTCGGTGTGTAATCATTCCAATCAAGTTCTAGATGGGTTATTTTTCAGACTTAGTTCCAATTAAGGCATCAATAATATTCATTCATATTCACTTCACTTCATAAACTATTCTTGATATTACTTATTTCAGAACAAACCTATTTGATCCTCAGAAAATCATTTATCCATTAAAAGTTTTTAGACATAAAAGACTTGTCATCTAATTTCCAAAACTCACGACACGTGTAGTGTGATGTAAAGACGTATATCAGCTATAGTTAACTTTAAAGGAAAGTTATATTTCAGGTTTTCAAAATCTAAAAATAAGATTTAGTTATTCTTATCTTATCAAACAAAACCGTCGAAATGTTGAATCAGAGTTCTCCCACTAGCTAACTTGGCAGAAAAGTTTTTATGTTTTTAGAAAATTTTCTGATTTTTATGGATTTTATGGAAATATGCAGATGCAAAATATACATATGAATGCGAAGGTTAGAAATGCATACCGAGCGTATCCCTAAACTTAAGCTGGACAGTGTCCTCACTGTCGTTGCATGAAGAGATCATTGAAGGGTCAAAATTGTCGGTTAGATATACACAAATTTTTTTGTTTTTGTTTTTAAAGAAAAGAAAAATAGCAAAAATGGAAAAGAATATCCATAAATATATACAAAATGGTATATACATACCCCCAAACTTATTTGGAACAGTGTCCACTGTTCTTGGCTGGATAGCCGAAGTTTGGTGGTAGGCAGAGGAAGATTATGCAGGGTAAACCAGCTCCTGTAAGACCAAGAGCTCCTCTTTTGGTTCGGCGCTAAGGTACGGCTTAAGTCGGTGTCCGTTTACTTTGAAAAATGAACCGTCCTTTGGATTCTCCAAATCCACAGCGCCATGCGGATACACATTCCGCACAAAATACAGCCCTTTCCAGCGAGATCTGAGCTTTCCTGGATGGAAGTGTAGCCGGATGTCGTAATGCAGTACCTGTTGCCCAGGTATGAAAGTTTTGTGCAAAAGGTGTTTATCGTGAAACACCTTCGTTCGGTTCTTAACGACAACCGCGTTTTCGTAAGCCTCATCCCTAAGCTCGCTCAATTCGTTCAACTGCAGCTTCCGATGGCTGCCCGCATCTTCGAGAGACAAATTCAGCTCCTTTATCACCCAAAATGCGTGATGCTCTATTTCGACAGGGAGGTGGCAAGCCTTTCCGTACACAAGCCGATAGGGAGACATGCCAAGATCGGTCTTATAAGCGGTTCGAAATGCCCAAAGGGCATCAGTGAGTTTCAGCGACCAATCCTTACGGTTCTTGGAAACCGTCTTCTCCAATATCTGCTTGATTTGCCGATTTGAAACTTCGGCTTGCCCACAGGTTTGGGGATGGTAGGGCGTAAATAGCTTATGATTAATGGAATATTTCCGCATCAAGGCCTCGAAAGTCTTATTGCAGAAATGAGTTCCATTGTCGCTAATGATCACTCGGGGGTGCCCAAACCGGGAGAAAATGTTTTCCTTAAGAAATCTAACGACAACCTTGTTGTCGTTAGTCCGGCTGGGCACAACCTCGACCCACTTAGAGACGTAATCAACAGCGAGAAGGATGTACAATTTCCCAAAAGAGCTGGGAAACGGCTCCATGAAATCTATCCCTCAAACGTCGAAAATCTCCACAACCAAGATTGGTTAGAGCGGCATCTCGTTCCTCCGGGATATCCGGCCCAAATGTTGGCACCGGGAGCAAGTCTTGCAATAGTCATGAGCGTCTTTGAAGAGTTGTGGCCAGTAGAAACCATATTGCAAGATCTTCTCAGTTGTCTTTCTGGGGCCAAAATGCCCGCCACATGCTTGATCGTGGCAAAATGACAGCACACTCTTGAATTCCTTGTCAGGGACACACCGACGAATAATCTGGTCGGGACAGTACTTGAACAGATAGGGTTTGTCCCAGTAAAGGTGTTTTACTTGGGATAAGAATCGAAGTCTGTCCTGACTTGACCATTTTGTCGGTAGTAATCCTGTGGCCAAATAATTCACAATATCTGCGAACCAGGGTTCGCGAGATACTGTCAAGAGTTGTTCATCCGGAAAAACGTCGTTGATCGGAATTTGAAGCGACGGCGAAGAAGGAAGTCGTGAGAGATGGTCGGCGACTACATTTTCACATCCTCTTTTGTCCTTGATGACAAGGTCAAATTCTTGAAGCAAGAGGATCCAACGTATCAGCCGAGATTTTGCATCTTTCTTCGCAAAAAGATGGCGCAGAGCAGAATAGTCTGTGTAGACAATGACTGGAGAGCCGATGAGGTAGGGCCTAAACTTTTCTAAAGCAAATACAACAGCTAAGAATTCCTTCTCAGTTGTTGTATAATTGAGTTGGGCGTCGTTCAGGGTTCGGCTAGCATAATAGATTACGTGCGGCATCTTGTTGATGTGTTGTCCAAGGACAGCACCGATGGCAAAGTCGGATGCATCGCACATAATCTCAAATGGGTGCGTCCAGTCAGGTGAAGAAAGAACGGGAGCAGAAGTGAGTGAGCTTTTTAATGACTCGAACGAAGTCACACAGCTCGAGTTGAAGTCAAATGGCGTGTCCTTGGCCAGTAGAAGAGTCAAGGGCCTAGCAATCTTGCTAAAGTCCTTGATGAACCGTCTATAGAAATCGGCATGGCCAAGGAAGGCTCGGATGTCTCTGACGCATCAGGGAGGAGGGAGATTAGAAATGAACTCAATCTTCGCTTTGTCAACCTCTATGCCATTTTGCGAAATAATATGTCCTAAGACAATACGTTCGCGCACCATGAAGTGGCACTTCTCCTAATTCAAAGTGAGGTTCTTGTCCTTACATCGGGTAAGGACAGCGTCAAGATGCAGCAAACACTCATTGAAGGAATCGCCGAAGATGGAGAAATACTCCATGAAGATCTCCAAGAATTTTTCCACCATGTCTGAGAAGATTCCCATCATACACCGCTGGAAGGTAGCGGGCGCATTGCATAACCCAAAGGGCATGCGACGATATGCAAACGTGCCGAAAGGACAGTAAATGTGGTCTTGTCCTGGTCTTTTTCGGCGATGGGAATCTGATTATAGCTGGAGTAGCCATCAAGAAAGCAGTAGTACTCGTGTCCGGCCAATCGTTCAAGCATTTGGTCAATGAAGGGTAACGGAAAGTGATCCTTCCGCGTTGCGGCGTTGAGTTTTCTGTAATCGATGCATACTCGCCACCCAGTTTGGGTGCGAGTAGGGATTAACTCATTCGCCTCGTTAGTGATGACCGTTATGCCTGATTTCTTGGGGACAATGTGAATGGGGCTAACCCACTGGCTATCAGAGATAGGGTAAATGATACCACTATCCAGACATTTTACGATCTCCTTTTTTACAGCCTCCTTCATGACTGGGTTGAGTCGTCTTTGTGGATCCCTGGCTGGTTTAGCATCATCCATCAGATGAATATGATGTTCAACGATCAGGGGACTAATCCCCTTGATGTCCGCCATTGACCAGCCAAAAGCTTGCCTATTGCTGTGCAAGACCGTAAGAAGGGCTTTCTCTTGCTCTGGAGCTAGAGAAGCCGAGATGATAACAAGGAGGGTCTCGTTCTCACCCAAGTAAGCGTACTTAAGGTGAGACGGCAAAGGCTTAAGTTCGAGCGTTGGAGGTGAAATGATTGAAGGCAAGATTGGTAAAACGGTCTCGAACTCAAAGGATTCCAGCAAAGGTTCAAAACGAGTGTAAGCGACTGAGTTAGATGGTTCAGGTAACTCATCCGGAAATTCGAAGGATTCAAACTCGGGTGGTGAGTGGCTAAGATCGTTCGAGAAGGTGAAACACTCGTAGTCATTGTCGGGCGCAGAAATAGCAGCAGGTTCGAAGAGGAACGCACCAGTGGCGTTAAGGTTATCGTGATCGAACAGAAACTCCTCGAATTCACACTCTTCTGGGGTGATCTCCTGGATCGAGCAAACGTCTAGTATATGAGCATTAGGTTCGGAGGGCTGATTCCCCAACCTAAAAATGTTGAGTTCAATCGTCATGTTTCCAAAAGATAGGTTCATCGAACCATTTCGACAATTGATCACAGCATTTGAGGTTGCAAGGAATGGGCGATCGAGTATCACCGGAATTTGATTCCGGGGGTTAGCTACAGGCTGTGTGTCTAATACAATGAAGTCAACGGGGAATATGAAGTCCCAAACCTTGATTAACACATCCTCTAGCTCACCCCTAGGATGGGTGATCGATCGGTCGGCCATTTGGAGAGTACAGTGTGTGGGTTTCAGCTCTCCTACACCTAATTGCTCATATACTGAGTACGGAAGCTGGTTAACACTGGCACCAAGATCTAATAGTGCGCGGTTGATGTTCTTATCCCCAATGGTAATAGAAATCGTAAGACAGCCAGGGTCCTTCCATTTTTGCGGTAAAGATTGGGTAAGAGCATCACTCAAAGCACTAGCCAAGAAAACTTTCTTGAGTACCTGAGATTTCCTCTTTTTCGTGCACAAGTCCTTTAAGATTTTCGCGTAGGACGGGACTTGTTGGACAACATCTAAAATGGGAATGTTGATGTTAACCTGTTTAAACAACTCCAGAATCTTCTCCATTTGTGGATTTTGTTTATTGGACCTCAACCGGTTTGGAAATGGAACGTTTTTAAAATTAGTTGAGTCCAATGCTTGTGGAGAAGATTGTGGGGTTGGAACGGATCCCAAAACTGGTGTTTTCGTGGAGTGAGAAGTGGGTCCGTTCAGAGCAGAAGAAGAAGAAGAGCCTTTTGAAGAATGGAGAATTGGCTCAGAAGAAGAAGAAGAAGAAGAAGAAGAAGCGGCCGGGGTGTCATTATCCTCAATTGTTGTACCAATGTTGTTGTGCAGCATCCTTCCCGATCTCAGTGTTGTCACGGCACTCACATTATGATTTTGTTGTTCAAGAGCAGCATGTACATTATGTGGGTGACCGGGATTTGGGAGTGGTTGAGATGGAAAATTCCCCTTCTCTCGCTCGCTTAAGGCCGCATTCAGTTGTGCTATATGGGATTCGATGGTCTTGATGCTTTGCCCGTGTGCAGCAGTGTGTTGCACCAACGACTGAATGGAAGACTGGATGTTTGCGGTAGATTGTGTCGATTGTTTAACGAATTCCTCCAGACTTCGTTCTAGCGAGGAAACCTCATCGTTGTTTGAAGGAACAAAGTTGTTTTGAGGAAAAGAATTGTTGGGTGCAAAGTTGTTCGTCTGATTTTGAAAAGGTTGGGGTTGGAAGGGCTGCTGAAATTGATGTTGAGTTTTTTGTTGCGCTTGTTGTTGCGGCGGAGGGGGCCTTTGGAAATTGTTGCCTTAAAATTGATGTTGATTCTGATTCCAGGAGAAATTGGGGTGGTTCCTCCAACCGGGATTGTAGGTGGAAGAGTATGGATCATTTCTCGGTCTTTGCTGAAATGCAGCATTAACCTGATCCTGTCCTTGAGATGGTGGATTGTAAGGACACTCTTCGGTTAAGTGAGAAGGATCGGAACAACAAGCACAAATGGTTCGAAGGGGAAGAACAGGGGCAGGAGCAGGAGATGAAAATTTGCTCTCTATCGCTTCAAGTTTTCTCGTTATTGCATCCATTTCAGCTTTCATTGCAATAGAGACATCGAGTTGGTGAATTCCTACCCTAGACTGACCAGTAGAAGTGGAGGAAGAAGAAGAAGTTGGTCTGGTGCTCTCCCATTGAAGCGTTTGTTCCGCAAGGTCGTCGAAGAATTGCCACGCTTCCTCGTCAGATTTTGATAGGAAGTGGCCCTGACAAATGGTTTCCAACAACTGCTTGGTTGCTGGGTTCAGGCCCTCATATAAAGTTTGGCAAAGTTGCCATTTCTTGATACCATGGTGAGGGCACTGAACAAGAAGGTCTTTATACCGGTTAAAGCACTTCCAGAAGGGTTCAGTAGGAAGCTGAGAGAATTGGTTGATTTCATTACGTATCCTTATCGTTTTATGATTCGGATAGAATTTCTTGAGAAACGCTTTCACAAACTCGTCCCAACTGGTTATGGAGTGGGAAGCGGTGCTTTACAGCCATTTTTCAGCAAGATCACACAAAGTGAACGGAATGACCCGTAGCAGTATAGCATCGTCCGACAGCTGGGCCGTTTTCATCATGGCACAAACATTTTGAAACTTGTTGATGAAGATATAGGCATCTTCAGATTCAAGCCCATGAAATTTCGGAAGCATGTTAATGAAGTGGGGCTTAATTTCAAAATTATCCCCATTGGCCGGTGGAAGGGAAAGACAGGTGGGAAGTGCAGAACGGGTGGGATAGAAACGATCCTGGAGTGCGATTCGCTGTGGCGCTACAACAGGCAGTGGTGGTGGGTTATTCGCATCCATAGGAGGTCGAATCAATCCCGGGGGAGTTGTAGGGATGTTTGCATTAAATCCTGACATCGCGGAAGAAGAGGTTGGTGATGGTGAAGGTGAGGATGTATGAACAGAATTCCGGTCAATGTCGGAGTTGGCCGGCAAAGGTAAGGGTGAATGAGGCGCGGATGGAGTTTCGACGTCTGAGTCGATCGCGTAGTCGGTAGCGACTAACGTAACGCGGACTAGGCGGGCGCTAGTGTCCCAAGTCCAAGCGGACATACACTAAACGAGTTTAGTGAGTCAAAGTGGAGAAGGTGAGGGTAAGAAAACGTCAATGGAGAAATATGATGGGTGGTGGGTGAAAAAATGGGATTTTGGCGACAAAGGGCAAGTTTTTATAAAAGTTTTTGGTTTTTTGTGTTTTTTTTAGAAAGAGCTTTCAGAAATATGTACGGACTTACGGCTTCAAACAATCATAAACAAGTTATGCACAATCACACCTAGATCTAGGGTCACCTAGGTCAGCTAGACAGCTCCTAACTGTTTCAAAGGGCTAGAAATAGGACCTCAAACCGCCTCTTCTCCGCCAATTGCGGCCAGGTAAGTGCCAGGTAAGTGGGAGGCTCCCCACTACGTAAGTAGTGGTCCTAATTAAGTAACCACTTGCCTTGGACACACTTGCCTAGGCACCGCAAAGTCAGGATAGGATAAACGACCGATGCCTGTAACTAGTCCTCTGTCCTATTAAGCACGAAGTCCTTAGGGCCGAGTCTAGTATTTTTTAATTTAAGAAATGGTCAATGCATATGCTTTTTGTGATTTCTGGGGTCCTGGGAAGGGTGATGAAATCCCCACCCAATCTGGATTGGTTTCAAGCCCCTTAAAGTCCGTATTAATATATGCAAAGCAGTAACAATCAACTGCAATCAATTTTTATTTTTTTAGCGCGGCGCAAAGAATCCTGCACAAAAATAATTTATTGGAAGGGGGAAGAGAGTTTGCGCAAAGAATGCTGCAGAAAACACAGTTCAGTGGAGTTCAGAAGAGTGGGGAGGAAGAGAGAGAGAGACTTACAGAAATTTTTAGGAGTCGAAGGCCATAGATGGCCGCGGTTCCGCGGCAATAGAAGGCTTATGCCGCGGTTCCACGGTAGGTATGTGGAGTTGGCCCTTCAGCTTCCTGGACTGTGCTGCCTTGTGTGTTCTCTTCTTTTCTGGAACTCCTGAATCTTTATTTGCTTACTGGATCTGCTCCAGAATTTTATAGTAGACCGTTGGTTCCGTTTTGATCAAACGCGGTGTAGCCGCGAGATATGGGTCTAACTTCTCACGTCTTTGGCACTGAACTCGACCGTCTTTTTATCCTGCACACTTGCACAAAAACTATCAAAAATAACAAGATGGAATTTTACAATGTATATTGTTTTTTTTGTTTTGTTTTTCGGTTATATTTATATTCACAAATTAACCCAAAATTATACAAAGAAATAAACTACCGTCTCCCCGGCAACGGCGCCATTTGATTGGTAACGTTTTTGCGTGTTCAAGTTTAGTTAATTACCGCAATAAAGACGGTTTCGCTTGTAGCTAGCCGGTTGAGTACGGGTCGTCCGCAGGGAGATGGGAATCTTTTTCTATGTGCTTTAACGAGTTAAGTCCAAATGTCCAGGTTTGTTTTGAGATTAACTAAGTGCTAAAATGATATGTAAAGAGAGCTTGTTAGGGTTAGAATTAGGTTAGTTTGAGTTAGGAGTCGCTCACTTCTTTCGTTGCCACTCTTAATATCGGTGTTACGGTAATCGGCAACAACGGGGATTAGCACGACTAGGAAAGAACTTGCGAGTATAAGGTAGGCTTTCCAACGCATAAGTTCTTTCTTTCGGTGCTTGTCCGTCCGTTCTTGGCTCTTATCCTTAACCTCAAGTTAATTCAACCACAACCGGTCTCACTAAGGAATCACCGCTATCATGTAGGATAGGGTGCCGTAGGGAGCGGATTGTGGTTCAATTAACGGGAGTCCGAATTAAGATGTTGGGCAAGAAAAGAATGAGAGAGATTTCCTTCTCTCAAACTTTCCTTATCCTACCCTAACAAGTATGAAAACTACTCACCCATTATAAGGAAAAGAAAATAAAACAAAGGAGGAAGATAGAAAGAAAGAGGTTAGAAGATTACAACTAGCTATTTGAGACCTCACCTTGGCAAGGATTAAGCTTAAGCATCATAGTTGTTTTAAGGATAAAGAAAAAGAGAACAAGAAAGAAACAAACAATAAATAACAACAACTAGATTAGCAAATGAAAAATACAAGCAAATATAATTAACAATTACAACAAGATAAGCATGGTAAGAACAAGAACTCCTTTATTCATTCTTCACTCACAAAAGCTCACTACAAGTTTTTAATGGAGAAGAAAAGAGAGGAGGAAGAAGAACAACATATAACCTAAATCTAAATACAAGAATAAGCACCCTTGGCTTTGGCAAGTTCTGGACTATTTATATGCAGGGAGCTGGAAACTTAGGGCAACATTCTGAACAAAAATGAAATGACCAATCTGCCCCCAAAAAGTCTCTAAGGAGCCTGTACGGCCGCGGATCCGCGGCCTAGACCCCCTATTGGCTGCGGATCCGCGGCCCTATAGAGGAGTTGGGTCCTCCAATTTTTTATGCTTCTTTCTGTTGATATTTGGATCAGTTTGGTACACTTTGTTTCTCAAAATCTCTCCACATTTCTTTCAGATTTGCAGCAGGTCAAAAGGTGATTTGATGTGGATCTTTTGCCATGATTTCCTTGAGCTCCGCGTAGATTTGTTGGATTTTGTGTTAACATTGTGCTTTGTTCATGAAAATGACAATCGATTTTCCATTTTGTCCCTTAAACTGGTGTGCAGCAACATACGGATAGAGAGCGGAGACCCGTGTTTTATCTGTGGTTGGCAGTAATCCAGAATTTGTCGTGCTTTTCCATCAATTTTACTGTTTAGAGCCGAGAACCTGTATCCTACAATTGACTAGCAAACACGGCTCAAGAGTACCTACCGATAAGCAATGTGATCAAAATTGGGCGGTATAAAAATGCAAAAATCTGATACGAACAACGCTCAGCGCCCAGCGCCTCACGTGCCCCTCACGTGGGAGCTACAAGATAAAGAGTGTTTAGCACTCAATGGCTGGTGCTTAGTGCGCAATGCCTCACGTGCCCCTCACGTGGACACTACAACATAAAGTGTGCTTAGCACTCAGTGGCTGGCGCTCAGCGCCCAACGCCTCACGTGCCCCTCACGTAGGCCCTAGAAAATAAGGAGTGCTTAGCACTCAGTGGTGCGGCGCCCAGCGTTCCACGTGACCCTCACGTGGGCGCCACAGAACATAAAAGTGCTTGACACTCATCATTCAGCTCCTAGCGCCTCACGTGCTTCGCACGTGGACGCCATAAAGAGTGCTCAGCACTCCATATAGAGACAAAAGAAAAGAGAGAGTAAAGTGTGAGTGTCAGAACTCACATAAGTGCTCAGCACTTTTTGCAAAAAAATGGGATCGAGCCCAAACCAGTGCTTAGCACTTCTTTCAAATAAAAGAAAATTGAGTGGGTCAAGCCCAAGTTAGCTAGGATCCTAATTCAGATCAACTGAGCCCATGGGTTCATTGCTTCCTAAACATGACTCATGATATCCAAAATTATGTTCATCCCATATTTCCTAAGTTAATCTTAGTCCCCCAAAAATGGCTAATGATTCTTAGATAGTCCACCATGATCTCTTCTCTCAGACACGGGAATTGGTTCAAGGGTACATCTCTCCATACCTCTGATGCATGTCGTTGTAATTCCTCAACGTCTTCAGAGAGGTGGCGGGTCCTGACAACCAACTACTTTTGGGTGCACTTCCCAAGCTTACGTGCACACCTTAAACCAAACCACACCCCAAATGGGTGTATCCCACATCATCGCCATACATCCCGTCGCGTAACAAATACACGGGCATAAAATGGTGATCTACGGACCGTAACTTCCTCAAACTACTACGGACCGTAGCGTCCTTAAACTACTACGGACCGAAACGTCCTTAAACTAAACCCTCACTTCAAAAATGGTGATCTACGGACCATAACGTCCTCAAATTACTACGGACCGTAACGTCCTCAAACTAAAACCCTCACCTCAAAAATGTTGATCTACGGACCGAAACGTTCTTAAACTAACAACTGACCGTAACGTTCTTAAACTAAAATAATAGAGCCCAAATGCTTTTTTGTTGGATCTGAATGATCCTAAAACCACGTTAAGTAAATCTTAGTTTCAAATTGGACTAACGTATCCTTAACAAAAAATTAAGTTGATCTTAATCTCAAACGAGATTAACGATCCTTAAATCAACTCAAACCCAAATCTAAGATATACGGATTTGGACTAATCCATGCCCTACGGACGACAACATAAATTAGTCTCCGTATACAATCCACGGGCAACCAAAAATAAAACAAACACACACGACACGAAGTGAACTTCTGGAGCAGGAGAAAGTGGTTATCGCGATGCGGTAACGTAATTAACTGCAGGGGCTTGCACCTGCGGGGAAAAGTGTCCCCACAATCAAAACCCCTCACAAACGTGGAGGAATCTGACGAAGTCCGCTACAACGGCCGCAGCCGTCCAAACCTCTGATATACGGTGCCATAAATCAACTTGGCATCTTCGGAGAGGTGGACGGATAAACCCAAATAGCATCTGCCCCCAAATTCAGGCAAGAAGATCCATCCCGAGTTTCGTCTCTGTTATCAGTGGTGAACAGATTCTGGCACGCCCGGTGGGACCTTTTCCTCTTTCCACTCCACACTTCGTGTGTCGTATTCGCGAAAAAAGTGTTGTTTACTATGGTTGCCCTGGATCCGAGGTACTAAGATTTGGTGTCTTGCTTCTGTGCAGAGAAAATAAGATCAATAGATTCCAAGTGTACCTGCAATAGCAACTCCCGCTCCGTCCCCACTGGAGGAGTAATGTACGGACCAAATGCGACCTGCATCTTTTCGATGCCAGTAGAACAGGTGACTCAGGCCACCACTGGATTGTTTTTCAGGGCCATGCTCCTGACAACAAGCTTTGGCACCCCAGTGCCATCACAGGAAGCTTCAAAGAAGTCGGTCTTCGAATGACTTGCAACCACTACGGCCCCTCTCAACGGATCGTCCAAGTCTACCACCTCAGTCTTCAACAGGTTGAACCGAAGCTCAAGTGGGCCCGCAAATAGGCTCGCAATACCTGAAAGGGTTATCTAGAAATGGATATCCGTTCCAGCTTCGGCGAGTGAAATCGTCAAAGGGGCTTCTCCTGCTACAAGATCGGTCTTCGTGAGATTGGCCGTTCCAACTCCAGCTTCCGGTGAAGTCATCAAGACTGCTTCCCCTACTAAAAGATCGGCCTTCGAAAGATTGACCGTCCTATCTCAACGGATGTCAGTTTTCAACAGGCTGGCCCCGGCACTAGCCCCTAACCAAAGCAGGGGGCATGAGGAAGCCACTATCACAACTGAGGTGTTTATCACAGAAAACTGCATTTTAATACCACTCATTCATTATCTATTTTGTGATAGATCGGTACTATTAACAAGTGTCTGCTCAGTAAATACAGATTACAGGTATTCGTGACACAATACTGGAAACACACTCAAATCACGGATATAACGCTTGTGAGCCAACACTGCAACCAGAACTGCAAACCGATCAATACCCAAAGAGTTCTTTTAGCAAATAAATGTGTGTACACAATTTTGGTCCAACACAATACAAGTGTGCACACAACTCTTTGGCATGGACCATGGTGGGGATGCCTATGGCATATGGTGGGCATACATGGGGGACAAGAATGTTAAATGCAAAAAGATGTGATTTGATATAAAACTACATGTTTCCCTCCAATCTACTGAGTACAACCCAGACTTCTACAAAGAAATCAAGCAGCACCAGTGGACTTGTCGAGGGAACACAACATCATACAATAAATACGAGCCCTAATGTCCAACAAAAAACCGGCGACATCCCTCAAATGCCCGATCTCGCCGGCCCCACCATGCCCAATGCTCCCCAATTTTGTTCTGTCCATCCCTTGTAGTCACATAATTTCATTTTTATTACTTGTTTAATCTTATTTTGTGCCTATAAAAGGAAGATCTGTAAGCAAGGGAAAAGGGTCTCATATTCTTTACACTAGAACCACTTTCACTCTTTGTTTTCTTTTTCTTGTACATAGCAAGTTCCCCTTGAGCTTTTTGCCTTCTCTTGATCTTGCAACCTCTTCATTGAGCTTGCAACTTTAAGTTTTAGTTATTGAGCTCAAGGTTTGTATCATCACTTGGACATAATAACGCATTCATTTGTGTTCTTGGGTTCTTAGTATTTCTATCTTGCTTTACTTACTTGCATTTTGTTACCTCGCCATTTACTTACTTGTATTGTTGCTATTTTCTTTTCTTTTATCATTTCATTTGATCTTTCTTTTTGTTGTTTTTATGGTTTGTGAATATTGGTGTTTTTAGGAAAAAGAATGGTTATGTAAGCTAAGGTTTTCCTCTCTCATTTCCTTTGCCCGATATTTTTCAATTGAACTCCGCCCAAACCTTACGCAAGCGCTCCGTTACGCACCCTACCCTACCAAGGTATCGGTAATTCCTAACCGTGACCGGTTGCGTTCAGTTTGGCCGGAGGCGAAAGCATGCGACAAGAACGGACGGACAAGGGTCAATAAGCCAGATTTCACAAATACCGTGCTTAAGCACCCTAATCCATGTTGTTTCCGCTTGCTCTAGCTTCAATGGTCAAGTTCGGTACAAAGGATTGAGTACGAAATTCACTAACTTACACTATCCTATCTATTCCTAACAAACAATTCTTTTGCATATACACACATAGGTTAGATTCAAACCATTCCGACCCTCGCATTAACTCGTCATAATAAGAACATAAAACGCACCATCTCCCTGTGGACGACCCGTACTCATCACGGTTAGCTACGCGCGACACCGTCCTGATTGCGGTTAACTTTAGAACTTAAAATACGAAACGCGCGAAAGCACTATGAAAATCAAATGGTAACAATCAAATGGCGCGAAGATCTAACAATCAAATGGCGCCGTTGCCGGGAAGACGGTAACGTTTTTATTCTTATTATTTCGGTTTAATCTCTGTATATCTTGTTTATAAATCTAACACTATTCTAAAAACAGAATAAAAATCAAAAGGGTAATTTCAAAACCAACAAAAAATTAACAATTTAACATTTTTTGTTCTCTGGATTTTTGACCTGCTTGCACTCTGGAACTAAACAGAAAAGATAAACAATACCACTAAGACACTAGTAGAACACTAAGGCACCTGAAGAAATTTGGATCCAAACTTCCATATTTAGCCCGGCGACATCCCTACAATATCCGGCGCCGCCGGCGTCTTCTCCTCATTTTGCTCCCAAAATTTCTTCTGTGCTCCAGTGTTCTAATTTTGTCCTAATTTTATTGTTTGTTTTTTTATAATTTTTAGTGTGCAGGTGTTTGGGCATTCATCTCGATTTTTTGCACTAATAATCCATTTTTCCGACATTTTCAGATTTTTGCGGATTTACGAACTGCGATCGTGTGGAGAAAAATGTACATTCAAAATCAAGGTGATTGCGAAGTACAATGCCAAAGATCCGGGTAGTTTGACCCGCGCAAGCGAACTTTCCAAACTATTCGGATTCAATTCAACGAGGCTTTCTTAACCTGAAAACTTATTGGTATGTATTTCCTAACACCTTCTTCTCAAATCCGACGTATCCAATATACTATCTTTGCAGGATTCTTTGCATGTTCGCTGTCAAACGCTAAAATTGGCTAACCCGTCTCTATTGCAATGTCTTGCTTAACATAAAAAAAATGATTGTTTGATTCTTTGAATAATTTTTTTCATTGATTTGCGCATTGCATCCATTAATATGGACTTAAAGGGCAAGCAAACGCCACAACATATGGTAAATAATTTCATCCCCTTTTCCGTGGCCCAAAAATCAGGAATTGAGCATAACGTTTATCCGCATAAATTTTAAAAGAAACTAGACTTTAAGCCTTTAAGGACTTCGCGCACATTAGGAGAGGTTAACTGTATTTAGAATACCGTTTAACGGTATATCGTTCATGGGGTATCTAGAAAAGTGTTCACGGAGAAACCGCCAAAAGAGAAAGGGTTATCTAATTAAGGACCTTTACGAAAGCGTTGGAAAACCTCCCCTTATCTCTGCACTTACCTTGAGCAGGTCTAGTTGACCTAGGTGAACCCTAGACCGATTAGGTGTGTAGTATTGTATCGTGATTGTTTTTGGTCTTTTTGTGTGTATATTTTATTCTTTTGTTGATAACTAACAAAAAAATCACATTCTTTTTCCTCTCCTTTTCTTTTCTTTCTCTTTTCATATTATGGTTATCCCACCTAGAAAAACTCTTGCCGAACTTTGGTACCCATAGCCAAATATTACTTCTTACGGTTCTTTCTTTGGCCGAACTTCGAACGATCCATCCATGTCCAGAATGTCTTTAAAAGATCGGATAGACGCGTCTAGGACAAACAATTGGACTCCGAAATCCACTTCGTATCAACCGTTTCAACCTTCTCCACCTTCTTACATTGATACCCCTTTCGAGAGTCATGTTCCGACTACAAGACCAATGTCCATTGCTGACCGAATTGAACAATCCCGTAGCCGATCTTTCACTTCTTTCACCACTTCTAATTCTTTTGATCAACAATTCCAATCACCTCCTTATCATAATGTTGATCCTACTCCTGTCCAACCATTCGATTCCTATCAATCCTACCCGACTTGTACACCTTCTTTAGACATTGCTTCTGAACAGCCATTTGAGAGTTTCACGTATCAAAACAACTTTGAATCTTTTACTGAAACACTTTCATAACCCATGTCTAGTCTGTAAAATTCATTGGAAGACTTTAGGGTGGCGTCATGCCAACAAATGATGAATTTGAATGCATGTATGGCCGTCCTCATACAACCTAACGAACCGGCAGCTAGTTTCCAACTAGCTCCAAATTTTCCAATGTATGATGAGGTGATAGGACAGATTGAGAATTTGAGTGGTGAGAGTAAGCAATACACCCTTCCAAATCAAACCTACCTGGTCCAAATTGAATTACACAACTCCGGTTTAGAAAGTCTATCGGGTGTCCTAAATGAATCATAAATTGCAGATAGAATGATTAATGAGTTGTGCGACTTTGTAGTGTTTGATTTACCCGATTGTGAAAGGACCCTGTCGAGTGAAACCACACCAAATCGCTTTGACCTCTACACCTCCATCTTAGAACCACAATTAATTAAAATCCATGTTTTTGATGAGGTGTCTGAGAAATTTGATTTTCACTTGATTGAGAATGTTGACGCTGGGAATATTTTGGATGATGAACCCGCTTCTTTGGATGAGTTTTTCTCTCTAATTCATCATCCCGAGTCATTAACTGTTTTTCCCGAACTTCATATGCGTCTGGATATTAATGATAAATACATGGATGAGCTAATTTTTGAGGAGAATTTAGAGGATATTTTTTAGGATGAACCATTTTTACTTGATGAGTCGGATTTTCCAATTCATCATATCCCTTTCACTGACTGTGTACACCCTTCTGAACCTTTAACTGATACCCTTCCTCAATCACTTCCCTCCATCCTTTCCATCGTTCCTACTTCGCAAGGCACAATATTACCTTTTTTTCTTATATCAGGTTTAAAAAGTTCGGTTTGCCCATGTTTTTTCACAAATCTTGAGGGTTTTGACCCCATTTCTCGACGGGTTGATAGATTAGTACATTCGCTTTTTACACATCGGTCATTACAAATTGTACTAATTTATTCCCTCCATTTCCACCCTCAAGTTCGTATTCTTCTTTCTCCCCTCCACCATTCTTCTCCTCCACCGAGACCGTATTCCGCTTCTATCCCCATACAGTCTCGCGTATTCTCCATTTCTTTCCTCTCCGCATTCTTTCACCAGCCCGGGCCTTATAGCGATAAATTTTTTGAATGGTTGGTGCTAACTTTTGGCCTGTCTAAGGCCTTGTATAGATTGATATTGTTCTTGCCCCCCTCTGAACTTCAATGCTTAACAGTGGCAACACTGTTTCACTTAAGTTTGGCGGGGATCTTTTGGTGTATATATTTTTGGTTTGCTTTTTGTTTTGTATAAAAAAAGCAGGGGAGCGCCGACAATTTTGACCCTCTTGGTGTAAGCTGACAGTGAGGGCACTGTCAAGGTATGCTCGGTAAGCTTTCTTCCTTTGCATTCATGTGTATATTTTGCATTTGCATACTTATTTTAAAAACCCATAAAAATAAAAAAAAAATTACAAAAATATAAAAAACTTTGTCGTCAAGTTAGCTAATAGGGTAGCCTAGATTTTTATTCTGAAAGTTTAGTTAATACGTTAGAAATAACTAAATCCTAGACTTAGAAACTGGAAACCCTAAAAATAACCCTCATTCTGTTTAACCTTGGTAATTATACGCCCTTGCAGTTTTTTTTATTGAAGTAGGTAATCTTGAGTTCAGTTCTTGAGTTAAGTCGAGATGAAGGGAAAGTATTGAAGCTTTACTGAAAGATAAGTCTGAAAAATAGTTTCTATTCTTAAGTCCAAATTTAGAAAGTATATACCCTACAAACTGTACATACACGCACTTTGAAACTTGGGATAGTAGAGGATACCTAGAAATACTCTTACCTGAAAGCCTAGTATGAAAGGAAAAAACGGTAATTAAAGCTAACCACCAAAAGAGCATCATTGAAAAATATATCTGGCCTTGAAAAAGAAAAATAAAAGAAAAAGAAAGAAAGAAAAAATAAATAAAGTCAAGACCTGAAAACTGCTATTTACGCTTTAAGCTCACACATTCAGTAATCGGTTGTTAGTGCCTCAAGAAGCATTAATAATCGCATGAATGGTGTGTGTGCAAAACCGTCCATCATTGAATGAAAAGAAGTAGTATTAGGCATTAGGGCAAGAGTACTATAGCTTGAATTGAATTCTTAAGTGTAAGGGTGGAATTTTACATACACGTAGGGTTATACAATCGATATTTGGAGGAAAGATAGGAATAAAGAATAAGACTTATGTTTTTCGTAAAGATGATAAAAATCCCTAATTGGAGACCGCACTTTAGAAGGAAAATTCAAGAGAAACCGAGATCTTTCTAAAATGTAAAAGCGTATTTTTTTGGATCTGAGGTTGAATAAATAGGAGGTGTGAAACATAAGGGTTGGATATTTCTAACTTAGAATAATAGAATTTCTTACCTAGATACTAAACTGTAGGAGTAGAATCGACGTCAACTTGTGAAACTAACTTGACGGGATTTTGTGAGTAGTATCCGCTGAAAACCCTTAGGAGACAACACTCTTCCTACTAGAGACACCTAGAGGTTTAACGGCTTGTTGCACAAGCTCAGTGCAATCGCATTCCCTGCGAAAGTGTGGCTAGGATTTTTGTTTTGGTCGGGACAAGCAAAAGATGGGTTTAGGGGTATTTGTTTATCACAGAAAACTGCATTTTAATACCACTCATTCATTATCTATTTTGTTATATATCGGTACTATTAACAAGTGTCTGCTCAGTAAATACAGATTACAGGTATCCGTGACACAATACTGGAAACACACTCAAAATCACGGATATAACGTTTGTGAGCCGACACCGCAACCAGAACTGCAAACCGATCAATACCCAAAGAGTTCTTTTAGCAAATAAATGTGTGTACAAAATTTTGGTCCAATACAATACAAGTGTGCATACAACTCTTTGGCATGGACCATGGTGGGGCTGCCCATGGCACATGGTAGGCACACATGTGGGACAAGAATGTTAAATGCAAAAAGATGTGATGTGATATAAAGCAACATGTTTCCCTCCAATCTACTGAGTACAATCCAGGCTTCTACAAAGAAATCAAGCAGCACCAGTGGACTTGTCGAGAGAACACAACATCACACAACAAATACGAGCCCCAATGTCCAACACAAAACCGACGACATCCCTCAAATGCCCGATCTCGCCGGCCCCACCATGCCCAATGCTCCCCAATTTTGTTCTGTCCATCCCTTGTAGTCACATCATTTCATTTTTATTACTTGTTTAATCTTATTTTGTGCCTATAAAAGGCAGATCTGTGAGCAAGGGAAAGGGGTATCATATTCTTTACACTAGAACCACTTTCACTCTTTGTTTTCTTTTTCTTATGCATAGCTAGTTCCCCTTGAGCTCTTTGCCTTCTCTTGATCTAGCAACCTCTTCATTGAGCTTGCAAGTTTAAGTTTTGGTTATTGAAATCAAGGTTTGTATCATCACTTGGACATAATAAAGCTTTCATTTGTGTTCTTAGGTTCTTAGTATTTTTATCTTGCTTTACTTACTTGCATTTTATTACCTCGCCATTTACTTACTTGTATTGTTGCTCTTTTCTTTTCTTTTATCATTTCATTTGCTCTTTCTTTTTGTTTTTTTATGGTTTGTGAATATTGGTGTTCTTAGGAAAAAGAATGGTTATGTAAGCTAAGGTTTTCCTCTCTCATTTCGTTTGCTCGATATTTTTCAATTGAACTCCGCCCAAACCTTACGCAAGCGCTCTATTAGGCACCCCACCCTACCAATGCATCGGTGATTCCTAACCGTGACCGATTGCGTTCGGTTTGGCCAGATGCGAAAGCAAGCGACAAGAACGGACGGATAAGGGTCAATAAACCAGATTTCATAAATACCGTGCTTAAGCACCCTAATCCACGTTGTTGCCGATTGCACTAGCTTTAATGGTCAAGTTCGGCACAAAGGATTGAGTAAGGAATTCACTAACTTACACTATCCTATCTATTCCTAACAAACAATTCTTTTGCATATACACACATAGGTTAGATTCAAACCATTCTGATCCTCACATTAACTCGTCATAAAAAGAATGTATAATGCACCGTCTCTCTGCGGACGACCCGTACTCATCGCGGCTAGCTACACGCGACGTCGTCCTGATTGCGGTTAACTTTAGAACTTAAAATACGAAATGCGTGAAAGAGCTATGAAAATCGGAGATCCCGTCTGCAAGACATGCTCGACGTCGCCACTGACGCCAAGTGAGAAGAGTAGAGGGAAACTCCCCTTCTGGACTTACTCCACCAGCTCCAATGGTGGAAGTTGACGCTGCTGTTCCAACTGGGAACAGCTTTGAGCTGCTTTGGAGGGTGAGAAAGAACTCTCCAACCGCGGTGCTAAAGAAATCGCCTGCACCTGTTGAAAATATGATACAGGCGAAGCCGGAGCAGCCCCCTCAGTGGCTGTCCTCCCAAGTCCATAGGGTCCGGCAAAAGGTCCAAGATTCTGTGATCAATATAGACTACTCTCACCGACTGAAGAAAACAAAAGGCTCGGCAAGAGGAGGAACATCCCTCCACCATGCAACGAGGTACTTCTTTCACGAAGGCGCCTATTACAATGGCTCCTTCAACTTCGACTTCTCACAAAAAGAGAAGGCCAGAGAATCTCCTACCGCCGGCGGCAAATCACAAGGGTGCTGGATCCAAACGCCCCAAGTATGGGGGAATGATCGTCCACACAATGTACATGGCTTACGGAAAAGAGGAGAGTTGTGCTTCCGTGGCTCATCGGCCTCAAACTCAGTCGTTGGCGAAAGCTCAGGAGCAGCAACAAAAGCTCCAAGAGATGCTGACGAAAAGGGCAGCACTCTCCGGACAGAAAGAAAGTCCGGAAGCAGCGTCTGAACAGCACCAAAAGCAGGAGTCAGATATGAAATTCCTGCGAAGGGTGCTGGAGAGAAAGGATAAGGAGGCCATAGAACAAGCGGCTAATATAAAATAGATGATGCTCCTGTTCCAAGACATGGTTGGAATGATGATCCAGCCAGAACATCTAGCCGAAGATCCACTGATAATTATCGAGGACGACAGAGGGGAAACATCAAACCCTCTTCCAGCTTTATCAGCAGCCAGGGAGGAAACGATCTCTAAAGTTGCCCTCGATGACTATATAGCTCAGCAAATACAAGCTCATCAGGCAAGCGAAGCGGCTGGCCAAGTCATCAGAACCGGGCGACCATACCCAGGCCGGTACTCTCAAATCAAGTACCCGCCGGGATATACGATCCCTAAGTTCCACGTATACAAGGGGACAGGCAACCCACATCAGCACGTCGCCCAGTTCAGAGCATTATGCGGCAATACTGGAGGCGACGACAAATTGCTGCTTCCTCAGTTCGTTGGCAGCTTGTCAGAGACGGCGTTTGAATGGTACTCGGAGCTCCCAAATGACTCCATCAAATCATTCACGGAAATGGAGCTTCTATTCACACAGCGGTTCGCGAGCGCAAGCGAGCGCACCCCGATCACAGAGTTAATCAACGTCAGGGTGAAGCCAGGAGAGACCTGGGTTCAATACGCAATTCGGTGGCGGAACCTATGGTCCAAATGCGAACAACGCATAGAAGAAGCTCCTGCCATGAGCATGTTCATAGGGACTCTCAATCCTTAAGCGACCGTATCCCAGTTTATGATGTTCTTTAAGCCGGCCACCTTCCAGGCCTTGATCGACAAGCTAGCCTAAATGGACCAGATGGGCCATAGACCGTCCTCTTCAAAAACGAATCCTCGGAATGAAAAGGGCAAATGGAAAGCGGCCTTCATTGCCAACACTCAACAACGGTCGAGCAACTTGAAACCGGTTGTTCGCCAAAGCAACGTGCGCCCGTGCCAATCCCTCGAGGAGAAAATAAGACGTCCTTACTCGTTTCCCCATGATAAAACGAGGAGACTGTTCGAACTGGCGATTTGCAACAAACTCATCACTCTGCCGGATCTGAGACGTCCACTACAGCCTGGTGACGCTAACAGTCCCAACTACTGCTCCTACCACAGAGTAGTGGGCCACCCAATTGAGGATTGCTATGTCTTCAAAAACTGGGTCAAGACCAATACTAACAAAGGAAGTTTGCACTGTCCGAAAACTAGAGGGTGAACCCACCGCAGAAGCACGCTCCTAAAAAGGTGGACACGCCGAGGGAATCATGCTCGTTTGTAGAAGAAGCTCCGTGGGAAGTTGTCCATTCAGATAAAACTAAAAAAAATTGTTGAAGGACCATCAAGCATGTCCGGCGATCAGAGGGAAAAGTCCCCTGGAGCCCGAGATCATTGAGGGAATGCTTAAACCGCGCCCAACACCGAAAACTACTAACGATGGGCAAGACCTCTAGGCTAAGCCTTCGAAGTCTTCGAAGAAAAAGAAGAAGACTAAGAAACCCATGCAGCTCGACGACAATCGTACGGACCTGCAAAAATACATCGACGCACTGGAGGAATACAAACAGAAGGCGCGGATCCAAGTCACACTCGAAGAGTTTCTCAACCACATACTTGAGAACGGAGACAGTGACATTGATGAGGGAAACGGCTCGTCAGAAGTGTCGGGGTTAAAATTTATACCTCGATTGACCAAGTCAAAATCAAAGTCAACCCCAAGCCAAGTAGGCCCAAGCCAAGTGCAGGTGGGCCCATGCCTGAGTCGAGCCCGAACATGAAGCGGTCGGCCTCCCTGCCAAAATAAAAATTTTGTAATAAATAAATTTGGAGTATTTTTTTATGGATAAATATAAGAAAAATGGGCATACAGCCAAATTTTTGTAAAACCCATGGCTCATGTGCAAAAGAAATGAGCACATGAGGCATGGGATGGGCAAAATGTCATTTTGTAAAGCCCAAGGGGCTATATGTAAAGTCTGTAGCCTATAAAGGCAAAGATGATGAAAATATCTAAAGAACTTTTTCTCTCTAAAAAAAAACTAGGGTTTGTACCTGCTCTCCCTTCCTCAAGGTTCTAAACCTTCTTCTTTTCTTTTGAAATATATCAAGAGTTTAACTCTTCCTTTTTCAAAAATAAATAGTTTTTCACCAAAAAACCCTTGAAGGGGAGCTTGAATCTGCTATCAAATTCATAAAAAGGGAGATTTTAAGTCTCACCTCCCCTTTTCCCCCAAGATCCAGCCAACAGAGAGGAAGAAGAAGAATACCCATCTCCAAAAGTCCCATTCCAGGAGGATCTGAGGCTCAAAAGAAGATCCAAAGATTTCTAGGAGTTTAACTCCACTCAAGATCTGTTGGACTTTAACTCCATAAATCAACCCCATTTTTTGGAGTTTAACTCCAAATCTATACATAATCCCTGTTAGGAGTTCAACTCCAAAGCCGCTTAGGAGTTCAACTCCTAACCTAGGGGCTAAGCCCCTTTTCCGCTGGTGTTTCCAGCGGTCGCGTTCCGCGCATATGACCCGTGGGCGCCCAGCAATCGCATGCAAGGCACGTGACCCGCGGGCGCCAAGCGCCGACATGCGCTGGAGCCCGATGGTCACGTGCAGCTCACATGACCCGCTGGCGCCCAGCGGTCACGTACTACGCACGTGACCCGCGGGCGCCCAGCGCCCAAGTGCCTGGCACGTGACCCATGGGCGCCAAGCACCCACGCGCCAGGAACGTGACCCGCGGGCGCCAAGCGCCCACACGCCAGGCATGTGACCTGCGGGCGTATAGCGCCCACGCGCCAAACACGCGTCTTTAATGTTAGTTATGTATATGCCCTAGAGGCCATTGTTGTACATATGATGTATATTATAATGGATGCTTGGTTATATATAGAGATGACTTTCTTTCTCGTCATGATAGTATGCTATTTGGTTTCACTTTATCTTAACATGTTGACTTGTATTGGTTTACTGTCTTACTCTCACATGTTGATAAAGCCCTTAGGATCTGTACTCGACTACTGGGACTATGATGAGATCATACTAGTGGGGCCGCGGTAGTCGATGAGTACATCCTATAACTGTTCCTAGTCGAGGGTATATCGAGACAGGGCATCGATACACCAGAGTAGACTAGCGTATACGCATCTTGACCCATATGATGGGTGATGGATGATCCCATATCCATCGGTGTTTGACATCAGAGATGGTGTACGGGTGCTCAGTGGAGACTGGGTACACTGGACGGACTCGCCGAGAACTCCCAGATGGTGATATACCACACGTCAGATGGCAGTTCTCCGGTGACACTGGTACAGGGTAGTCTGTAGACCCGAGATCGTCATGGAGTCTTGTGTGATTCCCACTGTGCTTTGATTTCCACCTTACCACGTCCAAGAGGGCGTGCAAAACGGTGGCTTTTGGGTACAGTCCCGAATCACATGGAGGCAATGAGCGATAGGAGGGGATTCGTCTCTCCCGGTATAGGGAGTTGATGTTGTGCTGTGTTCGATTGGCTATAACTGGAAGTCCCTGGCCAGGGCTGATATAGAGATTTACTGGTAAGTGTTATTAGTAGTTTCTTGACCCGTTATGAGCCACACATCGACACGACTTATCGGTTACTGGGGTCTGACGTATACCACCCCTAGACTTGATATGCGACATATCAGACGAACAGACCGGACTGTACGGGAGTGTTACTGATTGGATTCACAGGAGAACGCACATGCTAGCTTGTTGATCTTCTGATCGCTCAATACCTGGGTGGCTGTTACGTTTAGCTGACCGCTTGCAGCTTGTGGGTGTTTGATATGATCATCACCTGCTACCGGCGTATTGACGATTCTTTAGAGTCCTACACAGAGGTTTCTTGGCTCAGGCAAAACGGAGTAGAGGCACATATGTGATATGTGCAGGACCGAGAATAATGCGATATGGGATACCGTATTATATTCTCGCGATATTAAGATATGAGCCGGGTCATCGGATCAAGTGTTGATTCGATGAATCGGTACATGATATATTAGTCGGTAATATTCGATATAGCCGGATCGTCGGATCAAGGGTTGATTCGATGATTTAATGTATAATAATATATATGATATATTATTACATTATCTAATATTGGCTCGCTTTATTATTTCATTTTCTCATTGGATGATACATTGATATATATGCGATATATGTTAATTGTATTATTTTTTTTGTTGCAAATATATAATATATATGTGATATATATTATTGTGACATGATATGATTAATTGTTAAACATGTTTAAGGATGATTAATTGAGGTTAGGGTTTGATTAGGGTTAGATGCTTCATGCACCTTCTAGAAGCTTTTTCTTTTGTCATTCTTAAGATATTTTTGGATGACACATTCTTAACCCTACCAAACCCTAACTCTAGTTTATTCTTTACTAATTCCTAGCCACTCATCCTTGACCATGGTTTATATATCAATCATATACATTTCTTTCTATTCATCACAAAAGAAAAATAATCATTATCTTTTCCATTATCATCTTCTTCTCTCTTGAAAAAAGCTTACTTGATTTTCTTTATGTGATGAATAAATATGAGAAAATGATTTAAAAAGAAAGCAAAAAAATACTACTCTCTCATCCTCATCTCATCTAGCCCATGAGATTAGTGTGTTCATCTCTTTAGAGTGAGAAAGCTTGAATCTTTGCAACTTCGACGTAGATCATCGGAGATTTGGAACACTTCAAGCTAGCATGGATCGTTCGAGCCGTGGAGCCTCTCATGAGTCTGGGAGATCGTGGATCGCGGCAAAGGGACTTCTACTCGGAGCTTATGAAGCGAAGGAGAGGACTACAAAGGTTGTAATCCCTCACACTTAGATAAAAGTTATCATCTTGCATGTTAAACCCTAATAATCTAGCAAAGATCCCGGCTTTGGGTTGTTCGGCACGTCTAAATTTTTATCCGGGCATGTTTGATGCCTTATGAACCTTCACAAGAGTGCCTAGGAACCCTACAGTGGTATCAGAGCCTAGCTAGAGCATTAGGCGATGTGTTTACGAAGTTAAAACTCCGATCGAACCCGAACCGACGCAAATTAACCCCTCTCTGGAAATTTTTTAAAAACTGGGTTTTTTCTGAATTAAAAATACTTAAAAAAATCAGCAGGGAATTCTAAGAATTACCATAAAACCCGAGCCCCCAATTCGACCAAACGGCGGCGGAACCGCGGCGTAAGCATGCTTGCGCGGCGGTTCCGCGGCGGATTCATGGATTGGCGACACGTGGGTTTTATGGTAATATCCGTAGGTGCTTGTTGATGCTTCTGGGTATTTTTTAATCTGTTTCAAGTGTTGAAAATTCTGGGGTTTGTTTTGTAATAGTAGATTCGATCGGAATATTTAAATTCGTATTTCTTTCCGGATATTTAGAAACTGTTAAACTATTTGAACGGATATCATTAACTCACTGTTTCCCGGTACGGCAAACTTTCAAGTATTGAATTTTTTTTGGGTTTAAATCTTTCAGAAAAATTGTACAAGTTAAGCGGTGGACCCTCTAGAAGACAACAAATCTTAACTCGATTATGTGACCGTCTTGAACTGCCTTTTGAACCTTCGGGTTTGGGGCAGTACGGTGTGCCACATGTGAGGCGTTGGCTTGACCCTTCTACGGCTGGATCACCGGTACTGTGACATATTCTAGGATTATTTGAACTCCGCTCAAGAGTTGAGCACTTTGGGAAATTTTGGGTATTTGATTATCTGTTCGGAAAGTTTAATACTGTCTATTTATCTGGAATGTGATACAATATGTGGAATTCATAGAGTTAGGCATGAAATGCGAAGTATGTGATTTTCGGATTTACGATGTCTAAAGTGATTGTGGATTCCAAATATTGTAGTTTTACACTTTCTTTTCTGTGACCGTAAGTGTAATATGTGATATCGCCGGTTTCGTTGCTATATGTCAACGACAATTGGGATGTGCATATTTACTTACGTTGATGATTTGAGATATTATATGTTGCTGTGATATGTTATATTGGATCGTCGCGTTCTGAATAGCCGGGGGTTTTATGTGAGATGAGGGTTTTTATTTTCATTCATGTAAAATTCATTTGTAATGTAATATTCTTTTATTTGGGGCACTTCCAGGTTGCGGTTGCTGTCACCAGTGTATATTATTTACTTTTCCGCATTAGGTAGACCTAAGGAGGGGAGCACAAGTAACCGGGTTCTAGGGTCCAGTGGGAGGCCATCTCGAGGAGTCGAGACCGGGTCTTCTAACCCTAGAATTGGCAGTGTTACTTGCCGCTCTCGTAGGGGTCTTGGGATGTGGGTTTGGCTATTCGTCGCGACCGTGGAATCCGTGTTTTATACAGGCTCGTATTGAAAACACGGACGTCCTAGTATATCCAATATTTCATATATGTTCTTCTGCTGCAATGTTCTGTGATGAGATCATATTACTGCCTGAGACGAATGCTTATACTATATATATATGCTGATATATAAATATTACTCCTTTCGTTTCTTCTGTGATGCTTAGGAAGCATAAGCTGATGGGATATTTATTAATGAGATTAATAAAAAGAAAAGAAACCTAAAGATGTTGTAGAATCAAAACTTTATAAAAAAGGGTAGCTACAGTTTTGCTTTGCACAGTGATATATATGATATATCCTGCACCTTATTGATGGGGAAAGAGCCGACGATCCCTTCACCGGGAGTGACCTCTTTAGCGAAACTGGCAGATGCTACAAAACGCGGTTTGTCTTTTGAATGCTTTTAGAGTTTTGCTTTGCACAGCGGTATATATGATATATCCTGCACCTTATTCGATGAGGAAAGGGCCGACGATCCCTTCACCGGGAGTGACCCCTTTAGCGAAACTAAGAAAAGCCTCAAAAACACTCCTTTTCAAAAACTACATGATTCTACGACGATATCAAGTTCAATACGCTCAGGGTTTTTCTGAAAACCTGCGTAGCCCTCCGTCATTTCAGATAAATACTACTTAGTATTCGTGCTACGGTAGTTTGGCTTTCGTCAAGGCGTAGTGTACGGTAGCTAACTAGTACTTATCTGTCAGCATACGATGCGATTGGATTAGGGTATTCGTACGGCGTAGTTTGGCCTTCGTCAAGGGTCGTACGGGTGGGTTTAATTCAATCAAGAAATGAACGGGTTGAACTTGACTAGCGCCCTATGAGTAGTTTGGCCTTCGTCAAGGTCATGGGACGCTGGGGGCAAAATATTATCGGGAATTTCGAGTGTTGAAATTTGCAATGAGATTGCATACCTCCTATGAGATAGTTGGATCCCGATACCCACTGCGAGTAAGTGTTACTCCTGGGAGAGTTTTACACAGGACAATTAGTCATTCAAGTAGGTGTCTAGAAAAGTGTTAACGGGGTTACGCCTCTGGGGAAACGAGGTTTACTTTAATTAGGTCCGTGCGAAAGCACGGGGAACCTCCCTCAAAGTACCGACACTGATCTGGCTGAAAGATTGACGAAATTGTTGGGTGTAATTAATCCCGGCTAATCTTACCTTTTAGGGTTTTAAGGTAGATTTGATAAAAACAGTGGGAGACATCCTGATTAGATAAGATAATAACCAATCTAATCTTGCAAGAGCATACGCTAAAGTGTTTTCTTCTCTCTCTCTCCAGGTAGCGACCATGTCAGGCCATAATCAAGATAATAATATGGATGTATTGACTGAACCCGATTATTGTACTGAGCAAGGGAACGTTGGACCCGTTCTTTCTTATAAGAGTTATAAGACAGAACAGGAAACAGGAGAATATCTGGATTCTCACGCCGCCCAAAAGAACATGCATGTTGATGTATCTTCTTCGGGTGTGTTAGTTATTGAGAACTGTTTCTCAGTTCACCCTACGTCCTGGGTATTAGATACCGGATCAGGATCCTATATATGTAAACAGTTACATGGGCTACGTAAAGGTAGAGAACTGGGAAAAGGTGATCATTCCGTTCAAGTAGGGAACGGTGCAAATGTTGCAGCCAAAGCAGTTGGCGAATATCACCTAGTATTACCAAGTAGTGATACACTGATTTTAAATGAGTGCTATTATATACCGAACATGATGTGCAACATTATATCAGTTTCTTTATTAAGTAAAGAAGGATATAATTTTGTAGTAAAGGATAATGTTATGAACATATTCCTAGATCAAAAGTTGATTGCATCAGGCTCGTTACATAATGGCATATTCATTCTAAATCAGAATACAGTCCTGAATAAACAAAACACACACAAGAGGAAAAGTTCAGATATGAACGAATCTTACTTGTGGCATTGTAGACTTGGTCATATCAATGCGACACGACTGGCTAAGTTACATAAAGATGGTTATTTGAATCCGTTCGAATTATCATCTTATGATACTTGCCATTCATGTCTCAAAGGAAAAATGACCAAAGCTCCGTTTAGTGGACACGGAGAAAGAGTTACTGAACTCTTAGGACTAATACATAGTGATGTATGCGGTCCCATGTCTACGCATGCCAGGAACGGTTCTTCCTACTTCATTACATTCACTGACGATCTCTCTAGATACGGACATGTGTTTCTGATGAAACACAAGTCTGAAGCTTTTGAGAAATTCAGAGAATATAAGCACGAAGTAGAGAACCAAACGGGCAAAAGTATTAAGTTTCTTCGATCTGATCGAGAAGGTGAATACTTAAGCGGTGAGTTTTTAGATTATCTAAAAGAGAATGGGATTCTCTCTCAGCTTACTCCTCCTTATACACCACAGCACAACGGTGTATCTGAGCGGAGGAATCGCACCCTATTAGATATGGTGCGCTCTATGATGAGCGAGGTTGAGTTACCTATTTCCTTCTGGGGGTATGCGCTTGAGACAGCCATACATCTATTGAATATGGTTCCTACCAAATCAGTGCCTACCACTCCATATGAGATATGGAAAGGGAAGAGACCATCTCTTATGTATATTAAGATATGGGGTTGTCCAGCCTATGTCAAAAGACAAAATCCGGACAAGCTCGAGGCAAGATCTGTTTTATGTAAGTTTATTGGATATCCCAAACATTCGCGAGGGTATATCTTCTACCACTCCGAGGAACAAAAAGTGTTTGTTTCTCGACATGCCACCTTTTTAGAAAAGGGTTTTCTTATGAAAGAAATTGATGGCAATGAGGTAGAACTGGAAGAAGTTCCAGCAACACAAACTGCAACTGAAGATTTAGTGGAACCAGAGGATTCAGTAATACCCGACGAACCCCAGCCTCTCCGCCGATCTAGTAGGGTTTCTCGTCCACCTGAGAGATACTACGGTTTTCTCATTGATGGTGGAAGCGAGGATTGTATCATGGACGATGATGACCCGACTAGTTTCGAGCAGGCCATCACGAGTGGTGACTCTGTGAAATGGCTGGATGCAATGCGATCTGAGATAGAATCCATGTACACCAATAAAGTATGGATTTTGGAAAATGCTCCTGAAGGGGTAAAACCCATTGGGAGCAAGTGGATTTTTAAAAAGAAATTTGGTGTAGATGGAAAAGTTGAGACTTTCAAAGCTAGACTTGTAGCAAAGGGTTTTCGTCAACGACCAGGCGTGGATTATGACGAAACCTTTTCTCCAGTGGCTATGCTTAAGTCCATCCGGATCTTACTTGCCATTGCTGCATACCATGACTACGAAATCTGGCAAATGGATGTTAAGACCGCTTTTCTAAACGGTGATTTAGAAGAGAGCGTGTACATGACTCAGCCAGAGGGCTTTGTAGATAGTGGGAGCAGCGGAAAGGTGTGCAAGCTGCTTAAATCCATTTATGGGTTAAAGCAAGCATCGCGGAGTTGGAACATCTGTTTTGATGTTGTAGTCAAAGAGTTTGACTTCATCAAAAATATAGATGAACCTTGTATCTATAAGAAGGTAGCAGAGGGTAAGGTTGTCTTTCTCGTATTGTACGTAGATGACATACTCTTGATAGGAAATGATATTCCTATGCTGCAATCAGTCAAGCTCTTCTTATCACAGAGATTCTCAATGAAAGATCTAGGTGATGCCTCCTGCATATTGGGAATCATGATCTATAGAGATAGATCTAAACGGATACTGGGATTGTCCTAATCTAGGTACATTGACACCATACTAAAGAGGTTTAGTATGGAAGAATCCAAGCGTGGGAACCAACCCACGATCTCTGGACTCACTCTCTCCAAAGAGATGTCTCCCAAGACTGATTTGGAGAGAGCTCGCATGCAAGGGATACCCTATGCTTCGGCAGTAGGCTCTATCATGTATGCGATGCTATGTACCAGACCCGATGTAGCATACTCACTAAGTGTAGTGAGTAGGTATCACGCAGATCCTGGAGAGAGTCATTGGACAGCTGTGAAGAACATTCTCAAGTACTTGCGAAGGACTAAGGAAATGTTCTTGGTGTATGGTAACGGAGAACTCTAGGTGGAGTCCTTTACCGATTCCAGCTTCCAAAGTGATAAGGATGACTCTAAATCGCATTCGGGTTTTGTCTTTACCCTCAATGGAGGGGCGGTATGTTGGAAGAGTTCCAAACAGGATACCGTTGCAGACTCGACGATGGAGGCTGAATACATCGCTGCCAACGATGCTGCCAAGGAGGCTGTCTGGATAAAGAAGTTCATTAGTGAACTTGGTGTGGTTCCATCCATTGAGCATCCAATACCTCTGTATTGCGATAACAATGGAGCTGTGGCTTTAGCCAAGGAACCCAGGTCCCATCAAAAGTCCAGACATATTCTGAGGCGGTATCACCTGATCAGGGAGATAGTTGATCGCCGGGAGATCGAGATCAGGAGAGTAGATACGAAGGACAACACTGCGGATCCATTCACGAAGGCTATTCCCCAGATACAGTTTGAGAGATTATTCGGGATGCTAGGTATGAGATACTACAGCAGCTGGCCTTAGTGCAAGTGGGAGATTGTTAGTTATGTATATGTCCTATAGGCCATTGTTGTACATATGATGTATATTATAATGGATGCTTGGTTATATATAGAGATGACTTTCTTGCTCGTCATGATAGTATGCTATTTGGTTTCACTTTATCTTAACATGTTGGCTTGTATTGGTTTACTGTTTTACTCTCACATGTTGATAAAGCCCTTAGGATCTGTACTCGACTACTGGGACTATGATGAGATCATACTAGTGGGGCCGCGGTAGTCGATGAGTACATCCTATAACTGTTCCTAGTCGAGGGTATATCGAGACAGGGCATCGATACACCAGAGTAGACTAGCGTATACGCATCTTGACCCATATGATGGGTGATGGATGATCCCATATCCATCGGTGTTTGACATCAGAGATGGTGTACGGGTGCTCAGTGGAGACTGGGTACACTGGACGGACTCGCCGAGAACTCCCAGATGGTGATATACCACACGTCAGATGGCAGTTCTCCGGTGACACTGGTACAGGGTAGTCTGTAGACCCGAGATCGTCATGGAGTCTTGTGTGATTCCCACTGTGCTTTGATTTCCACCTTACCACGTCCAAGAGGGCGTGCAAAACGGTGGCTTTTGGGTACAGTCCCGAATCACATGGAGGCAATGAGCGATAGGAGGGGATTCGTCTCTCCCGGTATAGGGAGTTGATGTTGTGCTGTGTTCGATTGGCTATAACTGGAAGTCCCTGGCCAGGGATGATATAGAGATTTACTGGTAAGTGTTACTAGTAGTTTCTCGACCCGTTATGAGCCACACATCGACACGACTTATCGGTTACTGGGGTCTGACGTATACCACCCCTAGACTTGATATGCGACATATCAGACGAACAGACCGGACTGTACGGGAGTGTTACTGATTGGATTCACAGGAGAACGCACAGGCTAGCTTGTTGATCTTCTGATCGCTCAATACCTGGGTGGCTGTTACGTTTAGCTGACCGCTTGCAGCTTGTGGGTGTTTGATATGATCATCACCTGCTACCGGCGTATTGACGATTCTTTAGAGTCCTACACAGAGGTTTCTTGGCTCAGGAAAAACGGAGTAGAGGCACATATGTGATATGTGCAGGACCGAGAATAATGCGATATGGGATACCGTATTATATTCTCGCGATATTAAGATATGAGCCGGGTCATCGGATCAAGTGTTGATTCGATGAATCGGTACATGATATATTAGTCGGTAATATTCGATATAGCCGGATCGTCGGATCAAGTGTTGATTCGATGATTTAATGTATAATAATATATATGATATATTATTACATTATCTAATATTGGCTCGCTTTATTATTTCATTTTCTCATTGGATGATACATTGATATATATGCGATATATGTTAATTGTATTATTTTCTTTTGTTGCAAATATATAATATATATGTGATATATATTATTGTGACATGATATGATTAATTGTTAAACATGTTTAAGGATGATTAATTGAGGTTAGGGTTTGATTAGGGTTAGATGCTTCATGCACCTTCTAGAAGCTTTTTCTTTTGTCATCCTTAAGATATTTTTGGATGACACATTCTTAACCCAACCAAACCCTAACTCTAGTTTATTCTCTACTAAATCCTAGCCACTCATCCTTGACCATGGTTTATATATCAATCATATACATTTCTTTCTATTCATCACAAAAGAAAAATAATCATTATCTTTTCCATTATCATCTTCTTCTCTCTTGAAAAAAGCTTACTTGATTTTCTTTATGTGATGAATAAATATGAGAAAATGATTTTAAAAAAAAGCAAAAAATACTACTCTCTCATCCTCATCTCATCTAGCCCATGAGATTAGTGTGTTCATCTCTTTAGAGTGAGAAAGCTTGAGTCTTTGCAACTTCGACGTAGATCATCGGAGATTTGGAACACTTCAAGCTAGCATGGATCGTTCGAGTCGTGGAGCCTCTCATGAGTCCGGGAGATCGTGGATCGCGGCAAAGGGACTTCTACTCGGAGCTTATGAAGCGAAGGAGCGGACTACAAAGATTGTAATCCCTCACACTTAGATAAAAGTTATCATCTTGCATGTTAAACCCTAATAATCTAGCAAAGATCCCGGCTTTGGGTTGTTCGGCACGTCTAAATTTTTATCCGGGCATGTTTGATGCCTTATGAACCTTCACAAGAGTGCCTAGGAACCCTACATTTAAGACGCTCATCACCCCTCATTTTCCGTGCACTTCACACCAGAAAACATGTCTCCGAGTAGCGGGACCCCCGTAAACTCTGCGAGTCCTCCGATATATCCAAAACCCTTTTTCAAAATACAACACATGCACACTGCACACTGAGTTCGCGTGACTAGTTGACCCGTCAATCGGCGGTTCCTTTACTCCAAAGGCGAGGGGTAATTAACAACAGCTTAGTCCGCGGTTGCCGGAGATTCGGATCCCCACAATTAATAAACCCCGGTCTACCTTAGGCAGAGGGAATTTGTATACGCCTAACAAGTGACGCGTATTCCCATCTCAATGGGGTGACGAAAAACACCCTACAGATTCTGGCACACCCGGTAGGACCTTTCCCTCCTCACATATCTCGGGTCAAGTGTTCATGCGAACTCATTTAACATATATAACGATGTTTGTACTGAAATAATGTTTTTTCCGTGCAGCAATCAACTTTCAACGACGATATCTTCTAAGATGAATTCAGCTTCCGACACGACCCCGATCTCATACATGGTCAAGATCAATGCCCGCATGGTTCTCCCTACCAGTCTCAGCCGGAAATGGGAGGAGCCACCCCGTAAATTTGGTTCCATCATCATCTACCCTGCTGGAAGCGCTCATCTGGCGGAGGTCACGGCAAACCAAGCGGCAAAACTGACCTCAAGGGGCAAGAAAACGAACATTGTAGTCGTTATAGCATCCCATCCCAAATGCAAATCTGTATCCGAATGGCTCTCCACTGTTCCAACTGGGGGAAAGGCCGTCAACACCAATGGGACCACAAAGCAGCACCAGCAAGCTCAGATGGTACCCTTGACAATCACGCGAACGGGCATCTTCTCTAGCCTCTCAATCAATCGGTCTACGGTGTCTTCCCGAAGAGCCGAAGTCTGTTAAGTGCTTAAAACAGAAAGTTAAGACAGAAGCGGCTCAGGTATCGAGCCAACAAGAGTGCCAGGACTTCGCCCATGTGGAATCTTGTGAGGTTCTAAGAGCAGGGTTATTCTGTGACGATGGCTGAGTCGGCCGTAAAAGTCAGCAATTCCTCCGAACCTCTTAAGTGGGTTCGGAAAAATGCCATGAGCACCAGAATCAAGAAGACAGCGGTCCGAACAATGCCACAAAGGGACGTGTCCCAGCCCCAAAAGAGAAAGCATGACACCATCTCTTCAAGAGTCTATCAGGCGCTCTGCGCCGCGCGAAAACGGCGGGGCAAATCCAGAAAGGAAGTGCCAGCACCACTCATGAATCCAGGCAGGCCAGCCATCTCTAATCGATTGTCCGCTAGCAAAACAGAAGGGCCAAGACGGTGTTCCACAAAATCAGCTATCAATAATGAAATGATGGCCGGATATGTTATCTATACGGTCTATATGGCGGGTGCACGTCCCGGCGATAACCTGCGCAGCAAGAGCAAGGATGGGGCTACCACATCCCAAGCCCAATCTGGCTTGAATGTGGTTGCCGCTTCCCAAGATCAGCCGCCTCCACCGGATGAGGAAAACCCTCTCGATGAAGTCGATAGGAAGAAGACCTCTCAGTCCATGTAGAGTCAAGCTCGGACAGCGAGGAAGAGCCGACTTTCCTCCCCAGGACCGCAGAGCAAGAGCTGCTTCAAAAGCTTCGAAAACAGCTCAGGAGCAAAGATAAAGAAATGGCCAAGCTTTACTCCAAAATCGACGACCTGATGAATGTTGTGATGCAGCTTACGGCTCGAATTGCTCGGGCGCCTCTCAATCAAGCACACATCTCTATTCCTAAGCAGGATGATGATAACCCGAATCAATCGATGCCTGTCCCTTTGGGTCCAAGATTGGGCGAGCCGCACGAAAGCCGGCCACATTCCGCTTCTAGGGACGCCTTGGCCCCAGACAACACTATCCCGCTAACACAAGATCGAATAATGGATTTGGTCACTAGCAAGGTTAGAACATTGGTAGATGAAGCCGAAGCTCAGAAAGAAATTGGCAGTAGTGGGCAGCCATATCCCGCATAGTACGATCTGATCGAGTTCCGTAACGGTTACGTCATTCCTAAATTCGGAAGATTTGACGGGACGGAAAACGCAAATCAGCATGTCGTCCACTTTAAAGCGTCGTGCGGAAATACATGGGGCAATGATGCGCTCCTTTTTCGTCAGTTTGTCAATAGCCTGACTGATGTTGCTTTCGACTGGTACGTGAGTATACCAAACGGGTCCGTCATTACCTTTACCCAAATGGAGTCTCTATTTCGGTAAAGGTTCATGAGTGTCAGTGATAAAATCTCCATTGCTGACCTTATGAGGACCAAGCCGGGGAAGAATGAAAGCAACACCGAATTTATCGCCCGATGGCGTAATCTCACGGTCAAGTGAGAACCACCACTGGAGCAGGACCAGTCCGTCAGCCTTCTCATTGGGAACCTCAGCAATTGGATGGTCCCATTCTTGTGTACAGCAGTCCTCAAGACGTTTCAGGAGCTAACCAAGAAAGTCCAAATGCTGGAACGCTCGAAGCAAGAGTCTATCCTAGACTTTCCGAGAGACAAGACTTAGAAAAGCAAGAGGGATGACAACTGTAGAAGCGGGAATTCCAGCAGTACTAATGTCTTCAATGCGTCCGACAATGAAGACAAGTGAAAGGCAGGCGATTCCAAAACCAACCGTTCTCGAAAGACATTGCTGGGAGGAGAAGAGCCTTCCCTAGAGGAGAAAAAAACAAGGTTTACTCTTTCAGAATGGACAAGGTCCGCAAGATATTCAAAGATGCCTTGAACAATGGTCTACAATTGCCGGAGTCGAAGAGACGACATGAAGTAAAAATGACCGACAATCCCCTGTATTGCCCGTACCACAGAGAAGTGAGCCACGCGATCAAGGATTGCTATATCTTCAAAGACTAAGTCGAGAAGCAGTACAAGGCTGGAGAGATCGAGCTGTCCAAGAGTGTGTTGGTGAACAATCAAGTTACAACCACCAACTTTATACAGACAGAAGCTGAAGCCTTCTGGGAGTAGCTGAACCCGCTGCCCTGAGAAATGAAACTGACTCACCACAGCCTCCGAGGAGTACGCACATATCTAATAAGACGAAGAAGATGCTAAAGTTACTTCGGAAAGAGCCCAGAACAGAATGGGAAGGGCAGAAGAGGCCCTCCATTCCAGCTGCCAATAGGCTCAATCAGGCTTAAAATCCAAAAAGCTCAAGAAGAAGAAAAGTGTAGCTCGACGCGAAAAGGAGTCTGCAGGGAGATCGACCATTCAAAAATATATTGATTCTCTCGAAGACTATGAACAAAAGAAAATGACCCTAATTCAATTGAAGGGGTTCTTCCCTGTAGAAGAGGCTGGGATTCTGGAGGAGCTAGAAGAAGACTCTATTGAAGAGTTTTCTGAATCAATAGTTGATTGGATCAGGCACGTTATGTAATGGCATATAGGTTCTAAATCAAACCACAGTTCAAAGTATACCGAACACACAAGAGGAATAGTTTAGAAATGAACGAATCCTTCTTATGGCATTGTAGACTAGGTCATATCAATGCGACATGACCAACTAAGTTACATAAGGATGAATATGAGAATCTATTCGAATTTTCATCTTATGATACTTTCCAGTTTTGTCACAAACGTAAAATGACCAATACTCTGCTAACTCGAAACAGAGAAAGAGTTACCGAACTCTTGGGACGCATACATGATGATGTATACGGTCCTATGCCTACAAATGCCAAGGTTGGTTCTTCGTACTTCATTATATTCACTGATCTTCTCTCAGAATTTGGACATATGTTCCTGTTGAAACACAACTCTGAAACTTTTGAGAAATTCAAGGAATATAAGCTTGAAGTTATGAACCAGACGGGTACAAGTATTAAGTCTTTCGATGAGATCGAGGAGGCGAATACTTGGACATGGAGTTCCTGGATTTTATAAAAAGTGAATGTGATTATCTCTCGGCTTACTCCTTTGAGTACATCATAACACAACAGTGTAACGGGGCGGAGGTATCTCATCCTATGAGATATGGCGCGCTCTATGATGAGTAATGCTGAGTTGCATGTTTCCTTTTGGGTTATGCACTTGGGAAGCTGCACCTATTGAATGGGGTTCCATCCAAATCAGTTCCTACCACTCCATATGAGATATGGAATGGAAAGAGACCATGTCTTAAATGAGTTAAGATATGGGGTTGTCTGACCCATGTTGAAAAGCAAAATCCAGACAAGCTCGAGGCAAGGTCAGTTCTATATAAGTTTGTTGGATATCCCAAACATTTGCGAGGGTATATCTTCTACCACACTGAGGAGCAAAATGTGTTTTGTTTTCTCAGCATGCCACCTTTTTGGAAAAGGAATTTCTTGTGAAGAAATTTGTGGACATGAGGTAGAACTGGAAGGAGTTTCAGCTGGACAAACTAGCAGCTGATGATTTTGTAGAACCAAAGGATTCAATAGTCTCCAACGAACCTCGGCCTCTCTGCGAATCTGGTAGGGTTCCTCATCCACTTGAGAGATACTACGTTCTTCTCGGTGACAGTGGGAGCGAGGATTGCATCATGGTAGATGATGGCCCAACTAGATTCAAGCAAGCCATCACAAGTGGAGACTTTGTGAAATGGATGGATGCTATGCAATCAAAGATGGAATCCATGTACACCAACAAAGTATGACTTTGATTATTTCATCTAAAGGGGTAAAACCCATCAGGAGCAAATGGATCTTAAGAAGATTCTTGGTGTAGATGGAAAAGTTGAGACTTTCAAAGCTATGCTTAAGTTCATCAGGATTAAAGCAAGGATCGCAGAGTTGGAACATCCGTTTTGATGTGGTAGTCAAAAAGAGTTTGACTTCATCAAAAAAGTAGATGAACCTTGTATATACAAGAAGGTAGTAGAAAGTAAGGTTGTCTTCCATGTATTGTACGTAGATGACATACTCTTAATAAGGAAATGGTTTCCTATGCTACACTCGGTTAAGCTCCTCTTATACGAGGATTCTCCATAGAAGATCTGGATGATACCTACTACATCTTATGGATTATGATCTATGGTGATAGATCTAAGTGGATGTTGGGAGTGTCCCAAATCCAGGTACATTAACACGATAATAAAGGGGTTTAGTATGGAAGATTCTAAGCGTGGTGGTTCGCCCACTTACTCAGGAATCACTCTCTCCAAAAAGATGTCTTCCAAGACTGATTTGGAGAGAGCTCGCGTTCAAGGGATACCCTATGCTTCGGCAGTAGATTCTATCATGTATGCGATGTTATGTACCAGACCAGATGTAGCTGTCTCACTAGGTGTAGTGATCAGGAATCAATCGGATCTTGGGAGAATCACTGGACAGCTGTGGAGGACATTCTTAAGTAATAGAGAAACACTAAATGAATGTTCTTGGTTCAAGATTCCAGAGTGATAAGGTCGACTGAAAGTCAGTCACAGGCATTGTCTTTACCCTCAGTGCAGGGACGGTATGTTGGAAGAGTTCCAAGCTAGATACCGAGGCATACTAGACGATAAAGGCTAGATACATCGCTACCAACGATGCTACCAAAGTAGATGTCTGGATATTTCTTGTTCATGAGATGAACATGGTTCCTACCATTGAGCGTCCAATAACTATTATTGTGACAGCAATGGAGTTGTGGCTTTGGCCTAGGAACGCCGGTCCCATCAGCGATCCAGACATATTCTGAGGAAAGTATCACCTGATCAAGGAGATGGTTGATCTCCAAGGGATCGAGGTCAGGAGAGTTGACGCGAAGGATAACACGGCGGATCCACTCACAAAGGCCTTTCCCTAGAGAGACATCTATAGGATGTTGAGTATGAGATACTGCAACAAATGGCCATAGTGCAAAAGGGAGATTGTTAGATATATGTATGCCCTAGAGGCCATTACTGTACATGCGATGTATATTGTAGTGGATGCTTGGACATATATAGGGAGGACTTTCTTGCTCGACATGATAGTATGCTGTCTGGTTGCTCTTTATCTTAACATGTACACTTATTGTCTCTCTATTACATGTTGATAAAGCCCTTAGGATGAGTACTTGACTACCAGGATTATGATGCAGATCATACTAGTGGGGAAATAGTAGTCAGTAAGTACATCCTTCAAATGTTCCTAGTCGTGGAAGTATCGAGATGGGGCATCGAAATTCCAGAGTAGACTAGCGTATACGCTTCTCGACCCATATGATGGGCGATGGATGATCCCATATTCATTGGTGTTTGACATCAGAGAAGGTATACGGGTGCTCAGTGGAGACTAGATACACTGAACGGACTCTCCGAGAACTCCTAGATGGTATTATACCTATCGTTAGATAGCAGTTCTCTGGTGACACTGGTACAGGTTAGTCTGTCGACCCGACATCGTCATAGAGTCTTGTATGATTCCCACTGTGCTTTGATTTCCACCTTACCACGTTCTAGAGATCGTGTAAAACGGTGGTTTTTGAGTACAGTCCCGAGTTACATGGAGGCAATGAGCGATAGGAGGGGATTCATCTCTCCCGGTATTGGGGGTTGATGTTACGCTATGCTCGATTGGCCATAACAGGAAATCCCTGGCCAGAGTTGCTGAGATCTACTGGTAAGTGTTATCAGTAGTTTCTCGAACCGTTATGGACCTTGCATCGGCATGACTTATCAGGCTATTGGGGTCTGACGTTTTTACCACCCTTAGGCTGTGATATGCGACATATCAAACGAAGAGACCAGACTGTACGGTAGTGTTACTGATTGGATTCGCAGGAGTATGAGTAGGCTTGATTGTTGATCTTCTGATCGCTCAATACCCGGGTGGCCGTTACGTTTAGCAAACCGTTTGCGGCTTGTGGGTGTTTGATATGATCATCACCTACTGCCGGCGTATTGACGAGTCTTTAGAGTCCTACACAGAGATTTCCTGGTTCATGCGAAAAGAAGTAGGAGCACATATGTGATATGTGCAGGACCGAGATTAATGCGCGTATGTGATACCGCATTCTATTCTCGCGATATATGATATCGGTCGGTTATATGTGATATAGACGGGTTATCAGATCAAGTGTTGATTCGATAAGTTGTTACATTTGATATTAGTCGGTTGTATGTGATATAGCCGGATTATTATATCAAGTGTTGATCTAATAATTTAATGTACAATTATATATGTGAAATATTAATTTACATTAACTAATATTTGCTCATTAAACATTTCTTTCTCTCACTTGTGTGCATATAGTATATATGTGATATATATTAATGTACATTATTTTGTGTCCTGTTTGATGCCACATGCAACATGGGTGTATGAGACTCATACCATGCTTATGATAATACTAGGGTTTTTATTTATCAAAGTAAATCACAAATTGGTGGAATTATATCATGGCTAGAAGCTTGGAGAAGCTTGTTTCTAACCATTGACTTAGTTCACTAACTTTGTTTTACTTGTAGATATTTATTAACCTAACCATTATTGTTAGCCATGGTTTATTCTCTACATGAGTTAGTGTATGACACTAACTCACCCATGATTACTATTCTCACATCATGATTTTTATTCTCATCTCCACTTCATCTTCTTCTTCCTCATGAGAAAGCTTGCTTGCTTTTCTAAAAGTGAGGAAATATTGTGAGAAATATAAATCTAAAGTGAGAAAAATTCCTACTTCATCATCCTCTACTATATTAACCATTTAGTTTATGGTGTTTACTTCACTAATCTACCATTAGTGAAGAGGTAGCATGAGCTTGAGTCTCCTCGACGTAGATCATCTTCGGCCTCGAAGACTTCGAGCAAGTTTGTTCATTTCTTCATGTGAACCCTTACTAGAGTTCGGGTGTTCACTACTTGGAGCGAAGGGACTACTACACGTAACTTTAGAAGTGAAGGACCGGTCTACAAAGGTTGTATTCTTCATTCACTTAGATGTAAAGTTGTTTACATTGTTGTTTCGTCTAAATCTCTAGTTAAGATTCTAGGGTTAGGGTTCTTTAGTACAGAAAATTTTTCAAATTGGCATGGACGATACCTCCCAAAACCTTGCTGTTGTGCTAGGTAACCCTACAATAGTGATCTGTAATGTCACCTGAAGCATGTACACGATGATAAAGACAAACCAGATAGCATACTATTATTTCGAGTTAGACTGTTCTACCGGTATAGGTCCTCCCTCAATCATTGCAATCACGTGCCTGCGACCCAATAATTGACTTGAGGGAACTATAGCCAACACTAACGTCCCGGTCGCGTCTTTCGGCGATGAACATATACATTTAAACAAATAATTCTGTATATGGATTTCAGAGTGGTTACAATAAGACAAGGATGACACGGTCAAATGAAAGAACAACCAGGCCGAGAACATTCCTCCAAGGCGAACTCGTGCTGGTTATCAAAAGACCAATGATTCCCAATCGTGCAAAGAGGGGAAAGTTCGAGCCAAATTATGAAGGTCCATACATCATAGACAAAGTCTATCAAGGTAAAGCCAACCTCCTCATGGATATGCATAGCGAAAAGCCATTACGGCCAATAAACGGCTGATTCCTCAAAAAGTACTACGCTTGAAGATTCATGACTTAGACCAATGATAGATGACGAATTTTTTGTCGGCTCACTATCTTCCTGAGTCAGAACTCTAAAAGTAGTACCAAAAAAATTTTCGTCCCCAAATACGGGAATGTTAGACCAAAATGTCCCTAAACTAATAATGGACCACTACGTCCTTAAACTGGTTTTGGACCAAAATGTTCTTAAACTAATAAATGACCGAAATTTCCTTAAACTAATAATGGACCGAGAAGCCCTTAAACTAAGAATAGACCACTACTTCCTTAAACTGGTTTTGGACTGAGAAGTCCTTAAACTAAAACTTCGTCCCCAAACACGGGAATGCTGGAACGAAATGTTCCTAAACTAATAACGGACCGAAATGTCCTTAAACTAACATGTTTTTCCCTACAGTGGATCCCCATATTAATCGCCGTATACAATCCACGAGCATAAATAAGTCATACCTCTCCTATGTCCTACATAATGCGGTCTTTCGAAAAAGATCAGGGCCTACAACTGATGGTGCGTTACCTTATGGGACGCCTAGAAAAAGAGGTATGTCCACAAACGAAATGAGCACAGATGAAAACCCGAAAGGACGCCGTGAGTAAAAACAGCAGGGATACCGGCTAGCTTGTGAAAACCCGAGAGGGCACAAACTCGTTAAAAGAAAGAAAAAGATGCACTTGCAAAGTCCTCACGACTTTGTAAAGAGAAAACACCTGCGTGACATCCTTATGACTCATAAAGGAGAGACATACTTAGGAATCCATACGGTTTCCAAGGAGAAAATACACTTACGAGATCCTCACGACCCGTAAGGAGAATATACCCTCCATAAGACCCTCACGGTTTATAGAATTCAAAAGTTTTAAGTTACAGGGATCTGAACCTGTCCTTAAGCCACCAAAACCCCATAAATTTTTGCCCTACAAGAAGTTCGATATTGAATCTTGTATATAATCCATGGGCAAGAACAAAATATGTTCCAACCGAGTTCCACCAATGGCGAGAAATATCCCCATATGGTGAACGACACTTGTAAGTCCTCTCGAATTACAAGAAGAAAATACTCTTTTAATATCCTTACGACTTACAAGAAAAAACACACTTAGAAATCCCCACAATTCCTAAGGAGAAAACACACCTATGAGATCCTCACGACTCATAGGGAGAAATACCTTTATGAGACCCTTACGGCTCGTAAAGTCTAAAGCCTTAGTCGATAGGATCCTAACCCTGTTTGCTAAGCCATATTTGTCCAAATCAACAAAGGCAAATGATGATACGCTCCTGGCAACATTCCAGTTGTAGCGATATTGATGCCAAAATTAGTATCAAATGCCAAATTGCCAAATCACAATAAAAATCAACAAGCAAAAAATATGCATATGAAACAGCCGAAATGTTTGGGTAACTCGCAATAAAAAATAGCGAGTAAAATTTTTTTAAAAAAAATGACATAGCCGAAATAATCGGACACCGCGAAAAATAACCGAAATGATTGGGCAATCGTGACTTTCGAGATATAAAAGCTGAAAAGATAGAGTATCACGGAAATAAAAAAAAAAATACATATATAATGAAATAAAAAATTTCTGCCCTGCAAGTGGTCCATACTAACTTTTTTATACAATTCATGGGCACAAATGAAAGAAAGGGAACCATATTTTCCCACCATGCTTCGTCAAAATAGCTCCAGATTTCGATGGCAACATCTATAGCTTAGAGATCACTTCGACGTTCTTCTCATTCCAGCAGGATACAGACGCAACGTTATCAAAAGGGCTCAAGGGTCAAAGCGAGGATGGAGTAATGGAAAAATCCTAGCTCTAAGTCTAGACGGTACACATACAACCTAACTACCTCGACGTTCCCCCTCATTCCAGCATGGTATGAACACAACAATCAAACAAAAGTGGAGTGATGGCAAAATTCTAGTTCCAGACTTTGATGGAAATATATACAGCCTAGTGGTCATATGGATGTTTTCCCAACTTCAGCGAAGAATCGGTACAACACCAAAACAAAAAAAAAGTGATGGTATATTCCTATCTTCAGGTCTTGACGGCATGCCTAGAGACCATAGGAGATCATCCCACCCCAGAAAGGTGCGGTTATGACTCATTGGGGGCTTCAAATTAAGCCTAACCTCAAGTAAAAAACCGCCACGGCAAATACCTAACGCTTGACCTTCCGACGATAATACAGATATTCCAACCTAAAGAAGATTACTTGAAGACGTCTTGTCTAGCCTCAGAAGGGATCAGAGACACGACAGTCGCGGGGCTACTCGAACAACAACCTAAGGGACTGCATATCGAGAAATATATCATCCAACGCGACGGCACGATGGACTTAAACCTAGTACCACAAACCTAATGGACCCCTGTCATAAAAGAATGGAGGTTATCTACATCCAACGTTAGGGTGAGTTTGCCTATAAACCTAATGGAGGTAAACTAAAAACACTCCGAAATGAGTACATAAACTAAACACTCTGAAATGAGTACATAAACTAGAAACTCTAAAATGAGTAAATAAACGAGTCCCTGCCAGATCCAGACAATCAAGAAAAGAAAAGTGTAGACATGAAAGGGAAAGAGGCTTTTCATTCATACTTCAGAAAAGATTACAAAAAAAAACGCTATTACATCATCCAGGGTCTACAGTGGTAAAACGCTAAATTCCGAACATGGATTCTCAAATTTAAAGGTAAGTTTGAGTTAAGCACTTCTAACTTCATTGACCATCTTCTTATACATCTTCTCCCGAATTCAAGGTTCGAGATCACCGTTGATATCTTCCATCCTTTTGTATGAGGATATTATCGCTTTCTGTTAGAAGACACGATACAAAATAGTGACGAGATCATCTCTCCGTTTCTTCGAAATCAGACTCAGCGGATATATTGAATGCACATTGTCTTCAGCATCATCGATTGCCTGGAGCGGCATACCCTCATCAAGCTCAGGAAGAGCTTCCCAGATCGATCCAACGACAATCTTCAAAAGAGCAAAATGATGGGGGAGCAATCGACCGTTGTAATTTTCGAAGCGGCGCATCACCTCGTCGCATTGGGCCGCAGTGTATTTTTGGCCTTGAAGACGACCTTGAATATGAATCTCTTCATAAGAAACAATCTCTTTGATGTCGTACATGTGACCGAACATTTTACCTGAAAAAGGACAAAAGAACCATCAACAAAAGGATGTGAGTTCATTTGGTGAAACTACTAACTCCAAAGCTAGTAGGCCCCATAGAATCAAGATAGCGGCTCATTAATGATTGGAACATGGGTTCAATAGAGAAATCTAAAAATATTCTCTAATGCTGGTTTTAATAATAATAGAATTTTCAAAGCCAAGCTCTGCTAAAAAAAGGATTTGATATTAAAATTATCAGAGCAAAACTCTGTTAAAATAAAATTTCAAGAAAATCTCTAAAGGGGAGAAAATCTAAAGATCAGAACTATGTTCTGTGATAAATTGTCAAAGTAAGGCTTTGTTAAAATCCCTAAGGGAGAGGAGACCTAAAGTTGAATTGAGAACTAAGTTCTATGATAAATTATTATAGCAAATCTCTGTTAAATCAAATCTTCAAGAAAATCCTTAAAAGGGAGAAGATTTTCGGTCAAAAATCAGAATCAAGTTCTGTAACCATAAATTCCTAAAGGGAATATGATAAAACTAAGCTATGCAATCAAAATAGAGTAATCTTTCAAGATAAGTTTGAGGTTCTAAAAGTCTCTGCTGAAGAAGACTCTTACCAAGAAAATTTTGGCAGAGTGGGTCTACAATGTAGATCTGAGAAGAATGAAGAACTAAGCTTTAAGAAAAAAGAGCTAAGCTCTAATGGAGAATAAAATTCTCAAGGAAGAATAAGAGATGAAAACGCAGCAGTCGCCTTGGGCTTGAAGCCCAATTTAAAGGCATGGGGGTCGGTTCAGATTCCCCGTATTCTAAGGCGGATCGGATGGCTCAAAACTGCATACCGTTGCACTCATGTGCAAGCCACGTAAGAACAATGGTGGAGGGCATTTGTGCAATCATAAAAAAATATCTTTTGTTTAAATACAATCAGGCGACGCCTCACATGAAATGCACGTGAGTGTCGGCGCCAGACTCTAATAGGATTAAATCTTATAGCAGCGCCTCACGTCAAACACACGTGAGCGCTAGCGAGCAAAGCATGCGGACGCTTGATTAAATCATATGGAAGCGCCTCACATGATACACGCATGAGCGCCGGCGTGCAAAGAACGTGAATGCCTGTTTATGTAAGAATTGAATTCTTGAGCGGCTCCTATGTGTATAGCACGTGAACGTTAGCGCCGAAATTAAAGCGGGTAGCATTAAATTCTACATGGGAAATATTTCCCTAAAATCTGGGGATATTCTCTGTTAAACAGAGCCGTTAGACTAAAAATCCAATGGCGATTAAAAATGATATGATGAGAATTAAATTCTATTAGGGTAAAATATCTCTTTCTTAATAAGAAAGATATTTTCTGTTAGACAGAGAGCCGTTGGATCAAGAATCCAATGATAGAATTAAATTCTATTTTGGGAATATATTTTCCCAATCTTTCTAAATAAGGAAGATATGCTCTGTTAAACATAAAACCCCTAGATTAAACATCACCGTTTGAATCAAGAGATAGAATAAAATTCTATATATAGGAAAATATTTCCTTAATCTTATTAAAAATAAGAAAATATATTCTGTAAAATAGAAATCACTGGATCAAAATTCCAACGGTGGATAAAATTCCTCAAATAAGCTTTGAGACTAATTAAATCAATTGGTATATCTCAAATGAGAGAATTTCTCAAAACTGATCAACAGTTTGCCTTACCTATATAAAGGATACGAGACTTCAAGTCTCATAGAGAACCCCCTCATAAATTTCTGCAAACAAAAAGATAGAAAATGCAACTGAGAATTTAATTCTCTCGTTGAAGAAAGCCTCGTTCTCCTTTCAAACCCTAGATAAAGAAAAAGAAGAGATTAAAAATATCTTCTTTGTTTAGTACATGTAAAATATAAGGGTTTAACCCTTCAAAAACAACTTAGTTTTTTCTCTGGATTTGATATCTACAAGACAAATCTCCCATAAGTTGAGAAATTAATTCTCATCAAGAAGATTTTGTTCTTCAGAACTCAGCATCTAGGGGAAAAAAAACTAGGTCCGAAGAAAGAAATAAAAAGAAGAAGAAGAAGAAGAAAAAAAAGATGGAAGTTACATTCCGGGAATTTAATTTCTTTGAAAACAGGGTTTAACCCTATAAAGAACATAAGTTCTTATAATAAAGAACATAAGACCTTAGTTCTCAAAAACTTGATCTCAGATCTTCAAAATAGAGATCTAGATGATCATCAATGGTCAAAACGCCATTAACAGAAGTTTACCTTCTTTTCAAAAGATAAATAGAGAGTAAATCTCTAAAAGCGCCTCACGTGCTTCCCACGTTAGCGTCCAAAAATATAAACTCAGCGCTTGATTGATCTGTTTAAAGAGTGTTCGTAAAGTAAAGTAACCGCAATCAGGACGGTATCACTAGTAGCTAGCCGCGATGAGTACGGGTCGTCCGCAGGGAAACATGAACTTTTTTCTTGCTTTAGACGAGTTGGTTGAAGAAGGGTGATTGTTTATAGTTACAGATATAGGATGTAATATTTATGAAGAAGAGACTTGTAGGATTCATATGACTTAGTAGTAATGGATGACTAATTAAAAATGACTCGTTTTATCTTTTAATAGTTTAAAACTAGATCGATAGTGATGAATGTGGATTAGGGTTCTTTTGGAAAAAACTAGGGTTGCCCCATTCTTAACCCTTATTCTTGCATTGATCTCTATTCATGTCTAGCCTTTACCAAAACAATTATTGAACGGATCTCGAATCATGGTCGTGACTAGCAATAGATTGGTAGCGCGTACGATTATGATATTAACATTTATTTTGCTGAAGTTTATAGACTTTAAAATGTTTAGAAGGAGTTAAATGATTTTATTATCCATTGATCTACCCTATCCTACGAACCCTAGCAAGCTAGGAATTACTCGCTCATGGTTTGAGATAGAAGAAAGGATGAAGAAGAAAACATGATTAAGATGCAGAAAGTAAATGCGAAAGGACTAATAAAAAGACTGCCTTAATTAATCAACTATTGCATACAACTCTCCGTACAAAGTAGATTATAAAGAACCCTAGTTTTTGCTCTCGCTCTCTCTCTCTTGTTGGAGGTAGATGACTAGCTGATGATCACCTGGATGCGTGGATCGCTTTAGACCTCTTGATCTCTTCGGTTTGATGATTTTAGATGTGAAGCTCTCGGTCCTATATATAGTCACAAAAACTAGATACCTTACATGCCAGAAGTGAATATATGCAGATATAATCTAACCACCAAAATCTCAGATCCTACGGCCCTAGATCCGCCGCATAATGGCTTGTTTGGCCGCGGTTCCGCCGCGGTTTGGTGGCTTGGGATTTTGGGATTTTTTGTGGTGTTTTGGCATCATTTTTGGAGATCCTCTAGATGTCTAGATTCTGAAAATAATACTCTGAGTCTCTGTCGTTGTTAGATCTTACGATTTGCTTCAATATTCTGGCAGATTTGATTCCGACATCTCGGATCTCTTGGATTCCAGTCCTGATCTAATATCTGCACAATATCTCAAATCAAAGTGTTAATAGTATTTGGTATTTTTGAGATATTATCCTAACCATTTTATATGATATTATATGTTAAGAATATTGATTAAAAATATTTGAAATGATATGCATATTTTAATTACTAATATTTTATATAAATATTATATGCATGTATTTTCCCTCATTATGTTAATTATAATGTAGAAACATATGATAATAAACTTTTTATACATAAAACCTCATATGTTCTATAATTACAATAAGCACCTTTTAGAACTTAACAATAGTGGGGGAAATAATCATTCAAATGTGCAATATTTTAGACTAATCAAATACCCCCAAACTTAATTTTGATCGTCGCGAGCAAACTAGTTATTAAAGAGAAAAAGAAAAAAGAGAAAAACCTAGCACAGTTTCGTAGGCAATACGATTGCACTGAGCACGTGCAACAAGCCTTTAAATCTCTAGGTGTCCCGGTAGGAGAAGTGTTGTCTCCTAAGGGTTTTCAGCGGATTACACACACAAAATCCCATAATAAGAGAGAGAAGATGAAAATTACATACAAAAATAAGGAACATATAAAAGAAAAAACTTGAAAATAAGAGTCTCAAACTACACTAGCTTTTTAGTTGCCATGAGACCTATCTTAATAGTCATGAAAAGATGTTAGAAACCACATCATCCATCAATAAAACATCGCATTTAGTCTTCCTCCCTACCTTTCTTCCAAACATCGATCATATACCCCCTACGTGAGTATAAAAGACATCCCTACACTTAGAAAATTCAATTCAAACTATCATAATCTTGTCCATTTTCCTTAGTACTTTTTAGTCGGTGAATATTTCAGATGGAATTGCTCACACATTCTTCATGCGACAGTTAATATTTCTTGAGGTACTAACCAACCGATTACCAAATGTGCTCACTATTTTAGGCGTAATTAGCAATTGTTGGAGATAGTGCCCTCAAAGTCAATTATTGGATCGCAGGTACGTGATTGCAATGATTGAGACAGGACCTATACCGATATGACAGTCTTGCTCGTGATGATGGTATGCTATCTGGTTTGTATTTATCATCGTATACATGCTTTAGTTCACTATTGCATGATAATAGAGCCCATAGGATTCTTGCTTGACTACCAGCAGTATGATGGCGATCATATACGTGGGAGCTGGGGTCTGTAAGCACATCCTTAAAGTGTCCCTAGTCGTGGGAGTTTCGAGACAGGGCATCCATACTCCAGAGTAGACTAGTGTATACAGTCGAGACCCCGACGAGGGGCGATGGCCGGTCTCACAAGCCATTAGTGTCAGTAGGATCACCTAAGATGTATACAGGTGCTCATTAGGTTATGAGTACACCGGACAAGACTCGCCGGGAACATGCTAGTTGGTATTATACATATCGTCAGATAGCAGTTCCCTGGTGACATGTATACAGGTTAGTTCATCGACCTGAGGTCGTCATTTGTCTCGTGTGAGTTCCCACTGTGCTTTGATTTCTACCCTACCACGGCTCAAAGGAGTCGTGCAAACAGGTCTTTTTTGGGTACAGTCCCGAGCCACATGGAGGCAAGTGAGAGGATCAGCAGGGGATTCATCTCTCCCAGTATTGGGGGTGAGATCGCGCTGTGTCTAGGAGAGCCATTACACAAAGCCCTCGGCCGAGGCAGGAGATTTACTGGTAGGTACTCCAGTAGTATCTCAGGGTGTTCTGGGCCACTCTCTGACACGACTTATACTGCTATTGGGGGTCTGACGTTACCAGACCCTAGGCCGATATGCGATACTCACAGACGAACGGACCGGACTGTATGTATATTGTCACTGTTAGGCTCAGTAGGGTTTATGGATGAGTTTGCCCGTCAGCTTCCTTTCCAATCAATACATAGGCAAACAGTTACGTACAGCTTGTACCTCTGACGTGCTAGTGGTTATACCCAGTGCCAGTGTGTTGATGAGTCATTAGAGTCCCCCACAGACACTTTCCCAAGTTCGGGCGAAACGTTGTAGAGGCCGTATGGTTTTATGGCAGGGTTCGGAAAAAGCACATGCATTTTCGCACGTGTCGTTTTTCAGACAGATAATACTGGTCAGCTTTGGTTTAAGCCGGATCTGAGTATTATACTATGTAGATATAATATCTTTGTCTCAGATGCATTTGTATTCGGTCATAATACAAATACGGGTATGTTTATACCATTACGGGGTTATCCTGAAATTCGTTTCAGGATCACTTTTAGAAGTTGCCATTTTCCAGTTTTCTATCAGCCGTATTTAACGTTCGGTTAAATGCGGATTTCTCTTTTCTTCTTGAGGGTAAGTCATGAGGTGAGTCATGTTTCTAGAAGGTTCTAGAATGGTGACTAGGATGGTGAGGTGGATTAGTGCATTAATGGTCATTTAATACTTTAGATGACAAGGTTAGTGATTCATCACTTGCTTTAATTGTGTTCATACTATGTGTTATGGTGACTCATTCTTTCATGATAAGCTTCATTCTTATTGTCACCACTTTGCTCCTACCCTCACCTCCCTCTTCCTATAAGTTTGGCCGGCCCCCCCTCTTTGGAGATCATGGTTGTTACTCACTTGGGAAAAGATTATGATAGATTTGTGTATGGAAATTTCATATAGCTCAAATTCTTATTACCCAATTCAAAAGGCAACTTCATTAACCGTTCGTTCATAGCCTTGGACATAACGAGACAAAGTGTTCTACTCATTCTCTACATCATCTTGGTCGTCTCTTCTAGCAAACTTGACGATCGAGTTGCCTCGGTTCAGAGGCGGGAGCCCGTTTAAAGATCCGTCGACGTGGTGCCACCTGAACGAGAAGACTGGAGATCGAGAAGATCGGAGCAGCCGCAACAAAGCGTGGGATGATGGTTGAAGACCGAAAGACTCGGATCGTTCGGTATAACTCTTCTACCCACTTTGTAGTTTGTTAGTTTAGCTTTAATGGCAGATCCGGGTTATAGTACGCGATAGCGCCGGTTGTAAAAAGTTTTTGTTCCGCATTTGCCGTCTGTTTGATGGCCGGGGCGCTACCGTGGACTTACAGTGGTATCAGAGCCTTACCATTAAGCTATACTAACTTGTGCTAACGCGTTTAAAATATCGATCGAACGGATTTTCGAAAACCGCAAATTCCAGGGTTAAAGTTTCTGTCGATTTTAAATTGTGTCTAAAAATTATTTTGACCATCACAGAAAAACAAGCAGGTTTTTTAAAGAATAACAGAGAAATACGGTCCACTGAATCGTCCGTGCGACCGCGGAACCGCGGCCGTCTTGGCGTTTCAGTTGGTCAATTTTCTACTGTTGGTTCTTTGTTGGAAATTGTGGTTTTTGGTATAGTTCTTTTGGGCCCAGTTTTTGTTACAGTACAGCAGATGTTTGTGGGGCCCACTTCGGGAAATTTTGTCGATCGAAATTTAAACGTGTTAGTTTACAGTACTTACTTTATATCTCCGACCGGGAATGTCATTCGATCGGTAAACCGCGTCTAATTGCTATATTTCTTTTAGACGGGTTTGCGAACGTGACATTCGCGTTGATGTTCTGTGTTGTGCTGTGATGTTGCGGATATGTCGTGGTGGATAGTAGGGTGCAATGATAGTGCAGTTTGGATTTATTTGTACATTTGATATTGCGGGGCGAGCGTCCAACATGTGGACTACCGTCACTGCCTGTTGTATAATATTCTTTTGGGGTACGACCGGGTTGAGGTCGATGTACCCGTTGTATATATTTTTATTTCTGTACTAGGTTTATCCCGCGAAGGAGTGCACGGATAGCCGGGTTCTGGAGGGCAAAGGGTCCGTATCTCATGGCTTTGAGAGGCAAAGGGACCTCACTTTAGAATTGGCAAACTATTCGCCGCACTCGTAGGGGGTACAGGTTGACCCAAGGAGGGGTGCTCAAGTTACCGGATTCCGTGAAGTGCCGGGTGGTCCAATCATTTTGCTGTATGGGGATGCCTCGCTTCAGGTTTTGGCGGGTAACTTGCCGCACCCGTAGGGGTCTAGGTTTCATTGCACAGGCTATCCACACGACCAGGGGAACGTCGGGTTTCAGCAGCGGCTCTGTGAAACCTGGGGATCTCAGATTATCTGTATTGTTCTGTGATGCTTATTACTTTTCTGTAATGTTGCATATTATCACGCCTGGAGCGATTATTGTATATTGGTATATATACTATTAGATGTTATATATGTTTTACACCCGCGCTAGTCCAGCACCCGCTCTGTCGTTAGTTAAGTAACCTAACGGGTGATGACGGGACCCAGTGACGAATGCGGATGGCATATACGTACATTTTATTTTCGTTCTTTTCTGGTGTGATTGATTGATGGGACTGCATTGATTCTTATCAATGCAAGGATAAAACAAACCTATTTTTGATGTTGTTGGAACAAATTTTAAAAGGTGTTATTACAAAGATGTTTCCTTTTGTTTTGCATAGTGATATTCAGTTAGAATATCCTGCACCTCATTCGACGAGGCAAGGGCCGAGATCCCTTCACCAGGAGTGACCCCTTGGGCAGAAGTTTACGTCAGGGTAATAAATTCAATATATTCGATTACAAGTTGCTTTGCATCGCGGTATTCAGTTGGAATATCCTGCACCTCATTCCACGAGGAAAGAGCCGAGATCCCTTCACCGGGAGTGACCTCTTTAGCAAAGGTTTTCGTCACTATATTTTTATAAAAGCTATCAGTTTCCTTCAACGAAATCAAGTTCATTACGTTAAAGGTTTTTCACCAAAAAACAGCCGTAGCCCTCCGTCATTTCTTATGGATAGTCAGTAGTATTCAAGCTATGTATTTTGACCAACGCCAAGGCATAGTGTTTGGTAGCTGCTGGGTATTCATCTATTGCATAGATAGATGAGTTGGTTTGGGACAGTCGTTCTGTCATACTTGGCCAACGTCAAGGGCATGTGCGGGTGGGTTCAAATTGACCTTGATAGTGACGGGTAGAACTTGGCATGTGACTTATGATATTTTGACCAACGCCAAGGTCATAAGAGCATGGGGCAAAAATCACATCGGGAGTTTCAAACATACAGGAAACTTTCCAGGCATGCGCATAACTTCTGAAGTGTGATAACTTGAGTGGCTTCTATCAAGTTATCATGCGATGATAGTTGGATCCTGATTCTCACTGATGAGTTGGTTTACTCTTCGGGTGATCCCGACTAATTCTTCTTTCAGGTTTGGAGGAGGATTTGAGATTACAGTGGGAGGTTTCCTGATTAGATAAATTGATAACCATTCTGATCTAGGTTAGAGTGCACGCAGAGTGTTTCTTTTCTCTCTCTTTGGCAGCGACCTTTGACCGATCCTAGACTATGACTCAGTGACCAAGTTGACCGAACCTTCTTAAAATACTGGCTTTTGGATTGTCTAAAGTTGCATAAGTCATTGCCGCTCCTTCTTTTACCCTTTATATTTCTCAGAACACCCCGTATTACTACGGATATTCGCTTCCATTGGATAGATCCATCGTATTGGTATATACGAACTCAAAGGGACTTCTTCGAGGATGGATCCAGGTTCAGGAGAAATAGAATTGGTTTATTCAGTTGTCTTTTATTATCACCTTCTCTCAGGTTGCGAGGGCTCCTTAGTTTAGGAGAGTACACCTATTACGCTTATTGGATAGTCTTATTCCAAACCATAGGCTGGTGCCGAAAGGTAGGGAATGAAGAAAACTAATTAGCCTAAGTAGGGTGTGCAGAAGGTAATATGTAAAGACAAGATAAAGGGATTAGAAAGAGGGCAAAGTAAATTGCGACTGTTATCATTCACGACCAAACCGCGTACTTCATCGCCACTCCTATTTCACCTTTGCTTTTTTCCCCCAGTTTGGGAGAAATAGAATAAGGTATTATTCAGTTGTCTTTTATCATCACCTTCTCTCAAGTTGCGAGTACTCCTAGGATTAGGAGAGTACACCTATTATGCTTACTGTATAGTTTTCTTCCAAACCATAGGCTGGTGCCGAACGGTAGGGAAGGAAGAAAATCATTTAGCCTAACGAAGGTGTACAGAAGGTAACGACTAAAGACAAATAAAGAGATTTGGAGAGATGGCAAAGAAATATACGATTACAGTCATGAATAGGATTATGGAAGAGGCATTATTTGGAATACCAGGATACCCCTACGAGACATTTTAATGTTTCAGTTTCACTGCGCATTGGTAAAAGAAAATTGTTTTCCCGATTAGATACTTACTCCAGGGTATGTATTTACCAGGTTTCATTCTCATATCTGTATGGTTTTCAGATAATGAGTGGGAGTAAGTTATTGGGAATTAGGCGATCATCCTCATTATATCGGAATTCGTTGTAATTGGTGATATTTGAGGAAATCACCTGGGTACAGTTTTCAACCTACGATGCACAGGATTTGAGTTATTCAGCTCAACAGACTTATACAGAGTATTGTATGTTGTCCAGTGTCCGTCAGGACAAAGGGGTAGGTCCTCATACTATGTTCTATTTACTTATGACTTCTCTAGTTTTTAGACAAGTGTTTCGTAGAAATACAATGTCTAAGTTTTGAGAAGTTGTGGGTATAGGAATAAAGTAGAGAACCGGGTATCGCAAGTATCGGGATTCTTCAAAGAGATCGAAGATGAAGATTCTTGTGATTGGTATTCAGATGATCATAATGGTTTTGAGAAACTTGTTTCTCTTTCAGGTTACTCATAATTGGATGCATTCCTAAGTTGAGCAATGCTGATTAGCATCTCTCCATTAAGTTGATATGCACTGGAGACAGTTGCATAGTTTGAATCTGGTTCCAATTAAATTAGTGCCTCTATTTCTATATTGCATATAGAATTGTTCATATCTTAACGATTTTAAGGTACGGGGAGTTGTCCAACTTATGCTTAAAACCAGACACTGGATAACTCAAGGCACGTTTCTGTAATGGCAGTTTGTGGGTTGACCCTGGCTTTGACGAGGGTTGACTTTTCTACCATCTAGAAGATCAATAGTGATATTGTTCTTGACTCGCCACAGTTTTAGTAAAATGGATTTTTTCAGAAAACAGTAGTGGGAGTATGGTAGAACTGGAAGTGATTCCAGAACCGCAAACGATTATAAAAAATTTAATAGGACCTATATATTCAATCAGGTTTGACATTCCAAATAGCCACTCCGCAGACATGGTGGGTAACCTCAGACACCCGAGAGGTACTCCGGTAGCCTCAAGGACGGTAACAGGGAGGTTCTTGTTTACCCAGAATTGACACTACTGTTGTTCCAGACTATGAGACCTGGCAAGAGGATAAGTATAACGTCGTTCTAAACTAGCTTTAGAAGTGTACGTAGATATTATTCTGCCAGAGGGTTGTCATGGTCAGTGGGAGCAGCGGAAGCATAGTGGGCAAGTAGCTTATGTCTATAGGCTTGAGCAGATATAGCGGAGATAAGATCATCTATTTTTGATGTGACAGTCATGGTTTTGACTTCATCAGAATAAGGGATGGATCTGTTAAGAAGGTAGTAGGGTGTGATGTCCTGGTATTTGGATGACATACACAGAATATGAAGTAAAATTCATATACTATGATCGGTTGTACTGTGGTTATCACACAGTTGTTTCTTCACTGGATATGGATATAATATCTGACATTCCGGTTACTAGATCTATGGTTTTAGATCCAGATTTGGGTAGTTTCCCAATGTGGGTACTGTGACAGTATTCTAATGGATTTAGAATAGATGACTCCTGGCATGGTAGTGTACCTGCAAGTGATGGAGTCACCCTCTCTAAAGGTGTCTTAGAGACTAAAGGAGAGAGGGAAGTGCATGATTGGCAGATCACTTGCTTAGGCAATTGAGTCAATCATGAGATATCAAGTACCACACCAGATGTTGTTATTGCACTTCATGCGATAAGTTTATATTAATCCAATCCTAAAGAAACATAAGGAAGCAGTTTTAGAATATAAGTGCATGTTCTACGAACTTGATGACGGCAGCCTCCTTAGGGAGACGGTTATCATTCCAGGCTTCAAAGGTGACATAGATGACAGAGTGATTGTCAGAGTTATAGTTTTCCATCTGACGAGAGACAGTATTATGAACAGGTGGTCCAAGAGGATACTGTGGGAGGCATGGTGCCGGAAACTGATTAGGTTCAGTTATCGATACAGTCTAAGAAGTTTGGATTTGGAGTTCATTTATGAACTAGGTCCTATCAGATATTCAGACATATTCTAAGACAGGTATTACTCGATTCGGGAGATGGCTTTCTCCGCGAATTTGAGATTAAGAGAGATACAGAAAGAAACATCAGGGCGGATCCACTCACTGAGGCTATTTCTCAAACATAAGAGTTTTACAAACTAGCTTTGTGAAACTGATTAGTAGAGGAGTTGGATGTTCGGTATCACACGGGCTGTGAGTATGCGACATCGCAATAATTAGCCTTAAATGCAAGTGGGAGATTGTTGGAGATAGTGCCCTCAAAGTCAATTATTAGATCGCAGGTACGTGATTGCAATGATTGAGGCAGGACCTATACCGATATGACAGTCTTGCTCGTGATGATAGTATGCTATCTAGTTTGTCTTTATCATCGTATACATGCTTTAGTTCACTATTGCATGATGATAGAGCCCATAGGATTCTTGCTTGACTACCAACAGTATGATGGCGATCATATACGTGGGAGCTGGGGTCTGTAAGGAAATCCTTAAAGTGTCCCTAGTCGTGTGAGTTTCGAGACAGGGCATCGATACTCCAGAATAGACTAGTGCATACAGTCGAGACCCCAACGAGGGGCGATGGCCGGTCTCACAAGACATTGGTGTCAGTAGGATCACCTAAGATGTATACAGGTGCTCATTAGGTTATGAGTACACCGGACAGGTCTCGTCGGGAACATGCTAGTTGGTATTATACATATCTTCAGATAGCAGTTCCCTGGTGACATGTGTACAGGTTAGTTCATCGACCTAAGGTCATCATTTGTCTTGTGTGAGTTCCCATTGTGCTTTGATTTCTACCCTACCACGGCTCAAAGGAATCGTGCAAACAGGTCTTTTTTGGGTACAGTCCCGAGCCACATGGAGGCAAGTGAGCGGATCGGCAGGGGATTCATCTCTCCCAGTATTGGGGGTGTGATCGCGCTGTGTCTAGGAGAGCCATTACACAAAGCCCTCGGTTGAGGCAGGAGATTTACTGGTAGGTACTCCAGTAGTATCTCAGGGTGTTCTGGGCCACTCTCTGACACGACTTATACTGCTATTGGGGTCTGCCATTACCAACCCCTAGGCCGATATGCGATACTCATAGACGAACGGACCGGACTGTATGTATATTGTCACTGTTAGGCTCAGTAGGGTTTATGGATAAGTTCGCTCATCAGCTTCCCTTCCAATCAATACATAGGCAAACCGTTATGTACAGCTTGTACCTCTGACGTGCTAGTGGTTATACCCAGTGCCAGTGTGTTGATGAGTCATTAGAGTCCCCCACAGACACTTTCCCAAGTTTGGGCGAAACGTTGTAGAGGCCGTATGGTTTTATGGCAGGGTTTGGAAAAAGCGCGTGCATTTTCGCACGTGTTGTTTTTCGGACAGATAATAATGGTCGGCTTTGGTTTAAGCCGGATCCGAGTATTATACTGTGTAGATATAATATCTTTGTCTCAGATGCATTTGTATTCGGTCGTAATACAAATATGGGTATGTTTATACCATTACGGGGTTATCCTGAAATTCGTTTCAGGATCACTTTTGGAAGTTGCCAGTTTCCAGTTTTCTATCAGCCGTATTTAACATTCGGTTAAATGCGGAGGTAGGGCGGAGCCGGTGAGGGAAATCCCGGCGGTAACTAGGATGGTGAGGTGAGTCATGTTTCTAGAAGGTTCTAGAATGGTGACTAGGATGGTGAGGTGGATTAGTGCATTAATGGTCATTTAATGATTTAGATGACAAGGTTAGTGATTCATCACTTGCTTTAATTGTGTTCATACTATGTGTTATGGTGACTCATTCTTTCATGATAAGCTTCATTCTTATTGTCACCACTTTGCTCCTACCCTCACCTCCCTCTTCCTATAAGTTTGGCCGCCCCCCCTCTTTGGAGATCATGGTTGTTACTCACTTGGGAAAAGATTATGATAGATTTGTGTATGGAAATTTCATATAGCTCAAATTCTTATCACCCGATCCAAAAGGCAACTTCATTAACCGTTCGTCCATAGCCTTGGACGTAACGAGACAAAGTGTTCTACTCATTCTCTATATCATCTTGGTCGTCTCTTCTAGCAAACTTGACGATCGAGTTGCCTCGGTTCAGAGGCGGGAGCCCGTTTAAAGATCCGTCGACGTGGTGCCACCTGGACGAGAAGACTGAAGATCGAGGAGATCGGAGTAGCCGCAACGAAGCGTGGGATGATGGTTGAAGACCGAAGGACTCGGATCGTTCGGTATAACTCTTCTACCCACTTTGTAGTTTATTAGTTTAGCTTTAATGGCAGATTCGGGTTATAGTACGCGATAGCGCCAGTTGTAAAATGTTTTTGTTCTGCATTTGGCGTCTGTTAGACGGCCGGGGCGCTACGTGGACTTACAGCAATATCCTAGTCTTGCAACACCCAAGGCTTAGCAGTGGCTCCCAAACCAGTTGGTCTAAGGCACGAAGTGATAAGGCACCTTCGCTATATTTTTTTATGCTGCCTTAAGTAATTACAAAACCAGTATTCATTTTTCTTCACCATTTTTTATGTCATTTATATTTTTGTTTATATATATATATATATATATATATATATATATATATATATTCATACTAAGAGTTTTAGACAGGAGAATTTCAAGGTATCCTCTACTATCTTAAGTTTCAAGATGTGTGCAAGTACGTATAGTAGGGTATCAACGTTCAGATATTTGGCCTCAAGAATAGGAACCATTTTTCAGACTCAATTCTATCCTCAGATTAGTGATTCCCTTCATCTTATTAACCCTTGGAACAACAGGTCATGAATACCTATTACTAGCTTCGTTATAAAACATCTAATTTTCTTACTTTTCTTAAATTTTTCTTCCTATCATATGTATTTTTCACTTTCTAACTTTCATTATCAAATTTTTTTGTGTTTTTATTTAGTATAATGCAAAAAAGGATGCGTGAATAAGCACAAACCTCCCCCAAATCTATTTGCAGCCGTGTCCTCACTGATATTATCTTTTAAGCTTAAAACCTGTAGACTTAGGAGGAAAAGTTAGTAACGGGGACAACAATTAATGACAGTGAAAACCTCCCCCAAACATATTTTTGGCTCACCATTTTGTAAAAATTTATTTTTCTTTCAAGAGACAAAATATTTATCCCCCCCCCAATTTGATTAAAACGGTATTAAGCATTATAACAGAGGGGTAAAGTTATTAGTCCATGCAAAGCTTTACAAAGACCAAAAGTCAATACCAACCATTCAAATATTTTATCAATATAATACCATGGTTGGTAGAAGATCATATATGTGCAGAAGTGGGGAGGTAAGTGGCGTAATCAATCGGGTTTACTTCTCGGTTGGTAAAGACAAAACAATGGTGGTGCAATACTCGCATTCTTGTTTTTTATAAGAAGAAGGGGTGGCAGTTCAATTTCTTTGGGTGGGGGTTGATTCATCCCAACTCCATGTCTTCTAGGAATGCGAGTTCTTCGACAAAAATATCTTCAAAACTTTCATCAAGATTCTGAATGATAATCTCATCGGAATGGGAGTTATGAAACTCGGATAGCTCGACTAAATCATTCGACAAGTCAAAGGGTTCGGACTTAGGTGTGGACTTGTCGACAGCTCACATGTATAATTAACAGTAAGATCAAACCATAACGCACTAGTGGCGTCGAGATCAGTATCGTGAAGCTCCTCAAATTCGCAACTGTTGGAAGCTATCTTTTCGACAGAACATACATGAGCATAGGGTTCGGAGGGTTGACTTTCTAGCCTGTAGATGTTAAGCTCAATTGTCATCTTCCCAAAGGACAGGTTCATTGAACCGTTACGACAATTGATTATCGCGTTTAACCTTGCTAGGAAAGGTCGACCTAAAATCACCAAAATTTAGTTCCCTAGATTTGCTACAGGCTGTGTATCTATAACTATAAATTCCACAGGGAATATAAATTCCCCGACTTTGATTAACACGTCCTCTTACTCACCCCGAGGTTAGGTGATAGATCAATCGGGCATCTGGAGAGTGCAATGCGTAGGTTTCAACTCTCCTATCCCTAATTGCTCATAAACATAATACGGAAACAAGTTAACACTAGAACCTAAATCGAGTAGAGAACGATTGATATTTTTATCCCCAATAGTTATAGATATTGTATGACAACCAGGGTCCTTACGTTTCATGGGCACCAATTGGGTAAGAAAATTGCTCATATTACTCGCTAAGAAAACCTTTTTAGGTACTTGAGTTTTCCTCTTCCCAGTGCACAAGTCCTTTAAAATTTTCGCATAGGAAGGAACTTGTTTGATAGCATCTATGGGTGGAATATTTATGTTCACTTGCTAAAAATGTTCACAATCTTCTCCATTTGAGGACTTGGTCTTTTGGCCCTCAGCCTGTGTGGAAAAAGAGCTTTATCAATAAGGGTTGGGCCCAACTTTTTAGGAGAAGTTTGTGGGGATGTAATGGATCCCAAAATTGGATTTGGGATGGTCGTAGATGGTAATTCCTTCAAGGAAATGAGCTTAGGGTTTGAGCCTAGTGGAAAACAGAGAATAGGCTCGGAAGAAAATGTTGGATTAGACGAAGTAGGAGTAGAAGTAGTATCCGGGGTTTCATCAATGTTATCAACTTCAACTTGTTTACTAACATTGTTATTCTGCACTCATCCAGATCTCAACATGGTTATGGAACTTACATTATGATTTTGAAGGATGAGATTCCGCTTTGTGAGTGGCCAGAATTTGGTAGAGGTTGAGATGGAAGTCTCCCTTTCTCTCTCTCTCGCTCATCGCTGTATTTAACTGTGCAAGTTGTGCTTCTATCAATTTTATGATTTCACTATGGGAAGCACTGTGTTGCACTAACGTTTGGATAGAAGATGTTAAATTAGCCGTCGTTTGTGTAGATTTTTTAATGAACATTTCTAAGTTACATTCGAGTGCTGAGGTTTTATTGGTACCGGCCGTTGGGAAAGAATTATTATAAGGTGCAAAGTTGTTGGCCGGATTTTGAAAAGATTGCGGTTGAAAGGGGTGCTGACTTTGTTGTGGTGGCTGCTGTTGCTGTAGAGGAAGTCTTTGATAATTATTTTGTCTTGAGAACTGATTTTGATTTTGAGACTGGTTTTGGTTCTAAGCGAAATTAGGGTGATTCTTCCATCCTGATTATAAGTGGATGAATAAGGGTCATTTCTAGGTTATTGCTGAAAAGCAGCATTGGTTTGTTCATGAACTTGGGATGGAGGATTCAAAGGACATTCTTCCGTTAAATGTGATGGGTCAAAACAGCAACCAGACACGGTTTTGGGGGGCATAACTTGGTTTAGGGAGTTGGCGAGACGTTGTTTTCGATAGTTTCGAGTTTCTTTTGCATCGCGGCCATTTCGGCTTTCATTGTGATGGAAACGTCAAGATAATGGATACCTGCCCTAGATGAAGATGATGTTGGTCTAACGCTCTCCTATTGTGAGGTTTGTTCGGCGATATCTTCCAAAAATTGCCAAGTTTCGTCATCGTCTTTTGACATGAAATAACATTGACAAATAGTTTCAAACATTTGTTTTGTGGTAAGATTAACACCCTCGTATATAATTCGGCAAAGTTGCCATCTACCAATTCCGTGATGAGCGCATTATACAAGAAGACCTTTAAACCGTTCAAAGCATTTCCATAATGGTTCGTTGGAAAGTTAGGTAAACTGGTTAATCTCGCTTCAAACACGGGCGGTCTTGTGATTAGGATAAAACTTCTTAAGGAATGCTATAATGAATCCGTCCCACTTAGCGATAGAATGTGCGGCAGTGCTATAAAGCCATTTTTCTGCTAGATCGCACAGGATAAAAGGGAGAAAATGTAACCGCATAGCAACCACTGACAGTTGTATTGTGCTCATCATTGCACATACGTTCTCGAATTTGGTTATGAAAACGTATGCGTCTTCGGATTCAATCTCGTGAAATTTGGGCAACAAGTTGATGAAGTGGGGTTTAATTTCAAAATTACCCCCATTAGCTGGTGGAAGAGACAGACAAGCAGGAAGGGGCCCACGTACGGGGTAGCATCTTTCTTGGAGAGAGATGCGCAGTGGATTTTGCGCACCTATGGGGGGTGGCAGGGTGGTATCGTGAAATCCCGATGGAGATCCATCCATTTCGGGAGATGTGGTGGGTGAAGGGGAAATAAAAGATGAAGAAGTACCGACTTCGGAGTTGATAGCAAAGACGCGGACAAGACGGGCACTAGAATCCCCTGTCCAGCCGATCATGCACTAAGCGGGTTTAGTGCACGTGGCAGCGTGTGTGTGAACAATTTTTTTAAAAAGGTTTGTTTTGAAAAAGTATTGGACATGAGGCTTAACTCAACAAATCACAAAAATGCACAATCAATCTCTAGAACTAGGGTCACCTAGGTCAACTCACTAGACCGCTCGTAGACTTTCAAAGGACAAGTCGTAGGACCAATACTCTACCATCTCTTTATCGCTCTTTTGGTCAGGTAAGCGCCAGGTAAGCGAGAATTATCCGCTATACGAATCACCGAAAATAGCGGGCCTAATTAAATAACCATTTTCTTTAGTCACACTTGCCTAGACACCACAAGAAAAATGCGGATAAGCGATAGATTACCCACGAACCTTCTCTGTCCTAATTGAGCGCGACAGTCCTTAGAGGCTTGATCTAGATATTTTTTAATTAATGTAGGGTGAAAGTATGCTTGTTTTATGATTTGTGGGGCCTAGAAAGAGTGATGAAATCCCCACCTAATCTGGATTTGAGTTATTGCTCCTTAATGTCCGGTTTAGATATGCACAAATAAACCAATATCAAAACACGCAAAAAGATTTTTGAGCAGCGATATTTGCAAAGAATCCTGCAGGAAAAATCATATTATTGGAGTTTTAGAGGAGAGAGAAAGATTTAATAAAGATACCAGAGAATTTTCCGCTCCCAACTCCACCAGGCCGCCGCGGTTCCACCGCCATCCCCCACTTCCGCTGCGGTTTTGCCGCACTATGGAGTGTTCTTTTGATAAATTTTCTTCAGTACAACCCTAGGCTCCTCTGGGCTACGTTGAAATTCTCTAACTCTCTGTTGGCTTGCTCCAGTTATTTCAGATTCCATTGCAAAACTCGTACGATAATCGTTAAATACACAAGATGCGATTTTGGTTCTCGTTTATAATATGTTTACTGGATTTTATAAGAAATCAACCCGAATAACAAGAAAAAATTTACAGCCGTGTCTCCGGCAATGGCGCCATTTGATTGATCTGTTTAAACAGTATTCGTAAAGTAAAATAACCACAATCAGGACAGTGTCTCTAGTAGCTAGCTGCGATGAGTATGAGTCGTCCGCAGGGAAACGTGAGCCTTTTTCTTGCTTTAGACGAGTTGATTGGAGAAGGGTGATTGGTTATAGTTATGGATATACTATGGATGTAAGATTTATGAAGAAGAAGCTTGTAGGGTTCATATGACTTAGTATTAATAGATGTCTGATTAAAAATGACTCCTTTTATCTTTTAATAGTTTAAAACTAGATCGATAGTGATGAATGTAGATTAGGGTTCTTTTGGAAGAAACTAGGGTTTCCCCACTCTTAATCCTTGTCCTTGCATTGATCTTTATTCATGTCTAGCCTTTACCAAAACAAGTGTTGAACGGATCTCGAATCATGGTCGTGACTAGTAATAGATTGGTAGCACGCCCGATTAGGATGTTAACATTTATTTTGCTAAAATTTATAGACTTTAAAATGTATAGAAGGAGTTAAATAATTTTATCATCCATTGATCTACCCTAGCCTACGAACCCTAGCAAGCTAGGAATTACTCGCTCATGGTTTGAGATAGAAGAAAGGATGAAGAAGAAAACATGATTAAGATGCAGAAAGTAAATGCAAAAAGACTAATAAAAAGACTGCCTTAATTAATCAACTATTGCATACAACTCTCCGTACAAAGTAGATTACAAATAATCCTAGTTTTTGCTATCGCTCTCTCTCTCTCTCTCTCTCTGTCTCTTGTTGGAGGTAGATGACTAGCTGATGATCACCTGGATGCGTGGATCGTTTTGGACCTCTTGATCTCTTCGGTTTGATGATTTTAGATGTGAAGCTCTCGGTCATATATATAATCACAGAAACTAGAAATCCTAGATGCCAGAAGTGAATATATGCAGATATAATCTAACCACCAAAATCTCAGATCCTACGGCCCTAGATCCGCCGCATAATGGCTTGTTTGGCCGCGGTTCCGCCGCAATTTGGTGGCTTGGGATTTTGAGATTTTTTGTGGTGTTTTGGCATCATTTTTGGAGATCCTCTAGATGTCTAGATTCTGAAAATATTACTATGAGTCTCTGTCGTTGTTAGATCTTACGATTTTCTTCAATATTCTGGCAGATTTGATTCCGACATCTCGGATCTCTTGGATTCCAGTCCTGATCTAATATCTACACAATATCTCAAATCAAAGTGTTAGTAGTATTTGGTATTTTTGAGATATTATCCTAACCATTTTATATGATATTATATGTTAAGAATATTGATTAGAAATATTTGAAATGATATGCATATTTTAAGTACTAATATTTTATATAAATATTATATGCATGTATTACAATATCTCAAATCAAAGTGTTAATAGTATTGGGTATTTTTGAGATATTATCCTAACCATTTTATATGATATTATATGTTAAGAATATTGATTAGAAATATTTGAAATGATATGCATATTTCAAGTACTAATATTTTATATAAATATTATATGCATGTATTTTCTCTCATTATGTTAATTATAACGTAGAAACTTATGATAATAAATTTTTTACACATAAACCCACATATGTTCTATAATTACAATAAATACCTTTTAGAACTTAACAATAGTGGGAAAAATAATCATTCAAATATGCAATATTTCAGACTAATCAACGCTTCACGTGCTTCCCATGTAAGCGCTATATAAAGTGCTTAGCACTATATCTATTCAAAACGACTAAGTGTTTAGCACTGATAGGGCAAAGCCCAGGTCTCAGCGCCTCGCGTGCTTCCCACGTGAGCGTTGTACAAAGTGCTTAGCACTATATGTTGTCAAAACGACTAAGTGTTTAGCACTGATAGGGCAAAGCCCAGGCGCTTCACGTGCTTCCCACGTAAGTGCTAGAGCAGCAATTAAGTGCTTAGAACTTCTGAATATAGGGAAAAAGTCCAAGACCAAGCCCAAATTGGCTAAGTCTCTGAAGTTTTCTTACAGCTGAACCCAAATGCTCTGTTGTTAGACCTTAATAAAATTTAATAATTCTGAAAATATTGCTAAGTTAATCTTAGTCCCAAACAGGACTAACGTATCCTTAGTTAAAATAAATTGAGCCTAAATGCGCATATATTTAAGTTGATCTTAATCTCAAACTAGATTAACGGTCCTTAAATAAAACAAAAATCTCTTGAACGGACGGAATATACAACCTAAGTTCAAAACCTAAATTCATAAATATACGAATTTGGACTAATTCACGCCCTACGGGTGACGACATAAAATATCTCCGTATACAATCCACGGGCAACCAAAATAAATAAAATAACACATGACGCGAAGTGACCTACTGGAGGAGGAGAAAGTGGTTATTGTAACGCGATAACGCAATTAACTGCAGGGGCTTGCGCCCACAGGGAAGAGCGTCCTCACAATCAAAAACCCTCCCAAATGAGAGGGAATATGATAAAGTCTGCTACATTGGTCGCATCTATCCAAACCTCCGATATATGGTGCCATAAATCAACTTGGTATCTTCGGAGAGGTGGATGGATATTTCCAAATAGCATCTGCCCCCAAATTCAGGCTAGACGTCCTCCACGTCTCGGTCCAGTTTTCGGCGGTAAATAACGCTGTCTTGCAAATGTTTTCTGTTTCCACCCGAACTTGGTGATAACCTGATTGCAGATCCAATTTCGAGAATACTCTCGCGCCACTGAGTTGATCGAATAATTCGCCAATGTGAGGAATTGGGTACTTATTTTCGATGGTCACCCGATTTAACTCTCGATAGTTAATGCACATTTTCCGTGTGCCATCTTTCTTCTTGACTTAAAGAACTGGAGCTCCCCACGGTGAACCGCTGCAGCGAATCCAACCCTATTCGGAAACTTGTCTATTCACTTCTTCCAGGTCAACCGGTGCCATTGGGTAGTAAGCTTCCGAAATTGGCGCATCTCCAGGAATAAAATCAATCGTGAACTCCACATCTCGTTTTGACGGTAAACCCGAGATTTCCTTAAACACATCTATAAAATCCCGAACTGCTATCAGCGCTTAATCTGCAAGTTGTTCAAGAACTTCACCTTTCAATACACACAAATAGTTCCCCTCATCATGAATTTACAGGTCTATTCTAAGACTTGTGGATTATTAGTCCACCACAATTCCATTGCGCTACTCTGATAAATTGATGCAAGTCTGTCAGAACTTCTTCAATCAAATATCTGACACCTGATCGGCCTTGAAGCAATCTGTACCATCTCCCGTTGGGGTCAATCTCGAACTAATGCAATCATCATATGCTCTATGTGTTTCTCCTTGTTCTTCGAAACACAAACGGATTGGTCACTGCGGGACAAGGGAAAAAAAATATAACGCGGTTGTTGAATTCAAGTTCGCGACAAGACATAAATTCGTAAGCAATGAAACCGAGAAAAAACAAACTAGTACAACGAACATAAATCAAGAAGATGAATCGAAATAAGACTCTAGGTTACCTATATAAAGTATCACATTGTAACCATACCGGTATATAGTTACAACCACATAACTCCATCCAAGTCACTCAAATCCTACTATTGGAATCGAGGAAATAAGAAGGAAGAAACAATAAGGAATCAAGAGAATTCCAAGCTGGGATGCAATGTCATTTCCCTAACGTCAAGATAAAAGAGTTTAAGGGAAAGATAAGATTTAAGAATTTGAATGACAAGACAATAATGTGGCAGGACGTGTTCCTAAAATTCTGAGTCTTAAGGACAATGTAATGGGTACCATACCCAACTATAAATTGAACCAAGCCCAGCTAACCTAAAACTTATGCTCTGATACCAATAAAACCTTGTCACGCCCCGCTTCCCAAGATACCAAAATTTCGGGATGTAACTCGGCCAGCCATGCTACTTACGATAAGGAAACGTCCTTCCATAGTCACATTAAGGCTGTCAATCAGTGATCAAGAACAAATAATCTAACTATCAATCTCTAAACATGTTCAATAACCACGATAAATAATAACAGGAAACGATAGCAGAAGCAGTAAAGATCCAAGAAAATAAAAGAATACCTAAACCATAAATAAGAACTATATCAGTGGAATGATCCTCACTGATCGGCGGTCTTGTCGAAGTACTCTCGATTCTCATGTGCTAAAGTCAAGTATCTGGGCCATGCAAAACCCAGACGTCGGTGCATCATTGATAACAGAATACTAATATGAGCAGTATGTTATATAAGATGCCATATGCAAAAGTGACGTATCATGAGTATAAAAAAAAGCAGTCATAAGTAGTATAACAGGAAAGCGATAGGTAGTCAAATATGCCACGTGTATCCTAAGATCTGTGTTTCTAAGTTAACTATCCTATAGGTATTTGAAACCAATGAATGTACTCCTCCATGTAACTCAAAAGTATATATCCCATTACCCTCCGGGACCACGGACCAAGATATATCCCGTTACCCACTCCCCCCGGATCACGGATCAAGACGTATGAATCAAGAATGATTCTTGTCACACCCCGCTTCCCAAGATACGCAGACTACGGCACGTGATAGAGCTAACCATACTACCTGTGGCTAGCAATCATCACTCAACAGTCACATTACGACTGTCTATAGGATATCAAGAACAGTAAAATATAAAATATATCTTGTACATGTCCATTTTCCACAATAAATAAAACCAAGAAAATGCATAAAGTGGAAACGAATTAAATCCAATAAACAACATTTGAATCATGTCCCAATATGGGCTCACATCAAAAGAAATAAAACTACGAAAATAAATAAACTAAGAGTCTGAAACTAAATAGATCGCTCCTCATTGCTCGACTTGATTGCTAAAATATTCTTGATCTTCCTGCAATAAAGGTAGAGGAACTGGGCCATGCAAAACCCAGATGTCATTGCGTCATAGATATCAAATAACAGTGATAATCCAGGAAATAAAGATATAAGTAACCATGAATATAAATAAAAAACACAGATATGAAACAGTGAGGTATGTGTTTGTATGTGATGTGTGATGTGTAACCTAAAACTGTGCTTCTAGGTTATCTATTTTAAAAGTCTTTGAAATCAATTAATGTAATTCTCATTGTAACCCAACAGTATATATCCCGTTCATTCCCCACGGGACCACAGTAACAATATTTATTCTGTAATGCCCGGAAACACGGTAAACAAGTAATTATTCCATAACGCCCGGAAAAACGGCAAACAAGTAATGATTATTCCGTAACGCCCGGAAAAACGGCAAAGTAATGATTATTCCGCAACGCCTGGAAAAACGGCAAACAAATAATGATTATTCCGTAACACCCGGAAAAATGGCAAACAAGTAATAATATCCTCTTGAGTTACGTTTCGGTTACATTCTTGATTTCCCCTTTTCCCCCAGGTTTGTGTTCAAGTTAGGTATTGCCAATATAGATCTAATGCCAACACAGGATCAAGTATGTACAGTTCTTGTCTATGCAGACAACAAGTGACGTCCGTCGGGACATCACGTCAATATTGTTGGCATTAGTAACAAGATCCAAGTAACAAGTCAAGTAGTGTATCGTGAACATGTCATGTGATACATATCAACCAAATAGATACCCAATGTAAAACTGTAACCAGTATCGAAACACGGCTAATGTAAGGATGCATATGTATCTATCTATAATAACTATTATACGTTCATTACCATATATGATACAAACTAGATAGTCTGTTGTACTAATGTAATAGTATAATGATATCATGATGTTCCGGTATGCAACTAGATATGCTATTGTCAGTACGGATACGAACGGATATCGTAAAACTGTAAATCTATAATATTTGCCGCATAATAAAATACATGCACTATTTTTATTCATATGGATATCGATATAATAACCTAGCATGTTGCAAGTTAAAACTTACCTGATCGGATCTCACGGATGCTATGTCAGACGTCGGAATAACATCGCGATGCAACTACATGAGTAGGACTAGACCTGGCTGATCAATGACGTGACGTGGTGACTAGACTGGACGACGACGGTGACTGGATCATCTGGATCGTCGACGACGCGTGCAACTCCGGCGAGACGGCAGGAAAAGCAAGAAAAGAAAGGAAGGAAGGAATGAAGGAAGAAGAAGAATGGGGTGTGGCTCGGCTCTAGGTTCTGGGGACGGAGGACCGAGGAAAAGGGCGAGGCGACGACTTGACGACGACGAGGGCTGTCGTCGTCCATAGTTTCTTGGGTTGTTGTTTGGGGGTTCTGTTGTAGCCGATGGTGGTGGTGGTGGTTTATGGTGTCAGGGAGTAGAGCGGGAGGTGACGGTGGTGATGACGATGAGGTGGTGGAGTCTCCAGCGATGGGTAACGGCGATGTTGGAGTTTCTGCAGTGGTTGTCGTCGGGTTTGCAGTGTTGGGTGTTGGTGGTGGTCAGGGTGCTCGGGGAGAGGAGAAGAGGGAGACGAAGTGAAGGCTAGGGTGTAGGTGATGGCGACGATGAGGCTAAAGGCGATGAGGGTGGAGGTTTCTGGCAGGAGGCATCGGGGTGTTGCTAGTCGTTCGGGAGAAGAGAGGAAGAGAAGAGGAGGTGGTAGCGGAGGAGGTTGTGACGAGGATAGCAAGGTGATGAGGGTGGCGAAGGCGCAGGCATAGGGCTAGGGTTCGGCTTGGGTTTCTCGTCGCGAGGAAGAAGAAAGAGTGGAGAGAGTGTGGTGTGTGTTTAAAATATTTGGCTTTATATAAATATATTTATAAGGGAGAGAGAGAGACGGCGAGCGAGAGGAAGGAGAGAGAGACTAAGGGATTAGAGAGAGAGAGAGAAATAATAATTAGTTGTTATATTAATATATATTATAAACTGTTTATATATTTAGGTTTTGAAAAGAATATTATACTATATATTCTAGGTTTAAACAGTTAATAACAAAATACCCCGAATAATATTCGGGTTTTTTCTAAAAATCTAGTTTTAAAATATGGATAATATATGTACAAGCTAAAATCAGAATGCGATATCCAGATAATAAAATTGCATACCCCCAGGAACGGATATACGTAAATATACGTAGCGATCCAAACGAGTCTGTTTTATCAATCTGAACATGAACACAATGTATGAATGCCAACATATGATATGGGGTATGATAACATGATATGCTAGATATCAAAATATATTATCTGGCTATTATTTGTATTATTAAAAGATATGCAGATAAATATATCATATAAGTGTGTATCGAATTTAGATGTGCACGGATCCTCTGTACTAGCAAATATATAACGTAATCTTGAACCATAACGGGTTTCAACCATGCGGGTCGGGTCGGATACTGACCACGGTTACCAAATGCATTATCTGCACCCAAAACAATAATAAACAAGAAGTTGTCGCAAGATTGGAAAATGCTCCAAATAAAATATCGTATAAATGCACTAGAGTGTTACAATTCTATTCCGTTACCTTCTGTAACCATGAAAACATGTAATATCTTTTTAAGTTATATTTTTGATTTAACCATTTCCCCAGATTTCGTTTTCAAATTCAGATATGAATATAATATCTGCCTAATACCAACACAGGAACAGGCAGGTACAAGTTATGTCTATCAAGACAACAAGTCACGTCCATCAGGACAACAAATCAGGATTGTTAGCATCGGTAAGTATCACAGGTAACATGTATTAACATAATAACAAAATAGTAATAGTTTGGCAGGTTACACGCATATCAGTGATGGTGTATTCAATTAAATAAAGTGTTTATTTGTAATAATATCGTGCAAACAGGTCATGATGAAATACGGTTGTAATCGTTATCTAGGTGCGATAAATGGTGTAACGAAAATGATGTATCAACAAATACTTGTGCAATAGATCAGTATAACCGTATTTAAAATAGTATTGTCAAGATTATTATATAAATTAAACTATATTAATTGAACTTACATATTATGAATAAACGTATCATTATTAATGAAACTTATTATTGTTAATCTAGTTAATGGCATTAAATGACGGCATTGATCAAATCGTTCCTATCAGTTCATTATATCAGTTTAACCCTATTAAAGTAATCTTTAAACAATGGGAACACTTTATATACCAGTTAAATGCACGATTACGAAATGAATTTAATTGATATATTATAATTTTATTTATTCATACACTAAATTCGTACTTAACTATCTATATAAAATAATATGATAATAATAGTTAAATATTACGTCTTGATATGAATTTTCCGTAACTAGCATGTAGCAAGTATAAAGATACTTGCCTCGGATACGAACACATGAATGGAACGATAATGCAGACACGAAGCACAACACGACTTGATGCACGATCATGTCTAAAACTTAGACCCGGTTACATACTTTCTCAAGACGATGACCACGACGACGATGGTAGTGACGATGGGGCTTGGGTGCTTGGCGATGGGAAGATAGAGAAGAAGGTGACGACTATGATTGAGATGGGTGCTTGGGCAATGGCGAATAGAGGGTGATCAAGGATGAGGGTTTCGTGGCTGTGATGGAGGCGTTGGGACCTGCCTGCACGAAACAACGACGGCGAGGGTAAGTTGAAAGTGAGGCTTGGCTGGAGTTGGGTCGGTGTTGGGTTAAAGTGGCGATGAAGATGATGGTGAAGGACGCTGGCAATGGAGGGTGAAAGATGGTCGACAGCAATCTGGGTTGCAGAGGAGCTGGCGACGGTGGCTGTTGGAGTCTCGATTAGGGTCTGGGTTATAAGAGAGAGATGAATATGATGGCTCTCGGTGTTGGGTTGATCGGTTTAGGAGATGATATCGGGTTCCCGGGTGAAGGTGGCTGTCACGACCCAAATGTGGCACGTGACCGGCACTTAAAACACGTGACATCTGAAGACGTTGACGCGGTTAAAGTAAGCCGAAACCCGGAATCTAAACCTTTTTTTTTAAATTATTGGAGGTGAGGTTTAAATAGTCATCCAATAAAATCAATCTTAAAAATAACCTCAAATTTTAACTAAGTATGTTGAAAAACATTTATGACGTTTTGAAACTTGACATCACCTCCTTTGCATTTTTATAAAACCTGATACAACATAATAATAAAATATCATTCTAACGGAAGCTAGTCTCCACGTCCAAACGATGGAGCAACCAACAATCTAAATCAGAAATCGACTCCAAAGAGTGCGACATCACTACACATAAACTCTAAGTCTTTCTTCTAAGTCCATAATATACCACTTCTAAGTTGATAGAGTTTCAACAAGATACAAGAATATATATGAATAATCAAGAGTGAGTATGATACAATAATAACCCACTTACCAATCAATCCCCGAAAAGAATGTATGCCCAAGACGCTGATAATTCAAGCGGTAAAACCTGCAAGAAACTGTGGCACAACGGGAATGAGTTGCCAACTCAGTGAATAAAAGTACATCTAAAAGTCGAAATGCATGACGATACCTAGGTCATAAGTATAGTCCTATCATAATCTGTACCAATATACTAAATGATATGCATATGTGCAATACTAACTACCATGCAATCCCAAGTATAATATCTCAATGCCATATGAGTCAAAATCATGAATCTATAGTTTGTGTTGGAATCCCTCTTTGTATATGCATTTCTGTACAAATATATGCAGGTGCTGTCCTCCGGATCAGTCCTGGTTGAATCCACTACATAATATCTAATTGTGTACCTCATGATAATGATCATATCAATATATATATATATAAATGTCCAGCATCGACATCGAAATCCGAAATCTCTCGTGTCAATCATCGACACGTAAATGCAGATACCGTCGACACCATCTCAACAGATGATCGCCACCCGATATCCTGGCTACGATCAGTATCCCCTGGATATCCGCCGTGCCCAATCGAACCCCGGTCAGTATCCCCTGGATATCTGCCGTGCTCATTTCTATCTCCGGAATCGAATATCCTCGTTAGGCTCCCCGCCTATAATGCGGCTATCCTGCCCCTCGGCCCCGACCGGGTCCACCATGTATCCAACTGTATGACCCCCAACTCAGTCTGGATAACTTGTAAATCCGTAACCGTATGACCCCCAACTCGGTTCGGAATGAAATCAGAAAACACAAAACTCATGGTGGACGTTTAACTCATCATATCAAAATATCAAGTAAAGAATAAAAATACTTGCATAGATGTTATTGATGATATATTATATATATACATATATAACAGTGTCTCATACCACCGATATATATCATCAGAAGTAAAATACCCAGAAAATCCAAAAATATAGCATTTATAGTAGTAATATTCGTAATTTACAGCAGGAATAAAGAAGACTACGTAATTATATCACATAAACATGATTTCAATTCTATTGTGTCATGGTACTACTAATGATGTGTAGTGTAGCATGCGCGTCTGTGCTCGTGCAACCTGGTAATCATTAGTATTTGTGCAAGTGTTTTACGGTGTAACAACCTATTTATTTCAATACATATATAACAGAACAGTTCTACAGTGACATGGCAGTACCAATGAGGTGTAGTGTAACATATATTTACGTGCTTGAGCAGCATAGTATTCATTGGTATTTGGTGCAGTGTTCCATCAGAGTGTGCGTAACGCAGAAACGTATAATATTGATAATATAATGCAAACATGCAAAGCAATCTAAACGTAACTATTGTAATTACTTGCTATGAGTTATACCATTATCTTTAGAAATGATCGAAACGTTAAGTTTGAAATAAGCAAGCTGCCCTAGATTTAAAATAGATATCCGTTTTAAAAACTGGCACGCATCCTAATATTTTATTTAAAAGACAGACGAAATCTTGGTTTTTAAAATAATATAGCTCATACAAGTATTACATCCTAAAACAGAATATAACCTAACTCTACGAGTCAAACGATAAATTGGCCGTTATTCGGCATAGAAATTTCATCATTTCCAATACGTATAAATCCTTGTATTATATCTCATCATATCTCTATATCTGTATCATCTCAAGTACGACATGATTCCTCGTACAAACTCATCAAATCATGTCCATGTCGTACGGATCTAACATCACATACATGTCACACTTAAAACCATAAATGAACTCTATGCAAATGAAGGACATATAAGATACGATATTATATCAATACCTTGAATAACTACTATATTAACTAGAGATCATAATAATATTTATAAGGTTGCGGGAGTGCTATACATCATCCACCCGACTTCCCCTGTAGATGTAAATCTACTCACTAACTTAAAAGCTCGCTGAATCCACACTGCTATATCGCCAACTCCGTCTCGGAATCCTCGAATCGTACCTATATTCGTATCTAAATCGCATTGATGTAAATATCATATCGAAAACCAAAACAACAAGCTAAACGCCCGTAGGTTAGAACCTACAGCACACTTAACCCAAAAACATCAATACAATTCTGTCATTAACGTATAAACATTAACGGTTCAACTGCAACATCAAAATATGAAAACTCCGTATCGTAAATATCTAAAATTTGATAAAACCATTTCTAAAACGTTCCCAGATTTTACTGTGTAAGTATCTAGATAACCCAAACAATACTAGACACCAAAATTTACTCAAAATAGGCCACAGAAGAAAAACCAACACCAAAGGACACCATTGGGCCGGGGTCGCCGGATTTCAAGGTTGCCTCGCCGGATCAATTTAGGTGTTTGGGGCTCTGGTTCCATGTGTTGTTTCCTAGAAATCTCATTATGCTTTTGGTCTTGCTAATTTTATAGTGGTTACACCTAATGGTTCCAGATCCCTCTGTAGTGATCTAGATCACACAAAATTCCAGTTTATGATACTACACCAACTAAACAAGCTATATGATGATATCGTGAGTTACAGAACTTAATTAATCTGAGCTAACCCTTTCCTGGTCATGACATATAAAAACAGAACTCATGGTACGATATATTCGTGTCGCATCTAAGAATCTTAACCACAAAACTGATATTAGCTCCCAGATTTCACATACTGATAAAATAACTTAAACTAATAATACCAAACATCATAATATAGATATATGGAGCTACCCTAAAATTCCCAACACCTAGATCCTCTAAAAATCCGGCGGGATCGGATTTGTCCTTCTTGTCGTCGGCCAAAATCCGAGCAAAGGGGCTCGTCTTCCTATGGGTTATTCTAAGTCCAGATTACAATATAATAGCACTGTTTAGTTAGGTTTATTTCGATCTAAACTATAGCAGATTCCATACAGAGCTATCATTATCCAAATACGATATATACCGATATCATACCTCTAAACAAAAACAGTATTGAACTAAGAACTGCAGGGTTGAACTTATGCCTATTGAATGATTCACAAGAGAACACCAGCTCAAGAATCTTATGATGGAATCATCTAAGGGTTGTAGTGTATTGAGTATGATGAAAGGTATACTTGATGAAGGAAGCCATTGCTCTCTCTTCCTCTTTTAGTATGAACACTTAGGAATTTCTTGGTTTGGGCTGAAGAAGGGTAGTGTTCAGTTGAGAGGCTAAAGAATTTACTAGGTATTGTGTGGTGTAAAGAATGCATGAGGTGGAGGTTAATAGATGGAGGTGTCATGAGAGGAAGGAGGAGGTGTGAGCATGAAAAGGGTGGTATTTTCATGCAAGAAAGAGGTGTCTTTATGATGATATGATACACCAAGGGTTCATGTTAATCTTAACCAAGTCCTACCCCTTTTTACATATAAACCATCACCAATTTCATATTTCCACAATTACCTAATCTTTTCATAAAACCCCTCATCATCTATGTTATAATATAAACACCCTTTTCTTAAAATGAAGCTAAAATATTCCCTAAAACCCTTGAAATTTACTAATGTTATTAACTAAAATTTTAATTTTAATTTGTTTCATATACTACTTATGAAAATGTCCTATTTGGTTTTAATAACTTTTTAAATTAACATTTTATTATTTAATTAATTAAATTTATTTATATTCTAAAATTTTCAAAATGTTACAATATTCCCCCATAAGAAAATTCGGTCCCCGAATTTAAATTAAACCCCTTTCTTAAAATATTTTCTTAACCCAATTAACTTATTTCAAAACAATTTCCCGGGTCCAACTCTAAAACATGAAATTTGCTCGATATAACAAGACTCCAAAATCCCATACGAGCTAAAACGCATCACAACGCAATAATGTGCATGAAAACTCAAAAGATAATCTCTTGTAACTGTAACTCTAGCGGTTGCTATGAGAATTACTTCAGTTATGATGCAAAATTTGTCAAATACGAAAATCGTTGTGTATCCTAAATACACAACCAATGCCATAATCGTGATGTAATATCAGTGCATACGACCAAGCGAAAAATCAAATCTATCACATATCCTATCCAATGCAAATCATTAAAACAAAATCAACCCTTAATAGGTTTGCATGTAAATCGCAAACCACACTTCACGGTGTGCATGAAAACAAAACAGCGCTAAGTGCAACAGGCGTGCATGAAACGATATCCACTGCATCTACTGTGCATGGAACAAAAATGTACAAAATAGTATCAAGTGCATCGGGGTGCTCAAAAATCAAAATCAAGTGCATCGGAGTGCACAAAATCAAAATCAAGTGCATCGGGTGCACAAAATCAAAATCAAGTATACATAAGGTATATATATATATAATCTTTTAACTATGTGCATCTGATATGCACGGAAATAACAGTGTAGTGCATCCGGTGTACATAACACTCCAATCGAGTGCAGTCACCTCGCACGAAAATCTCAACAAGTGCACCTGGTGTGCACAATACATAAATCAAAGCGAAATTACTGTATATAGAAATCTTATCAAGTGCACCTGGTATGCACAAAACATAAATTGATCCTCAATTCCTTAAAATAGATATATCAAAATCACGGACTTCGAATTGTCCTTTCTTCAACATTTGAAAATGAATATTTTAGATTATAAAAACGTAAATTGAACTCAAAGGACATCAAAGCATATTCTCTTCAATGACGGAAGGTGTTTACACCACCGGAATTGGCATAGCAAGGATTTCTACTTGTCGTCTGCCACGTTCTAACGTTCTCTGTCTCTGAATTCTGTTTCTTCTTGCGGATTTCTAATACCATGGCTTCTTTATGCGATCGTCCGGTGAGAAGCAACGACACCATTCGTCTTATTGTGGATACATCTCATCACACCTTCTTGACCAGTAGTTCAGTCTTTTGTAACATAACATGTTTGATAACGGAAATCTCTGTGCTCTGCTTGTGCGCTAACAACTAATCATAGTCCAATCTTATTTATTATAAACGCCTGAAAGAGAATCCATCAAGTCTTCTGCTAAAAACATTGATACAGCCTGCCCGGAACTAGTACACATTACTGAATCCACTTTTGCATTTAGTAACCACTGTCATTCCTTTTTTATTTCCTCCTGAAAGTGTAGTCGTACGCGTCATCAAATCTTCAATATTAACCGTGAAGAAAAATAGTTTACTAAAACTCCGCACCATTTTCCTATTCCATAAATTCTCTATATCAATCACTTAAGGAGCATATCTGCATAGTCACGCAAATTGCAAGTCATACCTAGTTATGACCAACTCGGAGCCTTACAACTCAGAAACACAAATCCGTTATATCTGATACTCTATAGAGGAATCTGGCTAATCTCACCTTCGAAGACTCATCCCATTTCTTCGGAGGAAAAACTTACTGCGCGATCACCTTCTTGAACGACTTGTATCTGGTCTAAGCAAGATCCATCGGAAGAAGCAATTCAATTTCACCCATCTAGTATCGGAGCACCACAACTGATTAAAGTTCTATCCTTCCTGCATCTGAATGGCTATGAATCCTACTGATCCATCTATACTGGTAACATCGTCAACTTTTAACTTTACTAATTTTGGAAGCGACTTCTCTATAATCTCAGTAAGGATTGGTACCGCTGCCTGAACAGTACACAACACCATGATCTTCGGAGAGGGAAAAACACCATGTCTCAAATCCGACTGATCTCTAGCAATGACTCCACCATCTGGTGCGGATCCCGAAGAGACTCGCTTCACTATTAGAACTCGATCAATTAGGAATAAAAGATGTGTCTCTATATCATCGGAAATTCACCCCAGTCAGTCCTTGTCCCAGACAAGTCTGCTCTGACCATATCTCTAACTGTAGCCCTCTCGGCACCTATAAACATGGTGACCGAAACAATCAACATGCACTGATGAAAATAGATCGACGGAAGGAATAGAAGGAAGATCTCAAGATATGAATCCTAAGGTATCTTAGGCGGAGTATCATATCGTAAATATGCCGCGGAACATATGTATGGTACGTCACTCTACTTAGTACCTACTCCATCAACAAAGGTCATCCTATATAACTAAAGTTCGGGTATAAGACCCCCAAAGTCAAGTCTAAGTCCTATAAGGTCAAGCCCAGGTAACAAAATGTATGCCCAGACTCCATATAGTTAACCTAGACTCGCACAAAGGTTAAACCAAACGCTCTGATACCAACTTTGTCACGACCCAAATGTGGCACGTGACCGGCACTTAAAACACGTGACATCTGAAGACGTCGATGCGGTTCAAGTAAGCCGAAACCCGGAATCTAAACACTTTTTTTTGAAATTATTGGAGGTGAGGTTTCAATAGTCATCCGATAAAATCAATCTTAAAAATAACCTCAAATTTTAACTAAGTATGTTGAAAAACATTTATGACGTTTTGAAACTTCACATCGCCCCCTTTGCATTTTTATAAAAACCTCATACAACATAATAATAAAATAGCATCCTAACGGAAGCTAGTCTCCACGTCCAAACGATGGAGCAACCAACAATCTAAATCAGAAATCGACTCTAAAGAGTGCGACATCACTACACATAAACTCTAAGTCTTTCTTCTAAGTCCATAATATACCACTTCTAAGTTGATGGAGTTTCCACTAAATACAAGAATATATATGAATAATCAAGAGTGAGTATGATACAATAATAACTCACTTACTAATCAATCCCCGAAAAGAATGTGTGCCCAAGCCACTGATAATCCAAGCGGTAAAACCTGCAAGAAACTATGGCACAACGGGGATGAGTTGCCAACTCAGTGAATAAAAGTACATCTAAAGGTAGAAATCGAAATGCATGACGATACCTAGGTCATAAATATAGTCCTATCATAATCTGTACCAATATACTATATGATATGCATATGTGCAATACTAACTACCATGCAATCCCAAGTATAATATCTCAATGTCATATGAGTCAAAATCATGAATCTATAGTTTGTGTTGGAATCCCTCTTTGTATATGCATGTCTGTATAAATATATGCAGGTGCTGTCCTCCGGATCAGTCCTGGTTGAATCCACTACATAATATCTAATTGTGTACCTCATGATAATGATCATATACATATATATATACATACATACATATATATATATATATATATACATACATATATATATGTCCAACATCGACATCGAAATCCGAAATCTCTCGTGTCCATCATCGACACGTAAATGCAGATACCATCGACACCATCTCAACAGATGATCGCCACCCGATATCCTAGTTACGATCAGTATCCCCTGGATATCCGCCGTGCCCAATCGAACCCCGGTCAGTATCCCCTGGATATCTGCCATGCTCATTTCTATCTCCGGAATCGAGTATCCTCGTTAGGCTCCCCGCCTATAATGCGGCTATCCTGCCCCTCGGCCCCGACCGGGTACACCATGTATCCAACTGTATGACCCCCAACTCAGTCTGGATAACTTGTAAATCCGTAACCGTATGACCCCTAACTCGGTTCGGAATGTGTTAGTTATATGTATGCCCTAGAGGCCATTACTGTACATTGGATGTATATTGTAGTGGATGCTGGGACATATATAGGGAGGACTTTCTTACTCGACATGATAGTATGCTATCTGGTTACTCTTTACCTTAACGTGTACACAGATTGTCTCTCTATTACATGTTGGTAAAACCCTTAGGATGTGTACTTGACTACCGGGACTATGATGCAGATCATACTAGTGGGGACATGGTAGTCCATAAGTACATCCTTCAAAGTCCCTAGTCGTGGGTGTATCGAGATGGGGCATCGATATACCAGAGTAGACTAGCGTGTACCTTCTCGACCCATACAGATGGGCGATGGATGATCCCATATCCATCGGTGTTTGACATCAGAGATGATATACGGGTGCTCAGTAGAGACTGGGTACACTGGACGGACTCGCCGAGAACTCCCAGATGGTATTATACCTTACGTCAGATGACAGTTCTCTGGTGACACTGGTACAGAGTAGTCTGTTGACCCGAGATCGTCATAGAGTCTTGTGTGGTTCCCACTGTGCTTTGATTTCCATCTTACCACGTCCAAGAGGGCGTGCAAAATGGTGGTTTTTGGATACAGTCCCGAATCACATGGAGGCAATGAGCGATAGGAGGGGATTCGTCTCTCCCGGTATAGGGGGTTGATGTTGCGCTGTGTTCGATTGGCTATAACAGGAAATCCCTGGCCAGGGTTGCTGAGATTTACTGGTAAGTGTTACCAGTAGTTTCTCGAATTGTTATAGACCTCATATCGACACGACTTATCGAGCTATTGGGGTCTGATGTTTACCACCCCTAGGCAAGATATGCGACATATCAGACGACGAGACCAGACTGTACGGTAGTGTTACTGGTTGGATTCACTGGAGTGTGAGCGGGCTTGCTCGTCGATCTTCTGATCGCTCAATACCCGGGTGGCCGTTATGTTTAGCAGACCGCTTGCGGCTTGTGGGTGCTTGATATGATCATCACCTGCTGCCGGCGTATTGACGAGTCTTTAGAGTCCTACACAGAGGTTTCCTGGATCAAGCGAAACGAAATAGGAGCGCATATGAGATATGTGCGGGACCGAGAATAATGCGTGTATGTGATACCGTATTCTATTCTCGCGATGAATGTATCGATTGGTTGTATGCGATATAACCTAGGTATCGAATCAAGGATTGATTCGATAAGCCGATACATTGGATATTAGTCGGTCACATGCGATATGACCGGATCGTTAAATCAAGTTTTGATTTAATGATTTAATGCATAATTATATATTTGATATATTACTTTGCATTAACTAGTATCGGTTCACTTTTTAAATGGATCTTCTCACTTGTTTGTGCACATTGTATATATGATATATTTTTTGTGCACAAGATTGTATCATGTTTGATGATACATGCTAGTTTGGGTTTGTGTAAAGAATTAAACCATGGTTACTTAAGTGGTTAGGGTTTCATTTCCTTTTCTCATTTATTTATCTATTTATTCTTTTTTGAAAAATATTAAGCATAAAGAAATGAAATGGTGGCTCATTTTGGACTTGCATGTTGAAGCTTCATGAAGCTTTGACTAAGTCATCATTTTGTCTCATGCTTAACCCTAACCACTCCACTTAACCCTAGTTGATTCTCTACACTTCACCATGGTTACATTATGATAAGTATTCTTTTTATTTCCCTTTTGAAAAATACTTATCATAACATTATCTTCTTCTTCATCATCTTCTTCACTTGAAGAAAGCTTGCTTCAACAATGGCAACTTGAGCAAATGAGTGAGAAATCCAATTCTAAAGTGAACCCACTTCCTATTTATTCATCCTCTACCTCTTGCCAAGTAGTATAGGGTGTTTCCTTCACAAGTTTTCATGGCTTGGTGAAGGTGGAGCTTGATCTAGTGATGCCTCGACGTAGATCATCTTCGGCATCGTCGTCGATGACCTAGCCCGCTTTTTCTCCGATGAAGCCGACGCTAGAGCCCGGGATTCGATTTGGACAGTGGAGAGGACTTCATCATGGAGCCGTGGAGGTGGAGGACCGGATCTACAAAGGTTGTATTTCCGTACTCTTAGTTAAAGTAGTTAACTAGTTTCTTTGTCGCCTAAAATTCTAGCCAACGATCATGTTAGGGTTTCTCGGCACCGTTAAAATTGTAAATTGGCATGGTTGATGCCTTGTGAGACCTCCTTGGGATGCCTAGGAACCTTTCATTGGCATCAGAGCCTAGCTAGAGCCTTAGGTGATGCGTAGACGAAGTTTGAAACCCGAACAAACCCCGAAACCCTAATCCGACATGCTCTCTGGACTTTTTCTAAAAACTGGGTTTTTTCCAGATTAAAAATTCTTAAAAAATTCAGCAGGAAAAAATAAGAATTGCGATGCAAAAATTTTTGAGTGAAGCTGCTACAGTGCGGCGGAACCGCGGTATTAGTTGGCTAATGCGGCGGTTCCGCGCCACTTTTGTCCCTTCTCCCAGTACTTTTTGCACAGTAACTCTTACATTTTAATGCTGTATTTTATGGGAATTTTTAATTTTATTCAAGAGTTGAATTTTCTGGGGTTGTTTTGGGGATTCGGTGTTTCGATCGGAGTATCAGATTTTGTCTATGTGGCTTTCCGGATAAATATTAGAATATGTTGAAAAGTTCGACCGGATATAAATACCCAAATTTTTCCCCTGTCGGGAAATTTCCAAGTGTTGGATTTTTCCGTAGTTTAAAGACGTTCTAAGTAGTGCAAGTAACTCGATGGACCCTCTAGAAGACAACAAACCTTAACTCGATTATGTGACCGTCTTGAACTGCCCTTTGAACCTTCGGGTTTGGGGCAGTACGGCGTGCCACATGTGAGGCGTTGGCTTGACCCTTCTACGGCTGGACCGTTGGTACTGAGGCACGAACTGAATGTTTTTAGACTTGTTTCATGTGTTGATCTGTTTCGAAAAAACTTGGGTGTTTGACTGTTCGATCGGAAAGTTTAACATTTTCTAATTATCTGGAATGTGATACAATAATTGGAATTCACAAACAGTTATGAGATAACTGAATGAATGTTATAAACATAGCAGTTTAGTCTCACTTGATCGGTTGCCACGGAATTTTGATGTGATCAAAAGTCCGTCGCAATCACGTAGAGTACGCGGATACTCGCCGATAAACTTAATAGACAGCCTCACTCCATAGCCCCGACCAAGTGACTGTAGGAGAACCCCGTCGCCGAAAGCATCCGTTCGGGTGCTCGCGGCAGCGATGTTCCGCCTTGGTGCACTTCGTCGACGGCGTCGGGGGTGCGGCCGCCTACTAAAGTTTGCGACGAGCATTCGATCAGAATGTCGGGAATCCTGTTGAATTCCCCGACTTGATATTGAAAAGTGTTTTCGATTTTGAGACTAAAATGCGGGGTTTATAATTGTTAGGCATGCGATGTCTAAGTAATTCATTTGGTCAGGCATGCGATGTCTGAGGTAGTTGCGGATTCCAACTGTTGTAGTTTTACACTTTCTTTTCTGTCACCGTAAGTGTAATATGTGATATCGCCGGTTTCGTTGCTATATGTCAACGACAATTGGGATGCGCATATTTACTTACGTTGATGACATATGATGTTATGTGTTGCTGGATATGTTATATTGGATCGTCGTGTTTGAATAGCCCGGGGGTTTTTATGTGAGATGAGTGTTTTTCATTTTCATTCATGTAAAAACTGTATGTAATATTCTTTTATTGGGGCACTTCCAGGTTGCGGAAGATGTCACCGTTTGTATATTATTTACTTTTCCGCACTAGGATAGACCCAAGGAGGAGGGCACAAGTAACCGGGTTCTGGAGTCCAGTGGGAGACCAACTCGAGAAGTCGAGTCCGGGTCTCCTAACTCCAGAATTGGTAGGGTTGCTTGCCGCTCTCGTAGGGGTCTAGGGGTGTGGGTTTGGCTATTCATCGCGACCGTGGAATCCGTGTTTTATACTGGCTCGTATTGAAAACACGGACGTCCTAGTATATCCAATATTTCATATGATTCTTCTGCTGCGATATCTGTGATGTGATCATGTGATGTTCTGTGATAGATACGGTATATAGTATATATGATATATTATATAGACGTTACTTATATTTTACACCCGCGCTAGCCCTGCCCCGCTCTGCCGTTAGTTACCTAACCTAACGGTGCACGAGGGGACATCGAGGCGAATGCGGATGGCATAAGTGTACGTCGTATTTATCTGTGATGTTTAGGTACTTAAATGATGGGACTTCATTAATATGATTAATGAAATAAAAGAAACCTAAGATGTTGTAGAATCGAATTTCAAAATAAAACAGGTAGCTACAGTTCTTGCTTTGCACAGCAGTATATGTGATATATCCTGCACCTTATTCGATAAGGAAAGGACCGAGATCCCTTCACCGGGAGTGACCCCTTTAGCAATAACTGGCAGATGCTACACCCCTCGGTTTGTCTTTTGATTGCTTTTAAGTATTTTTGCTTTGCACAGTGATATATATGATATATCCCGCACCTCATTCGACGAGGAAAGGACCGACGATCCCTTCACCGGGAGTGACTCCTTTAGCAAAACTAGAAAAGCCTCAAAAACACTCCATTTTAAAATTCATTCGATCCTACAACGATATCAAGTTCATTACGCAATAGGTTTTCAGAAAAACCTATCGTAGCCCTCCGTCATTTCAGATATGTAGTAGTTAGTATTCGTGCTGCGTTTGTTGGCCTTTGTCAAGGCGCAGTGTGCGGTAGCTAACTGGTGCTTATCTGTTTATGCATATGATGCAGATTGGGTTAGGGTAGTCGTGCGACCTTGTTGGCCTTTGTCAAGGGCCGTGCGGGTGGGTTTAATTCAATCAGGAAATGACGGGTTGAACTTGACTAGCATCCTATGGTTTGTTGGCCTTTGTCAAGGTCATAGGAGGTTAGGGGCAAAATATTATCGGGAATTTCAAGTGTTGAAATTTGCAATGAGATTGCATACCTTCTATGAGATAGTTGGATCCCGATACCCGCTGCGAGTAAGAGTTACTCTTGCGAGAGTTTTACACATTACAATTAGCCGATCAAGTAGGTGTCTAGAAAGGTGTCAACGGGGTTACGCCTCTGGGAAAACGAGGTTTACATTAATTAGGTTCGTGCGAAAGCACGGGGGACCTCCCTCAAAGTACCGACACTGGCCTGGCTGAAAGATTGGCGAACTTGTAGTGTGTAATTAATCCCGGCTAGTCTTTCCTTTTAGGGTTTGAAGGAAGATTTGATAAAAAGCAGTGGGAGCCATCCTGATTAGATAAAATAATAACCAATCTATTCTTACAAGAGCGCACGCTGAGTATTTTCTTCTCTCTCTCTCCAGGTAGCGACCATATCACGCCTTAATCAAGATAATAATACGGATTATTGACCGAACCCGCTTGTTATACTGAGCTGAGGAACGTTGGTCCCGCTCCAACTTATAAATGTTATAAGACAGAGCAGGAAATAAGAGGAATACCAGATTTCCTGTGCCGCCCAAACGAAGAAAGTGCATATGATGCATCATCTTCGGGTGTGTTCATTACAAAGAACTGTTTCTCTGTATCCTCTACGTCCTGGGTATGTGATACCGGATCAGGATCCCAGATATGTAATCTGTTGCATAGGGCTACAGATAGGTAGAAAACTGAGAACGGGTGATAAGTTTCATGAGACAGAAAACGGGGCAAGTGTTGCATCCAAGTCTGTTGGTCACTGTCACCCTGTATTACCAATACATTGATTCTGAACGAATGTTATTAGATACCGAACCTGATATACAAAATCATATCAGTCTCTTTATAAGTAAAGAAATGATAAAATTTTGTATTGCTGGATAATGTTTTGAACATTTCCTATATCAAAAGTTGATCGGTTCAGGCACGTTATCTAAAATCATTAATGTTCTAAATCAAACTACAGTTCTTAGTATACAGAACATACACAAGAGGAAGAGTTCAGAAATGAACGAATCCTTCTTGAGGCATTGTAGACTAGGTCATATCAATGCGACCCGACTAGCTGAAGTTACATGTAGATGCATATTTAAATCAGTTTGAATTTACATCTTGTGAAACTTGTCAGTCATGTCACAAAGATTAGATGACCATAGCTTCGTTTACTGAAAACAGAGAAAGAGTTAGTAAACTCTTGAGACTGATGCATGATGATGTATGTAAAGTCTCCTGTCTACACATGCCAGGACTAGTTCTTTATACTTCATTATATTCTCTGATAATCTCTCAAGATTCAGTCATATGTTCCTGTTAAAACATAAGTCCGAACCTTTTGAGGTATTCACAGAATATAAGTTAGAAGTAGAGAACCAATAACCGGGTATAAGTATTATGTCCTATGATGAGATCAGGGAGGAGAATACTGGTGCATGGCATTCCTGGACCATTCTAAAGGAGAATGAGATTCTCTCTCCGTACTACTCCTCTGAATACACCACAGCACAACGGTGTATCAGGGCGGAGCAATCGCACAATATTAGATATCGTGTACTCTATGATGAGTATTACTGAGTTACCTATTTCCTTTTTGGGGTTGTTCACTTGAGAAGCTGCATACCTATTGAATTAGGTTCGAATCAAATCAGTTGCCTACCGCTTCATATGTGATATGGAAAGAGAAGAGCCTATGTCTTAAGCTAGTTAAGATTTGGGGTTGACCGGCCTATGTCTAAAAGCAAAATCCGGACAAGCTCGAGGCAAGATCTGTAATGTAGAACTGGAAAGGTTCCAGCTATACAAACTACAGCAGATAATTTGGTAGAACCAAAGGATTTAGTAGATTCCAACGAACCTCAGCCTCTCCGCTGATCTAGTAGGGATCCTCACCCACCTGAGAGATACCTCGGTTTCTCGATGACAGTGGGAGCGAGGATTGCATCATGAGATGATGACCCAACCAGTTTCGAGCAGGCCATCGAGAGTAGGGACTCTGTAAGAATGGCAGGATGTTTAGTGATCTGAGATGGAATCCTTATACACCAACAAAGTATGGACTTTGGTTGCTATATCTGAAGGGTTAAATCCCCATCAGGAGCAAGTATATCTTGAGAAGATTACTTGGTGTACATGGAAAAGTTGAGACTTTCAAAGCTAGACTTGTTAAAGGTTTTCGTCATCAACCAGGCACGGATAATGATGAAACCTTTTCCAGGGACTATGTTTAAATCCATCCAGATCCTACTTGCCACGGCTACATACCATGACTACGATATCTGGTGGTTGGGTGTCTTGACTGCTTTTCTAAATGATGATTTGGAAGAAAGCGTCTATAAGTACACAGCCAGAGGGCTTCGTAGACAGTGGGAGCAGCGGAAACGTGTGCAAGATGTTTTATAGGATAAAGCAGATATCGCGGAGTTGGAACGTCTGTTTTGATGAAGTAGTCAAAGAGTTTGACATCATCAAAATGGTAGATGAACCTTGTATAAACAAAAAGGTAGTAGGGAGTATGGTGGTGATCCTCGTAGAGTACGTGGATGACATACTCTTGATAGGGAAGGAGTTTCCTATGCTACGCTCGATCAATCTCCGCTTATCACAATGATTCTCCACATAGGATCAAAGTGATACCTACTAAATTCTGGACTTTGGATCTATGAGATATATCTAAATGGATGTTAGGATACTCACTAGCTGTAGTGAGATGGTATCAATTGATCCTGGGGAGAATCACTGGAAGTGTTCCAGAGTGATAAAAAATGACTGAATGTCGGTCGCAGGCATTGTCTTTACCCTCAGTAAAGGGACGGTATGTTGGAAGAGTTCCAAGCTAGATACCGTGACATACTAGACGATAAAGGCAGGATACATCGCTACTTAAGATGCTACAAAAGAGGCTGTTTGGATGTATATTGGTTCATGAGATGAACTATGTTCCTCCCATTGTGTGACAATGGAGTTGTAGCTTATGCCAAGGAACGCAGGTCCCATCAGTGATCCAGACATATTCTAAGGCAGTATCACCTGATCATGGAGATAGTTGATCTCCAGGGTGATCGAGGTTAGGAGAGCAGACTCAGAGGATAACACGGCGGATCCACTCACGAAGGCCTATTCCCAGAGAGAGACTTTTATGGGATGGTTGAGTATGAGATACTTCAACCACTGCTATCAGATGGCCCTAGTGCAAGTGGGAGATTGTTAGTTATATGTATGCCCTAGAGGCCATTACTGTACATTGGATGTATATTGTAGTGGATGCTGGGACATATATAGGGAGGACTTTCTTGCTCGACATGATAGTATGCTATCTGGTTACTCTTTACCTTAACGTGTACACAGATTGTCTCTCTATTACATGTTGGTAAAACCCTTAAGATGTGTACTTGACTACCGGGACTATGATGCGGATCATACTAGTGGGGACATGGTAGTCCATAAGTACATCCTTCAAAGTCCCTAGTCGTGGGTGTATCGAGATGGGGCATCGATATACCAGAGTAGACTAGCGTGTACCTTCTCGACCCATACAGATGGGCGATGGATGATCCCATATCCATCGGTGTTTGACATCAGAGATGATATACGGGTGCTCAGTAGAGACTGGGTACACTGGACGGACTCACCGAGAACTCCCAGATGGTATTATACCTTACATCAGATGGCAGTTCTCTGGTGACACTGGTACAGAGTAGTCTGTTGACCCGAGATCGTCATAGAGTCTTGTGTGGTTCCCACTGTGCTTTGATTTCCATCTTACCACGTCCAAGAGGGCGTGCAAAACGGTGGTTTTTGGGTACAGTCCCGAATCACATGGAGGCAATGAGCGATAGGAGGGGATTCGTCTCTCCCGGTATAGGGGGTTGATGTTGCGCTGTGTTCGATTGGCTATAACAGGAAATCCCTGGCCAGGGTTGCTGAGATTTACTGGTAAGTGTTACCAGTAGTTTCTCGAATTGTTATAGACCTCATATCGACAAGACTTATCGAGCTATTGGGGTCTGATGTTTACCACCCCTAGGCAAGATATGCGACATATCAGACGACGAGACCGGACTGTACGGTAGTGTTACTGGTTGGATTCACTGGAGTGTGAGCGGGCTTGCTCGTCGATCTTCTGATTGCTCAATACCCGGGTGGCCGTTACGTTTAGCAGACCGCTTGCGGCTTGTGGGTGCTTGATATGATCACCACCTGCTGCTGGCGTATTGACGAGTCTTTAGAGTCCTACACAGAGGTTTCCTGGCTCAAGCGAAACGAAATAGGAGCGCATATGAGATATGTGCGGGACCGAGAATAATGCGTATATGTGATACCGTATTCTATTCTCGCGATGAATGTATCGATTGGTTGTATGCGATATAACCTAGGTATCGAATCAAGGATTGATTCGATAAGCCGATACATTGGATATTAGTCGGTCACATGCGATATGACCGGATCGTTAAATCAAGTGTTGATTTAATGATTTAATGCATAATTATATATTTGATATATTACTTTGCATTAACTAGTATCGGTTCACTTTTTAAATGGATTTTCTCACTTGTTTGTGCACATTGTATATATGATATATTTTTTGTGCACAAGATTGTATCATGTTTGATGATACATGCTAGTTTGGGTTTGTGTAAAGAATTAAACCATGGTTACTTAAGTGGTTAGGGTTTCATTTCCTTTTCTCATTTATTTATCTATTTATTCTTTTTGGAAAAATATTAAGCATAAAGAAATGAAATGGTAGCTCATTTTGGACTTGCATGTTGAAGCTTCATGAAGCTTTGACTAAGTCATCATTTTGTCTCATGCTTAACCCTAACCACTCCACTTAACCCTAGTTGATTCTCTACACTTCACCATGGTTACATTATGATAAGTATTCTTTTTATTTCCCTTTTGAAAAATACTTATCATAACATTATCTTCTTCTTCATCATCTTCTTCACTTGAAGAAAGCTTGCTTCAACAATGGCAACTTGAGCAAATGAGTGAGAAATCCAATTCTAAAGTGAACCCACTTCCTATTTCTTCATCCTCTACCTCTTGCCAAGTAGTATAGGGTGTTTTCTTCACAAGTTTTCATGGCTTGGTGAAGGTGGAGCTTGATCTAGTGATGCCTCGACGTAGATCATCTTCGGCATCGTCGTCGATGACCTAGCCCGCTTTTTCTCCGATGAAGCCGACGCTAGAGCCCGGGATTCGATTTGGACAGCGAAGAGGACTTCATCATGGAGCCGTGGAGGTGGAGGACCGGATCTACAAAGGTTGTATATCCATACTCTTAGTTAAAGTAGTTAACTAGTTGCTTTGTCGCCTAAAATTCTAGCCAACGATCTTGTTAGGGTTTCTCGGCACCGTTAAAATTGTAAATTGGCATGGTTGATATCTTGTGAGACCTCCTTGGGGTGCCTAGGAACCTTTCAGAATGAAATCAGAAAACACAAAACTCATGGTGGACGTTTAACTCATCATATCAAAATATCAAGTAAGGAATAAGAATACTTGCATAGATGTTATTGATAATATATTATATATATACATATATAACAGTATTCCATACCACCGATATATATCATCAGGAGTAAAATACCCAGAAAATCCAAAGAATTAAATACAGCATTTATAGTAGTAATATTCGTAATTTACAGTAGGAATAAAGAAGACTACGTAATTATATCACATAAACATAGATTTCAATTCTACCGTGTCATGGTACTACTAATGATATGTGGTGTAGCATGCGCGTCTGTGCTCATGCAACCTGGCAATCATTAGTATTTGTGCAAGTGTTCTACGGTGTAACAACCTATTTATTTTAATACATATATAACAGAACGGTTCTACAGTGATATGGCAGTACCAATAAGGTGTAGTGTAACATATATTTACGTGGTTGTGCAGCAAGTATTCATTGGTATTTAGTGCAGTATTCTATCAGTGTGTGCGTAACGCAGAAACATATAATATTGATAATATAATGCAAACATGTAAAGTAATCTAAATGTAACTATTGTAATTATTTGTTATGAGCTATACTATTATCTTTAGAAATGATCAAAACGTTAAGTTTGAAATAAGAAAGCTGCCCTAGATTTAAAATAGATATCCGTTTTAAAAACTGGCACGCATCCTTGTATTTTATTTACAAGACAAACGAAATCTTATTTTTTAAAAGAATATAGCGCACACAGGTATTACATCCTAAAACAGAATATAACCTAACTCTACGAGTTAAATGATAAATTAGCCGTTATTCGGCATACAAATTTCATCATTTCCAATACGTATAAATTCTTGTATTATATCTCATCATATCGCTATATCTGTATCATCTCAAGTACGGCAAGATTTCTCGTACAAACTCATTAAATCATGTCCATGTCGTACGGATCTAACATCACGTACATGTCTCACTTAAAACCATAAATGAACTCTATGCAAATGATGCACATATAAGATGCGATATTATATCAATACCTTGAATAACTACTATACTAACTAGAGATCATAATAATATTTATAAGGTTGCAGGGGTGCTATACGCCATCCACCCGACTTGCTCTGTAGATGTAAATCTACTCACCAACTTAAAAGCTCGCTGAATCCACGCTGTTACATCGCCAACTCCGTCTCGGAATCATCGAATCGTACCTATATTCGTATTTAAATTGCATTGATGTAAATATCATATCGAAAACCAAAACAACAAGCTAAACGCCCGTAGGTTAGAACCTACAGCACACTTAACCCAAAAACGTCAATATAATTCTGTCGTTAACGTATAAACGTTAACGGTTCAACTGCAACATCAAAATATGAAAACTCCGTATCGTAAATATCTGAAATTTGATAAAACCATTTCTAAAACGTTCCCAAATTTTACTGTGTAAGTATTTAGATAACCCAAAAAATACTAGAGACCAAAATTTACTCAAAATAGCCCACAGAAGAAAAACCAACACCAAAGGACACTATTGGGCCGGGGTCGCCGGATTTCAAGGTTGCCTTGCCAGATCAATTTAGGTGTTTGGGGCTCTGGTTTCATGTGTTGTTTCTTAGAAATCTCATTATGCTTTTGGTCTTGCTAATTTTATAGTGGTTACACCTAATGGTTCCAGATCCCTCTGTAGTGAGCTAGATCACACAAAATCCCAGTTTATGATACTACACCAACTAAACAGGTTATGTGATGATATCGTGAGTTACAGAACTTAAGTTAATATGAGCTAACCCTTTCCTGGTCATGACATATAAAAACAGAATTCATGGTACGATATATCCGTGTCGCATCTAAGAATCTTAACCACAAAACTGATATTAGCTCCCCGATTTCACATACTGATAAAATAATTTAAACTAACAATACCAAACATCCTAATATAGATATATGGACCTACCCTAAAATTCCCAACACCCAAATCCTCTAAAAATCCGGCGAGATCGGATTTGTCCTTCTTATCGCCGGCCAAAATCCGAGCAAAGGGGCTCGTCTTCCTATGGGTTATTCTAAGTCCAGATTACAATATAATGGCACTGTTTGGTTAGGTTTATTTCCATTTAAACCATAGCAGATTCCAGACAAAGCTATCATTATCCAAATATGATATATACCGATATCATACCTCTAAACAAAAACAGTATTGAACTAAGAACTGCAGGGTTGAACTTATACCTTTTGAATGATTCACAAAAGAACACCAGCTCAAAAATCTTATGATAGAATTATCTAAGGGTTGTAGTGTATTGAGTTTGATGAAAGGTACACTTGATGAAGGAAGCCATTGCTCTCTCTTCCTCTTTTAATATGAACACTTAGGAATTTCTTGGTTTGGGCTGAAGAAGTGTAGTGTTCAGTTGAGAGGCTAAAGAATTTACTAGGTATTGTATGGTGTAGAGAATGCATGAGGTGGAGGTTAATAGATGGAGGTGGCATGAGAGGAAGGGGGAGGTGTGAGCATGAAAGGGGTGGTATTTTCATGCAGGAATGAGGTGTCTTCATGATGATATGATACTCCAAGGGTTCAAGTTAATCTTAACCAAGTCCTACCCTTTTTTACACATAAACCCTCACCAATTTCATATTTCCACAATTACCTAATCTTTTCACAAAACCCCTCATCATCTATGTTATAATATAAACACCCATTTTCTTAATGTGATGCTAAATTATTCCCTATAACTCTTGTAATTTACTAATGTTATAAACTAAAATTTTAATTTTAATTTGTTTCATATGCTACTTATGAAAATGTCCTATTTGGTTTTAATAAATTTTTAAATTAACATTTTATTATTTAATTTATTTATTTTCTAAAATTTTCAAAATGTTACAGTGGCGATGAACTAAAAGGTGGTGGGTTGGGCATCGGCGAAGGTGATGATGGTGGCATGGGGTTGCTCGGGTGTAAAGAGAACGAGCACGAGAAGGAGAGAAGAAGAAAGAGAGAGAGCTGGAGGGAGACACAGAGAGAGAGAGAAAGAGAGAGTTTTTAATTTTTAATAGGAATATATATATATATATATATATTGTATGTATATATATATATATTGTATGTATATATATATATATTGTATGTATGATATATATCTATAGTTTAGTATATAACTAACAATATTATAAAAGATATTACAAATCTCTGATCCGTCTTACAAATCTCAAAGAAAATATACTGAAAAATATCTATATATACGTAGCATCCTTAAACCATAAATCTAAGGGTTAACAAAAATATTCTAATCTAATATAACACACAATATCTTAGAATGTTAGGATTTTTGTGTAATAGATAATAGTCAATAAAATAACATGAGATGTTCAAATAAGATAAGACATGCTGAAAATTAATATATGTAAATATCCATAAACTATGGCTACCAGAAAAATATATAGATATAATTTAAATATTATATATCTGTTGTTTAAGATTCATATAGATTTAGCCTACGGATAAATATTAATAAAACGGTATTTTAGCACCATAAAATATATCACGCTAACGGGTCGAGTCCGATAAACAAGGATACTATTCAAATTATTCACAACCCAAACAACAATAATTAAAGAAATTTAAAATACTAATTAATATCGTTAAATAACGTACGATCGTGCAAGGGTATTATAAAACCTGCTCATAATGGTCAGGATATCAACAGATGCTTGCATATGGATGACCTTCTCGTCCGTCTCTTGATAGATGGAGACCATATTTATGTAGTCATCTTCATTTACCATCCTAACCTCATGATCTCCTTATTTCTCCATTTTATAAGAAAGTCTCAACTTCTCATTCTGTATATCCAGTCGAAAAAAAGATTGTTCTTTTCATTTCAAAGCACGTTATCGCCTCCGAGATGGTCAAGACTGTTACTTTACCATTCAATCCACTCTCAAAACACATTAATTTCCAGATTTGCTATCATCAATGAGCGAGATAGTAAATGAAGATTTAGTTTGTTAGGGTGGTAAATGAAAGTGGAGTAATTGAGAAAAGATAATGGATAACAGACAGAATGATTGGGATAATTCTTGTTCTGTTGGCAATATAGGATTTTTAGGAGGGAAAGTGGAGAATTTAGAGAGAAAATGGATAGGTTAGAGTACTTAATGCTCAGTTCTTTAAGGAAAAATCAGCAAAACACAATTATGTATAGAAGTTACAGGCAACTGCATACAAGTTACAGACAACTGCGTACAAGTTACAGGCAAATCAACTGAAAAAAAAATTGCAGCTGTCTTCTTGAACCTTCACAGATGGGTCACAAAGGGCAGTATTGGGATATACCAGAATACATAAACCTTAGGGTATTTCAAAAAAAAATTGATGGGCCTAGAGGATTTTCAACATGTTCAAAAAGCGCATGGAATTTAAGAACCTTTTTCTTGGGCCGTTTTTTTAGAAAACAATCTAGCCTTTATTTTAATCCTAGATAGAATTTGATAAAGTTCTATTGACTTTCAAATTTATAAAACTTCGGTTAAACCCTGCAATTCTCATTTATTAGTTGATATGGTGAGCTATGATATCAAAACATGACAAGAATGTAACCCTGGTGGACCACATACACATTGGCGGCTGTAGTTCAGAATTGAAGGGAAACAGGGGTGTGTCCCGCTCACATCCCAGTTTCCCTCCATTTCTGAGCTGCAGTCGCGTCAGCTATTATATCTGTGCACAGCCAAAGGTATAAATTGTATCAAAGCATTTGTTTAACTTCAAGTCAGTTTGTTTAACTAAAACGCCTGTAAGCATTAGAACATGAACTGGGCCAGCGTAGGAGGTGTAAGAGATGGTCGCTCTTGCACAAGCCCATAAGCATATATATTAAGAGAATTTCGTTGAAATAAGTATTTGGGCCAAGGTATTCCAAACTATCTTTTCAAAATGAGCCTACAAAGCCCAACTTTGCTCGAGAGGTGAATGCTAAATACTTTTTGGGTTTATTTTTGATATAAAACCACTAAAAATATCATATTTTTAGAAACAACCATAAAAAATAACTATTGGCCTAAACAACAACCAAAATCTAACTGTTAAATAAATACAACCTTCTATTAGTTTAACTTGGATTCAGCCATGGTTAGGTTATAACCGTGGTTAAATGATGTGACTCATTGTCTAAAATACACTCATCTTCCTTCTCTTTCAATCATGGATTTTGTAGAGTGTTTTTCGTCACACTATTGAGATAAGATTGCGCATCGCTTGTCAGACATATACAGATTCTCTCTGCCTAATATAGGAAGGGGTTTATTGATCATGAGGATTCAAATCTCCAGTGGCCGTGAACAAAATTGTCGTTAATTACCCCTCGCTCTGAAATGGAAGAACCTCCGATTAATGGGTAATATAAATCATGCGAACTCAACGTGCAATATGTGTGTATTATGTTTTGAGGTTGCTTTAGGCATATCGGGGGCCTCGCATAGTTTACGGGGGTTCCGCTATCCGGATAACTGGCTGGGGGTCAAGAAGCTAGCATCTCTCTTTGCAGAGTGTAGGGTAACGCCCCGTTAGAAATTTTTGCTTGAAAGGGAGGTGTTTTGAGTGTGTCGAGGAGTGGTGTTTGCGCCCAAAAGAGATTTGATGCTTGCGTCCTAAATGGCCGGCGCTTGCGCCAAAGAGGTGGCTGGCGTTTGCGCCAAAGAAGGTTGGCACAAGCGCGTGCATATGTAGAACTTTGAGCTCCCGGGGGTTTAGCGCTGGCGCTTTGGTGCGTACACCACTAGCTCCGGAGTTTAAGCTCATGGGGGTTTGGTGTGGCGCTTTGGCGCCTGTGCCAAGATTACGAAGCTTATGTTCTAGGGGGTTTTCCTCTAGAGGAAGAACCCAAAGGGTTCCTCTTGATGGGATCACTCCCAACCTTTTTCTATTTTGGTGCAAAAGCTCTCTTGAATCTTCAAAACTGTGGATTTTGAATCTTGAATGTTGAAAAGAGGTCTTTTCCCTTTTTTCAAGCCTTGAATCTTATCAAAAATGGGATTTTGGAGGTGAAATCTCTTTCTACTTCCTGTTCTCTATTTGGATCTTGAGGAGGAACAGATGCAAAAATCTTTTTTTTAGGGATTTGATGGGAGATTCACTCTCTTTTCAATGGGTTCATATCTAAATTCTATTTAGTTTTGAAAAAAAAAGAGATTAACATTTTGATTTAATTTTTTAAAAATGAAGAAGATGAAGAACCTTGAGAGGGAGGGAGGAGAGAGAGGAGACTCAAAACCCCAGATCGATTGATAGGAATGAATTCTTCTCTCATTTCTTGTTATGCTTGCCTTTTATTGGCCTTACATTTTACAATTTGCCCTTTGGGCTTTACAAAATGGCTCTTTACCTCTCACATGCCAATATGCTGGGTTTTAAATAAATTGGTTTTATACATATTTTCTTTACAATTATTCATTAAAATTATTTATTACATAATAATTTTGGCATGGGTCGACCCCCATGCTTGGGCTCAGACCCGATTGGTTTTGGTTTGGGCCCGCTTATTTGTGTGTTGACCTTGACTTTGACTTGGCCAATGGAATGTAATTTTTGACCCCAACAGGTTTAAACCTAGCAAAGGTCTAAAAAGTCAGACACCGAATGTATGGGCTCTTCTTTGCCTCCTCCTCCTTCCTTCCATTCAACCCCCCTAAACAACCATCTACGTCCCTTGTTAGGGCTTTGGTTCTCCTCCTTAAATAGTTTTTCAATTTATAACAAATTTAGCTGAAATTTTTCTATTAGTTTCTGAGGAAGACGTTGGGCGAGGGCTTGAGAAAAGGAAATAAGTGTTGTACTGCTGCTAAAGGATGTCCTGTAGTGGTGATACGGTTTGGATGGAGATGAGAGCCTACCTTTGAAGAGTGTATGTAGCCATTGAAAGGGCAAAAAATCCATTTTGATTCCCCTAACGTCTAAATCAAACAGAATTAACATTCAAATTGACTAGAGGGCTGTATTTAATCAGGATAAGGGTTTCGATGATTGTTTTACAAAATAGTTATTTTTTATTGTTGTTTTTAAAAATATGAGATTTTTAGTGGTTGTATATCAAAAAACCTGTACTTTTTTTGGTGCGAAGGTCTTTCCCTTGTCCCAAAAAAGCCACTTGTTTAGATCCCTTTTTTAAAATAGGTAGTGAAAAGCTCTCTACTGAAAAATGCCTGGTTTAAATACCCCAAGTTTACCGGCCACTTTTTTATTTTTAATATCCCTGTATTTTCCTTGTAACTTTTCGGCAGATGATTCTACATTTATTTAGATAACCGCTCTTTTTCACCTAACCACTACATTTAGTAGAAAACTACAATCTTTAACTGGCAATTACTGCATTTATAAGTTAATCACTGTATTTTCTTTACTAATATCATGCGGACTTCTCAAACATGGAGTTTGCTATTTAATCTTGAATTGATGAAAGGGATCTCTCGGAATAATAAAAACGGTATTGGAAATAAGTCGTCCGGTATGAAAATAAAAAAGAAAGATATATGAAAGATTTAAAAAATCAATGAAAATAACAAGTACACGGGCACCCTAAAAAAAATAGAAATATGCTTTTCCATTTCTTTGGACAAATTCATTGGATAATTTATCCTATACAAGAGGGAAAAAACATAATAATTAGATACCCATACAGAGAATACAAACAGATAACTAATAAATACCCCATAAAATATTGGAAAGATTTAAAGAATTAATGAAATTTACATTAACTTAACAAGAAATATAAAAATTATCCTTCTTCGTTTGTCGGCAAAAATATCCGATTAATTGATTTTTGAATATCTACCCAACTTCTTAATTTACTATGGACGACTCCAAACTAGAGCTATAGCGAACACTTTAATTTCCTTGTCTCTATATTAAAAACCATATGACAATCTATCCAATATAAGCAAATACCCTTGTCATGAGAACTTTTTAATAATACTTAAACTATGTGCTTAACTTATGTTCATATGCACGTTCCAAAATTAGCACAAAGGGACTCATTCTAATGTAGTGTGCTAGCATGTTTCCTTAACTCTCCTATTATTCCCAAGGCCAGCCTTTTTCTTATACCTTCATACTTCGCAGAAAGATAAAATTAATTTAAAGTAAATGGTTAATTCATCAAAACCGTCATGTCAGTTTATCCTCCTAGCGACACAGGCCAAAAACAACAGCTGACGTCTGAAGACGGAGTTGCATACGTTTGTCCAAATAACAGAGCGTGGCCAGACGTCCGAAAAAGGTGTTGCAAACGTCCGTGTTATGTCTACCAAACAACAGAGCGGGGCCAGACATCTGAAGAAGACGATTCAGACGTCTGGCCATAAATCCACCGATGTAGCGATTACCAATCAGACGTCTGGACAATGTACTTCAGACGTCTGACCATCGCAAATACGGCTGTTGCGGATCTCAATCACGCCAATCTTTACATAACTTCCAAATTGATTTTATTTTAAATTTAGGAAAAATTCTATTTGATTCTATCGTATAAATTGTAATATATATATATCATTGATATTCAATACAATTACAAAGTTGAAAATCCTGAAAACTATCTTTTTAAAGATCTTATATGGCATCAGAGCCCTGTGATTAAAAACTCAATTTTGATCAATGGCTTTCTCTTAAAACTCAATCTCCATCATCTCCAAATTTCTTTTTCCAACAAAACTTTCCCACACACACTTCACAAACTTCACTGTATGGGGATCTTAAATCCAGTCGGTGTTAATCGACCATAATTTCCTTGGTCACATCGATGTCTCCAAATCTCCTCCTTCGAGTACTATCACTGATGGTAATGATAACACCAAGCATGTTGAAAATCCAGACTACCATCAATAGTACCGTCAGAATCAACTCATTCTCAATGCTATTCTTGGCAGTTGTGTTGAGACGATCCAGCCCATATCTCCTCTGTTTCTTTATCCAAGGAAGCATGGGATTGACTTGTTATTTTTCTTGCAAACAAATCTAGCTCATTAGTTATATTGCTCAAGAAACGCCTCATCAATAATTAACGCGGCTTGTGATTTATAAGCGGATACTTACAGGAGATGCGATCTATCTCCGACGATCTTGCTCTCGCCGATCACCCTCTTTCCGAAGATGACCTTGTTCGCCACATCCTCGCTGGCCTCAGACCTGAATTCAAAGAAGACGCAGCTACTATCCGAATCCGTAATAACGCCATCATCTTTGACGAGCTCCATGAAAAACTCATAGACTATGAACACCATTTGAAGAAGAAAGACACATGTGCGTCTCTCTCTCTCTCTCCCTCTCCTGCCAACTATGCCAACCAACCCAATCGCTCCTTCTATTGCCCTCTGCAATAACGTAGAAGCGCCTCCTACAATCCCAGCAAAAACAACTACAACTTCATTCGCAACAACAACAACAACCAGTACTCCTCTGCACGCAACAACTCGCACCGCTCCAACTCCTACTGCAACTTCTGCAAGTGTCCCGGTCACAACACTAAAAACTGTCGTCAACTTGCTCGTTTCCTCTATGAGAACGCAGTGCAAACCAATCTACCACAACATTCGTCGCAGACGCTCTCCCAACCTGTGGCCAACAACACAAATTCCAACTGGCCCGCACCCTCCTCCAGGATATTGGACACCGGTGTTTCTCATCATGTTACGTCCGATATTGGAACTCTTCACAGCTACACCGATTACGGTGGTCTCACTTGAGTTTTTTCTCTCTCATTTTTTGGTGAAGGATCTTCGTACGAGGGGCGCTAATATTTTATGTGTGTTGGAGATAGTGCCCTCAGAGTCAATTATTGGATCATAGGCACGTGATTGCAATGATTGAGGGATGACCTATACCGGTAGGACAGCCTTACTCAAGATGATAGTATGCTATCTGGTTTATCTTTATTATCGTGTACTGCTTTAGGTGACCTTACAGGTCACTATTGCACGTTGATAGAGCCCTTAGGATTCTTGCTTGACGACCAGCAGTATGATGGCGATCATATACGTGGGAGCTGGGGTCTATAAGCATATCCTTAAAAGGTTCCTAGTCGTGGGAGTTTTCGAGACAGGGCATCCATACTCCAGAGTAGACTAGTGTATACTGTCATGCCCCGCTTCCCAGAGTGCGCTGAGATGGGCACGTGACATAGCCAACCATGCTACCTGTTGATAGGAAAAATCCTTCCACAGTCAAATTACGGCTGTAGAGATATCAAGAACAGGAAAGTAAACTAACTATCTAGTACATGTCCATAAGCCAGAGTAAAAGAGTCAAGAAATAACAAGATGCGGAAGCCAAAAGATACAATAAATGAAACACCTGGAAATGAAAACCACATACCGACAGGAACTTCACCGCTCGTCTAACAGCGGAAATACTCCTGATCAGTCTGCAACAAGGTAGAAGAATCTAGGCCATGCAAAACCCAGACGTCAGCGCGTCATGTCATCAAGCAATAAAATATAAACAGGGTAACAGGCAATGCAAATATAATCATGAATGAAAAGCAAATGTAACAGTAATGTAAATCAGGGCAGTGAAGGGTAGTGTGCAGTGAGTAAACTAAACTGTTCTATTGGGTTATCTATTCTAAAGTCTTTGAAATCAATTTGATGAATTATCGATGTAACTCAATAGTATCCCGTGCATGCCCGGGACCACGGTCTACAGACTCTCGGGCTGAAACCGAGACATGCCGCTAGGCACTAAAGGAAAAGGGTAAAGATGAATGATGTCCATGGCATCATCCCAAGGCTGGCCTAGCCTCTGAAAGGAAATGGATAACGATGGATGATGTCAGCAGCATCATCCCAAGGCTGGCCCAGCCTCTAAAACTAGTCGGTAAAGGTAGCACACTGTCGAGTTACAAGTCAGGTTTCATCATTGATTTCCCCATACCCCCAGGTTATATGTGTTCAAGTCAAGTATTCAGTAATCAAGAACTAATGCCAACACAGGATCAGGTAAGAGCAGGTTTTCTGGAGAGACAACAGGAACGGTCTGTGAGGACTGCATGTCAAGTTTGTTGGCATTAGACACAAGATCAGGTAACAGGTCAAGCCATGATACATCAAGTCAAGCCAGGTAATGTATAAAGGTGTTATGTCATGTCAGGAGTGTACGGTACCATGTCATATCAAGTAGGCAGTGCATCAGGTCACGTCGGGAGCACAAGATGCTATGTGGGTGCTCATAAATCAAACTAACATAATTATGGTTAAAAAAATGAACAAGCATGAGTAATATCAGCACAATAAACCAGATCAGGTGATATGATAAGCAATTAGGTACTGATTAAATTATAACGATACATGGTTATCACTTTGCGTTTAAGGGATGGTGTCAACATTACTTAACTACAGCATAATTAAAATGGATGTTTACTCATGTTATCAGGTATTAAGAATTTTTAGGGATTCAATGCTATATAAATACATTCACTGGATGAAATCCTAGCTAAAAACAGGTTAAAATGCACATGAGTGTCCGATGGAGCAAAACTATATAGAGAATACCATAGGCCGTGTCAATAGTTAAATGTGATTTGAACATATAAAGGTGGTTATTGGGTTTAATCAAGTAAATGCACACGGTAGGTTTCAAGTTTGGAAAATAAGATGATATAATGCGACATCGAGCATGAAAAGGGAAAATCATGGTACTAAGGTTAGACTACGGATTTAATGAGCCATAAAATGTATATGTAATATATTAATTAGCATGTAGCAAGTTTTACTTGCATGGACGGATCAAGAACGGGAATACGGAACGTCTCACGTCGGCGGAAAACGTCGCGACGCCCGCACAGTACACGGAAAGAACCCAAACGACGAACGATGGAAACACGCGGGTCAGGTACGCTCGCTGGGTCGTCGGGATCGTCGATGGCACGACCGTATTCCGGCGATCGCTGGAAAACAGATTCTACAGAATAAAGAAAAGAGCCAGAAAAAGAAGAAGAAGAGACAGGAATGTGCTCACTGGTTTGTGTACAGAAGTCGCCATGGGGTCAGGGAGATGAGGTGTTGGCGCTGTCGGGGTCGCCGGAGGTGGGCTACCGGTGAGGGTGCCGGGGTGCAAGGTAAGGTTCTGGTGTATGTGGTTTAAGAAAAGAAGAGAAGAGAGGAATGGGTGGTGACGGTGAGGTTGAGGGATTGCCGGCGACGAGGCATGCAGGGTGATGGGTTCTCGTCGCGGTGGGTGCCGAAGGTCGGGTGTGCAGGGGGTTCGATGATGGGAGAGAAGAGAGAGGATGAGGAGAAGAGAAGAAGGAAGAGATGATAGAGATGAGGAGAGAAGGAGATGTTGGCGACGACGATGTGGTCGGCGGCGATGGAGGTAAGTATGGTGATGGGTTCTGGCCGCAGGGGGTCCTGTGAAGTGCAGGCTCGGGTTAAAGTGGAAGAAGAAGAAGACGATGGTGACGACGAGGAGGAGGAGGAGATGGGATGGGGGATTGAAGCTAGGGTTAAAGTTAGGGTTTTTCTGCCGTGGGGATCTCGTGCTCGGGGCTTGGATAAGGGAGACGAAGGAGGGATAGAAGGGAGATGACCGTAGAAGCTCGGGAGGCGACGCGATCCCTTCTCACCGCGAGAGGAGAGAGAGAGAGACGTGAGAAGAGAGAGGAAGAGAGAGGAAGAGAGAAGCGAGAGGAGAGAGAAAGAGGAGGAGAGAGAAGATTGTCTGTTAGCGGTGAAGGAAAGAGAGAAATAGAGAGAGAAAGAGAGAGAGAAAAGAATAGGAGAGAGAGAAAAAGAAAAGCGAGAGAGAGAGGGATTCGTGGTGGGGCCAGCAAATGAAAGGGAGAGTTTGATTGGCTGTTTGGGAAAAATATAAGGAAGAAAGAGAGAAACCGTTCAGTTAAAGAAAATATGAAAAAGATTTAAAATAGTTTTAGGAAATCTTATGAACTGAAGATAATATTTAGAGATTAAATTTAAAACTCAACCAATTGAATTTTGGCGAGATGCAAAATAATTCAGAAATGCGTCCGGGTCGGGTCCAAATGTTTGGATTTAAAATACAAAAATTATTGGTAAGCTCCAAGATTTAAAATGAAAGATTATGTAATAGAAATGCATACCCCCAAGAGCGGATGCACGTACGTGCGTGTAGCCATCCAAACACGTCCGTTTCACTGAACGGGACGAGAACACGATGCAAGGACGCTACCACAGAGTTAGGGGTATCAAGCATGCCATGAAATACAATTTTAATTTATTTTACATGATTTAAACTGTTATATGCAAAAGATGTGATACAAGACAAATACCAGTATATATTAAATTATGAATTGTACTAGTCCATACAACAAGTCAAGATAACCTATAAATGAGAGTTAAACAGGTTCAAGCAAGCGGGTCGGGTCGAATGCCCAGTAACATGTAAACTACTATTCGCACCCAAACACGCTAAATCAGGAATAGACCATGGATAAGTAAAATACTGAAACTGGAATTGGTATAAATGAACTCGGGTGTTACATTATACCCAACTACAAAAAGAATTTTGTCCTCGAAATTCCAAGGACAGGAAAGAATAAAAAATCAAGAAACTATAAGGATAGATGTGGTAACTTCTGCCGGATTTCATCTTCTCGTTCCCAAGTTGGTTCTCCATGCAAGCGATTACCCCAAGAAACAAGCACAAGAAGGATAACTTTGTTCCTAATAATCTTTTCTCTTCGATCCACAATTTACATCGGTCGCTCCTCAAAGGTTAAATCTTCTCGTACAGTCTGCTCCGAAAGATCCAATACATGTATTTCATCTCGAGCATACCCACGGGGTTGAGATACAAGAAACATGTCACGAACATTCTCCAACGATTGCGGTAACACCAAACGATAAGCCACTCTTCCAATCATGCTCCAAAATCTCAAAAGGTCCAACAAATCGAGGACTAAACTTTCCTCGACTTCCGAAACGAATCACCCCTCTAGTCGGTGATACCGTCAAGAACACCAAACCACCAATGGCGAACTCTAGAGGTCTTCTCGACGCATTTGCCCAATTCTTCTGTCTATCTTGAGCTGCTTTCATATGATTCCGAAAAGCGTTAACTTCCTCAACTGTCTGCACAACCAAATCTGGTCCCAACAATCTTCGTTCATTGACATCGTCCCAACAAACAGGTGAACGGCATTGCGACCATACAAAGCTTCAAATGGAGCAATCTAAATAGTTGCCTGGAAACTATTGTTGTAAGAAAACTTCACTAATTGTAGATGATCCTCCCATGAACCCTTGAAGTCCAATATGCAAGCTCTTAACATGTCTTCAAGAGTTTGGATCGCTCTCTCCGACTGGCCATCTGTTAGAGGGCGACAAGCTGTGCTAAACTTCAATCGAGTCCCTAAACTTCCCTGTAAACTCCTCCAAAAGTGTGCTAAGAAACGAGTGTCACGATCGGACACGATGCTCACCGACATTCCACGCAATCCTACAATTCCCCGCTCGTACCGTTCTGCCAAAACTTCTGTTGATTGACCAACTCGAAAGGGATGAATGAGCTGCCTTGGTCAAACCGTCAACGATCACCCAACTACATTGTTGCCTTTCGGACTCCTTGGTAGAGCCGTCACGAAAATCCATGGTTAAATGTTCCCACTTCTACTGAGGAAGCGGAAGTGGTTGCAATAAACCAGTAACCCTTTGGTGTTCCGCCTTAACTTGCTGACACGCCAAGCACTTTGCCACAAAACGAGCAATCTCCCGTTTCAAACCTTCCCACCAGAAATGATGTCGTAAGTCTCGGTATATCTTCGTGCCTCCTGGATGTCCGGAATAAGCTGAACTATGTGCCTCCTCCATAAGCTCTTTGCGAATATCTCCCTTTGGCACACACAAACGGCTACCAAACCTCAACGAACCATCTTCGTGGATCAATAAATCTGTTCGTTGTCCGGCTTCAACCTGTTCTCGAAACTTTTGCAATCTAGGGTCCTGCAGCAGCTCTGCTTTAATATTCTCGATCAACAACGACCATACTTACAGTTGCGTCAACTGTCCTCAATAATGCGGTAGCACAACCTTCAAATTGAATCTTCGAAAGTCTTCGATAAGTTCCTTCCGTGCAGTCAACATCTGAATTGTTAACAGCCGACTAAGCACATCCGGCACTACACTAACTTTCCCCGGACGGTACTTGAGATCATAGTCACCCATCAGCTCCAGCCATCTACGCTGCCGCATACTAAGCTTCTTCTGTGTGAACACGTACTTTAGGCTTTGTGATCGGTGAAAACTTCGCCCCTTTTCGCCCGATAAGTAGTGTCTCCAATCTTCAAAGAGAACACCACAGCTGCTAGCTCCAAGTCAGAAGTCGGGCAAATTCCTCTTGGGTCTTCAACTGTCGCGATGCGTACGCTATAACCTTCCCATGCTGCATCAAAACACATCCCAATCCTTTTCCCTGATGCGTTGCCGTGAAACACCGATCCTCCGGAACTGTCTGGCACGGTTGAAACAATGGCGTTTATCAACCTTTGCTTCAACGCCTCAAAGTTGATGCATACTTATTTGTCCACACATATGGTACTATCTTGTGCGTAAGCTTGGTCAGAGGCTCAGCCAAACAAGCAAAATTCTTTACGAACCTTCTATAGTATCCTGTAAGTCCAAGAAACTTCTGATCTTTGCAACGTTCTTCGGAATCGGCCGGTCTTGAACTGCTGCAATATTTCCTGGGTAAACGGCGATTCCATCTCCAGCTACGATATGTCCCAAAATTTTACTTCTTCAAGCCAAACTTGCACTTGCTCATCTTTGCATATAATCCTTCTTGCCTCAATGTCTGCAGTGCGATCTTCAAGAGTTCCGTATGCTCTTCAATGCTCCTCGAGCAGACCAGAATATCTTCAATGACCATTACTAAAACTGGTCCAAGAATGGTGAACATATTCAGTTCATCAAGTCCATAAATATTGCCGGTGCATTCGTTACTCCGAAGGGCATCACTAATACTCGTAATGTCCATACTGAGTTCGGAATGCAGTCTTGCAAATATCCTCAGATTTAACTCGGACCTGATGATATCCGAACCGTAAATCCAACTTCGAGAATACCCTCGCGCCACTAAGCTGCTCAAACACTTCGCCAATGCGAGGGATCAGGTACTTGTTCATAATGATCACTCGGTGTAATTCTCGATAATCAATGCATGCCTTCCCTGAGTCATCTTTCTTCTTTACTAGAAGAACTGGAGCTTCCCCAGTTAAGTTGCTGCGGTGGAACCAACCCTTCTCAAGTAATTCAGCAACCTACTTCCTGACTTCTTCCAACTCCACTGGTGCCATCGGGTAATATGCCCTTTGAGATTGGCGCTGCACCAGGAACAAGCTCAACTGCAAACTCCACGTCCTGCCTCGGCGGTAAACCTGATATGTCTTCAAACACTTCCATGAAACTCTTAAATATAGTCGGGGCTTCTTCCTTATCCACTGCCCTCGACGAAAGAACCTTGTTTGTCGGCCTAGCCCTAACCCGACTGGCCCGACAGAACTGCTTCCTCCAGCAAAACAACCTTCGAATGTCCGGGAATCGGGAGAATCACCTTCCCTTCCTTACAATCAATATGAGTGTGAAAAGTGCCGCGAAATCCCATTACCAAGACAACAACAAACAAGGAAAATGCACCAGGATCGAATAATCTTAACGTGAGGAAAAACAAGAACGAGTAAGATACCAAGATGACTTTATCCGAAGTCAAGATACTGAAGAGGGTTAACCATGGTAAACATGATTCAAGCTGGAGATGAAACAACAACTGGTAAGCAATGAAACCGAGAGAAGCAAGGTAATATAACGATCATGGAATACGGAAGTGAATCAAGACCAGGACTCCAAATTACTTAAATAGAGTACCGCATTGTAAACATGCTGCAGTTCATGGGCACAATTACATAACTCCACCCAAGTCGCCCAAATCCTAGTATTAGAATCAAGAAACAGGGAGACACAAAAGAGAACCAAAAAGATTTCAGGTCGAAATGCAAAGTGGTTTACATATCGCCCAAACAAAGGATCAAAAGAAGGATATGATTCAACAATCAAGATAGTCAAGGTGGCAGGACATGTTCCTAATCACGAGTATTCTGATTCGTGTATTAGGTCCAATACCCAACTACAAAAGAATCAACCTGATTAACCTCTATCCTATGGCTCTGATACCAAAAGAACCATGTCACGCCCCGCTTCCCAGAGTGCGCTAAGATGGGCACGTGACATAGCCAACCATGCTACCTGTGGATAGGAAAAATCCTTCCACGGTCATATTACGACTGTGGAGATATCAAGAACAGGAAAGTAAACTAACTATCTAGTACATGTCCATAAGCCAGAGTAAAAGAGTCAAGGAATAACAATATGCGGAAGCCAAAAGATACAATAAATGAAACACCTGGAAGTGAAAACTACATACCGACAGGAACTTCACCGCTCGTCTAACAGCGGCAATACTCCTGATCAGTCTGCAACAAGGTAGAAGAATCTGGGCCATGCAAAACCCAGACGTCGGCGCGTCATGTCATCAAGCAATAAAATATAAACAGGGTAACAGGCAATGCAAATATAATCATGAATGAAAAGCAGATGTAACAGTAATGTAAATCAGGGCAGTGAAGGGTAGTGTGCAGTGAGTAAACTAAACTGTTCTATTGGGTTATCTATTCTAAAGTCTTTGAAATCAATTTGATGAATCATCGATGTAACTCAATAGTATCCCGTGCATGCCCGGGACCACGGTCTACAGACTCTCGGGCTGAAACCGAGACATGCCGCTAGGCACTAAAGGAAAAGGGTAAAGATGAATGATGTCCATGGTATCATCCCAAGGCTGGCCTAGCCTCTAAAAGGAAATGGATAACGATGGATGATGTCAGCAGCATCATCCCAAGGCTGGCCCAGCCTCTAAAACTAGTCGGTAAAGGTAGCACACTGTCGAGTTATAAGTCAGGTTTCATCATTGATTTTCCCATACCCCCAGGTTATATGTGTTCAAGTCAGGTATTCAGTAATCAAGAACTAATGCCAACACAGGATCAGGTAAGAGCAGGTTGTCTGGAGAGACAATAGGAACGGTCCGTGAGGACTGCATGTCAAGTTTGTTGGCATTAGACACAAGATCAGGTAACGGGTCAAGCCATGGTACATCAAGTCAAGCCAGGTAATGTATAAAGGTGTCACGTCATGTCAGGAGTGTACGGTACCATATCATATCAAGTAGGCAGTGCATCAGGTCACGTCGGGAGCACAAGATGCTATGTGGGTGCTCATAAATCAAACTAACATAATTATGGTTAAAAAATGAACAAGCATGAGTAATATCAGCACAATAAACCAGATCAGGTGATATGATAAGCAATTAGGTACTGATTAAATTATAACGATGCATGGTTATCACTTTGCGTTTAAGGGATGGTGTCAACATTACTTAACTACAGCATAACTAAAATGGATGTTTACTCATGTTATCAGGTATTAAGAAATTTTAGGGATTCAATGATATATAAATACATTCATTGGATGAAATCCTAGCTAAAAACAGGTTAAAATGCACATGAGTGTCCGATGGAGAAAAACTATATAGAGAATACCATAGGCCGTGTCAATAGTTAAATGTGATTTGAACATATAAAGGTGGTTATTGGGTTTAATCAAGTAAATGCACACGGTAGGTTTCAAGTTTGGAAAATAAGATGATATAATGCGACATCGAGCATGAAAAGGGAAAATCATGGTACTAAGGTTAGACTACGGATTTAATGAGCCATAAAATGTATATGTAATATATTAATTAGCATGTAGCAAGTTTTACTTGCCTGGACGGATCAAGAACGGGAATACGGAACGTCTCACGTCGGCGGAAAACGTCGCGACGCGCGCACGGTACACGGAAAGAACCCAAACAACGAACGATGGAAACACGCGGGTCAGGTACGCTCGCTGGGTCGTCGGGATCGTCGATGGCACGACCGTATTCCGGCGATCGCTGGAAAACATATTTTACAGAATAAAGAAAAGAGCCAGAAAAAGAAGAGAAGAAGAGAGAGGAATGTGCTCACTGGTTTGTGTACAGAAGTCGCCATGGGGTCAGGGAGACGAGGTGTTGGCGCTGTCGGGGTCGCCAGAGGTGGGCTGCCGGTGAGGGTGCAGGGGTGCAAGGTAAGGTTCTAGTGTATGCAGTTTAAGAAAAGAAGAGAAGAGAGGAATGGGTGGTGACGGTGAGGTTGAGGGATTGCCGGCGACGAGGCATGTAGGGTGATGGGTTCTCGTCGCGGTGGGTGCCGGAGGTCGGGTGTGCAGGGGGTTCGATGATGGGAGAGAAGAGAGAGGATGAGGAGAAGAGAAGAAGGAAGAGATGATAGAGATGAGGAGAGAAGGAGATGTTGGCGACGACGATGTGATCGGCGGCGATGGAGGTAAGTATGGTGATGGGTTCTGGCCGCAGGGGGTCCTGTGAAGTGCAGGCTGGGGTTAAGGAAGAAGAAGAAGAAAATGGTGACGACGAGGAGGAGGAGATGGGATGGGGGATCGAAGCTAGGGTTAAAGTTAGGGTTTTTTTGCCGTGGGGATCTCGTGCTCGGGGCTTGGATGAGGGAGACGAAGGACGGATAGAAGGGAGGTGACCGTAGCAGCTCGGGAGGTGACGCGATCCCTTCTCACCACGAGAGGAGAGAGAGAGACGCGAGAAGAGAGAGGAAGAGAGAAGCGAGAGGAGAGAGAAAGAGGAGGAGAGAGAAGATTGTCTGTTAGCGGTGAAGGAAAGAGAGAAATAGAGAGAGAAAGAGAGAGAGAAAAGAATAGGAGAGAGAGAAAAAGAAAAGCGAGAGAGAGGGATTCGTGGTGGGGCCAGCAAATTAAAGGGAGAGTTTGATTAGCTGCTTTGGAAAAATATAAAGAAGAAAGAGAGAAACCGTTCAGTTAAATAAAATGTGAAAAAGATTTAAAATAGTTTTAGGAAATCCTATTAACTGAAGATAATATTTAGAGATTAAATTTAAAACTCAACTAATTGAATTTTGGCGAGATGCAAAATAATTCAGAAATGCGTCCGGGTCGGGTCCAAAAGTTTGGATTTAAAATACAAAAATTATTGGTAAGCTCCAAGATTTAAAATGAAAGATTATGTAATAGAAATGCATACCCCCAAGAGCGGATGCACGTACGTGCGTGTAGCCATCCAAACACGTCTGTTTCACTGAACGGGACGAGAACACGATGCAAGGACGCTACCACAGAGTTAGGGGTATCAAGCATGCCATGAAATGCAATTTTAATTTATTTTACATGATTTAAACTGTTATATGCAAAAGATGTGATACAAGATAAATACCAGTATATACTAAATTATGAATTGCACTAGTCCATGCAATAAGTCAAGGTAACCTATAAATGAGAGTTAAACAGGTTCAAGCAAGCGGGTCGGGTCGAATGCCCAGTAACATGTAAACTACTATTCGTACCCAAACACGCTAAATCAGGAATAGACCGTGGATAAGTAAAATACTGAAACTGGAATTGGTATAAATGAACTCGGGTGTTACATATACAGTCGAGACCCTGACGAGGGGCGATGGCCGGTCTCATAAGCCACTGGTGTCAGTTGGTTCACCTAAGATGTATACAGGTGCTTATTGGGTTATGAGTACACTGGACAGGACTCGCCGGGAACATGCTAGTTGGTCTTATACCTGACATCAGATAGCAGTTCCCTGGTGACATGTGTACAGGTTAGTTCATCGACCTGAGATCGTCATTTGTCTCGTGTGAGTTCCCACTGTACTTTGATTACTACCCTACCACGGCTCAAAGGAGTCGTGCAAACAGGTTTTAGTTGGGTACAGTCCCGAGCCACATGGAGGCAGTGAGTGGATCTGCAGGGGTTCGTCTCTCCCGGTATTGGGGGTGAGGTCTCGCTGTGTCTAGGAGAGCCATTACACGAAGTCCTTGGCCAAGGCAGGAGATTTACTGGTAGGTATTCCAGTAATATCTCAGGGTGTTCTGGGCTACATTCCTACACGACTTGTACCGCTTTTGGGGGTCTGACTTTTACCAACCCCCTAGGCCCACCATGCGATGCTCATAGACGAACGGACCGGACTGTACGGATATTGTCACTGACAGGCTCAGTAGGGTGTCAGGATGAGTTCGCTCATCGACATCCTTTTTGGTCAATACCTGGTAGCCCGTTACGTATGGCTAATACCTTTGACGTGCTAGTGGTTAAATCCACAGCCAAGGGATTGACGAGTCTTTAGAGTCCCCCACAGACAGTTTCTCAAGTTTCGGGCGCAACGCTGTAGAGGCCGTATGGAGATATGGCAGGGTTCAATCATATACGTGCGGTATTGCACGAATCATGATCGGACGGATAATACTAGCGGGCTTTGGTTTAAGCCGGATCCTAGTATTGTATAGTGTAGATTTTGTTTCATTGCATTTGTATTCGGTCGGAATACAAATACGGGTATGTATATACAGTCGCGGGGTTTTCCTGTAATTTATTACGGGATCGTTTTTTGAAGTTGCCAGTTTGCATTCCGTTTCGGCCATTTTCCTTTGTTTCTTTCCTTGGCTGAAAATTGGTGGAGGAGGGCTTATTTGCAAATATGCAAATTAGCATTGTGGAGGGTGGTCTTTGTAAATTGTTGCTTCATGATGATTCTACCATACTTTGAATTCCCTTGTTCATCATGACTTCACTTTTTGGAGATGGGAACATGATGGGTTATGATTAGGTAATGGGTGTGACTTTCTTGATGATTATAATCATTCCCTTTTCTTTGCTTTATTGATCCACTTCCTCCCTCTCTCATTTTTTGGTATGGGGCCGGCCATTCTTGAGTAAGTGGCTGCCAAAATTTTTGGAGAGTGATTTTGTTCTCTTCATGCTTGCAAAAAATTCCCAAGTTCATCTAAAAAGTTTACATCTCCTTTCCACTTCATAAAATGGCAACTTCTAGTAACCCCATGAGACCCAGTGTTCTACACTTAGCCTACAGCATTCTTGGACATGTCGACTCGCCAACTTCGTGCCCGAGTTGCCTCGGTCCAGAGGTGGGAGCACGTAAAAGAACCCGGCGATGTGGTGCCCTTCCGACGAGGAGATGAAGACCGGAGATTCCGCGGGGAGATCGGGATGACGACGAGAAGACCGAAGGACACGGATCGCTCGGTATATCTCTCTACCCCTTCTCTAGTTAGCTAGCATTAGATTAATGGCCCTATCCGGGTTTTTAGTATGCGGTAGCGCCGGTTTAAAAGTTTAAAGAAAAGCTTCGTTTTCGCATTTTGGCCTCGTTCAGACGGCCGGGGCGCTGCCGTGCACTAACACTGGTATCAGAGCCACGCCATTAACCTAGTCTAGCTTGCTCTAACGTGTTTACAAGTTCGATCGAGCGGATTTTCCAAAAACCGCGTTTCCAATTGCATCAGTTTCTGCCGAATTTTTTTTGGCTCTAAAAATTATTTGGAGTGTTGCAGAAATACATGCAAGGATATTTAAGACTTCTGTGAAAATATGGTAATGTGATACTGTAGCTTAGCCGCGGAACCGCGGCCAAACCCTTGTTCCGGCCGCGGTTCCGCCGCAGTAAAGTGTGATCACCATACCAATTTTCTACAGAACTCTTTAAACTTGGAAATAGGGTTTTTGGTATATTCTGTTTGGGCCCAGATTATTTTTGAGTGCTATAGTAGTGCTTGGGGTCCACTTCGGGAAATTTAGTCGATCGAAAATTTTAAACATGTTAGTTCACAGTATTTACATTATATCTGCGACCGTGAATGTCACTTGATCGGTAAATCCTGTCTAACTGCTATAGCCCTTTTAGACGGATTTGCGAACGTGACATTCACGTTGATGTTCCGTGTTGTGCTGTGAGGTTGCGGATTTGTCATGGTGGATAGCCTGGATGCAATGGTAGTACAGTTTGGTTATTATGTACATTTGATATTGCGGGGCGAGCATCCGACATGTGGACTACCGTTACTGCCTGTTTGTATATTATTCTTTTGGGGCACGACCGGGCTGAGGTCGATGCACCCGTTGTATATATTTTACTTTCTGTACTAGGATTACCCCGCGGAGGGGTGCACGGATAGCCGGGTTCCAGAGGGCAACGGGCCCGCATCTCATGGCGTTGAGACGGAGGGGGCTTCACTCTAGAATTGGCGGGCTATTCGCCGCACTCGTAGGGGGTACAGGTTGACCCAAGGAGGGGTGCTCAAGTTACCAGATTCCGTGAAGTGCTGGGTGGTCCATTCACGTTGCTGAAGGGGACTGCCTCGCTTCAGGTTTTGGCGGGTAACTTTTCGCGCCCGTAGGGGTCTAGGATTTCATTGCACAGGTTATCCACACGACCCGGAGAACGTCGGGTTTCAGTAGCGGCTCTATGAAACCCGGGGATCCCAGATATCTGTATTGTTCTGTGATGCTTATTACAAATTTGTGATGTTGCATTTTATCACGCCTTGAGCGAATATTATATATTAATATATATACTAGTAGATGTTGTATATGTTTTGCATCCCCGCTAGTCCAGTCCCCGCTCTGTCGTTAGTTAAGTAACCTAACGGGTGATGACGGGACCCAGTGGCGAATGCAGATGGCATATATGTACATCATTATTTTCGTTCTTTATTGGTGTGATCAATTGATGGGACTGCATTGATTCGGATCAATGCAAGCTAAACAAACCTATTCTGATGTTGTTGGAACAATTTTTCAAACAGCTGTTATTGCAAGGACGTTCTCTTTTGTTTTGCACAGTGGTATTCGGTTATGAATATCCAGCACCTCAGTCGAAGAGACAAGGGCCGAGATCCCTTCACCGGGAGTGACCCCTTGGACAGAAGTTAGCGTCAGGGCAATAACTTCACTATAGCCGATTGCCTTTTGCTTTGCATCGTGGTATTCAGTTGGAATATCCTGCACTTCATTCTATGGGGAAAGAGCCGAGATCCCTTCACCGGGAGTGACCTCTTTAGCAAAGGTTTTCGCCACTATATTTTTATAAAAAGCTATCCGGTTCCTTCAACGATATCAAGTTCATTACGTTAAAGGTTTTTCGCCAAAAACCATTCGTAGCCCTCCGTCGTTTCAGACGGGTAGCACGTAGTATTCATGCTATGTTTGTTGGCCTTCGTCAAGGCATGGTGTATGGTAGCTGCTTGTTGCCTTTCTGCTGCATAGATAGATGCGTTGGTTTGGGACAGTCGTACTGCCTTGTTGGCTAAAGTCAAGGGTAGGTACGGGTGGGTTCAAATCAACCTGGATAATGACGGGTAGAACTTGACATGTGACTTATGATTTGTTGGCCTTCGTCAAGGTCATAAGAGCATGGGGTAAAAATCACATCGGGAGTTTCTAAAGAAACTGAAACTTGCCAGATATGCGCATACCTTCTGGAGTGTGATAGCGTTAGTGGATTCCATCACGTTAGCATGCGATGATAATAGGATCCCGATTTCCACTGATGAGTTGGTTTACTCCTCGGGTGATCCCGACTAATTCTTCTTTCAGGTTTGGAGGAGAATTTGACGTTACAGTGGGAGGTTTCCTGATTAGATAAATTGGTAACCATTCTGATCTAGGTTAGAGTGCACACTGAGTGTTTCTTTTCTCTCTCTCTTTGGCAGCGACCATAGCCTGACCCTTGACTATGACTCAGTGACCAAGTTGACCGAACCTTCTTAAAACACTGGCTTTTGGATTGTCTGAGTACCATACCTCATTGCCACTCCTATTTTTACCCTTTTCTCCAGGACACCCCGTATTACTACGAACATCCACTTCCATTGGATAAAACCATCGTATGGTTATATATGAACTCGAAGGAACTTGTTCCAGATTCGAGGATGGTTTCCGGTTCTGGAGAAAACGAATAGGAGTATTCAGTTGTCTTTTCCTTTTACCTTCTCTCAGGTTGCGAGTGCTCTTTGGATTAGGACAGTACACCTATTACGCAAATTGGATAGTCTTCTTCCAAACCATAGGCAAGTGCCGACCGGTAGGGAATGAAGAAAACCAATTAGCCTAACGATGGTGTACATAAGGTATTAAATAAAGACAAATAAAGGGATTAGAAGGAGGGCAAAGTAAATTGCGACTGCTATTCATGACCAAACCAAGTATTTCATTACCACTCCCACTTCACCTTTGTATTTCTCCAGGACACTCCGTATCACTACGAAGATCCACAGTTATTTGGATACTCCATCGTATGGTTATATACGAACTCGAAAGGAACTTATTCCAGTTCGGGGATGGATTCTGGTTCAGGAGAAATAAGAATAAGGTTTATTCGGTTGTCTTTTATCTTCACCTTCTCTCGCATTGCGAGTGCTCCTAGGATTAGAACAGTACACCCATTATACTTATTGGATAGTCTTCTTCCAAACCATAGGCTGGTGCCGAACGGTAGGGAAGGAAGAAAACCATTTGGCCTAAGAGGGTGTACAGAAGGTAATGACTAAAGGCATATGAAGGGATTTGGAGAGATGGCAAAGAAATATACGGTTACAGTTGTGAATCTGGATAATGGAAGAGGCATTACTAGGAATACCCGGATATCCCTACGAAACATTTCAATGTTTCGATTTTACTGTGTATTGTTAAAAGAAAACTGATTTCCCAATTAGCCTTTGCTCCAGGGTATGTATTTATCAGGTATGATTCTCACATCTGTATGGTTTTACAGATGATGAGTGGGAGTAAGTTATTGGGAATTGGGTGATCATCCTCATTATATCGGGATTCGTTGTAATTGGTGATATTTGAGGAAATCACCTGGGTTGTTTGCCGGACGACAAATATTTGGTTTTGAATATCCGCTGTTATGCACCAATTTCAAATTGATATATCTGTACGTCTATTTTTATAGAGTGAGATATACTTTTTGAAATTATGTCGATGACATTTACCTATATCAGTGGATGGTTAGGTAAGGAGCATTAAACAGCGGTGTAATTCTTCTTAACCATAAGTACAGTTTTCAACCTACGACACACAGGGAATGAGTTATTAGACTCAAGGGACTTATACAAAGTATTGTATATTGTCCAGTGTCCATTAGGACAGAGGGGTTGGTCCTCGTACTATATTCTGTTTACCTGTGACTTCTCTGGTTCTTAGAAATGTGTTTCGTAGAAATTCAAGGTCTAAGTTTTGAGAAGTTATAGGTATAAGAATAAAGTAGAGAACCAGGTATTGCAAGTATTAGGATTCTTCAAGGTGATCGAAGATGTAGATACTTGTGTATGGTATTCAGTTGATAGTAATGATTAAGAGAACTTGCTTCTCTTTCAAGTTACTCATAATTGGAAGCACTCCTAAGTTGAGTAATGCTGATCGGCCTCTCTCCATTTAGTTGACATGCACTGGAGATAGTTGCATGATTTGAATCTGGTTCCAATTAAATCAGTGCCTCTGTTTCTATATTGGATATAGAACGGTTCATATCTTAACGATGTTAAGGTACGAGGAGTTGTCCGGCTTATGCTTAAAACCAGACTCCGGATAACTCAAGGCACGTTTCCGTAATGACTGTTTGTGGGTTGACCCAGGCTATGACGAGGGTTGACTTTCTACCATCTGGAAGATCAAAAGTGATATTGTTCTTGAGTCGCCACAGTTTTAACAAAAATGGATTTTTTCAGAAAACAGTAGTGGGAGTATGGTAGAACTGGAAGTGATTCCAGAACCGCAAACGATCACTGAAAATTTGATAAGAACCTAAAGATTCAATCTGGTTTGACATTCCATTGGCCACTCCGCAGATATGGTGGGTAACCTCAGGCACTCGAGAGGTACTTCGGTATGCTCAAAGACGGTGACAGGGAGGTTCTTGTTTACCCAGATTTAACACTACTGTTGTTCCAGGCCATGAGACCCGGCAGGAGGATGAGTATAGCGTCGTTCTGAAATGTCTTTAGAAGTGCACATGTATATAACTCTGCCAGAGGGTTATCTAGTCAGTGGGAGCAGCGGAAGCATAGTGAACAGATAGCTTATGTATATTTATAGACTAAAGCAGATATAACGGAGATAGATTATCTATTTCTGATGTGACAGTCATAGGTTTGGCTTCATCAGAATAGGGGATGGATCTGATAAGAAGGTAGTAGAGTGTGATGTCCTGGTATTTGGATGACACACACAGAGTAGGAAGTGAAATTCCTATACTACGATCGGTTAACTTTGGTTGTCACACGGTGGTTTCTCCACATGGGACTTGGATTTTATATCAGACATCCTGGTTACTGGATCTATGGTTTTAGATCTAGATTTGGGTAGTATCCCAATCTGGGCACTTAGACAGCATTCTAAAGGTGTTTTAGAATAGACGACTCCTGGCACGGTAGTGTGCCTGCAGGTGATGGAGTCACCCTCTCTAAAGGTGTCTTACAAACTAAAGGGGAGAGGGATGTATAAGATTGGCAGATCACTTGCTTAGGCAATTGAGTCAATCATGAGATGTCAAGTACCACACCAGATGTTGTTTTTGCAGTAGATGCAATAAGTTGATATTGATCCTATCCTGGAGAAATATTCGGAAGCAGTTTTAGAACATAAGTGGTTGTTCTAAGGATATGATAACGACAGCCTCATTCGGAAGACAGTTATCATTCCAGGCTTCCAAGGTGACCTGCATGACAGAGTGACTGTCAGAGTTATAGTTTTCCCTCTGACGAGGGGCAGTGTTTTGGACAGATGATCCAAGCGGACACTGAGGGAGGCATTACACAGGATACCGATTAAGTTCAGTTGACGATACAGTCTAAGAAGTTTGGATTTGGAGTTCATTTATGAGTTAGGTGATTGAAACGATATTCTTGATGTGTTGGTATTTGAGAAAATAGAATAGAAATCACAATCAAAAAATATTTGACCGCAATCAATAACGGTGTCGGATGTAGCGCGTTAGTAAGTGCGGATCGTCCACAGGGAAAGTGAGATCCGTTCAATTCTTGAATTAGATGAGTTAAAAATTTAAGGCAAAGAAAAGAAAACAATTCATGATTTGTAATTGAAGATCAAGAGTAAGAAAATCTAGATCTAAAAGAAACGTTAAAACAAGAATTGAGATGAGAGATAATTTCCAATCAACACTCAAGATTATAAGGATAGCTCGTAGGAGTAGATCGGATCTATAGATGTGATGAGATCTAATGATTACTCATTCTTATCCATTAATGAATTGATACTAGATCGATGCAAATTCATCGAGGTTTAAGGATCGTGCGGGAAAATTAGGGATTCCGCAACTCATCCTTTGTCCTTTCGATAGATCGCATTCAAATTCTAGCTTCTACTTAATCAAATGGTCAATAGTTGTTCCCTAGTTTCGAGTGAACACGATCTAGAAAGTATCATCTCGAAACTAGGTCATTAATCATTTGATTTACTAGAATTTCAAAGCATTATAGGATTTAAGAATTGTAAGAATATCTAAATCATCATCATCTAAAGATCGTCACAACTCCTACACGAGCGGAGATTACTCAAACATCATGATCACAAACACAATCACAAATTGAGATCTAATCATTATGCTTGAATTAAAAGATAAGCAAAAATATAGAAAATTCACCTTTATTTATCGACAAATTTCGTTACAACTCTCTTGAATTTACAAAAGGTAGGAACTAGATCGTCGATTTCGGCTTCGCTCGGCTCCTTGAGTCGCGGATCGGCGTGGATCTCTTGCTCCGTTGAAATCCGGCGTGGCTTCTAAAGGTTGAAGGAATTCTTGCTTGATTTGATCTCGGGATCTTGATCTTGAGGTTGAATTGGGGATTGGGCACAAGTTTTGTCACTAAACTTGTGGAGGGAGGAAGTTGAATGAATTCTTGAACAATTTGCACCCTAGATCTAGGCTCCTTTTTATAGGCCTCCCAAATCTAGATCTAGAATTAAAATTTGAATTCCCTCCACAAGTTTGTTAGCCAAAAGATTTAAATTTCCCTCCAAAAGTTTGTTACAAGATCCTTCTAGAAATAGTTTGTTAAGCCGAGCCTTCTAGATGTGCCACGTGGAGAATCGGGAGTCTTCTGGAAGCTTGTGCGGTTGCAAGAGCCACGTGTATGAAATTTGAGAGCATGATGTCATCAAAGCGCCGCGGTTTCGCGTCGCAAGCCAGCTCCCGCCGCGGAACCGCGGCGGTTTGGAAGCCTTAGGGCTTGGGTCTTCTTCTGTAGGCTTGGAATGACATATGGGCCTTTTTCTGATGTGTGGATTTTTATTTGGATTTCTGTAACATTACCAGATCTTTCATCTTGGAGTTGGTGTATCTTTTATCAGATCTTTTCTCAGTTTTGGGCTTTTGCTTCTGGAATTTCCTGCATAGACTCCAAGACAAGAGTTGCGCTATACAAGAATGATGCGATGTCATGAAAAACACACAATTTCCTCAGAAATGCCGGTTTTAGAGAATAATACATGCAATCTGGTATTTTAGGGATGTTTTGCTAATATGTGCAATATGAATACCGAACACTTCTAGATGAATGCAAATGATAGGGAAATTGCCGTGTTAAAAATGCAGTATTTTCGACTGATCAAATTCCCCCAAACTTATTTTCGATCGTCTCGATCGAAATGTTTTATTAAAAAGAGAAGGAGAAAATAAAGAAAGAGAAAAACACACTTTCGTAGGCAACACGATTGCACTGAGCACGTGCAACAAGCCTTTAAACCTCTAGGTGTCCCTAGTAGGAGGAGTGTTGTCTCCTGAGGGTTTTCAGCGGATTGCACCCACAAAATCCAATAATAAAAGGAAGATCATGAATATTACATTTAAAGACAAGAATTGTAAAAGAAAAGCCTTGAAAATTAGGGTTTCCAACTAAGCTAGTTTTTCGGTTGTCATCAGCCCTATCTTAATGGGCATGAAAAGATGTCAGAAATCATGTCCTCCCTCAATAAAACATCGTCTTATTCTTCATTCCTATCTTTCTTCCAAACATCGATCATATCACCCTGCGTGTGTGTAAAGGACATCCTTACACCCGGAGAATTCAATTCAAGCTATCATACTCTTGCCCATCAGCCTCAGTACTTTTTAATTAATGAATATTTAAATGAATTTGCTCACACACTTTCATGCAACCGTTAATACTTTTTCAGGTACTAACCGACCGATTACTCATGTGCTTGCTTATTTGGTGTATTTTCCTCGTCTTGCACCACCTTAGGCATAGCAGTGACTCCCAGACCAGTTGGCCTTAGGGCACTAGGTGAAAAGGCACCCTCGCTATAAATTTTTTATTGCCCTTGGCGATAACAAAACCGGTGTCCATTTTTATCACCAATTTATATTTTCTTCATTCACTTTTTTTTATTTCCTTCATACATTGGCTTTAAGACAAGAGCATTTCAAGGTATCCTCTACTATCCCGGGCTTCAAGACGTGTGTAAGTGCGAATAGCAGGGTATCAACGTTCAAAATGTTTGGCTTCCAGAATAGAAACTATTTTTCAGACTTATTTTTATCCTCAGATTAGTGACTTCCTTCATCTTACTAACCCTTGGGACAACGGCTCATAACTACTTATTACTAGTTCGTATAAGAAAACTTCTAATTTTCTTAGTTTTCTTAAATTTTTCTAATCTCATGGATGTAATTGTTCACTATCTAATCTTTTATTACCTTAAATATTAAATATTTTTATATTTTTAAAATTTTTAAATTTTTATGAGTTTTGAAAATTTTTGAATTTTTATGGATTTTGAAAATTTTTAAATTTTTATAGGTTTTTAAGGGTTTTGAAAAATTATTTACAAAAATAAGATGAGCCAAAAACAAAAAATATTTACACAAAATTTTTATGGTTTTTTTTAAAGAAATGTTTAAAAAATGCTTTGTGCTTATGCAAATGATATGCATATGATGCAAAACTAAGCACAAACCTCCCCCAAACTTGTTTTCAACAGTGTCCTCACTGTTGCCAACCGCTATATCTACAAAACCTGTAAGCCTGGAAGGAATTTATTAGTGGGGGCAAAATATATAAGTGAAGACCCTCCCCCAAACTTATTTTTGGCTCAAAATTTTGTAAAGATTTTCTTTTCAAGAGCCAGAAAAAATGCCCCCCCCCAACTTGAGTTATGCAATGTTAATATTTTGAAAATCACATGAGGGGGTCAAAAATCAGTGGTCGATGCCAAGCTTTGCAAAGACCGAATGTCAACACCAACCATTCAAAAATTTTATCAATGCAGTGCTCTGGTTGGTGGAAGAAAAGTGGGGAAAGGTTAAGTGGTGGAAGAGAATGTGTGTGCGTCTCATTTTGGAGAGACGATGCAGTGAATGTGATGGATTACTCGCATTCTTTTTACAGTTCAGAAGAAGGGGTGGAGGTTCAATTTCATTGAGTGGGACATGATTCATCTCAACACCCGTGTCATTCAGAAATGTGAGTTCATCAGCGAAGATCTCCTCAAAAGTTTCATCAATACCCCGAAGAATAATGTCATCACAAGGTGCGGGGTGATCTTCAGACTCTAAGAACAATTCATATTCGGTGTTAATTGTTGACCCGGACATCTCGGTGGAAGAGTCCGTATGTGTATGATACATAGTTGGGTCAAACAATAACGTATGAAAAGAGTCAAGATCAGTATCAGGAGGATCATCAAATTCGCTGCTGTCGACATCCATTAAGTCGACAGAACAGACATGAGCAGTAGGTTCGGAGGGTACACTTCCCAACTTGTAAATGTTCAGCTCTATTGACCTATTCCCGAAGGATAGGGTCATAGAACCATTACGACAGTTGATGATAGAGTTGGAAGTGGCCAAAAAAGGGCGACCTAAAATCACCGAAATTTGATTCCGTAGGTTCGCTACAGGCTGTGTATCAAGTACAATAAAATCCACAGGGAATACGAATTCCCCGATTTTTATTAACACATCCTCCAGTTCACCCCTAGGTTTGGTGATTGATCGGTCAGCCATTTGGAGAGTGCAGTGAGCAGGTTTCAACTCTCCGATCCCTAGTTGCTCATAGACTGAGAAAGGAAGCAGGTTAACACTTGCGCCAAGGTCTAAAAGAGCACGGCTGATGTGTTTATCCCTAATAGAAATCGATGTCGTAGGACATCCTGGGTCCTTACGTTTCTTTGGTAGCGGAGGGATAAAAGCAGTGCTAATGCTATTGGACATGAAGACCTTCTTTGGCACTTGAGTCTTCCTCTTCCTAGTGCACAAGTCCTTAAGAATTTTCGCATAAGCGGGGACTTGTTGAATCGCATCTAGGAGAGAGATGTTGATGTTAACCTGTTTGAACATATCTATAATCTTCTCCATATGTGGATTCGATGTGTTATCCCTTAACCGGTTCGGGTAAGGTGCTTTAGCAATGAGCGCTGGGTCCATCATAGGAGAAGGAAGTGTGTGTGGCCCCGATCCCAAAATAGAAGTGGGGATCGTCTGTGGAGGAGTAAAAGAGGTGGGCTGAGGTGTCGAGCCTAGAGGGAAATGGAGAATAGGCTCGCGAGAAGGCGGTGGGGTAGAAGAACAAGAATCAGAAGCAGAAGTGTGTGTGTGAGGAAAGGTCTCAGCCGGGGTGTTGATAGGATTTTCAATATCATCAACTTCTTCCCCAACATAGTTATCCAGCACTCTCCCAGATCTCAACGTGGTGATTGCATTCACATGATGTGAATAGCCAGGATTGGGTAAAGGTTGAGCTGGGAGCTTCCCTTTTTCTCTTGTACTCTTTTCGGCCTTAAGTCGTGCAATCTCAGCTTCCATCGTTTTGATACTCTCAGCTTGGGATGCTGAGTTTTTCTTTATCTCACCGATGGAAGACCTAACCTCGGCCGACACTTCCATGAAATTTGACAAGAGTGATTTCATGGTTTGAGCGACTTGAGAGAATTCGTCAGAACAGGTCGACTGCATAGGATTAGAAGGTGCAGGAGTGTTGACCTGGTTTTGGAAATTTTGTGACTGGTAGGGGTGCTGGGTGAGTTGAAATGGTTGCTGTTGTGGAGGAAGGACCCTTTGGAATTGATTCGGGTTTGGAACCGTGTTTTGGGATTGGTTCCAAGCAAAATTCGGGTGATTCCTCCAACCCTGATTGTATGTGGAAGAAAAAGGGTCGTTTCTAGGTCCTTGCTGAAGTGCAGTATTAATGTGACCTTGAAACTGAGAGTTTAATGGACATTCTTCCGTTAAGTGAGACGGATCAGAACAGCACCCACAAACAGTTTTGGGGAGCGACATTGGGTTTAGGGAGGCTGCTAAGAATTTGTGTTCCATAGCGTCGAGCTTCTTTTGCATTGCTGCCATCTTAGCTCGAACACCTATGGACACGTCTATTTGGTGTACGCCACCTCTACTCGATGGCTGGGTTCCAGTCTCCCACTGTAATGACTTTTCAACGAACTCTTCTAAAAATTTCCATGCTTCCCCATCATCCTTGGTCATAAAGGTGCCTTGACATATGTTTTCAAGGTTTTGTTTAGTGTTAGGGTTACTGTCCTTATATAAGATTCGGCAAAGTTCCCATCTCGGGATGCCGTGATGTGGGCATTGAACCAAAAGATCCTTGAATCGTTCAAAGCATTTAGAGAATGGTTCAGCTGGAAGCTGGGAGAATTGATATAGTTCGCTACGGATTCGAGCTGTCTTTTGCATAGGGTAGAATTTCTTAAGGAATGCCGCAACGAATTCTTCCCAATTCGTGATGGAATGTGCGGTGGTGTTATACAGCCACTTCTCGGCTATATCGCACAAGGTAAATGGAAGAAGTCGTAGACGCATGGCATCCACAGAAAGTTGTGATGTACCCATCATTGCGCATACGTTTTCAAATTTGGTAATAAAAACGTAAGCGTCTTCAGTCTCGAGACCGTGGAATTTTGGTAGAAGGTTGATGTACTGGGGTTTAATCTCAAAGTTATCCCCGTTGGCTGGTGGAATGGATAAGCAGGTCGAGAGAGGACCTCGCAAAGGTTAGCACCTCTCTTGGAGAGAGATGCGGGGAGGATTCTGCGCACCAATGAACGGCGGCAGAGCAACGGTAAAGAGGTTCGATGGAGACTGATCCATCGGTGTGGGTGTGGTGGGGGTAAAAGAAAGGTAAATGGAGAAATACCGACTTCGGAGTCGATCGAGGGGACGCGGACAAGTCGGGCACTAGAATCCTGTGTCCAGCCTATCTTGTACTAAAAGGGGTTAGTACAAGTAGCAGCGTGATTTATAATTAGGGGAAATGAAGTGAATGCGGTGTTTGTTTTGAAAAATGATACGGATTTTGAAAATATGATGCGATCACAACAAATGCAACAAGCAACCCTAAAATTTATGGTCACCTAGGTCAAAGCTCTAGACCGCTCCTAACTTCCAAAAGACAAGTCGCAGGATAAAATCCTCCACTGCCTCTTTGTTTCTCCTGTGGCCAGGTAAGAGCCAGGTAAGTGGGAGGTTCTCCACTACGTAAGTAGTGGGTGTAATTAAGTAACCACTAGCCTTTGACACACTTGCCTTAGACACCACAAAAAGAAACGCGGATAAGCAATGAATTACCCACGACCTTCTTCTGTCCTAAGTGAGCGCGACGGTCCTTAGAGTCATCTCTAGATATTTTTTAATTAATGAGGGTAATGCGGATGCAAGTTTGTGATTTTTGGGGCTTAGGAAGGGTAATGAACTCCCCACCTAATCTGGATTTGGTCGTTACTCCTTAATGTCCGTATTAATTATGCAAACAACCACAAAATCAAAACACGCACAATTTAATTTTGCTTTAGCGGCGCTGCGATTATTTGCAAAGAAACCTGCACTAAATGTTAATTGGAGCAGATGAGGGAGGAGATAAGACAGTTAGAAGATACCTGAAAAGTTTTGGTGCAGGGATGATGTCAGCACGCGGTGGATCCGCCGCAAATGATGGCTAATGCCGTGGAATCGCGGTCCCTTGAAATGATCACTGCACTGAAATTTTTGGTAATGTTCTTAATTGTCTTCTGAGCTCTCTGGAATTTTCAAAAAAAAAAATTTCACAGCTCCAATGATTCCAGATTTCCTTGCAATTAACCACAACAACACGTATTAGTGTTTGCGCAAGTTTTGATCTTAAAATTTTTAGATGGAATAAACTTTTCAACTCAAATTTCAAAAAATGAACAAATAGCACACGATCCCCGGCAACGGCGCCATTTGATTGAAACGATATTCTTGATGTGTTGGTATTTGAGAAAATAAAATAGAAATCACAATCAAAAAATATTTGACCACAATCAATAACGGTGTCGGATGTAGCGCGTTAGTAAGTGCGGATCGTCCACAGTGAAAGTGAGATCCGTTCAATTCTTGAATTAGATGAGTTGAAAATTTAAGGCAAAGAAAAGAAAATAATTCATGATTTGTAATTGAAGATCAAGAGCAAGAAAATCTAGATCTAAAAGAAACGTTAAAACAAGAATTGAGATGAGAGATAATTTCCAATCAACACTCAAGATTATAAGGATAGCTCGTAGTAGTAGATCGGATCTATAGATGTGATGAGATCTAATAATTACTCATTCTTATCCATTAATGAATTGATACTAGATCGATGCAAATTCATCGAGGTTTAAGGATCGTGCGGGAAAATTAGGGATTCCGCAACTCATCCTTTGTCCTTTCGATAGATCGCATTCAAATTCTAGCTTCTACTTAATCAAATGGTCGATAGTTGTTCCCTAGTTTCGAGTGAACACGATCTAGAAAGTATCATCTCGAAAATAGGTCATTAATCATTTGATTCACTAGAATTTCAAAGAATTATAGGATTTAAGAATTGTAAGAATATCTGAATCATCATCATCTAAAGATCATCACAACTCCTACACGAGCGGAGATTACTCAAACATCATGACCACAAACACAATCACAAATTGAGATCTAATCATTATGCTTGAATTAAAAGATAAGCAAAAATATAGAAAATTCACCTTTATTTATCGACAAATTTCGTTACAACTCTCTTGAATTTACAAAAGGTAGGAACTAGATCGTCGATTTCGGCTTCGCTCGGCTCCTTGAGTCGCGGATCGGCGTGGATCTCTTGCTCCGTTGAAATCCGGCGTGGCTTCTAAAGGTTGAAGGAATTCTTGCTTGATTTGATCTCGGGATCTTGATCTTGAGGTTGAATTGGGGATTGGGCACAAGTTTTGTCACTAAACGTGTGAAGGGAGGAAGATGAATGAATTCTTGAACAATTTGCACCCTAGATCTAGGCTCCTTTTTATAGGCCTCCCAAATCTAGATCTAGAATTAAAATTTGAATTCCCTTCACAAGTTTGTTAGCCAAAAGATTTAAATTTCCCTCCAAAAGTTTGTTACAAGATCCTTCTAGAAATAGTTTGTTAAGCCGAGCCTTCTAGATGTGCCACGTGGAGAATCGGGAGTCTTCTGGAAGTTTGGGCGGTTGAAAGAGCCACGTGTATGAAATTTGAGAGCATGATGTCATCAAAGAGCCGCGGTTCCGCGGCACAAGCCAGCTCCCGCCGCGGAACCGCGGCGGTTTGGAAGCCTTAGGGCTTGGGTCTTCTTCTGTGGGCTTGGAATGACATATGGGCCTTTTTCTGATGTGTGGATTTTTATTTGGATTTCTGTTACATTACCAGATCTTTCATCTTGGAGTTGGTGTATCTTTTATCAGATCTTTTCTCAGTTTTGGGCTTTTGCTTCCGGAATTTCCTGCATAGACTCCAAGACAAGAGTTGCGCTATACAAGAATGATGCGATGCCATGAAAAACACACAATTTCCTCAGAAATGCCGGTTTTAGAGAATAATATATGCAATCTGGTATTTTAGGGATGTTTTGCTAATATGTGCAATATGAATACCGAACACTTCTAGATGAATGCAAATGATATGGAAATTGCCGTGTTAAAAATGCATAATTTTCGACTGATCATTAGGTCCCATCAGATATCCAGACATATTCTAAGACAGGTATTGCTCATTTCGGGAGATGGCTTTCTCCGCAAACTTGAGATAAAGAGAGACATAGAAAGAAACATTAGAGCGGATCCACTCACTGAAGCTATTCCTCGAACGCATTAGTTTCGCAGCGGGTTTTTGTGAGACTGATTAGTAGAGGAGTTGGGTGGTCGGTATCACACGGGTTGTGAGTATGCGACATCGCAATAATTAGACTTGAGTGCAAGTGGGAGATTGTTGGAGATAGTGCCCCCAGAGTCAATTATTGGATCACAGGCACGTGATTGCAATGATTGAGGGAGGACCTATATCGGTAGGACAGTCTTACTCAAGATGATAGTATGATATCTGGTTTATCTTTATCATCGCGTACTGGTTTAGATGACTTTACAGGTCACTATTGCACGTTGATAGAGCCATTTGGATTCTTGCTTGACGACCAGCAGTATGATGGTGATCATATACGTGGGAGCTGGGGTCTATAAGCATATCCTTAAAAGGTCCCTAGTCGTGGGAGTTTTCGAGACATGGCATCGATACTCCAGAGTAGACTAGTGTATATAGTCGAGACCCCGACGAGGGGCGGTGGCCAGTCTCACAAGCCACTGGTGTCAGTTGGTTCACCTAAGATGTATACAGGTTCTCATTGGGTTATGAGTACACCGGACAGGACTCGCCGGGAACATGCTAGTTGGTCTTATACCTGACGTCAGATAGCAGTTCCCTGGTGACATGTGTACAGGTTAGTTCGTCGACCTGAGATCGTCATTTGTCTCGTGTTAGTTCCCACTGTACTTTGATTACTACCCTACCACGGCTCAAAGGAGTCGTGCAAACAGGTTTTAGTTGGGTACAGTCCCGAGCCACATGGAGGCAGTGAGCGGATCAGCAGGGGTTCGTCACTCCCGGTATTGGGGGTGATGTCGCGCTGTGTCTAAGAGAGCCATTACACGAAGTCCTTGGCCAAGGCAGGAGATTTACTGGTAGGTATTCCAGTAATATCTCAGGGTGTTCTTGGCTACACTCCGACACGACTTGTACCGCTTTTGGGGGTCTGACTTTTACCAACCCCCTAGGCCCGCCATGCGATGCTCATAGACGAACGGACCAGACTGTACGGATATTGTCACTGACAGGCTCAGTAGGGTGTCAGGATGAGTTCGCTCATCGACATCCCTTTTGGTCAATACCTGGTAGCCCGTTACGTATGACCAATACCTCTGACGTGCTAGTGGTTAAATCCACAGCCAAGGGATTGACGAGTCTTTAGAGTCCTCCACAGATAGTTTCTCAAGTTTCGGGCGCAACGCTGTAGAGGCAGTATGGAGATATGGCAGGGTTCAATCATATACGTGCGGTATTGCACGAATCATGATCGGACGGATAATACCAGCGGGCTTTGGTTTAAGCCGGATCCTAGTATTATTTAGTGTAGATTTTGTCTCATTGCATTTGTATTCGGTCAGAATACAAATGTGGGTATATATATACAGTCGCGTGGTTTTCCTGTAATTTATTACGGGATCGGTTTTTTGAAGTTGCCAGTTTGCATTCCGTTTCGGCCATTTTCCTTTGTTTCTTTCCTTGGCTGAAAATTGGTGGAGGAGGGTTTATTTGCAAATGTGCAAATTAGAATTGTGGAGGGTGGTCTTTGTAAATTGTTGCTTCATGATGATTCTACCATACTTTGACTTCCCTTGTTCATCATGACTTCACTTTTTGGAGATGGGAACATGATGGGTTATGATTAGGTAATGGGTGTGACTTTCTTGATGATTATAATCGTTCCCTTTTCTTTGCTTTATTGATCCACTTCCTCTCTCTCTCATTTTTTGGTATGGGGCCGGCCATTCTTGAGTAAGTGGCTGCCAAAATTTTTGGAGAGTGATTTTGTTCTCTTCATGCTTGCAAAAAATTCCCAAGTTCATCTAAAAAGTTTACATCTCCTTTCCACTTCATAAAATGGCAACTTCTAGTAACCCCATGAGACCCAGTGTTCTACACTTAGCCTACATCATTCTTGGACACGTCGACTCGCCAACTTCGTGCTCGAGTTGCCTTGGTCCAGAGGTGGGAGCCCGTAAAAGAACCCGGCGATGTGGTGCCCTTCCGACGAGGAGATGAAGATCGGAGATTCTGTGGGGAGATCGGGATGACGACGAGAAGACCGAAGGACACGGATCGCTCGGTATATCTCTCTACCCCTTCTCTAGTTAGCTAGCATTAGATTAATGGCACTATCCGGGTTTTTAGTATGCGGTAGCGCCGGTTTAAAAGTTTAAAGAAAAGCTTCGTTTACGCATTTTGGCCCCGTTCAGACGGACGGGGCGCTGCCGTGCACTTACAATGTGCACCTACAATGTGCACCATCTATTACTCAAAAATTAATTTCTGTTACCAATTTTTGCAAATCAAATACAGTCTCACTTGAATTTCCCCCCTCATTTTTTGGTGAAGGATCATCGTGCGGGGGTGCCTCTTCTTCATGGGGATAGTCATAAATCGTCTTTGTACACCGGTTCTTAATTTTCAGTCCCCATTTGAAAAACTCTTTCAACGTCTACCTAACTATACACGCCTCAAAATCTTTGGGTGTCTTTGCTATCCCTGATTAAGGCCGTACACCTCCTCCAAACTTCAACCGAGATCCACTCCCTGCATTTTTCTTGGTTATTCAACATCTCAATCTGTGTATAAATGTCTAGATCCCGTTACTCACAAAATTTACATTTCTCGTTGTGTCAAATTCGTCGAAACTGATTTTCCTATGTAGGTATCCAGTAAACATCAAGAGGCCCTTCCGCAAGTTTTGGACTCTCCTGGTGCAGCATCGCAACCAATCATGTCCACCCAACCTCTAAACTTTATATCCTCCCCACATTAACTACCCCAACCCCCTCTAAACCCAAATCATGAACATTTCATACCTTAGACCTCTCCTCCTCCATCGACTCTTTACAATCCTCATCCTCCAATCTCGATACCACCACCAGCCTTCCCGACCCTACCTCCCTAACTTTCTCCACAACTGCTCAACCATATTTACCCTCTTCACCATTGGCTATAGTGCTCTCAAGACAATTATTGTAATCGCAGGCAAGCGATTATATTGATTGAAAGAGGACCTAAAGGGGTAGAACTGTCGTGCCCCGTTTCCGAGTAGACGGAAGCAGGTATATGAAGAGGCTCGCGACGTATTTATTTCAAGAAGGCCATTTCCCGGAATAAATACGCTAAGCGTAGAAGAAGCAATATAATTAACATGAGATTTATAATTCAACAACTTTATTTACATTCAACTTGATTCATTTACAATACATGATTTTAACTGAAAGAAAATACAAGGATGGAAATGCCTAAACAGGTGGCATACATAAACTGAGAAAATGTAACTGGTCTAGGCCTGGGTCTCGATCTGATCGTGCTCTTCCTCTGAGATATAGTATTCATGTCAAGTATTCTTGTATTCATATCAAGTTGTATTCATAGTTCAAGTCAAGTTAAGTCATGTATTCAGGTTTGATATATGTGTTTGAATTCAGGTATTCAGGTTCATGTTCAAGCATGCATGCTAGACTTTGGGTTCATGTTTGAATTGGATTCTGACTTGAGTTTGGATTCAAGTTCATGATCAAGTATTCATGATTGGTTTTAGATTCAAGTTTGAGTTTTGATTTAGACATAAGTTAGACTCAGACTTGAGTCAAACACTTTAAACTGATTTAGATCTTGAATTAGGTTCAGGAGTTATCGGTAACTGCTACACATGGACAGTAGGATTTGTGTCTTTTTCCAAGACAATTACCATTGATAATATCGTTAAGTTTTCTACCTTAAATAGGCAAGCACTCACATTCTCAGGCTCTCTGAGGCTTAAGAGAATTGATCCCATTTAAACCTATATTTACTAAAGTCCTTAAATATTGATATATATATATATATATATATATATATATATATATATATATATATATATATATATATATAACTCAAGGGGTTTTATGAAAACCATGTGTGTATGTGAGAGGTGTGTCCTTACCCCGTGAGATTTTCTAAAGGTATAATTAAGCAATACAATTAAATATGGTATATACACAATGCATGGTATTTTAATGTAAAAGTACCTTTAAAATTATGTTACATGATATTTTTGAGTGAAAGTTCGTTCTAAACATTAGTTTTATTTTAACAAGTAAGGTGTAGAAATATGAATGAGCAATGCTTAAGAAAAAGTGAAATTTCTAGGATTTAGAATAAAATGTCGGTATTAACTCCACTTACCAACATGTTTTGAAAAAATGATTTTTAAAGCGGAAGAAGAGAGATTGGAAGGGACTTACCGTTTGATTTTGTTAAGAAGAGGAAGAAGAAGAGGGGGAAAGCTTTAGGATGCCGCAGGAGCTCCAGAATCGGCTTCAATCTTCGCCAGAAGTTGCTTGTTTGCTAACTCCACTTTACTTCACTTGCACCTAAGAACTTTTGAGAGAATTTTGGCTAGAATTTTCACAATGAAGAAGGGTTGGGGTATAGGGTAGTATTTATAGTGTGGAATTAGGGTTTTGGAATTAAAAAGATGAATTAAAATGCATTAAAATGAGAATAAATGGGGAATTGAAAGGTCTCTATTTGATTGCAGAGCAATCAAACAGTGCATAGGAGTTAGACATAGGGGAAAGGTCAAGTGTGCAAAGCACGGGCACCATTGGCGACGGGGGGACCGTCGGCGTCAGCCCAAATAGGGATCTCGCCGGTCGTTTGATAGAGAGAGGCCGTCAGATTTTGGACATGCGTTGTTGCCTATATTTAAATCCTTATGCACATGTTTATTTCTTCAGACTTTTCATTTTTATGTGCATTGCACGTGTAAACTTTTGGGCTTCCAAAAAGTTTAAAAAGAAAATCAGAAAAAATTAATGTGTCTGATGAGATTCGAACATAGGGGCTATGTCACAGCAGTGCAAGGATTTACCAACGAGCTATAAGCTTGTTTCTTGCTGTTCTTAAACAAGATATATTTATGATTTGTACTCAGGCTTGTAAACTTCTTTCTGTACATTAAAAAGAAAAATTTTGTACAGAAAATTCAGTCGTTACAAGAACAGTCTTACTCAAGATGACAGTATGCTGTCTTGTTCATCTCTATCATCATGTACATATATTATGTGATATTACGGATCACTATTATATATTGATAGAGCCCTTAGGATTCTTGTTTGACTACCAGGGTTATTGTGGCTGATGTGTCAGATGAGTTTCATCCCAGAAGTGAGGCAACCCACCAATTCTAGAGTAAGGCCCCTTCCATCTCAACAACATGAGATGCTGGCCCATTACCCTCTAGAATCCGGCTATTCGAGCACTCCTCCATGGGGTAATCCTAGTACAGAAAAGAAAAATACACACACACACACACACACACAAACGATGACATTGACCTCAACCCAGTCGTGCCCCAATAAAAGAATATACAAACTGTAACGACTCTAAAATCGCTGTACAGAAATTTCTTGTTATTGTACAGAAAAGAGTATTACAGCCCGTGTAAGAGTTAAAAGTTATTTTTGTTAAATAAAAGAAAGAAACAACCTGTAGCTTACCGGTAAAGCCTTTACACTGCTGCGACATAGCCTGCGTGTCCGATTTCCATCAGACCCAATTATTTTTTAGATTTTTCATTTTAATTTTTCGGAAGCCCAAGAGTTGCACATGCAATTCACGGAGAAACGAAAAATTTCAGAAAAATTAAACATGCGCAAATAGGAGTAAACACACAAGTTGACACGTGGCACGAATCTCGAGACAACCCAATCAAATCCAACTGCCCATTCTTCCCTATTGGCCGCCGCCGATGGATGAGATGTGCCCAATTGCTTCCGTGCTTTGCACACTTAACCATTCAACTCCCCTCAACTCCCCTGCACTGTTTGATTTTCCTGCAATCAAACAAAGACTCTCCAATTCACTATTTAATATCATTTTAATTATTTTAATCCACATTTTTTAATTCCCAAACCCTAATTCTCCACTATAAATACCACCCCATACCCTAACTCTCCCCCATTCTGAAATTTCTATCAAAAATCCTCTCAAACTCTCTAAGTACCAAGTGGAGTTAAGCACCCAAGAGGAATAGCAAGCCAAGCTCGACGACCGGAAAATCTCCGACGAAACCACAACCCCCGAAGGCTTCTTCTCTTTCTTGTTAATGATCTAAGCTAGCAAGTCCCCATTTCTCTCTTTTCTTTCATCTCAAATCTTTTTATAAAAAAACATGTCGGTAAAGTAGAGTTATCACTGATACATGTTTATTTAACCTTGGAACTCTCATTTTCAAAGCAAAATAGGTCAAACTAACTTTCTCACATTACCTGTAACCTTGTTTACAACCTTTTAGTTTTTAGTTTAACCAAAATTTTCATGTGAAACAATCACATAACGAACTTTTCATTAAAATACCATGAACTTTAGTGTAACCTCTTTTTGATATCTAGTATACCCACCCTAGAACCTTCACGGGGTAATGACCGACCTCACACGCACACTATAGTTTTATAGTACGGTATTCTAAATATATAGGTAATTAAAAGTAACATCTTTTCATTAAAATACCACAACTTTTCAAAACATGTTTCTTTTAATCGGTATTTTAAAATCCTTGACAATTACGCCTCTATAACTCTCGTTAGGGGGCCCGCTAATGGATGATGCAGATTATCGCATATCCTTGGAATAGTAGAGTGAGATGCAGAACTCCTCACAGAGTATTCGGTCTCGAAAGGAAATAAAAATATGGTTTTTAAGAAATACGAATTTTCTAAACAAAACTAAATTTTGGAAAAATTTATATAAATCTATAATCCGTATTTTCAATAAAAACAAACTATAAAACTATTTTTTTAAAAGATTAAAATTTTTAATAAAATACCATCAAGTTATAAAAAAGAGCTAGTTTTCATAAAAATATCATAAACTTTTAAAAGCTAAGTTTTTATCACTAAAACACCCCAACAATTAAAATATATGTTCATGAAAACCCTAAATATTATAAACACCATCGAGGTTTATTTTTAAATTGTATTAAAGTATTTTTCATAAAACCCCCTCGAGATATGCAACAATACTAAGGACTCAAGATTAATATAGGTTTAAGCAGGATCAATTCACTTGAGCCCAGCGAGCCGGAGAAAGTGAGTAGTTGTCCATTCAGGTTAGACAACTTAACGGAGTTATCATTGGCAATTGTCTTGGAAAAAGACACAAATCATGTCGTCCATGTGCAGCAGTTGCCAATTTCTACCGAACATAAGATTTTTAACAATTTACATCAATTCACATGAAAAGATCTAAATCCGAATCTAAACTCGAACATAAACTTGAACTCAAACTCAAACCCTAAATTCGAATCTAAACTTGAACTCGAAATTCGAATCTAAACTCGAATATGAACTCGAACCCAATCTACTTGAACAAACTTGATTCTAACCAAGGTTGCAATTGTTATGACTCGCATATAATTCGACTCACTCATCTTCATTCTACACTTTTTACAATCTATGATTTCGATCAAGTCATGATATAATCAATCAATCAAATCAACTAAGGCTATCTTACAACTATAATATATATTATACTCGGGGTGCTTGGGATAGTTTCTTGTGTGAATGCAACGGAGTTTCAGGAGTCCCGTATTAACCTCTTTTTTATTTTACTCGAATATCAGTCGGGTTGACTCATCCACAGCCTAGAGCCCCGATGCTAACATATGAAATATGCCCGTGTTTTCTTACTCCTGGGGCCCCACTCTTGAGCTCGTGAATACTTCCACGGCGTGTTGACATTCACAGTTGGAACTTAACGTTAACATAGTGACCATATAAAGACCTATAGTATATACTTACCCTTGGACATATACTCTTACTCGTCATATATATATTCTACACTTGTCATTTTCTTTACTCTTATTTTATCCTTGGGACTTACTGAGCGCTAGTTTGCTGACGGGTATTCCACCCATCTTTGTTTTCTTGGAATGTTCGTCAGATACGATCAAGATGGAGGAAGTGGACGCTACTGAGGAGGATTACGACCAGAAAGCTACTCAGGACTAGCTCAACTTCACTTTTCTTTAGTTTATGTATGCCATTACATTTTTCTTATTGTATTTACTTTCCATCATAAACCCATGTACTTGTAAATATTGGAAGTTGAATGTAAATAAAAATGTTTGTTGAAAAATTTTACAGTCTTCATTTATTCTTGCATTGTGTATTATTCTTTCAATACGCTTAGTATATTTATTTAGGGAACGACCTTCTCTGGATAAATATACCGCGGGATTACCACGTTATCGTTTTCCGTCTACTAGGAAGCGGGATGTGACAGGTTGTGTTGGTGGCCCATGCATGTATGTTCTGCATGAAATCATAAACAATATACCACAGTAATTAATGAGTTCAACAAACATTTATATTCCTTGCATTTCAAATTCTTGAATCTATCCTAACATATCTTTTATATCAAGGTGATGGACTCTCCGAACAATACCAGCACAAACGTCAACGGCAACACTCCACCGCCTACACCACCACCACCTACCATTATAGCTCCTATCAATGAGAAAACGGTACTGCTTGAGGCTATCAAGAGCCTATTAGAGGGTCAGGAGCAGCATATTGCTATCCTTATCAACCGCCCCGAGGCGGAAGCACCTGTAGTCAAACAGTTTCGGGCCTTACATCCAAAGAACTTCTCGGGTAAAGAGAGTCTGCTTGAAGCTAAAGAATGGGCTCAAGCGATCGAGGATGATCTGGCAACAGCTCAAGTGCCAGATATTTCCTGGGTGAGAGTTTCTAAATTGCAATTGACCGATAACATCAGGGTATGGTGGAAGGCTGAGGAGAGTCGTCTTGCACAATCGATAGAATGAAAAACATTACAAGACCTCTTCGACGCCAAGTACTTTCCAGAGACTGCCCGCTTTGACATGGAGCAGCAATTCATCCATTTATAGTAAGGCTCGATGTGGGTCAAGTCGGTGGATGAATATGATGCTGAGTTTACCATGCTCAGCAGGTTCGCTGCACATCTTATTCCCATTGCTGAGATCCGGGCACGACGATTTCAGCAAGGGTTGGACCCTGAAATCCAAGCTACACTCGCTACAAACCCAACCCTTGAGTTTGTTTTGAAGGCTGCACGATGCTATGAGGCAGTTGTGAAGAAGAATGGAAGGACGCAGACTGCCGGTATGAAACGCCCTGTGCACCAGATCACCGAAGGGGCCTCTCCCAGGCCAGTTTTTAACGGACCATCTCGGAGACCAGTAGGTTCGTTCACCAACAACAGGCCAAACTTTTGCATCTACTGCAAGAGAACATGGCTCTTGTGAAAAACTGTCATGGGGCGAACAACTTATGCTTGATCCGTGGGTCTTTTACTCACGCCATTGGACTATGTCCCCAGAATCGAGGACCCAACAACCCTCCAGCTGTTAGTGTTTATGCCCTAGAAGGCCATTACTGTATCATACTAGCTTGTATATTACTTAATGGAAGCTTGGGATATTCACATGTATATAACAGTCTTGCTAAACATGGTAGTATGCTACTTGGTTTTTCTATCTTAATATGTGAGTGTACGTATTGATAGAGCTCTTAGGATCTTGCTTGTCTACCAGCGTTGTGATGGCAGTCACACTAGTGGGGGCTGGGTAGTCTACAAGCACATCCTTATTCAGGTCCCTGGTCGTTGGATTATCGAGACAGAGCATCGATACTCCGGAGTAGACTAGTGTGTACGCTTCTCATCCCAGTTGGGGCGATGGTCTGTCCCACAGCCGTCAGTACGTCGTACTGGAGATAGTATACAGGTGCTCGTTAGGTTACGGGTACACCGGACAGGACTCACAGGGAACTGTTGGTTTGTTTGATACCAGTCGTCAGTGAACAGTTCCCAGGTGACATGAGTACAGCGTAGTCCGCAGACTTGACACTGCTACTTCGCCTCGAGTGTGTCCCACTGTTCTTAGATTGCTACCCTACCACGGCTCAAAGGAGTCGTGCAAACAGGTGGCAGTTGGGTGCAGTCCCGAGCACTTGGAGGCAGTGGCGGTTAGACAGGATTCGTCCCTCCCGGTATTGGGAGTAGATATCGTGCTGTGTCAGAGAGCCATTACGCAAAGTCCCTGGCCAGGGCAAGCGAGATTTGCTGGTAGGTTCCAGCAGTTTCTCAGGGTGTAATGGGCTTCACTCCGACACGACTTATACCGCTATTAGGGGACTGACGCTTGCCGCCCCCCTAGGCCCGATATGCGATAGTCTTGGACGAACGGACCGGACTGTATGGAGATTGTCACATCAGACTCAGTAGGAGTTCGGATGGGTTTACTCATCGGCCTTCTTATCGACAACTACCTGGGGACCGTTACGTACAGCTAGTGCCGCTTGTGGTCTGTGGTTAAACCCACTGCCAGCGTAGTAGTCGAGTCTCTAGAGTCCCACACAGAGAGTTTCCTACTCCAGGCGAAACGATATAGAGGTTGCATGGTTTTGCGACAAAGGGTTCGGACGCATACGTGCGTTTACGCGCGTACGACTTTCGGACAGTTTTTACCAGTCGGCTTTGGTTTAAGCCAGTTACTGGTATCCGGTTATTGGATTTTTACAGTCTAAAGTTTTTCCGTATTTTTACGGATCGGAGGGGCGTTCTCGTAATTACTCGAGAAGCTTCTAGAAGATGTGACTAAGGAGGTTTCTTTTGGATAAGAGAGTGAGTCATGGTGGTGATTCATTCATTTCATTAATGCACATTTATTGCTTAATGACTCATGCTAATGAATCACCACTAGATATTTCATGAAGCATGCTTATTCATTTCTTTTTATTCATTATTGAAAAATAAGAATGCTTCATAATATTATGATACACTCTCTCTCTTCTCTCATTATCTAATCTCACATTCTCTCTCCTCAAGCTCTCATCTTCAAACCCTAATCCTTAATCCTCATGTGTTGAGATCAAAGGATTAGTTAGACTAAACAATCCATAACCTTTACTCTACATCATCCTTTCATCTTTGATTAGCAATCAAAGTTGATTAGTTACCTCAAGTTAGAGGTTTAGCTTGGAGTTTCGCTCTCGGGTGGATCGTCTACTACCTAGAGAAGGTCGAGGAGAACAAAGGAGGACGTAAAGACGAAGGACAAGTTTCGTTAGGTATAATCCCTAATCATTTGTGAAAAGAAACTCATTGAATACGGTTATTTATAGTTTAGCTTCGATTTAAGCGGTTAGTCGATGTTCGTTCCTTAAACTTGATCGTTTTTGTAAAATCCGCCTCCCCACAAATACTGGGGTGTACTACATCGACTTACAGTGGTATCAGAGCCTCGCTAAACAATAAATAACCTAGTTGCAAATTTGTACGAATTTCGAACGGAAAAACGAAGCCGGAAAACCCTAATAAAAATCAGTTTCTGTCGAATCCAAAATGATGTCCTAAAATTTTTCAGGGATGTTCAGAAAGCTTGACATGGGTCCAGGAGAACACCCAAGAAAATTGGGCCCATGACTCGGCTAAAGCGCCGCGGAAGCGCGGCGGATCCCACCGATCCGCCGCGGTTCCGCCGCCGAGTTGCCGAGTCATGATCCCAAATTTTTTGTGTGGGTCCCCTGTGATATTTAGTGTTTTCTGGAATATTTAATAATTGCTCAAGTTACTGTTTAACAGAGCAGATTTTGGAGCAATATTGATGTTGTTTATTCGATCGAATTGTACAGTATTTGCGTATTGGATTATATCTGTGATTGTTTAATGTGTTCGTAAACCTCCCCCAACTGCTAGTATGTCGGTTGGCAGGGGGTTGCACATTTCTGAAATGGTTATATCTGTTTGTGCATATAAACTGTATTGGACTGTTGTGGTGTATAGCCGGGGTTAGCAATGGGTTATTGATTAATTCATTTGTTGTAAATGTAATTTGTTGTAATATTATTTTCGCGGGGCACTTCCAGGTTGCGGTTGTAGCCACCGTTGTATTATTTCATTTTACTGTTTTTGCTCCTAGGACTGACCCAAGGTGGGGTACACAGACTGCCGGGTGGGTAGTTTGCCGTACCCGTAGGGGTCGAGGGTGGGGTAAACGGCTATTCATCACAACTGTGTAATCTGTCTTTTCTTGCAGGCTCAAAAGAAATACAGATTGCTTGCAAATCCAATATTGTTTATCTGTGTTCTGGAATGAATATCATTGCGTCAGACGAATGTAAAATATCTATATTTATTATAGCTATTTAGACGTCACTTATGTTTTACACCCGCGCTAGCCCAGCCCCCGCTCTGTCGTTAGTTAAGTAACCTAACGGGTGATGACGGGACCCCGTGGCGAATGCGGATGGCATAAGAGGACGTTATATTTTCGTTGTTTTCTGCAATGATAGGTTAATGATGGGACGCATTATCTATAATGCAAAGTAAAACAAACCAAAGTTTAAATCGTTGGAACAATTTAAAAGAAACCACTCGGTTATTTTTAAAACAGATATTTTTAAATGCGGAGATTTAACCACTCCTTTTTAAAAGCTATCAGGTTCCTTCGGTTATATCAAGTTCACTACGTTCACGGTTTCGCCAAAACCAGTCGTAGCCCTCCGTCATTTCTTATGGATGGTCGGTAGTATTCAAGCTATGCTTGTTGGCATACGTCAAGGCATAGTGTTTGGTAGCTGCTGGGGTATTCATTTGTTGCATAGATAGATGTGTTGGTTTGGGACAGTCGCATTACCTTGTTGGCATACGTCAAGGGTATATACGGGTGGGTTCAAATTAACAAGATAATGATGGGCAGAACTTGACATGTGACTTATGATTTGTTGGCATACGTCAAGGTCATAAGAGCATGGGGCAAAAACTTATATCGGGAATTTCTAAAGAAACTGAAATTTGCAAAGAGATGCATACCATTTGGAGTTTGATGAATGTTGGTAGGATTCCTTCAACATTATCATACGATGATATTTGGATCCCGATCCTACTGTGAGTATATGCTACTTATCAGGATATTCGTCGCTTAACGATCAATGCTATAAACCTAGTAGGTGTCCAGAAAAGTGTCAGCGGGGTTACGCCCCCAGAGAAAAGAGGTTATTTAATTAAGGAACTTCGCGAAAGCGTTGGAAAACCTCCCTCGAAGTATCGACACCGGCCTGGCTGAACGGTTAAGCAAGTATTGTACGGTGAGAATAGTCTTGGCTAATTCTTCTTTTATGGTTTGAGGAAGGATTCGAGAAACAGTGGGAGCCATCCAGTTTAGATAAACTAAAAACCACTCTAAACTTGCAAGAGCATCATGCTAAAGAGTTTTCTTCTCTCTCTCCTAATTGCAGCGACCCTGAAAATGACTGGACTTAAGTTACTTTTAGAGAAAAATATACTGACGGGGCCAAACTATAAAGATTGGCTGCGGAATGTCAAGATGGCTTTGACCTATGACAAACTGGGGTACGTCCTCACCGCTACAGCACCTGCTGTCCTTGGTCCCAAATCCAGCAATGCGGATAAGGAAATCCGCAAAACCTGGGATTTAGATTGCGCGAGAGCCAAGTGCATCGTGCTTGCCTCGATGAACAATGAACATCAGAGGAGGCACGAGGATATGTCCCTAGATGGCATATTTCTCCATACAAAGGAACTTTATGGAGAGCAATCTCGTATAGCAAGATACGAGACCTCTAAGAAATTATTTCGAGCGAGGTTGGCTGTCGGATCATCAGTAGGTGAACATGTCCTACAGATGATCGGCTATATTGAAGAGCTCGCGGACCTTGGGACGACTTTGGATAATGAGCTCTATACAGACCTTGTTCTCCAGTCCCTTCCTCCCACCTACGCCCAGTTTATCCTCAACTTCAATCTTCAAGGAAAAGAAGTTGAACTTGCGGAACTCCTGAACATGTTAAGGAGTGCAGAGGGCACCTTGCAGAAGGCAAGGGAAACACCCGCTATGTTTGTTGGCGGTGCATCTTCTTCCGGGTCCACGGCTAGGGCCAAAGGAAGGAAGAAGAAGGCCGCACCCAGACCTAGAGGAGGTGTTAGTAAGGTGGGAAAGAAGGGAAAGAAAAAGTTTACAGCACCGGTAGTTGGCCTGGATGAGTGCTTCCATTGTCACAGGAAAGGGCACTGGAAGAAGGATTGCAAGGCGTGGAACGCCAAGAACCAGGAACCGAAGCAAGCTGTGGCTTCGACTTCAGGTGTGTTTGTAATTGAGAATTGTCTGTCGATCAACTCTACTTCCTGGGTATTGGATACCGGATCAGGATCTCATATTTGCAATTCATTGCAGGCACTGAGAAACCGTAGAGTACTGAAGGAAGGTGATATGATCCTCAGGGTTGCTAACGGAGCTAGCGTGGGAGCTGCGTCCGTCGGGGATTATCACCTAGGATTGACGAGTGGACACATTTTGGTTTTACATAACTGTTATTTTGTACCCAGCTTAACGTGTAATATCATATCAGTTTCCTTGTTATCAAATAAAGGTTATGATTTCACGTTTGTAAGAGATGTTGTCAACATCCACCTTAATCATGGTTTGATTGGGTCCGGTACTCTAAATAACGGCATATATGTGTTAAACCAACTCCAAATTTTCAATGTCCAGAACACACTAAAAAGAAAGTCTCCAGATTTAAATAAAGCTTTCTTATGGCATTGTAGACTGGGTCACATCAATGAGAGAAGATTGACTAAGTTGCATAGAGAAGGATATTTGGACTCGTTCGAATATCAATCTTATGACACTTGTCAATCCTGTCTCAAAGGAAAGATGACAAAGACTCCATTCACTGGACAAGGAGTAAGAGCGAGCAAGCTCTTAGGACTCATACACAGCGACGTATGCGGTCCAATGTCTACACATGCGAGAGGTGGTTATTCCTACTTCATTACTTTTACAGATGATTTCTCTAGGTATGGATATGTTTTCTTAATGAAGCATAAATCAGAGGCCTTTGAGAAATTCCTGGAATTCAAGAGTGAAGCGGAAAACCAAACAGGCAAAAGTATTAAGACACTGAGATCTGATCGAGGTGGAGAATACTTAAGTGCCGAGTTCCTAGGTTACCTAAAAGAGAAAGGAATTCTCTCTCAGCTTACTCCTCCATACACTCCACAGCACAACGGTGTATCGGAGAGACGGAATCGAACCCTATTGGATATGGTACGATCCATGATGAGTAATGCTGAGTTACCGCGATCTTTCTGGGGGTATGCGCTAGAATCAGCGATACATCTTTTGAACAGAGTTCCAACCAAAACTGTGCCTACCACACCATATCAGATGTGGAGTGGGAAGAAACCCTATCTTCAGTACCTGAAGACGTGGGGATGTCCAGCTTTTGTAAAAAAGCAGCATCCAGACAAGCTCGAGGCACGCTCAGTAGAGTGTAAGTTTGTAGGATATCCAAAGAACTCTCATGGATATTGCTTCTATTACGCAGAGGAACAAAAGGTTTTTGTTTCTCGTCATGCCCGCTTCTTAGAAACTGAATTTTTGGAAAATCAGAAGAGTGGGAGCGAAATAGAACTGGAAGAAGTTCCAGAACCACAAACTGCTACTGAAAGTTTGGTGGAACCAGAGGTTCAAGAAGAACAGAACATTCCCGCACCCCTCCGCAGGAGTAGTAGGCCGTCTCATCCGCCTGAGAGATACTACGGTTTTCTCATAGACGGGGATAGAGATGATTGCATCATAGATGATGATGAACCTACTGACTTCCAGCATGCCATCCAGAGCGGCGACTCGGTACGATGGCTAGATGCAATGCGGACCGAAATGGAGTCCATGTACACCAACAAAGTATGGACTTTGGACTTTGCTCCAGATGGGGTAAAACCCATAGGATGCAAATGGATCTTCAAGAAAAAGATTGGTGTAGATGGACAGGTGGAAACCTATAAGGCTAGACTTGTTGCAAAGGGTTTTCGTCAAAGACCTGGTTTGGACTATGACGAAACTTTTTCTCCAGTGGCTATGCTCAAATCCATTCGGGTCCTTCTTGCTATTGCTGCCTTCCATGATTATGAAATCTGGCAGATGGACGTAAAGACGGCTTTTCTGAATGGAAATTTAGAAGAGAGCGTCTATATGGATCAGCCAGAGGGTTTCAATCAGAGTGGGAGCAGCGGGAAAGTGTGCAAGCTGCTTAAGTCTATTTATGGACTAAAGCAGGCATCGCGGAGTTGGAACATCTGTTTTGATGAGACAGTCAAAGAATATGACTTTATCAAAAATCCAGATGAACCGTGCATATATAGTAAAGTTGTGGCCAGAAGTGTCGTATTCCTCGTCTTGTACGTGGATGACATTCTATTGATAGGAAATGACATTCCTATGCTACAATCTGTCAAAGGATTCTTGTCACACAGGTTCTCCATGAAAGACCTGGGTGATGCCTCTTACATTCTGGGGATCCGGATCTATCGTGATAGATCCAAGAGGATGTTGGGACTTTCGCAGTCCAGGTATATCGACACTGTGCTGAAAAGATTCAGTATGGAAGATTCAAAGCGCGGTAATCTACCGGCTTGTCACGGAATCACCCTCTCCAAAGAGATGTCTCCCAAGACTGATTTGGAAAGGGAACGCATGTCTATTATACCCTACGCTTCTGCGGTAGGCTCTATAATGTATGCGATGTTGTGTACCAGACCAGATGTAGCTTACGCACTAAGCGTGGTAAGCCGGTATCAGTCAGACCCAGGGGAGAAGCACTGGATAGCAGTAAAGAACATTCTCAAGTACCTAAGGAGGACTAAGGAGATGTTCTTGGTTTACGGCGGAAAAGACCTCAGGTTGGAGGCCTTTGCTGATTCCGGCTTCCAGAGTGATAAGGACGATTCCAAGTCCATGTCAGGTTATGTCTTTACCCTCAATGGAGGGGCGGTGTGCTGGAAGAGTTCCAAGCAGGACACCGTTGCTGACTCGACTATGGAAGCGGAGTATATAGCTGCTTGCGATGACGCAAAAGAAGCAGTCTGGATGAAGAAGTTCCTAACAGAACTTCAGGTGGTTCCTACCATAGTTGATCCAATACCTCTGTATTGCGACAACAACGGAGCTATAGCTTTAGCAAAGGAACCAAGGTCCCATCAGAAGTCCAGACACATCTTGAGGCGGTATCACCTGATCAGGGAGATCATTGATCGTCAGGAGATCGAGGTTCGGAGAGTTGCTTCAGAAGAGAACATTGCTGATCCATTCACGAAGGCCCTTCCTCAGATTCAGTTCGAGAGGCTGCTCGAGATCATTGGTCTGCGATATGCCAGTACATGGCCCTAGTGCAAGTGGGAGATTGTTAGTGTTTATGCCTTAGAAGGCCATTACTGTATCATACTAGCTTGTATATTACTTAATGGAAGCTTGGGATATTCACATGTATATAACAGTCTTGCTAAACATGGTAGTATGCTACTTGGTTTTTCTATCTTAATATGTGAGTGTACGTATTGATAGAGCTCTTAGGATCTTGCTTGTCTACCAGCGTTGTGATGGCAGTCACACTAGTGGGGGCTGGGTAGTCTACAAGCACATCCTTATTCAGGTCCCTGGTCGTTGGATTATCGAGACAGAGCATCGATACTCCGGAGTAGACTAGTGTGTACGCTTCTCATCCCAGTTGGGGAGATGGTCTGTCCCACAGCCGTCAGTACGTCGTACTGGAGATAGTATACAGGTGCTCGTTAGGTTACGGGTACACCGGACAGGACTCACAGGGAACTGTTGGTTGGTTTGATACCAGTCGTCAGTGAACAGTTCCCAGGTGACATGAGTACAGCGTAGTCCGCAGACTTGACACTGCTACTTCGCCTCGAGTGTGTCCCACTGTTCTTAGATTGCTACCCTACCACGGCTCAAAGGAGTCGTGCAAACAGGTGGCAGTTGGGTGCAGTCCCGAGCACTTGGAGGCAGTGGCGGTTAGACAGGATTCGTCCCTCCCGGTATTGGGAGTAGATATCGTGCTGTGTCAGAGAGCCATTACGCAAAGTCCCTGGCCAGGGCAAGCGAGATTTGCTGGTAGGTTCCAGCAGTTTCTCAGGGTGTAATGGGCTTCACTCCGACACGACTTATACCGCTATTAGGGGACTGACGCTTGCCGCCCCCCTAGGCCCGATATGCGATAGTCTTGGACGAACGGACCGGACTGTATGGAGATTGTCACATCAGACTCAGTAGGAGTTCGGATGGGTTTACTCATCGGCCTTCTTATCGACAACTACCTGGGGACCGTTACGTACAGCTAGTGCCGCTTGCGGTCTGTGGTTAAACCCACTGCCAGCGTAGTAGTCGAGTCTCTAGAGTCCCACACAGAGAGTTTCCTACTCCAGGCGAAACGATATAGAGGTTGCATGGTTTTGCGACAAAGGGTTCGGACGCATACGTGCGTTTACGCGCGTACGACTTTCGGACAGTTTTTACCAGTCGGCTTTGGTTTAAGCCAGTTACTGGTATCCGGTTATTGGATTTTTACAGTCTAAAGTTTTTCCGTATTTTTACGGATCGGAGGGTCGTTCTCATAATTACTCGAGAAGCTTCTAGAAGATGTGACTAAGGAGGTTTCTTTTGGATAAGAGAGTGAGTCATGGTGGTGATTCATTCATTTCATTAATGCACATTTATTGCTTAATGACTCATGCTAATGAATCACCACTAGATATTTCATGAAGCATGCTTATTCATTTCTTTTTATTCATTATTGAAAAATAAGAATGCTTCATAATATTATGATACACTCTCTCTCTTCTCTCATTATCTAATCTCACATTCTCTCTCCTCAAGCTCTCATCTTCAAACCCTAATCCTTAATCCTCATGTGTTGAGATCAAAGGATTAGTTAGACTAAACAATCCATAACCTTTACTCTACATCATCCTTTCATCTTTGATTAGCAATCAAAGTTGATTAGTTACCTCAAGTTAGAGGTTTAGCTTGGAGTTTCGCTCTCGGGTGGATCGTCTACTACCTAGAGAAGGTCGAGGAGAACAAAGGAGGACGTAAAGACGAAGGACAAGTTTCGTTAGGTATAATCCCTAATCATTTGTGAAAAGAAACTCATTGAATACGGTTATTTATAGTTTAGCTTCGATTTAAGCGGTTAGTCGATGTTCGTTCCTTAAACTTGATCGTTTTTGTAAAATCCGCCTCCCCACAAATACTGGGGTGTACTATATCGACTTACACCAGCTAGACCGGCGATCCAAGCTCCTCCTACCTGGTTAGCTTTACTAGCTCCAACTCCCCGCACCCATACTACTCAACCCCAACACCGAGTGTTTAACCAGGCACAGAGAAAAGTGCCGCGACGCCAAACATTCACAATGTTGGTCAAAGAGGCCGAAGCTACGGGTCAGGTTATCACTGGTAAATCTCTTCCTTATTCTCTTTCAAGCCCTTTCAATTCATAGCCATCTTATATTTGTTATACCTAAACCTATCCCACACGACTTTGGTACAATATTAGTAGCCTCCCTACCTGCACTCGCGCTCTTCGACACTGGGACATCATATTGCTTTATGTCGCAACGGTTTGTCCGAACTTATGCGATACCAGTTAAACCAATTGTATCCAGCTGGAACGTTAGTTCAGGGAACGATGTTCTAAAAGCGAATTTGGGATACGATCTGTGTCCAGTGGTCTTCTGCAGTCGAGAATTCTTTATGGACTTCAAGGTACTGGATATACCAAACTTCGATGTAGTCTTGGGAATGGACTGGTTAGGAACTTTCTTCACTACCATCAACTGTCACCAAAGGAGGGTAGTGTTCGAAATACCAGATCATCTAGTGTTCTATTTCAAGAGAGCAGACCAAACCTTGGAGCCTAGCATCTACCGAGCAAAACCAAAGAAGGCAGAGGTTGCAGCGTTGCAAGCGGAAGAATCGAAGCCAGAGGTAGTTCGAGAGTTCTGCAATGTATTTCCGGAAGATATATCAGGTTTTCCTCCCGATCGAACTCTTGAATTCAGTATCGATTTACAACCCGGCGCACAACCAGTAATAAAATCTACGTACTGATTATGTCCGGAGGGGTTGAAGGAGATCCACATTCAGTTGGACGAACTCCTGAAGAAAGGATGGATTCGTCCTAGTAATTCAAGCTGGGGATCTCCGGTGCTACTGGTGAAGAAGAAGGAAGGTTCATACAGGATGTATGTGGATTATCGAGCTCTGAACGAAGTAACGATTAAGAACAAGTATCCACTACCTCTCATCCATGACCTTTTCGATCAGTTAAGTGGGTCTTGTGTCTTTTCAAAACTAGATCTTCGTTTGGGTTACTATCAAGTGAAGGTCAAAGAGTCTGACATTCCGAAGACGGCGTTTAAGACTCGTTTTGGTCATTATGAATATCTCGTAATGCCATTTGGAATGAGCAATGTACCTGCCATCTTTATGAACTTGATGAACCAAGTTTTCCGAGAGTACTTAGACAGGTTTGTTGTTATATTCATCGATGCCATGCTGGTATATTCAAAGAATCGGAAAGAACACGCCGAGCTCTTACGAATTTTCCTGGAGACATTACGACAACATCAGCTCAATGCCAAGTACAGCAAGTGTGAATTTTGGCTAGATCAAGTCGGATTTCTTGGACATATTGTTTCAGGCGAAGGAATCTCTGTGGATCCAGCTAAGGTGTCAGCTGTCAGCGAGTGGCCGACACCAAAGATAGTGAAAAATATAAGAAGTTTCTTAGGCTCGGCAGGATACTATCGACGATTCATCGAAGGATTCTAAAAAATCGCAGCATACCTGACCAAGCTCATACGTAAAGACGAAGCATTCGTGTGGTCAGAAGCATGTGAAAAGGCTTTTGTAGAACTCAAGTCGAGGTTAACCTCTGCACCTATTCTTGTAATACCGGATCAATCTGGAGGATTTGATGTGCATTGTGGTGCGTCCGGTAAAGGATTAGGATGTGTTCTTCACCAGCATGGAAAAGTTATGGCTTTTGCATCAATACAGTTAAAGGTCCATGAACGCAACTATCCAACACATGATCTAGAATTGGCAGCCGTCATCTTCCCACTCAAGATTTGGAGCCACTATATTTTTGGAGAACGATTGGATATATACACTGACCATAAAAGTCTTAAATATGTATTTACTCAGAAGGAACTCAACATGCGGCAGAGAAAATGGCTAGAACTCATGGCGGACTTCAACATCAACCTACAGTATCATCCTGGGAAGGTGAATGTAGTTCCTGATGCACTTAGTCGCTAGCCATTAGCAATGAACATCACCTCTCAATGGAAGCTACAATAAGAATTGCACGGATTGGAGATTGAAATAGATGTGTCAGGTAACGCTTCATCTTTGATGAGCTTATAAGTCCAGTACACTCTTGTCAATCAGATCAAGGCAACTCAAGCAAATAATTTCAAGCTACAAAAGATCCGAGAACAAGTAGAAAGTGAACTCCAAACTGACTTCATCATCCATAAAGATGGATCCTTGCGATATGGAAGTCGTCTATGTGTGCCAGTCGGATCTGTTCGAGAAGAGTTGATGTAAGAAGCTCACGGCTCTCTTTATTCTATACACCTCGGTGACATGAAGATATACAAGGATCTACAATAACACCACTAGTGGCATGGAATGAAGCGAGAAGTAGTAAGGAGCGTAGCCAAGTTTTTGGTGTGTCAGCAAGTGAAGGCTGAACATCACAGAACTGCTGGTCTACTTCAGCCGTTACCAATCCCAAAATGAAAATGGCAGCACATTACTATGGACTTCGTGACTGCTCTCCCTCGTAACATGAAGGGTAACGACGCAATTTGGGTTATTGTGGATCGACTCACCATGTTGGCTCACTTTATTCCATTCAGAATTGGCCAGTCAACTGGGACGTTAGCAAGGAACTACATGAAGGTGAGAAAAAAATCTAAAGTAAGATTTAAACCCTTCAAGATGTACCATACTTGATACCAATAAACTCATGCGGGAGATCATGAGACTACATAGGGTACTGTTCAGTCGAAAATATTGCACTTTTAATATGACAATTTCCTTACTTTTCTTAATCATCTTAAGGTATTTGCTATAAATATAACACATATTAGAAGTTCATTTGCAAAATATCATTTACCATGTGTTATACATTATAATCAACATTATGAAGGAAATTGTATGTTTAATATTTTTACGCATAATATTTTGTATCTCACCTTCTTCATTGAGATCTTGTGCAAGACTAGCTCAGGTCAGATATCGGGAATCAGGAATCTGCCGATAAAATACAAGAAAGTCGAAGAATCAAATACTGGCAGAAATTCAGAAGAGATAAGAAGATTACAGATATCACATAAAGACCCAGAGATCAACAGAATAAGACCACGGAAGTTTGAAGCAACGAGCTCACCAATAGGCCGCGGAACCGCAGCCGAGTCAGGCCGAGTCGCCGCGGATCCGCGGCCGATTCAAGGGCTTCGGGGTCGGGAACTCTCTGGAAACTTCTTCTCAACGTCCTACCTTGCTGGGGAAGTTTCGTTGTAAAAACCTTGTTCTGGAAACTTCTCTATAACAACCTAGCTTGTTGGGGAAGCTTGATGGAGGGGCTATAAAAAGGACTTAGAGCTACATTGAAAAGGGTTGCTAATTTTATTCCCATTTTTTGTTCCAATTTTCATCCAATTCAACACAAATTCAAGAACAACATCAAATTCAAGATCCAAGATCAAGAATCATTGAGAAATTCATCAAACGATATCATTCAAGATCCTTTATACGAAACCGATCGTCATCAACGAGCACGCGATCCACGACATGTCTAAGAATCACGGTGATCTAGCAACGTGAAGATCGACGGAAAAATTACCTCTTCAAGGAAGTGATCGAGAGCAATTCTTCTTGTAATTTCGGGTTGAAGAAGTTGTAATTTAAAGTTGAATAATAAAGGTGATAATTAGTTTCAATTTCGATTTCTTTTAATTTCTGCATTATGAGTTTTTTTTATAATCTTTCTTCGATTTTCATGATGCGTGAGTAAATCTCCGCTTGATAGGATTCGTAGGATTAGGGTAGATCGATGGATGATAAAATTCTATACTTATTTTAAATCTTATGAATTTTACAAACCTTCGCAAAAGAATCGTTAACATCCTCATTGGGCGCGATATCAAATTCTTGATTATTTTGACCACGATGTGAGATACGATTGACGATCTTTTGTGAAGGGCTAGAAATGAATGGGATCAATGAAAAGACAAGGGACTATAGTGAATGTCAAGCCCCGCTTCCAAGAGTACGCTAAGATGGGTACGTGACATAGCCAATCATGCTACCTGTGGATAGGAAAAATCCTTCCACAGTCACATTACGGCCGTAGAGATATCAAGAACAGGAAAGTAAACTAAATTATCTAGTACATGTCCATGAGACAGAATAAATGAGTCAAGAAATGATAATATGCGGAAGCAAAAGATACAATAAATTAAACACCTGGAAAGTAAAACTGCATACCAACAGGATCTTCACCGCTCGGTCAAACAACGGCAATACTCCTGATCAGTCTGCACCAAAGGTAGAAGGATCTGGGCCATGCAAAACCCAGACGTCAGCGTGTCATAACATCAAGCAATAATAAAATAGGGGTAGCAATGCATGCAAATATAAACATAAATGGTAAGGCAGGTGTAACAACAATATAAATCAAGGCAGTGGAAGGCAGTGTACAGTGAGTAATCTAAACTGGTCTATTGGGTTGAATAGTCTCAAGTGTTTGAAATCAATTTGACGAATCATCGATGTAACTCAATAGTATCACGTGCATGCCCGGGACCACGGTCTAAGACTCTCGGGCTGAAACCGAGACGTGCCGCTAGGCACTAAAAGGAGAAGGGTAAAGACGAACGATGTCAGTAGCATCGTCCCGAGGCGGGCCTAGCCTCTAAAACTGATCAGTATAAGCAAGCAACTGTCGAGTTACAAGTCAGGATTTCATCATTGATTTCCCCATACCCCCAAGTTATATGTGTTCAAGTCAGGTATTCAAGTAATCTGGAGCTAAAGCCAACACAGGATCGGGCAAGTACAGGTTTGTCTGAATAAACAACAGGAACGGTCCGTAAGGACTACAGGTTATGTTTGTTAGCATTAGACACAAGATCAGGTAACGGGTAAAGCCATGGTACATCAGGTCAGGTCAAGTAGTGTATTTAGGCGTCATGTCATGTCAAGAGTGTACGATACCGTGTCGGGTCAAATAATATGTGTAGCAAGTCACGTCAGGGTGCACAAGATATCAGGTGGGTGCTCATAATCGACTAGCATAATCATGGTTATAAATAACAAGCATGGTATCATCAGAACAATAAATTGGCACATGTAATAGGTTAAGTAATATGTGGAGATTAAACTACTTAGCTGTACGGTTATCAGTTTGTGTTTAAGAGATAGTTTCAACATTACATGAATACAGTATGATAACTGTGGATGTTAAAATCATGTTAATAAGTATTAAATGATCTAGGGATGCAATGATAGGTATAATATGTTCAATGGATGCAATTATAACTAAAACCGGTTAAAGATGCACACGGTTGTCCGATAGGGTAAAACTAGAGAAAATGGTGTCATAGACTATGTACAATAGTTATTACGTGATTAGAATATAACTGTGGTTACTAGGTATAGTCAGCTAAATGCAACAGTTAGGCTTCAAGATCTAGATCTGAAATATGTAAATGGAACATCATATTGTTAACTTGAAACTCATGGATTTAGATTCCATCTACAGATCTAATAAGAAAATAGATAAATTAATATAGGAATAGTATGAATAGCATGTAGCAAGTTTCACTTGCCTCGACGGATCATGATACGGTAAACGGAACGTTACGCGTCGGCGGAAAAGTCGCGACGCGCGCACGGAATGAGTGCAAACAACGCACGATGGAAACACACGGGTCAGGTATCCTCGCTGGGTCGTCGGGTTCGTCGACGGCACGACCATATTCCGTCGATCGCTGGAAAATAGATTCTACACAATAATAAAGAAAAGAGAAAGAAAAAGAAGAAGAGGAAGAAGAAGGGAGAGAGATGTGCTCACTGGTTTGTGCACTGAAGTCGCCATGGGATCAGAGGAGTTGGCAAGGGGCGACGACGATGGGTTTTCCGGCGGTGGCAGAGGGTTTCCTGATCACCAGGGGTTGGATGTGCGATTCTTGCAGCGAGGCTTCTAAGGTTGCAGTGAGGGAGAGAGAGGGAGGTGAAGAGGAGGTGGTCGAGGAGGAGTTGGGGATGCAGATGACGAGGGGAGGCCGACGAGGGTTGCCGGCGAAGCTAGGGTTCGGGGTGTTAGGGTTAAGGCTTGGTTTGGTGTCTGGGTTTCTTGGTGTGCAGTGATAGTGATGCGGGAGAAGCGAAGAGGAGAGGGAGAGGAGGAGAGATGGAGTGAGATGGCGATGGCGATCGGCGTCGATGGACAGAGGTGAGGCAAACGGGTTCCATAGGTTGCAGTGGGTGCAGGCGATGTGTTAGGGAGAGAGAGAAGGAAGATGAGGACGAGGAGGAGGAGAATGAAGACGAGGGGCGGAGGCGATGTCGGGGAGAACGAGGCAGAGGAGGTGGCTAGGGTTAGGGTTGAGTTCGTCGTGGGTTTCTCACACCGAGCTCCGGTTTAAAAGAGAAGAGAGAAAGAAGAAGGAGGGAGGTGACGGTTGCAATGAGGGAGGTGACGCGACTCCGCTCACCGCAAGAGGAGAGAGGGGGAGGTCGCGAGAGGAGAGAGATAGAGAGAGAGAGGAGAAAGAAACTTGGAGCGTAGTGGAGGAGAGAGGAAGAGAGAGGAGAGAGGATAGAGAAAGAGAAAGGGAAAAAGAAAACAGCGAGAGAGAGAGGGAGACGGTGGGGCCCGGTAATATAGAAGGGGTTATCCTGATTGGTTGAAGAAGAAATAGGGGAAAGATAGTAGATTAGGAAAAGATATAAAATGGTTTTTAAAAGATTAGGGAAACATTTCCCTGGCTGGGGAAAACAGTGGAAAAATATTTTGGTTGTTTAAAATTTATTTTCATAGGTTGTAAAATAACTTGAGGCTGTTAAAAAAATATTTAGACGAATTAAAGAATATTTAAAAAAATAATTAGAATTTGGCGGACTACAAAATATATCAGGAATGCGCCCGGGTCGGGTCCAAAATTTTGACTTTGAAATATGAAAATTATTAGCCAGCTTCAAAATTTAAAATGAAAGATTATATGACAGGAATGCATACCCCCAAGAACGGACGCACGCACGTGCGCGTAGCCATCCAAACACGTTCGTTTCATTGAACGGGACGAGAACGCGATGCAAGGACGCCACCACAGGGTTAGAGGTATCAAGCAGGCCATGCAATGTATTTTAATGAATATTTTCAGTGACTAAAAGTTATATGTTAAAACATGCGATGCCAGATAAAATGCCGATATGCAGTTTATACTAGATGCACGTGTCAAAGCAACGAGTCAGGGTAAACTATAAATATAAATCAAACAAGTTCAAGTAAGCGGGTCGGGTCGAATGCAATGTACCAAGTAACTACCATTCGACCTAAACACGATAAATCAAGAATAAACCATAGATAAGTAAATACGGAAACTAAAATTGGTATAAATGAACTCGGGTGTTACATTATACCCAACTACAAAAGAATTTCGTCCTCGAAATTCCAAGAACAAAATAGGATAAACAAACAAGAAATTCCAATAATAGATATGGAAACTCTGTCGACATTCATCATCTCGTTCCCAACCTGGTTCTCCATGCGGGCGATTACTCCAAGAAACAAGTATAAGAGGGATAACTTTATTCATAAGAACCTTTTCTCTTCGATCCACAATTGACATCGGTCGCTCCTCAAAGGTTAAATCTTCTCGTACAGTCAGTTTCGAATGATCCAACACATTTCATCTCGGGCATACTTACGAAGTGAGGTATGCAACACACGTCATGAACATTCCCCAAAGATTGTAGTAACACCAAATGATATGCAACTTCTCCAATACGCTCAAAATCTCAAAAGGTCTAACGAATCGAGGACTAAGCTTCCATCGACATTCGAAACGAATCACCCCTCTAGTCGGTGATACCTTCAAGAATACCAAAACACCAACGGCGAACACTAGAGGTTTTCACGACGTATCCACCTAACTCTTCTGTCGGTCTTGTGCTGCTTTCATATGATTTCGGGTAGTGCTAACCTTCTCGACTGTCTACACAACCAAGCTGGTCCCAAAAATCTTCGTTCACCAACATCGTCCCAACAAACAGGTGAACGACACTTGCGACCATACAAAGCTTCAAATGGAGCCATCTGAATAGTCGCCCGGATACTGTTGCTGTAAGAAACTCTACCAAATGTAGATGATCCTCCCATGAACCCTTGAAGTCCAACATGCAAGCTCTCAACATATCTTCGAGAGTTTGGATCTTTCCCTCCGACTGGTCATCTATTTGAGGATGATAAGCTGTGCTAAACCTCAACCGAGTCCCCAAACTTTCCTGTAAGCTTCTCCAGAAGTGTGATAAGAACCGAGTGTCACGATCGAACACGATGCTCACCGGTACTCCATGCAATCTTACAATCTCCTGCATATACCGCTCTGCCAAGTTTCTGTTGATTGACCAACCTGAAAAGGAATGAAATGAGCTGCCTTGGTCAAACGATCAACAATCACCCAAACTGCATTGTTGCCTTTTGGACTCCGCGGTAGAGCCGTCACGAAATCCATGGTTATATGTTCCCACTTCCACTGAGGAATCGGAAGTGGTTACAATAAACCAACAACCCTTTGATGTTCAGCTTTAACTTGCTGACACACCAAGCACTTTGCCACAAAGCGGGCAATCTCCCGTTTCATGCCTTCCCACCAAAATTTGCTGTCGTATATCACGGTACATCTTCGTGCCTCCTGGATGTACGGAATATGCTGAACGGTGCGCCTCCTTCATAAGTTCTTTGCGAAAATCTCCCTTTGGCACACACAAACGGCTTCCATATCTCAACGAACCATCTTCATGGATCGGTAAATCTGTTCGAAGTCCGGCTTTAACCCGTTCTCGAAACTTTTGCAATCTAGGGTCCTGCGATTGCGCTGCTTTAATATTCTCGATCAACGACGAATGTACCTGCAGCTGCGTCAACTGTCCCTAATAATGCGGTAGCACAACCTTCAAATTGAATCTTCGAAAGTCTTCGATACGTTCCTTCCGTGCAGTCAACATCTAAATTGCTGACAGCCGAACAAGCGCATCCGGCACTACACTAATTTTCCCCGGATGGTACTTGAGATCCAGATCATCGTCAGCCATCAGCTCCAACCATCTACGCTGCCTCATACTAAGCTCCTTCTGTGAGAACACGTACTTTAGGCTTTTGTGATCGGTGGAAACTTCGCCCCCTTCGCCCAATAAGTAGTGTCTCCAATCCTCAAAGCGAACACCACAGCTGCTAACTCCAAGTCAGAAGTTGGGCAACACTTCTCTTGGGTCTTCAACTGTCTCGATGCGTACGCTATAACCTTCCCATGCTGTTAGTGTATATGCCCTAGAGGCCATTACTGTATCATACTAGTTTGTATATTACTTAATGGAAGGTTGGGATATTCACCTTGTATAAACAATCTTTCTCAATATAGTAGTATGCTACTTGGTTTGTTTCTACTTCAATGTGTACTTGTGTTTATTTTAGTATATCACCTATACACATTAGTGGAGCCCTTAGGATCTTTGCTTGATTACCAGCGTTGTGATGGCAGTCACACTAGTGGGGGCTGGGTAATCTGTAAGCACATCCTTATACAGATCCCTAGTCGCAGGACTATCGAGACAGGGCATCGATACTCCGGAGTAGACTAGCGTATGCGCTTCTCATCCCAGTGTGGGAGATGGTCTGTCCCACAGCCATTAGTACGTCGTACTGGAGATAGTATGCGGGTGCTCGTTGGGTTACGAGTACACTGGACAGGACTCGTCGGGAACTGACAGGTTGGTATTATACATATCGTCAGTTATCAGTTCCCAGGTGACATGAGTACAGCTTAGTCCGCTGACTTGACACTGTCACTTCGCCTCGAGTATGTTCCCACTGTACTTTGATTACTACCCTACCACGGCTCAAAGGAGTCGTGCAAACAGGTAGTAGTTGGGTACAGTCCCGAAGCACTTGGAGGCAGTGACGGTTAGACAGGATTCGTCTCTCCAGGTATTGGGGGTTGACATCGCGCTGTGTCTAGGAGAGCCATTACACGAGTAGTCCCTGGCCAGGGCAATCGAGATATACTGGTAGGTTTCCAGTGTTATCTCAGGGTGTTTTGGGCTTCACTCCGACACGACTTGTACTGCTATTAGGGGACTGACGTTTACCGCCCCCTAGGCCCGCCATGCGATGTATCAGACGAACAGACCGGACTGTACGGAGATTGTCACACTCAGACTCAGTAGGAGTTCAGATGGGGTTCACCTCGTCAGTCTTCTTGTCGGCATCTACCTGGGGACCGTTACGCACAGCTAGTGCCGCTTGCGGTCTGTGGTTAAACCCACTGCCAGCGTAAGTGTCGAGTCTTTAGAGTCCCACACAGAGGGCTATTCGCCATTGGGCAAAACAGAGTAGAGGTCGCATGGTTTTGCGACAGGGTTCGTTCTCATCCGCGCACTTGTGCACGTTTGGAGTCCGGACGGATAGTACTGGCTGGCTCTGGTTTGAGTCAGATACTGGTATATGTTTTGGGGTTGCTTTTATCTCTCAGTATTCATGTTTCTCGGAACAAGAATGCAGGTGTGTATGCACAGTTGTTTGAGGAGGAGGAAGAGGACTTTCATTAGGGTTTCGGAACGGGTGCGTATGCACAGTTGACAGTCGTCTTTTTCCAAACCCTAATGGATTTATGAAATATCAATTAATAATATTAATTAAATGAAATTGTGTCATGGTTGGGTTTTTGTTGACTTGTTGACCATGGTTGACTAGTTGACCATAGTTGAATGTTTGACCATCATCATTACTTTGCAAAGATGCTCTTTGATTCTAGCAAAATTCATTTAATGAATGAAATGATAATGGTCATTCCTAAACCTTCCATCAACTATTTCATTTTCATTATTATTATTAATTTGATATTTCTTTTTGCTTTTGGTATGGTTGCAAAAGGAAAAAGAAATCATTCTATCATATTGCTTCTCTCTCCTCACTTCATCTTCTTCTTCCTCTAGCTCAAGGAGAATCCTTCTCATGTGTTGAGAATCCCTCTCCTTGAAAGAAAAACACCCCAAAGACACTCTCTACTCTCTCTAGGGTTAAAGGTTTAGCAAGCCGGAGATCCTAGTTCACTCTAAGTTCGAGAAAGAGCCCGAAGGTTGAACCCTCAGGTGGATCCATCTTTGACGGAAGAAGGCAACGAGGAAAGAACCATCAACCTCTACATGGTTTCAAGAAGAAGGAGTTCAAGTTAGGTATAACCTTTTATCCGAGTAGCTAACTCTCTTTAGCTTTCTTGCTAGTTTAGTTTAGAAAAGATCCCGACTTTGCTAGTCCATGTTGCCCCTTGCGCTAAAAATTTGATTTTTATACCGTTTCCGCCTCCCCGTAAGAACCGGGGGTGGCAACGTGGACTTACAGTGGTATCAGAGCCTAACTAAACTTAAACTAGCTTAGTAGTAAAGTGTACGGAAGTTCGATCGGAAAAATCACAAAAACCTAAAAGTTAAAAACCCTAACTTTCTGTTGAAATTTTTTGTGCTCAAAAGTGATAAAGGTTTACTCCTAAAATCGGCTCAGGGTTTTGTGAGAACACCCAAGAAAAACGATCCCCTGATTCCTTCAAACCGCCGCGGTTCCGCGGCAATAGGTATGCATTTGCCGCGGAACCGCCGCCGTTTAGGGTCCTCTCATGATCGGGTTTTGTGCAGTGTTCTTCAGGTAGGGTTTTGGGATTTTTCAGATGGTTTATTTGTGCCCAGATTTTCCAGAATAGAAATTTATTTTTGGGTACCTATAATTCCGTATTTTTATCGAACTTCACTACACTTTGACTATATTTGTTATATCTGTTATGTTTACATGTATTGAACGTCGGCTAATCGCTATATGTCGTTTAGTCGGGGTTATACATATCTGTGATCTGTGTTTGTTGATGGTATGTGTATATGAATGGATTGGATTGTCGCGGGTGAATAGCCGGGATGGATGTGAGATGAGTGTTGTTATTCTTTCATTCATTGTAATATGAAAATTGATGTAATATTGTTATTTGTATGGCCGCACAACCGGGTCGGGGTTGTAGCCGTCATTGTATAATTCTTTTTACTGTTTTTGCTCCTAGGATAGACCCATGGAGGGGTGCACAAACTACCGGGTACTTGGCGGGTAGTTTGCCGCACCCGTAGGGGTCTTGGATGGGGTATTGGCTATTCACCACGACCGTGTAATCCGCTTTTCGTTGCAGGCTCGAACGGATTGCGGATTCCTAGTATATCCAATGTATTCATCTGTGATCTGTAATGTCTATCATTACTTTACATTTATAACTATTTAGGCGTTGCTTATGTTTTACAGCCGGGCTAGCCCAGCCCCCGCTCTGTCGTTAGTTAAGTAACCTAACGGGTGATGACGGGGCCCCGTGGCGAATGCGAATGGCATAAGCGTACGTCATATTTTGGTTGTTTTCTGCAATGGTAGGATTAATTGATGAGACGCATTAAAAGAACTAATGCAAGAATATCACGCATTAAAAGAACTAATGCAAGATAATAAACCAAGCAAAAGGTCGTTGGAACACTTTCGAAAAACCACTCGGTTCTTTTCAAAACTAACTTTTAAATGCGGAGCTTGAGCCACTCCTTTTAAAAGCTATCTCGTTCCAATCGATTATATCAAGTTCACTACGTTCACGGTTTCGCCAAAACCATTCGTAGCCCTCCATCATTTCAGTTAAATGTACGGTAGTATTCAAGCTATGTATTTTGACCTCATGCCAAGGCATAGTGATTGGTAGCTACCGGATATTTATCTGTTGCATAGATAGAATGCGTTGGTTTGAGACAGTCGTACTGCCATTTTGGCCTACGTCAAGGGTAGGTACGGGTGGGTTCAAATTAACCAGGATAATGATGGGAAGAACTTGACATGTGACTTATGACATTTTGACCTCACGCCAAGGTCATAAGAGCATGGGGCAAAAATCCACATCGGGAGTTTCATAAGTACTGAAACTTGCTAGATTTGCATACCATTTGGAGTGTGGTGATTCTGGTAGGATTCCTTCAGTTTCGTCACACGATGATATTTGGATCCCGATCCTACTGTGAGTATATGCTACTCCTCGGGAAATTTCTCACTAAACGATCAATGCTATAAACCTAGTAGGTGCCTAGAAAGGTGTTAGCGGGGCTACGCCCCCAGGGAAAAGAGGTTATTTAATTAAGGAACTTCGCGAAAGCGTTGGAAAACCTCCCTCGAAGTACCGACACTGGCCTGGCTGAACGGTTAAGCAAGTATTGTGCGGTGGGATTGATCCCGACTAATTCTTCCTTTATGGTTTGAGGAGGGATTCGAGAGACAGTGGGAGCCATCCTGTTTAGAAAAACTAAAAACCATTCTAAACTTGCAAGAGCATCGTGCTAAAGTGTTTCTTCTCTCTCTCCTAATTGCAGCGACCAATCAACATGACTGGACTTAAGTTACTTCTAGATAAAAACATACTGACAGGGCCAAACTACAAAGATTGGCTCAGGAATGTCAAAATGGCAATCACTTACGACAAGCTGGGGTATCTTCTTACCACCAAAGCTCCCCCTGTCCCAAGTCCCACCTCCAGCGTTGCGGATAAGGAAATCCGTAAGACCTGGGAGATTGATAGCGCGAAGGCCAAGTGCCTCGTACTTGCCTCGATGGACAACGAACATCAGAGGAGGCACGAGAATATGGACCTTGAATCCATATTTCTCCATACAAAAGAACTGTATGGAGAGCAATCTCGTATCGCAAGATACGAAGTGTCGAAGAAGTTGTTTTCGGCAAGATTGGCCGTCGGATCATCGGTAGCGGAACACGCGCTTAAGATGATTGGCTACATTGAGGAGCTCGCTGAACTTGGGACCACGTTGGAGAATGAGCTATATACGGACTTGATTCTCCAGTCCCTTCCTTCCACTTACGCCCAGTTCATACTGAACTTCAACTTACAAGAAAAAGAGGTTGAACTTTCAGAACTCCTCAACATGCTGAGGAGCGCAGAGGGCACCCTACAGAAAAGTAGGGAAACATCCACTTTGTTTGTAGGAGGATCTTCTTCTTCTAGGTCCAAGGAGAAAGCCAAGGGAAAGAAGAGGAAAGCCCCCGCCAAACCAAGGGGCGGTGTTAGTAAAGTGGATACGAAGGGAAAGGCAAAGGCAACAATGATAGCGGGGAAGCTTGTGGATAAAGAAGAATGATTCTATTGTCATAAGAAAGGACACTGGAAGAATGATTGCAGGGCTTGGAAAGCCAGGACACAGGAATTGAAGCAGGTTGCGGCTTCAGCTTCAGGTGTGTATGTTATTGAAAACTATCTTTCAATAAACTCTACTTCCTGGGTATTGGATACCGGATCAGGATCTCATATCTGTAATTCTTTGCAGGCGTTGAGAAACCGTAGAGTTTTGAAGGCAGGTGACATGACCCTCAGAGTTGCAAACGGAGCTAGCATGGATGCTAAAGCCGTGGGGGACTATCACCTGGGAATGTCAGATGGGCATGTTTTGGTTTTGCGTAATTGCTTTTTTGTACCCAACGCAACTTGTAATATCATTTCTGTATCTTTGGTTTCTAAAGAAGGTTATGAATTTGCGTTTGTAAGTAATGTTGTAAACATTCACCTTAATCAAGTTCTGATTGGGTCAGGTACATTAAGCAATGGTATATACGTATTAAACCAACCACAGATTTTCAATGTCCAGAATACACACAAAAGAAAGTCTCCGGAAATCAATCAGACTTTCTTATGGCATTGTAGACTGGGTCACATCAATGAGAGAAGGTTGACTAAGTTACATACAGAAGGGTATTTGGATCCGTTCGAATATCAATCGTATGCCACTTGTCAATCCTGTCTCAAAGGAAAGATGACAAAGACTCCGTTCACTGGACACGGAGTAAGAGCGAGCGAGCTCTTGGGACTCGTACACAGCGACGTGTGCTGTCCAATGTCTACACATGCGTGAAGCGGTTATTCTTACTTCATTACTTTTACGGATGATTTTTCAAGGTACAGTTATGTCTTCTTAATGAAACATAAGTCCGAAGCCTTTGAAAAGTTCCAGGAATATAAGAATGAAGTAGAAAAACAAACCGGCAAAAGTATCAAGATTCTAAGGTCGGATCGAGGTGGAGAATACTTAAGTGCCGAGTTCCTGAATTATTTAAAAGAGAATGGAATTCTCTCTCAGCTTACTCCTCCATACACTCCGCAACATAACGGTGTATCGGAGAGACGGAACCGGACCCTATTGGATATGGTACGGTCCATGATGAGTAACGCTGAGTTACCGCGATCATTCTGGGGGTATGCGCTAGAAACAGCTGCATACCTTTTGAACCGAGTTCCTACTAAGACTGTGCCTACCACACCATATGAGTTATGGAGTGAGAAGAAACCCTATCTTCAGTACCTGAAGATTTGGGGATGTCCAGCTTATGTCAAAAAGCAGCATACGGACAAGCTCGAGGCACGCTCAGTACTGTGCAAGTTTGTGGGATACCCAAAGAACTCCAGGGGGTATCTTTTCTATTACGCAGAGGAACAAAAAGTCCTTGTTTCTCATAATGCCCATTTTCTGGAACATCAGTTCTTAGAAAAAGAAATAAGTGGGAGCGCAATAGAACTGGAAGAAATTCCAGAACCACAGACTATTACTGAAAGCTTAGTGGAACCAGAGGGTTCAAAAGAACAGGACATTCCTACGCCGCTCCGCAGGAGTAGTAGGCAGTCTCATCCGCCCGAGAGATACTACGGTTTTCTCATAGACGGGGATAGAGAGGATTGCATCATAGATTATGATGAGCCTACTAGCTTCCAGCAGGCCGTTCAGAGCGTTGACTCGGTAAAATGGCTGGATGCAATGCGGACCGAAATGGAGTCCATGTACACCAACAAAGTATGGACGTTGGACATTGCTCCAGACGGGGTAAAACCCGTAGGATGCAAGTGGATCTTCAAAAGGAAGATTGGTGTAGATGGACAGGTTGAGACCTATAAAGCTAGACTTGTTGCAAAGGGTTTTCGTCAAAGACCTGGTTTGGACTATGACGAAACCTTTTCTCCAGTGGCTATGCTGAAATCCATTCGGATCCTTCTTGCCATTGCTGCCTTCCACGATTATGAGATTTGGCAGATGAACGTAAAGACCGCTTTTCTAAATGGAAATTTAGAGGAGTGTGTCTATATGGATCAGCCAGAGGGTTTCGTTCAGAGTGGGAGCAGCGGAAAGGTGTGCAAGTTGCTTAAGTCCATCTATGGACTAAAGCAGGCATCGCGGAGTTGGAACATCTGTTTTGATGAGACGGTCAAGGAATTTGGCTTTATCAAAAATCCAGATGAACCATGCATCTATAGTAGATTTGTAGCGAGAACTGTGGTATTCTTCGTTTTATACGTGGATGACATTCTCTTAATAGGAAATGACATTCCTATGCTACAATCTGTCAAGGGGTTCTTGTCACACAGGTTCTCCATGAAAGACCTGGGTGATGCCTCATACATTCTGGGTATCCGGATCTACCGTGACAGATCCAAGAGGATATTAGGACTTTCACAGTCCAGGTACATCGACACCATACTGAAGAGATTCAGTATGGAAGATTCCAAGCGCGGTAACCTACCGGCTTGTCACGAGATCACCCTCTCTAAAGAGATGTCTCCCAAGACTGATTTGGAGAGGGATCACATGTCTATTATACCCTACGCTTCTGCGGTAGGCTCTATAATGTATGCGATGTTGTGTACCAGACCGGATGCAGCTTATGCACTGAGTGTGGTAAGCCGGTATCAGTCAAACCCTGGGGAGAAACACTGGATAGCGGTAAAGAACATTCTCAAGTACCTGAGAAGGACTAAGGAGATGTTCTTGGTGTATGGTGGAAAAGACCTCCAGATCGAGGCCTTTGCTGACTCCAGCTTCCAGAGTGACAAGGATGATTCCAAGTCCATGTCGGGTTTTGTCTTTACCCTCAATGGAGGGGCGGTGTGTTGGAAGAGTTCCAAACAGGAAACCGTTGCAGACTCGACGATGGAAGCGGAATACAACGCTGCATCTGATGCCGCAAAAGAAGCTGTCTGGATGAGGAAGTTCTTGAAAGAACTTCAGGTGGTTCCGTCCATTGTTGACCCAATACCTCTGTATTGCGACAACAACGTGGCTATAGGTTTAGCGAAGGAACCCAGGTCCCATCAGAGATCCAGACACATCTTGAGGCGGTATCACTTGATCAGGGAGATCGTGGATCGCAAGGAGATCGAGGTTCGGAGGGTTGCTTCAGAAGAAAACACTGCAGATCCATTCACCAAGGCCTTACCCCAGACTCAGTTCGAGCGGCTGATCGAGATGATAGGTCTTCGATACGCCAGTATATGGCCTTAGTGCAAGTGGGAGATTGTTAGTGTATATGCCCTAGAGGCCATTACTGTATCATACTAGTTTGTATATTAATTAATGGAAGCTTGGGATATTCACCTTGTATAAACAATCTTGCTCAATATAGTAGTATGCTACTTGGTTTGTTTCTACTTCAATGTGTACTTGTGTTTATTTTAGTATATCACCTATACACATTAGTGGAGCCCTTAGGATCTTTGCTTGATTACCAGCGTTGTGATGGCAGTCACACTAGTGGGGGCTGGGTAATCTATAAGCACATCCTTATACAGGTCCCTAGTCGCAGGACTATCGAGACAGGGTATCAATACTCCGGAGTAGACTAGCGTATGCGCTTCTCATCCCAGAGTGGGAGATGGTCTGTCCCACAGCCATTAGTACGTCGTACTGGAGATAGTATGCGGGTGCTCGTTGGGTTACGAGTACACTGGACAGGACTCGTCGGGAACTGACAGGTTGGTATTATACCTATCGTCAGTTATCAGTTCCCAGGTGACATGAGTACAGCTTAGTCCGCTGACTTGACACTGTCACTTCGCCTCGAGTATGTTCCCACTGTACTTTGATTACTACCCTACCACGGCTCAAAGGAGTCGTGCAAACAGGTAGTAGTTGGGTACAGTCCCGAAGCACTTGGAGGCAGTGATGGTTAGACAGGATTCGTCTCTCCCGGTATTGGGGGTTGACATCGCGCTGTGTCTAGGAGAGCCATTACACGAGTAGTCCCTGGCCAGGGCAATCGAGATATACTGGTAGGTTTCCAGTGTTATCTCAGGGTGTTTTGGGCTTCACTCCGACACGACTTGTACCGCTATTAGGGGACTGACGTTTACCGCCCCCTAGGCCCGCCATGCGATGTATCAGACGAACAGACCGGACTGTACGGAGATTGTCACACTCAGACTCAGTAGGAGTTCAGATGGGGTTCACCTCGTCAGTCTTCTTGTCGGCATCTACCTGGGGACCGTTACGCACAGCTAGTGCCGCTTGCGGTCTGTGGTTAAACCCACTGCCAGCGTAAGTGTCGAGTTTTTAGAGTCCCACACAGAGGGCTATTCGCCATTGGGCAAAACAGAGTAGAGGTCGCATGGTTTTGCGACAGGGTTTGTTCTCATCCGCGCACTTGTGCACGTTTGGAGTCCGGACGGATAGTACTGGCTGGCTCTGGTTTGAGTCAGCTACTGGTATATGTTTTGGGGTTGCTTTTATCTCTCAGTATTCATGTTTCTCGGAACAAGAATGCAGGTGTGTATGCACAGTTGTTTGAGGAGGAGGAAGAGGACTTTCATTAGGGTTTCGGAACGGGTGCGTATGCACAGTTGACAGTCGTCTTTTTCCAAACCCTAATGGATTTATGAAATATCAATTAATAATATTAATTAAATGAAATTGTGTCATGGTTGGGTTTTTGTTGACTTGTTGACCATGGTTGACTAGTTGACCATAGTTGAATGTTTGACCATCATCATTACTTTGCAAAGATGCTCTTTGATTCTAGCAAAATTCATTTAATGAATGAAATGATAATGGTCATTCCTAAACCTTCCATCAACTATTTCATTTTCATTATTATTATTAATTTGATATTTCTTTTTGCTTTTGGTATGGTTGCAAAAGGAAAAAGAACTCATTCTATCATATTGCTTCTCTCTCCTCACTTCATCTTCTTCTTCCTCTAGCTCAAGGAGAATCCTTCTCATGTGTTGAGAATCCCTCTCCTTGAAAGAAAAACACCCCAAAGACACTCTCTACTCTCTCTAGGGTTAAAGGTTTAGCAAGCCGGAGATCCTAGTTCACTCTAAGTTCGAGAAAGAGCCCGAAGGTTGAACCCTCAGGTGGATCCATCTTTGACGGAAGAAGGCAACGAGGAAAGAACCATCAATCTCTACAAGGTTTCAAGAAGGAGTTCAAGTTAGGTATAACCTTTTATCCGAGTAGCTAACTCTCTTTAGCTTTCTTGCTAGTTTAGTTTAGAAAAGATCCCGATTTTGCTAGTCCATGTTGCACCTTGCGCTAAAAATTTGATTTTTATACCGTTTCCGCCTCCCCGCAAGAACCGGGGGTGGCAACGCGGACTTACACATGCTGCATCAAAACACATCCCAATCCTTTCCCCGATGCGTTGCCGTGAAACACCGATCCTCCAGAACTTTCTGGCACGTTTAAAACAATAGCGTTTATCAACCTTTGCTTCAACGCCTCAAAGTTGATGTACACTTATTTTTCCACACAAAAGGTACCTCCTGGTGCGTAAGCTTGGTCAGAGGCTTGGGCAAAATTCTCTACTAACCTTCAGTAATACCCGACAAGTCCAAGAAAGCTTCTGATCTCTGCTACACTCTTCGGAATCTGCCAATCTTGAACTGCTGCAATCTTCTTTGGATAAACGGCGATTCCATCTCCAGCTACGAAATGTACCCAAAACTTCACTTCTTCAAGCCAACACTCGCACTTGCTCATCTTTGCACATAATCTTTCTCGCCTCAAAGTCTGCAGTGTGATCTTCAAGTGTTCTACATGCTCTTTCTTGTTCCTTAAGTAGACCAGAATATCATCGATGAACACCACTATAAACCGGTCCGAGAACGGTGAAAGATTCGGTTCATCAAGACCATAAATATCACCGGTGCATTCGTTACTCCGAAGGGCATCACTAAATACTCGTAATGTCCATACCGAGTTCGGAACGCAGTCTTGCAAATATCTTCTGTATTCACTCGGACCTGATGATATCCGGATCGCAAATCCAGCTTCGAGAATACCCTCGCGCCACTAAGCTGCTCCAATAATTTTCCAATGCGAGGGATCAGGTACTTGTCCTTAATAGTCACCCGGTTTAATTCTCGATAATCGATGCACATCCTCATTGTGCCATCTTCTTCTTTACTAGAAGAACAGGAGCTTCCCAAATTAAATTTCTGCTGCGAATCCAACCCTTCTCAAGTAATTCGGTAATCTGCTTCTTGTGTTCTTCCAACTCCACTGGTGCCATTGGTAATACGCTTTTGAGATTGGCGCTGCATTAGGATCAAGATTTGTCGTAAACTCCACAACTCGCTTCGGCGGTAAACCCGAGGTGTCTTCGAACACGTTCATGAATTCTCGAAATATAGCCGGCGCTTCTTCCTTATCAACTTCCATTGACGAAAGAACACAAGTTGTCGGCCTAGTCCTAAACTCGACTGGCCCTACAGAACCGCTTCCTCCAGGAAAACAAGCTCCGGATGTCCGGGAATCTGGAGAATCACTTTCCTTTCCTTACAATCAATATGAGCGTGGAAAGTGCCGCGAAAATCCATTCCCAAGACCACAACAAATGAGGGATGCACCAGAATTGAATAATTCTAATGCGGGGAAAACATGAACAAGTAAGATACCGAGATGACTTCATCCGAAGTCAAGATGCTGAAGAGGATCAAGCACCGTGAACATGATTCAAGCCGGTGATAAAACAATAACTGGTAAGCAATGAAACCGAGAGAAGCAAGGCAATACAATGATCATGAAACAAGGAAATGAATCAAGACCAGGTCTCCAAGTTACTTGAATAGAGTACCGCATTGTAACCATGCTGCAGTTCATGGGTACAATTACATAACTCCACTCAACTCGACCAAATTCTAGCATCAGAATCAAAGAACAAGGAGAAACAATAGAAAAATAAAAGGGTTTCAAGTCGAGATGCAAAGTTGTTTGCATATCGTCAAGGCGAAGGATAAAAGAAGGATATGATTCAAGAATCACGATAATCAAGGTGGCAGGACATGTTCCTAATCACGAGTATTCTGATTCGTGTATTGGGTCCAATACCCAACTACAAAGAATCAAACCCGATTAACCTATATCCCATGGCTCTGATACCAAAAGAACCATGTCATGCCCCGCATCCCAGAGTACGCTAAGATGGGTACGTGACATAGCCAACCATGCTACCTGTGGATAGGAAAAATCCTTCCACAGTCACATTACGGCTGTAGAGATATCAAGAATAGGAAAGTAAACTAAACTATCTAGTACATGTCCATGAGCCAGAATAAATGAGTCAAGAAATGATAATATGCGGAACCAAAAGATACAATAAATGAAACACCTGGAAAGTAAAACTGCATACCAACAGGATCTTCACCGCTCGGTCAAACAGCGGCAATACTCCTGATCAGTCTGCACCAAAGGTAGAAGGATCTGGGCCATGCAAAACCCAGACGTCAGCGCGTCATAACATCAAGCAATAATAAAACAGGGGTAGCAATACATGCAAATATAAACATAAATGGTAAGGCAGGTGTAACAACAATATAAATCAAGGCAGTGGAAGGCAGTGTACAGTGAGTAGTCTAAACTGGTCTATTGGGTTGAATAGTCTCAAGTCTTTGAAATCAATTTGATGAATCATCGATGTAACTCAATAGTATCCCGTGCATACCCGGGACCACGGTTTAAGACTCTTGGGCTGAAACCGAGACGTGCCGCTAGGCACTAAAAGGAGAAGGGTAAAGACGAACGATGTCAGCAGCATCGTCTCGAGGCGGGCCTAGCCTCTAAAACTGATCAGTATAAGCAAGCAACTGTCGAGTTACAAGTCAGGATTTCATCATTGATTTTCCCATGCCCCTAAGTTATATGTGCTCAAGTCAGGTATTCAAGTAATCTGGAGCTAAAGCCAACACAGGATCGGGCAAGTACAGGTTTGTCTGGATAGACAATAGGAACGGTCCGTAAGGACTACAGGTTATGTTTGTTGGCATTAGACACAAGATCAGGTAACGGGTAAAGCCATGGTACATCAGGTCAAGTCAAGTAGTGTATTTAGGCGTCATGTCATGTCAAGAGTGTACGATACCGTGTCGGTTCAAATAATAAGTGTAGCAAGTAATGTCAGGGTGCACAAGATATCAGGTGGGTGCTCATAATCGACTAGCATAATCATGGTTATAAATAACAAGCATGGTATCATCAGAACAATAAATTGGCACATGTAATAGGTTAAGCAATATGTGCAGATTAAACTACTTAGCTGTACGGTTATCAGTTTGTGCTTAAGAGATAGTTTCAACATTACATGAATACAGTATGATAACTATGGATGTTAAAATCATGTTAATAAGTATTAAATGATCTAGGGATGCAATGACCGGTATAATATGTTCAATGGATGCAATTATAACTAAAATCGGTTAAAGATGCACACGGTTGTCCGATAGGGTAAAACTAGAGAAAATGGTGTCATAGACTATGTACAATAGTTATTACGTGATTAGAATGTAACTGTGGTTACTAGGTATAGTCAGCTAAATGCAACAGTTAGGCTTCAAGTTCTAGATCTGAAATATGTAAACGGAACATCATATTGTTAACTTGAAACTCATGGATTTAGATTCCATCTACAGATTTAATAAGAAAATAGATAAATTAATATAGGAATAGTATGAATAGCATGTAGCAAGTTTCACTTGCCTCGATGGATCATGATACGGTAAACGGAACGTTACGCGTCGGCGGAAAAGTCACGACGCGCGCACGGCACATGGAATGAGTCCAAACAACGCACGATGGAAACACACGGGTCAGGTATCCTCGCTGGGTCGTCGGGTTCGTCGACGGCACGACCGTATTCCGTCGATCGCTGGAAAACAGATTCTACACAATAATAAAGAAAAGAGAAAGAAAAAGAAGAAGAGGAAGAAGAAGGGAGAGAGATGTGCTCACTGGTTTGTGCACTGAAGTCGCCATGGGATCAGAGGAGTTGGCAAGGGGCGACGACGATGGGTTTTCCGGCGGTGGCAGAGGGTTTCCTGATCACCAGGGATTGGATGTGCGATTCTTGCAGCGAAGCTTCTAAGGTTGCAGTGAGGGAGAGAGAGGGGGGTGAAGAGGAGGTGGTCGAGGACGAGTTGGGGATGCAGACGACGAGGGGAGGCCGACGAGGGTTGCCGGCGAGGCTAGGGTTCGGGGTGTTAGGGTTAAAGCTTGGTTTGGTGTCTGGGTTTCTTGGTGTGCACGGATAATAATGCAGGAGAAGCGTAGAGGAGAGGGAGAGGAGGAGAGATGGAGTGAGATGGCGACGGCGATCGGCGTCGATGGACAGAGGTGAGGCAAACGGGTTCCATGGGTTGCAGTGGGTGCAGGCGATGTGTTGGGGAGAGAGAGAAAGAAGATTAGGACGAGGAGGAGGAGAATGAAGACGAGGGGCGGAGGCGATGTCGGGGAGAAGGAGGCAGAGGAGGTGGCTAGGGTTAGGGTTGAGTTTGTCGTGGGTTTCTAGCACCGTGCTCCGGTTTAAAAGAGAAGAGAGGAAGAAGAAGGAGGGAGGTGACGGTAGTAATGGGGGAGGTGACGCGACTCCGCTCACCGCGAGAGGAGAGAGGGGGAGGTCGCGAGAGGAGAGAGATAGAGAGAGAGGAGAAAGAAACTTGGAGCGTAGTGGAGGAGAGAGGAAGAGAGAGGAGAGAGAGAAGGAGAGAAAGGGAAAAAGAAAACAGCGAGAGAGAGAGAGAGAGGGAGACGGTGGGGCCCGGTAATATAGAAAGGGTTATCCTGATTGGTTGAAGAAGAAATAGGGGAAAGATAGTAGATTAGGAAAAGATATAAAATGATTTTTAAAAGATTAGAGAAACATTTCCCTGGCTGGGGAAAACAGTGGAAAAATATTTTGGTTGTTTAAAATTTATTTTCATAGGTTGTAAAATAACTTGAGGCTGTTAAAAAAAATTTAGACGAATTAAAGGATATTTAAAAAAATAATTAGAATTTGGCGGACTATAAAAAATATCAGAAATGCGCCCGGATCAGGTCCAAAAATTTGAATTTGAAATATGAAAATTATTAGCCAGCTTCAAAATTTAAAATGAAAGATTATATGACAGGAATGCATACCCCCAAGAACGGACGCACGCACGTGCGCGTAGCCATCCAAACACGTCTGTTTCACTGAACGGGACGAGAACGCGATGCAAGGACGCTACCACAGGGTTAGGGGTATCAAGCAGGGCATGCAATGTATTTTAATGAATATTTTCAGTGACTAAAAGTTATATGTTAAAACATGCGATGCCAGATAAAATGCCGATATGCAGTTTATACTAGATGCACGTGTCAAAGCAACGAGTCAGGGTAAACTATAAATATAAATCAAACAAGTTCAAGTAAGCGGGTCGGGTCGAATGCAATATACCAAGTAACTACCATTCGACCCAAACACGATAAATCAAGAATAAACTATGGATAAGTAAATACGGAAACTGGAATTGGTATAAATGAACTCGGGTGTTACAGTGAAGAAACCCTAGTTTCTTCCAAAAAAAACCCTAATCCGCATTCATCGCCATCATTCTAATGTTAAATTGTCAATAGATAAGATTAGTCATCGTTATTAGTCATCCATAGCTACTAAATCCGATCGAATCCTGCAAGTCTTCTTCATATTTTCTTGATAATTAGATCTTGAACATTTTCTTGATTTCCTTTCTTGAAAACAATTTCTTGAAACTATTATCTCAACTAAATTTTGAACCATTTCCTGAAATTCTTTACTAGTTCTTTCGACTCATCTAAAGTAAGAATTTACAAATTCCTCGAATCCCAGAGGACGACCCGTGCTCACTAACGCTCGCTACACGCGACATCGTTATTGATTGCGGTTACTACTACTACCTATACTTTATCTTTTTGAGTCTAATCAAATGGCGTCGTTGCCGGAGATACGTGCGTAATTTGTTCTTTCTTGCTATTTGGTTTGAAGTATTATTATTACATTGAAATATAATCAAGAACGTATCGTGTGCTTAACGATTAGTGTGTGAATTTTGCAAGGGGATCTGGAATCATTGTAGCAGGAAGATAAAGATTCAGATCATTTCATCAAGACCAGAGGAGCAAGTGAAGCAACTGTAGAAAAAATAATTCCAATAACTCTTAAGATGGCGGCGGAATCGCGGCATTTGGCACGTTTTTGCAGCGGAACCGCGGCATCTTGGACAATTTAGGGTTTCAGCTCTCTGTGGTATAATTTCTATCTTCTTCTCTCTCCTCTGAAAAGACTAATAACAATTTTTCTGTAAGATTCTTTGCAAAAATTCGCCACTTAAAAAAGAATTCTTGTTGCGTGTTTTGTTTGTGGGTTGTTTTTGCATATTGTAATTCGGAAAATTAATGGGCAAAGACCAAATTCAGATTAGGTGGGGATTTCATTACCCTTCCTAAGCCCCACAAATCACAAAACTAGCATCCGCATCATCCTTCGTTAACTAAAAAATATCTAGACCAAGACTCTAAGGACCGTCGCGCTCAATTAGGACAGAGGAGGGTCATGGGTAATCTACTGCTTATCCGCATTTCTTTTGTGGTGTCTAGGCAAGTGTGTCTAAGGCATGTGGTTACTTAATTAGGCCCGCTATTTCGGTGATTCGTATAGCGGATACCTCCCACTTACCTGGCACTTACCTGGCCACAAATGGGATAAAGAGGTTGTAGAGGATTGATCCTGTGATTTGTCTTCTGGAAGTTTAGGAGTGGTCTAGTGACTTGACCTAGGTGACCTTAGATCTAGGGTTGATTGTGCATTTTTGTGATTTGTCTAAATCCGTCTTTTTCAAAAGCAAACCTTTCTTTTAATTTACACAAATGTTGCCACTTGCGCTAAACCCGCTTAGTGCATATTCGGCTGGACACAGGATTCTAGTGCCCGTCTTGTCCGCGTTTCTTCTATCGACTCCGAAGTCGGTGCTTCTTCATTTTCTTTTTCCTCACCACCCACCACAACTACCGAGATGGACGATTATCCATCAAATTTTAATAACACCACTCTGCCACCATCCGCAGGTGTGCAGAATCCACCGCGAATATCTCTCCAAGAGAGATGCTACCCTATACGTGGTCCCCTTCCTACTTGTCTTTCTATTCCACAGGCCATTGGGGGTAATTTTGAAATCAAACCACACTTTATCAATCTTTTGCCTAAATTTCATGGTCTTGAGTCTGAAGACGCAAACGTTTTTATCACCAAATTCGAAAACGTATGAGCTATGATGGGCACTTCACAACTTTCTGTGGATGCTATGCGTTTACGTCTTCTCCCGTTTACTTTGTGCGATTTAGCCAAAAAATAGCTTTATAACACGACCGCACACTCTATTTTCAATTGGGATGAATTCGTTATAGCATTTCTTAAGAAATTTTATCCCAATCATAAGACCGCCCGTATTAGGAGAGAAATCAACCAGTTTACCCAGCTTCCAAATGAACCATTTTGGAAATGCTTTGAAAGGTTTAAGATCTGCTTATCCAATGTCCTCATCACGAAATCCATAGATGGGATTTGTGCCGAATTATATATGAGGGCATTAATCCAGCGACAAAGCAGATGCTTGAAACCATGTGTCAAGGCAATTTCATGTCTAAAGACGATGGTGAAGCTTGGAAATTTTTGGAAGATTTTGCTGAAAACACTTTGCAATGGGAAAGCGTTAGTACATCATCTAGGGGTGGTATTCATCAGCTCGATCTTTCGATCGCAGTAAAAAACGAAATGGCAGCGATGCAAAAGAAACTCGAAGTTATGGAAAAATAATTTTTATTAGCCTCCCTAAACCAGGTGACGCTCCTTAAAACCGTGTGTGGATGTTGTTCTGATCCATCACATTTGATGGAAGAATGTCCTTTGAATTCTCCGTTTCAAGGTCAAAAACACACTAATGCTGCTTTTCAGCAACGACCTAGAAATGATCCTAATTCTTCCACATATAATCAAGGTTGGAGGAACCACCCTAATTTTTCTTGGAACCAACACCAAACTCAAAATACGGTTCCAAACCAAAATAACTATCAAAGGGCTCCTCCACAGCAACAACAACTACCATAGAGTCAGCACCCCTTTCAACCACAAACTTTTCAAAATCCGACCAACAATTCTGCACCTTATAATAACTCTTTCTAAACGACTGGTACCGAAAACTCCTCTGCACTCGAACGAACCTTGGATTTGTTTATGAAACATACCATGCAAATGTCGACTGATATAAGATCTTCCATTGACACCATAAGAAAAGACTCTGCTTCCCACGGTGAGAGTATAAAATCGAAGGAATCACAAATTGCATAATTAAATGCCACAATGAGTGCTAGAGAGAAAGGGAAACTTCCATCTCAACCCTTACCAAATCCTGGCCACTCACAATATCATAATATGAATGCCATTACCACGTTGAGATCCAGAAGAGTACTGAATAACCAAGTCAGCGAACAGGTTGATAATGATGAATCAATTAATGATACCCCGGCTTCCATTTCTAACCCTACTTCATCTAGTCCATCTTCTTCCGAGCCTATTCTCCGTTTTCCCCTAGGCTCGAGCCCTCCGCCCGCCTCTTTGAGTCAACCTGAAACTATCCCCACTCCAATTCTGGGATCCGTTCTACCCACACGAACTTTTCCACAAATATTGGACCCAACTATTATTGATAAAGCTCCTTATCCAAATAGTTTGAGGGCCAACAAATCTAACGCACAAATGGAGAAGATTATGGCAATGTTTAAACAGGTTAACATAAATATCCCTCTCCTAGATATTATCCAACAAGTTCCGGCTTATGCAAAAATACTTAAGGACTTATGCACTAGGAAGAGGAAAACTCAAGTAACAGAATTAGTGTTCATGACTAGTAATGTAAGCACAGCTTTTACCCAGCAATTACCAAAGAAACGTAAGGACCCTGGCTGTCCTACGATCTCTATTTCTATTGGGGGTAAAAATATCAATCGTTCTCTACTCGATCTTGGCACTAGTATTAACCCGCTTCCTTACTCTGTCTACGAGCAGTTAGGTATTGGAGAGTTGAAACCTGCCCATTGCACTCTCCAGATGGCAGACCGATCTATCAACAAACCTAGGGGTGAGTTTGAGGATGTGTTGATAAAAGTCGGGGAATTTATATTCCCTGTGGACTTTATTGTTCTAGATACACAACCTGTAGCGAACCCACGGAACCAAATTCCGGTGATTCTCGGCTGACCCTTCTTAGCAACTTCCAATGCTGTCATTAATTGTCGTAACGGTTCTATGAACTTATCCTTTGAGAAAATGACAATTGAGCTTAACATTTACAAGCTAGGAAGTCAACCATCTGAACCTTCTACTCATTTACTTAATGTCTGTTCTGTCCACGAGATAGCTCCCGAAAGCAGAGTTGAGGAACTTTGCTATAATAATCTTGACGATATTAGTACATCATTGTTTTATCTAGCACATTATTATAGTGTGGACACATTTGAAGAGTCCACATTTGAGTTCAAACCTTTTGAATAATCACAAAAGTCAGTAGAGCTTTCCGAGTCAATATCTTATGCAGGTTATGAACTTCTTAGCGAATCCGAATATCATTCCCTTACCCCACCTTCTATTGTCTCTCCGCCGACATTAGATCTCAAAAGGCTACCTTCTCATCTTAAATATGCATATTTAAATGAGAATGAGTCTTTTCCCGTGATTATATCCGCTTCTCTAGCTTTAGAGCAAGAGAGCGCTCTTTTAACGGTCTTGAAATCAAATAGGCAAGCATTTAGTTGGACAATGGCAGACATCAAAAGGATTAGTCCCTTAATTGTTGAACATCATATACATTTGATGGATGAAGCCAAACCAACCCGAGACCCACAAATATGGTTAAATCCCGTCATGAAGGAAGCGGTAAAGAAAGAAATCGTCAAGTGCTTAGATAGTGGTATAATTTACCCAATCTCTGATAGCCAATGGATAAGTCCTATTCATGTGGTCCCTAAAAAGTATGGCATCACGGTCATAACTAATGAGGCTAATGAGTTGATCCAAACACGCACCCAAACTGGGTGGTGTGTATGTATTGATTTCAGAAAACTCAATACCGCAACGAGGAAAGATCACTTTCCTCTACCTTTTATTGACCAGATGTAGGAACGATTAGCTGGATATGAATATTATTGTTTCATGGACGGATACTCTGGCTATAACCAGGTCCCTATTGCCGAAAAGAATCAAGATAAAACAACATTTACTTGTCCTTTCGGTACCTTTGCTTATAGACGCATGCCCTTTAGGTTATGCAACGCTCCCGCTACATTTCAGCGGTGTATGATGGGGATATTCTCAGACATAGTCGAGAATTTTTTAGAGATCTTTATGGACGATTTCTCTATATTTGGGGATTCTTTTGAGGATTGCCTATGTCATCTTGACGCGGTTCTTACCAGCTGTAAGGATAAGAACTTAACTTTGAATTGGGAAAAATGCCATTTCATGGTCCAAGAAGGTATCGTGCTTGAACATGTCATTTCACGAAAAGGCATTAAGGTAGACAGAGCTAAAATAGATGTCATCCATAACCTTCCTCATCCCAAATGCGTCAAAAATATACGATCCTTCCTTAGTCATGCCGGATTTTATAGGAGATTCATTAAGGATTTTAGCGAAATTGCTAGACCTTTAACTCTTCTCTTGGCCAAGGATACTATATTTCACTTTGATTCGGATTGTGAGGCTGCTTTAGAATCACTTAAAAAATCTCTCACCACAGCCCCTGTTCTATCATCTCCTGATTGGAACCACCCGTTTGAGCTTATGTGTGATGCATCGGATTTTGCTGTTGGTGCAGTCCTAGGAAAACACATTGATAAGATGCCACATGCAATTTATTATACAAGTAAGACCTTGAATGATGCCCAAATTAATTATACAACTACCGAGAAAGAACTCTTGGCAGTTGTATTTGCATTAGAAAAATTCAGACCTTACTTGATTGGCTCACCAATAGTAGTTTACACCGATCACTCTGCCCTAAAACATCTTTTATCGAAGAAAGATGTTAAGGCCAGGTTAATATGTTGGATCCTGTTATTACAATAATTTGATGTTTTCATATGAGATAAGAGAGGATGTGAAAACGTAGTAGCCGACTATCTTTCACGCATCTCTTCTTCACCTACTGTGACCTTACCAATAAACGACTCTTTCCCTGACGAACAGCTCTTGACCATATCCTGCGAACCTTGATTCGTGGATATTGTGAATTATCTAGCAATAAGACTTATTCCCAGCGAATGGTCTAGACAAGACAATCATCGATTTCTATCCCAAGTAAAGCACTTTTACTGGGATGAACCTTATTTGTTTAAGTATTGTCCTGACCAAATCATGCGCAGATGTATCCCTAATGATGAATACAAGAGTGTATTGTCTTTCTGTCATGATCAGGTATGTGGTGGTCACTTTGGTCCACGTAAAACGGCGGAGAAAGTTTTGCAATGTGGATTTTACTGGCCTAAATTATTCAAAGATGCATTTGATTATTGTGAAACTTGTCCACGGTGTCAACACACGGGTCGGATTTCTCGAAAAATGAGATTCCACTTCAGCCAATCTCGGTTGTAGAAATTTTCGACGTTTCGGGTATTGATTTTATGGGCCCTTTTCCCAACTATTTTGGGAATTTATATATTTTGTTAGCGGTTGATTACGTCTCGAAATGGGTAGAAGCGATATCATGTCACACTAATGACAACAAGGTTGTTATTAAGTTCCTTAAAGAAAATATCTTTTCGCGATTTGGACACCCTCGTGTTATAATTAGAGACAACGGGACGCATTTCTGTAATCAGTCTTTCGAGACTTTGATACGGAAATATTCAATCAACCATAAACTTTCTACGCCCTATCATCCCCAAATGAGCAGGCAAGCTGAGATTTCCAATAAGCAAATCAAACAAGTTTTGTAGAAGACAGTTTCTAAAAACCGTAAAGATTGGTCAACCAAATTGACAGATGCTCTTTGGGCATTCCGTACCGCTTATAAGACTGATCTTGGTATGTCTCCTTACCGCCTAGTGTTTGGAAAGGCTTGCTACCATCCTGTCGAGATCGAACATAAAGCAATGTGGGCTATTAAAGAGCTTAACTTCGATTTAAATCAAGCCTATAACTTTCGGAAGCTGCAATTAAATGAGCTGAGCGAACTCCGCGATGAAGCTTAAGATAATGCGGTTATAGTAAAGAACCGAAATAAGCATTCCACGATAAAAATATTTTTAGAAAAACCTTTACACCGGGACAACAAGTCATTCTTTACGATTCTCGTCTCCATTTTCATGCGGGTAAGCTAAGATCTCGTTGGAAAGGACCATTTGTGGTGCGGTATGTATACCCGCACGGGGCAGTTGAAGTTGAAAATATTAAAAACGGTTATATTTTTAACGTGAATGAACATAGATTAAAACCGTATTTTTCCACTGACCCCACGGAGGAGCTCCTGTTTTTACAGGAGCCGCTTTATTATAACAAAATTTCCTCTGCCTCACCTCCATGCCTCGATAATATTGTCTCATTCTAAGAATGGAGGTGAGTGATCAAAAATAAGTATGGGGGAGATTTTCACATCCCCGTTAATAACTTTTCCTCCCAAGTCTACAGGTTTTTAAGATTTAAAAGATAACAACAGTGAGGACACTGCTGTAAACAGGTTTGGAGGAGGTTTGTGCTTATTTACGCATTACTTTGCATTATACACTTTGCAGAAGCATAATTTTTTTTTCTTTTTCTTTGATAATAAAAGATTAGAAAGTGAAAATTTACATTTAAGAGATTGGAAGAGTTTAAGAAAAAACAAGAAAGTTAGATGTTTTCTGAAACAAAACTAGTAATAAGTAGATATGTGCCGTTGCCCCAAGGATTAGTAAGATAAAGGAAGTTACTAAACTGAGGATAAAAATAAGTATGAAAAATAGTTCCTATTTTTGAGGCCAAACATTTGAACATTGATACCCTACTATACGCACTTACACACGTCTTGAAACTCGGGATAGTATAGGATACCTTGAAATGCTCTTGTCTAAAAGCTAAAGTACAAAGAAAATAAAAATGAAAAATAAAAGTATAAAATGGTGAAGAAAAATGAACAATGGTTTTGTAATCACCAAGGCAGCAAAAAAAAAATATAGCGAGAGTGCTTTATCACTTAGTGCCTTAGACCAACTAGTTTGGGAGCCACTGCTAAGCCTTAGGTGTTGCAAGACGAGAAAATTACTAATTACGCCTAATGAGCAAGCACATTTAGTAATCGTTCGGTTAGAACCTCAAGAAGTATTAACGGTCGCATAAAAAATGTGTGAGCAATTCCCTCCAAAATATTCATCGACTAATAAGTACTGAGGTAGATGGACAAGAGTATGATAGCTTGAATTGGATTCTCCGAGTGTAGGGATGTCTTTTACATACACGTAGGGGTATATCATCGGTGTTTGGAAGAAAGGTAGGGATGAAGAAAAAAGGCGATATTTTATTGAGAGATGATGTGATTTCTAACATCTTTTCATGACTATTAAGATAGGGCTCATGACAACTGAAAAGCTAGTGTAGTTGGAAACTCTTATTTTCAAGTTCTTTCTTTTATCATTCTTATCTTTATATGTAGCTTTCACAGTCTTTCTTTCATTATAGGATTTTGTGGGTGCAATCCACTGAAAACCCTCAGGAAACAACACTCCTCCTACTATGGACACCTAGAGGTTTAAAGGCTTGTTGCACGTGCTCAGTGCAATCGTGTTGCCTGTGAAAGTGTGCTAGTTAGTTTTTCTTTTTCTTTCTATTTTTCTCATTCTCTTGAATAAATAGTTTGCTCGGGACGATCAAAGTCAAGTTTGGGGAAATTTGTTCAATCGAAAATATTGCACTTTTAACATGACAATTTCCTTACTTTTCTTAATCATCTAAAGGCATTTGCTATAAATATAACACATATTAGAAGTTCATTTGCAAAATATCATTTACCATGTGTTATACATTATAATCAGCATTATGAAGGAAATTGTATGTTTAATATTTTTACGCATAATATTTTGTATCTCACATTTTTCATTGAGATCTTATGCAAGACTAGCTCAGGTCAGATATCGGGAATAAGGAATTTGCCGATAAAATACAAGAAAGTCAAAGAATCAAATACTGGCAGAAATTTAGAAGAGATAAAAAGATTCCAGATATCACATAAAGACCCAGAGATCAACAGAATAAGACCACAGAAGTTTGAAGCAACGAGCTCAGCAATAGGCCGCGGAACCGCGGCCGAGTCAGGCCGAGTCGCCGCGGATCCGCGGCCGATTCAGGGGCTTCGGGGTCGGGAACTCTCTGGAAACTTCCTCTCAACGTCTTAGCTTGCTGGGGAAGCTTCGTTGTAACAACCTTGTTCTGGAAACTTCTCTATAACAACCTAACTTGTTGGGGAAGCTTGATGGACGGGCTATAAAAAGGACCTAGAGTTACATTGAAAAGGGTTGCTAATTTTGAGCCCATTTTTGGTTCCAATTTTCATCCAATTCAACACAAATCCAAGAACAACATCAAATTCAAGATCTAAGATTAAGAATCATTGAGAAATTTATCAAGTGACATCATTCAAGATCCTTTATACGAAGCCGATCATCATCAACGAGCACGCGATCCACGACAGGTCCAAGACTCACGGTGATTTAGCAACGTGAAGATCGACGGAAAAATTACCTCTTCAAGGGAGTGATTGAGAGAAATTCTTCTTGTAATCTCGGATTGAAGAAGTTGTAATTTGAAGTTGAATAATAAAGGCGATAATTAGATTCAATTTCGCTTTCTTTTAATTTCCGCATTATGAGTTTTTTTTCTAATCTTTCTTCGATTTTCATAATGCTTGAGTTAATATCCGTTTGATAGGATTCATTGGATTATGGTAGATCGATGGATAATAAAATTCTATACACTTTTTGTGAAGGGCTAGAAATGAATGGGATCAATGAAAGGACAAGGGACTATAGTGAAAAAACCATATTTTCTTCCAAAAAACCCTAATCCGCATTCATCGCCATCAATCTAGTGTTAAACTGTCAACAGATTAGATTAGTCGTCGTTATTAGTCATCCATGGCAACTAAATCCGATCGAATCCTGCAAGCTTCTTCATATTTTCTTGATAATTAGATCTTGAACATTTTCTTGATTTCCTTTATTGAAAACAATTTCTTGAAACTATTACTTCAACTAAATTTTGAACCATTTCTTAAAATTTTTTACTAGTTCTTTCGACTCATCTAAAGCAAGAATTTACAAATTCCTCGAATCCCAGAGGATGACCCGTGCTCACTAACGCACGCTACACGCGACACCGTTATTGATTGCGGTTACTACTACCACCTATTCTTTTTGAATCAATCAGGTACCTATCTGCATCGTCTCCGATCGTGATACAAGATTCCAATCACAATTTTGGCAGAGTCTGCAAGCTACCCTGGGGACGAGTCTTAATTTCAGCACGGCATATCATCCGAAAATAGACATACAGTCCGAGCGAACAATTCAGATTTTGGAAGACATGCTGAGAGCCTGTATGTTAGACTTCGGAGATTCGTGGGAAGATCACCTACACTTTATGGAGTTTTCATACAACAACAGATATCAAGCAAGTATTGGGATGTCACCATTCACAGCACTCTATGAACGGAAAAGTTGGTCCCCGCTGAGTTAGGACTACATTAGAGATCATGAACTCCTTGGACCAGAGATGATCGTGACAACTATGGACGTAGTTCGCACGATCAGGGAAATGATGCGCATAGCCCAAGACCGACAAAAACATTGGGCAGATACAAAGCGTCGATATCTGGAGTTTCAACCCAGAGACCATGTGTTCCTGAAGATCTCTCCAAACAGAGGAGTGATCCGTTTTCTCAATAGGGGTAAGCTAAGTGCAAGATACATAGGACCGTTCGACATACTCGAACGAGTTGGAGAAGTGACATACCGTTTAGCACTACCACCCTCATTGGAAGGAGTGCACAACGTATTTCATATATCCCAGCTATGATGATATGTGAGAGACCCTAGCCATATACTTCATCACTCAGAGCTCACAGTTCAAACCGATCTAATCTACGAGCAACAACCAGTTGAGATCCTGGACTGAAAGGTGAAAATATTACAAAACAAGGAGGTAAACTTGGTCTGAGTGATGTGGAGAAGATTCGCTAGGAGAATCAACTTGGGAAAGAGAAGAAGATATGCATACACGATACCCTTGCCTTTTTGAAAATTAGTCTTTATGTAATTGTAAATTTCGATGACGAAATTTTTATAAGGAGGGTAGAATGTAACGACTCTAAAATCCCTGTATAGAAATTTCTTGTTATTGTATAGAAAAGGGTATTACAGCCCGTGTAAGAGTTAAAAGTTATTTTTTTAAATAAAAGTAAGAAGCAACTTGTAGCTCACTGGTAGAGCCTCTACATTGCTGCGACATAGCCTGTGCGTTCGATTTCCATCAGACCCAATTATTTTTTAGATTTTTCTTTCTAATTTTTCGTAAGCCCAACAGGTGCACGTGCAATTCACGGAGAAATGAAAAGTTTCAGAAAAATCAAACACGCGCAAATAGGAGTAAGCACCCAACTTGACACGTGACACGAATCTCGAGAAAACCTAACCAAATCTAACCGCCCATTCTTCCCTATTGGCCGCCGCCGCCAGGTGAGATGTGACCAATTGCCTCCGTGCTTTGCACAATTGACCCTTCGACTCCCCTTAACTCTCCTACACCGTTTGATTTTCCTGCAATCAAACTGAGATTTTTCAATTCACCATTTAACACCATTTTAATTCTTTTAATACATATTTTTTAATTCTCCACTATAAATACCACCCCATACTCTAGCTCTTCCCCATTCTGAAATTTCTATCAAAAATTCTCTCAAGCTCTCTAAGTACTAAATGGAGTTAAGCACCAAAGAGGAGTAGCAATCCATGTTCGACGACTGTAGTATCTTTGACGAAACCACAACCCCCGAAGGCTTCTTCTCTTTCTTGTTAACGATCTAAACTACTAAGTCCCCCTTTCTCTCTTTTCTTTCATCTCAAATCTTTTTTTTTTAAAACATGTCAGTAAAGTGGAGTTATCACCGATACATCTTTATTTAACCTTGGAACTCCCCTCTTTAGAGCAAAATAGGTCAAACTAACTTTCTCATATTACTTGTAACCTTATTTACAATCTTTTAGTTTTTAGTTTAACCAAAATTTTCGTGTGAAACAATCATATAACGCACTTTTCATTAAAATACCATGAACTTTAGTGTAACCACTTTTCGATATCTAGTATACCCAAACCCTAGAACCTTCACGGGGTAATGACTTACCCCACACGCACACTATGATTTCATAGCACGGTATTCTAAGTATATGGGTAATTTAAAATAAAAGATTTTTATTAAAATACCACACCTTTTTAAAACGGGTTTCTTTTAATCTGTATTTTAAAATCCTTGGCAATTAAGCCTCTCCAACCCTCATTAAGGGACCCGCTAATGGATGGTGCAGATTATCGCACATCTTTGGGATAGTAGAGCGAGATGCATAACTCATCACGGAGTATTCGGTCTCGAAAGGAAATAAAAATATGGTTTTTAAGAAATACGACTTTTCTAAACAAAACTAAATTTTGGAAAAAATTATATAAATCTATAATCCGTATTTTCAATAAAAACAAACTATAAAACTATTTTTTAAAAAAATTAAAATTTTTAATAAAATACCATCAAGTTACCAAAAAGAGCTAGTTTTTCATAAAAATAACACAAACTTTTAAAAGCAATGTTTTTATCACTAAAATACCCCCAACAATTAAAATACATGTTCATGAAAACATTAAATATTATAAATCATCCTTGAGGTTTATTTTTAAACTATATTAAACTATTTTTCATAAAAACCCCTCGAGATATGCAACAATACTAAGGACTCAAGATTAATATAGGTTTAAGCAGAATCAATTCTCTTGAGCCCAGCGAGCCGGAGAAAGTGAGTAGTTGTCCATTCAGGTTAGACAACTTAACGGAGTTATCATTGGCAATTGTCTTGGAAAAAGATACAAATCCTGTCGTCCATGTGCAGCAGTTGCCGATTTCTACCGAACATAAGATTTTTAACAATTTACATCAATTCACATGAAAAGACCTAAATCCGAATCTAAACTCGAACATAAACTTGAACTCAAACTCAAACCCTAAGCTCGAATCTAAACATGAACTCGAAACTCGAATCTAAACTCGAATATGAACTCGAACCCAATCTACTCGAACAAACTTGACTCTAACCAAGGTTGCAATTGTCATGACTCGCATATTATTCGACTCACTCATCTTCAATCTACACTTTTTACAATCTAACATATGAAATAAGCCCGTGTTTTCTTACTCCTGGGGCCCCACTCTTGAGCTCGTGAATACTTCTACAGTTGTATTGACATTCACACTTGGAACTTAACGTTAACATAGTGACCATATAAAGACATATAGTATATACTTACCCTTGGACATATACTCTTACTCGTCATATATATATTCTACACTTGTCATTTTCTTTACTCTTATTTTATCCTTGGGACTTACCGAGCGCTAGTTCGCTGACGGGCATTCCATCCAACTTTGTTTTCTTGGAATGTTCGTCAGATACGATCAAGACGGAGGAAGTGGACGCTACTGAGGAGGATTACGACCAGATTGCTACTCAGGACTAGTTCAACTTCACTTTTCTTTAGTTTATGTATGCCATTACATTTTCCTTATTGTATTTACTTTCCAGCATAAACCCATGTACTTGTAAATATTGGAAGTTGAACGTAAATAAAAATGTTTGTTGAAAAATTTTACAGTCTTCATTTATTCTTGCATTGTGTATTATTCTTTCAATATGCTTAGTATATTTATTTAGGGAACGACCTTCTCTGGATAAATATACCGCGGGATTACCACGTTATCGTTTTCCGTCTACTAAGAAGCAGGACGTGACAGGTTTTGTTGGTGGCCCATACAGGTATGTTCTGCTTGAAGTCGTAACAATATACCACAGTAATTAATGAGTTCAAAAAACATTTATATTCCTTGCATTTCAAATTCTTGAATCTATCCTAACATATCTTTTATATCAAGGTGATGGACTCTCCGAACAATACCAGCACAAACGTCAACGGCAACACTCCACTACATACACTACCACCACCTACCATTGCAGCTCCTATAAATGAGCAAACAGTACTGCTTGAGGCTATCAAGAGCCTATTAGAGGGTCAGGAGCAGCATATTGCTATCCTTATGAACCGCCCCGAGGCGGAAGCACCTGGAGTCAAACAGTTTCGGGCCTTACACCCAAAGAACTTCTCGAATAAAAAGAGTCTGCTTGAAGCTAAAGAATGGGCTCAAGCGATCGAGGATGATCTGGCAACAGCTCAAGTGCCAGATATTACCTGGGTGAGAGTTTTTAAATTGCAATTGACTGATGACACCAGGGTATGGTGGAAGGCTGAGGAGAGTCGTCTTGCACAATCGATAGAATGGAAAACATTCCAAGACCTCTTTGACACCAAGTACTTTCCAGAGACTGCCCGCTTTGACATGGAGCAGCAATTCATCCATTTATAATAAAGCTCGATGTGGGTCAAGTCGGTGGATGAATATGATGCTGAGTTTACCATGCTCAGCATGTTCGCTGCATATCTTATTCTCATTGCTGAGATCCGGGCACGACGATTTCAGCAAGGGTTGGACCCTGAAATCCAAGTTGCACTCGCTACAAGGGATTTCCCAACCCATGAGTTTGTTTTGAAGGCTGCACGACGCTTTGAGGCAGTTGTGAAGAAGAATGGAAGGACGCAGACTACCGGTATGAAACGCCCCGTGCACCAGATCACCGGAGGGGCCTCTCCCAGGCCAGTTTTTAATGGACCATCTCGGAGACCAGTAGGTTCGTTCACCAACAACAGGCCAAACTTTTGCATCTACTGCAAGAGAACTTGGCATCTTGTGAAGAACTGTCATGGGGCGAACAACTTATGCTTGATACGTGGGTTTTCTACTCACGCCATTGGAGCATGTCCCCAGAACCGAGGACCCAACAACCCTCCAGCTAGACCGGCTATCCAAGCTCCTCCTACCCGGTTAGCTCTACCAGCTCCAACTCCCCGCACCCATACTACTCAACCCCAACGCCGAGTGTTTAACCAGGCACAGAGGAAAGTGCCGCGACGCCAAATATTCACAATGATGGTCAAAGAGGCTGAAGCTACGGGTCAGGTTATCACTGGTAAATCTCTTCCCTATTCTCTTTGAAGTCCTTTCAATTTATAGCCATCTTATATTTGTTATACCTAAACCTATCCCACACTACTTTGGTACAATATTAGTAGCCTCCTTACCTGCACTCGCGCTCTTCGACACTGGGACATCACATTGCTTTATGTCGCAACGGTTTGTCCGAACTCATGCGATACCAGTTAAACCAATTGTATCCAGCTGGAACTTTAGTTCAGGGAACGGCGTTCTAAAAGAGAATTTGCGATACGATCTGTGTCCAGTGGTCGTCTGCACTCGAGAATTCTTTACGGACTTCAAGGTACTGGATATACCGAATTTCGACGTAGACTTGGGAATGGACTGGCTGGGAACTTTCTTCGCTACCATCGATTGTCACCAAAGGAGGGTAGTGTTCGAAATACCAGATAATCCAGTGTTCTATTTCAAGAGGGCAGACCAAACCTTGGAGCCTAGCATCTACCGAGCAAAACCAAAGAAGGCAGAGGTTGCAGCGTTGCAAGCGGAAGAATCGAAGCCAGAGGTAGTTCGAGAGTTCGACGATGTATTTCCGGAAGATATATCAGGTTTGCCTCCCGATCTAGCTCTTGAATTCAGTATCGATTTACAACCCGGCGCACAACCAGTAGTAAAAGCTACGTACTGATTAAGTCCGGAGGGGTTGAAGGAGACCTGCATTCAGTTGGATGAACTCCTGAAGAAAGGAGGGATTCGTCCTAGTAATTCAAACCGGGGATCTCCGGGGCTACTGGTGAAGAAGAAGGAAGGTTCATACAGGATGTACGTGGATTATCGAACTCTGAACGAAATAACGATTAAGAACAAGTATCCACTACCTCGCATCCATGACCTTTTCGATCAGTTAAGTGGGTCTTGTGTCTTTTCAAAGCTAGATCTTCGTTCGGGTTACTATCGAGTGAAGGTCAAAGAGTCTGGCATTCTGAAGGCGGCGTTTAAGACTTGATATGGTCATTATGAATATCTCGTAATGCCATTTGGAGTGAGCAATGCACCTTTATCGCGAACCGGAGAAAGTGAGTGCTTGTCTGTTCAGGTTAGACAACTTAACGGAGTTATCAATGGCAATTGTCTTGGAAAAAGACACAAATCCTGTCATTCATGTGCAACAATTGTCGATTTCTCGCAAACATAAGATTTTTAACAATTTACATCAATTCACATGAAAAGACCTAAACCCGAATCTAAACTTGAACATAAACTCGAACTCGAACTCAAACCCCAAATTCGAATCTAAACTTGAACTCGAAACTCGAATCTAAACTCGAATATGAACTCGAACCCAATCTACTCGAACAAACTTGATTCAAACCAAGGTTGCAATTGTCATAACTCGCATATTACTCGACTCACTCGTCTTCATTCTACACCTTTTGCAATATATGGTTTCGATCAAGTCATGATATAATCAATCAATCAAATCAACTATGGCTATCTTACAACTACAATATATTGTCACGCCCCGCTTCTCAGAGTACGCTAACTACGGCACGTGACAGAGCCAATCATGCTACCTGTGGATAGGAATCAACCCTCCATAGTCACATTACGGCTGTCTATAGGATATCAAGAACAATAAAATATAAAATCTACCTGGTATATGTCCATTTGCCAAATAAAAGAGTCAAGAAAATGTATAAGCAGAAACGATTTAAAATTCAATAGACAACATCTGGAAAATACATCCAATATGGGCTCACATCAAGAAATGAAATTGCGGGAAAAAAACTAAACTAAGTATCTCTAAACTCAAATCCTCACTGCTTGGCTTGATGGCTAAAGTACTCATGTTCAGCCCACGATAACGGTAGAGGAACTGGGCCATGCAAAACCTAGACGTCAGTGCGTCGTAACATCAAAATAACAATAATAATCAGGATGTAACGATATAGGTAAACATGAATATAAAGAATAACAAAGATATGAACGGTGAGGTATGTATGTGTATGTGAGGTGCGTTGAGTAACCTAAACTGTGCTACTAGGTTATCTACTCTAAAGTCTTTGAGATCAATTTAATGGAATCGTCGATATAACTCAATAGAATCCCGTGCGTGCCCGGGACCACGGTCAAGACTCTCCGTCTAAATCTAAGACATGCCGCTAAGCAGTAAACAAGTAACATGTACAGAAAAATGATGTCGGCAGCATCATTCCGGGGCTGGCCGAGTCCATAGAGACTGATCAGTATAAGCATTGAACTGTTGAGTTACAAGTCAGGTTTCATTATTGATTTTTCCTTACCCCCAAGGTTTTGTGTTCAATTCAAGTATTGAAGATGTAAATCTAATGCCAATACAGGATCAAGCAGGTACAGGTTTTTCCATCAGGACAACAAGTCAGGATTGTTGGTATTAGTAACAAGATCAGGTAACAAGTCAAGTAGTGTGTCAGGGCATGTTATATGATGCATATGTATCAAGTGGACACCAAATTTGAAACTGTAATCGATATCGGAATCACGGTAAAATAGCACTGATGTCAGGATGCATATGTGTCTATCTGTAATAACTAACACGTACACACACACACACACACACATATCCATGACTATGTATGATGCAAGCTAGATAACATGTCACACTAATATAGAAGTAACATGATATAATGAAGTTCCGACATACAACTAGATATGCAATTGACAGTACGGATACGAATGGATATCGAAAAACGGTACAACTATAACATTGGATGCACAATACCACACATGTATTATTTGTATTCATATATAAATAGATATACTATAACATAGTATGTTGCAAGATAAACTTGTCTGATCGGATCTCACGTCAGGGTACGTTCATCACGTTCGACGTCGGATAAACATCGCGAATGCATACACGCGCATACAGAACTGGACTTAGCTACTCAAAGACGTAACCACACTGGATGGTGACGATGGCTGGGTCGCCTGGATCATCGGTGATGTGTGCGACTCCGGCGATGGTTAAGAACCGAGAAGCAAGAAAGAAAGAAGAAAGAAAAGAGAAGAAGGAGATGGAGGGAATGGGTTGTGGTATTGGTGATCGAGCTCTGGGTTCGGGAGAAAGAGGATGGGTGTCATGCCCTGCTTCCCAAAATATGGAATACGAGGGGTTGACAAGGCCAGCCATGCTCCTACGGTCGAGGAGGTAATCAGTAATCGATGCACAGGTAATGAGGAAAAGCAGTCACTAAATCAAAACAAATACAAAGAACTAACCAGATAGAGATCAAAGAAGTATAGCTCTGAGTCGCTGATCAAGATGTCCGCAATATCCTCGAGGTACGTCAGGTCCTGGTCCAAGCTAAATCCACTTCTCACTCTGAGCATGCATACTTAGGTCGTCAGAGCGACACAATAGCAATATATATATATATATATATATATATATATATAAATACAAATGTGAATGTGCAAAAATGATGGATATGAAATAGTAAGCATGGAATAATGACGTGAACATGAAGTAGCTAATACAGGTAGATAATAGAGCAGGTAAACAGTAAAGCAGTGAACAGTATAGCAAGTATATTGGATCCGTAATCAATGCATGTCACTAACCCTATCAGTCTCTAAGTCTCAGTGTCCAGGTCGCTAAACCTATCGTCGGTCTAAGTGTGAGAGTCAACCACTCGTGAGTATCCCCCACCCAAGGGTAGGACCCAAGGACAAGGGAACACGGGCCCGAGTCGATCGCTAATAATCAGTAATATCCCCATATATCTCCAGAATTGTTGTATGTGCCGGCAATGGGAATCCCGAGATTCTGTTGAACTCACACTTAAACTACCCCACACCCTGTAGTCTACATCAAACGCCAACCATAAACTCAAATACCAGTCGGTCCATAACAAGTCTACGCGAGAACTGGAGACAGAATCTCCATCAACCAAGTCTCGACTGATACCCAAGATAAATGGACAGTGTTTGGTGCCTTAACTATGACACTAATATGAGATGAACTAGTCCATGCAACAAGTCCAGATAATGTATAATGAGAGTCAAACAGGTTCTAGCAAGCGGGTTGGGTCGAATGCCCAGTAACATGCAAAATACTATTCGCACCCAAACACGCTAAATCAGAAATAGACCAAGAATAAGTAAAATACTGAAACTGGAATTGGTACACATGAACTCGGGTATTACATTATACCCAACTACAAAAGGATTTCGTCCTCGAAATTCCAAGGACAAGAAAGGATAAACAATTAAGAAACTACGAGGGTAGATGTGGAAACTTCTGCTGGATTTCATCTTCTCGTTCCCAAGTTGGTTCTCCATGCAAGCGATTACCCCAAGAAACAAGCACAAGAGGGATAACTTTGTTCATAAGAATCTTTTCTCTTCGATCTACAATTTACATCGGTCGCTCCTCAAAGGTTAAACCTTCTCGTGCAATCTACTCCGAAAGATCCAATACATGTATTTCATCTCGAGCATTCCCACGGGGTTGAGATACAAGAAACACGTCACAACATTCTCCAATGATTGCGGTAACACCAAACGATAAACCACTCTTCCAATCATGCTCCAAAATCTCGAAAGGTCTAATAAATCGAGGACTACTTTTCTCGACTTCCGAAACGAATTACCCTTCTAGTCGGTGATACCTTCAAGAATACTAAATCCCAACAAAGAACTCTAGAGGTCTTCTTAATGTAACTGCCCAACTCTTTTGTCGGTCTTTTGCTTGTTTTCATATGATTTCGGATAGTATAAACCTTCTCAACTGTTTGCACAACCAAATATGGTCCTAACAATCTTCGTTCACCGACATCGTCCCAGCAAACAGGTGAACGACACTTGCAACCACATAAAGCTTCGAATGGAGCCATCCAAAAGTCGCCTGGAAACTGTCATTGTAAGAAAACTCTACCAAGTGTAGATGATCCTCCCATGAACCCTTGAAGTCTATCATGCAAGATCTCAACATGTCCTCGAGAATGTGGATCGCTTTCTCCGACTAGCCATCTGTCAGAGGGCGATAAGCTGTGCTAAACTTCAATCGAGTCCCCAAACTTCCCTGTGAGCTCCCCCAAAAGTGTGCTAAGAAACGAGTGTCACGGTCGGACATAATGCTCCCCGGTACTCCGTGCAATCTTCCAATCTCTTGCATTGTACCGCTCTGCCAAAACTTCTGTTTATTGATCAACCCGAGAGGGAAAGAAATAAATTGCCTTGGTCAAACGATCGACAATCACCCATACTGTATTGTTGCCTTTTGGACTCCGCGGTAAAGCTGTCACGAAATCCATGGTTATATGTTCCCACTTCTACTGAGGAATCGGAAGTGGTTGCAATAAACCAGCAACCCTTTGATGTTCAGCCTTAACTTGCTGACACACCAAGCACTTTGCCACAAACAGGCAATCTCCTGTTTCACGCCTTCCTACCAAAACGCTGTCGTCTAACTCGGTACATCTTCATGCCTCCTGGAAGTTCGGGATACATGCAACTGTGCGTCTCCTTCATAACTTCTTCACGAATACATCCATTAGCACACACAACCAACTATCACAACGAACCACCTTCATAAGTCACTAAGCCCGTTCGAAGTCCAACTTCAACCTATTCTCGAAACTTCTGCAATCCTGGGTCCTGCAATTGCACTGCTTCAATATCCTTGATCAACGACGACTGTATTTGCAGTTGCATCATCTATCCTAAAGAACGCGGTAGCACGATCTCCAACTCGAATCTCCGAAAGTCTTCATTAAGTTCCCTTGGTGCAGCCAACATCAGAATTGCTGGCAACCGACTAAGCGCTTCCGGCACAACATTAACTACCCGGATGGCACTCAAGATCCAGATCGTAGTCATCCATCAGCTTCAACCATCTTCGCTGTCTCACAATTAGCTCCTTCTGAGCGAACACGTACTTCAGGCTTTTATAATCAGTGAATATTTCGACCCCTTTTGTCCAATAAGTAGTGTCTCCAAAACTTCAAGCGAAAAAATCCCAGCCGCAAACTCCAAGTCATGAGTTGAGTAATTCTTCTCATGGGTCTTCAACTGTCTCAACGCGTAAGCTACAAGCTTCTTATGCTGTATCACAACATATCCCAAACCTTTCCCAGAAGCGTTGCTGTGAATCACCAATCCTCCGGAACTGTCTGGTATGGTCAAAATAAGAGCGGTTATCAATCTCTGCTTCAACGTCCCAAAAGCTGACGCACACTTATTTGTCCACACAAATGGTACCTCCTTGCACGTAAGCTTGGTCAAGGCTCAGCCAAACGGAAAAAAAATTCTCCACGATCCTTCTATAATACCTGGCAAGTCCAAGGAACTTCTTACCTCCGCAACATTCTTCGAAATTGTCCGTTCTCGAACTGCAGTGATCTTTTCGGATCGATGGCGATTCCATCTCCGGCTACGATATGTCCCAAAACTTTACTTCTTCAAGCCAAAACTTGCACTTGCTCATCCTTGCGTATAACCTTTCTTGCCTCCAAGTCTGCAGCGCGATCTTCAAGTGTTCTGCATGCTCTTCAATGCTCCTCGAGTAGACCAGAATATCATCAATGAACACCACCATAAACTGGTCCAAGAACGGTGAAAGATTCGGTTCATCAAGTCCATAAATATTTCCGGCGCATTCGTTACTCCGAAGGGCATCACCAAATACTCATAATGTCCATACCGAGTTCGGAACGCGGTCTTGCAAATATCCTCTGATTTAACTCGGACCTGATGATATCCGGATCGCAAATCCAGTTTTGAGAATACCCTCGCGCCACTAAGCTGCTTGAATAATTCGCCAATGCAAGGAATCGAGTACTTGTTCTTAATAGTCACCCGGTTTAATTCTCGATAATCGATGCACATCCTCCTTGTGACATCATCTTCTTTACTAGAAGAACTGGAGCTCCCCAAGGTGAGTTACTGCTGCGAAACCAACCCTTCTCAAGTAATTCAGTAACCTGCTTCTCGACTCATTCCAACTCCAATGGTGCCATCGGGTAATACGCCTTTGAGATTGGCTCTGCACCAGGAACAAAATCAATCGCGAACTCCACGTCTTGCCTCGGCGGCAAACCTGATATGTCTTCAAACACTTCCATGAAACTCTCATAATATAGTCAGCGCTTCTTCCTTATCTACTGCCATTTGATGAAGAACCTTGTTTATCGGCCTAGCCCTAACTCGACTGGCCCGACAGAACTGTCTCCTCCAGCAAAACAACTTCCGAATGTCCGGGAATCTGGAGAATTACCTTCCCTTCACAAGAGCGTGAAAAGTGCCGCGAAATCCCATTCCCAAGACAACAACAAACAAGGAAATGCACCAGGATTGAATAATCCTAACGCGGGAAAAAAAAACAAGAACGAGTAAGATACCAAGATGACTTCATCCGAAGTCAAGATACTGAAGAGGGTTAACCACGGTAAACATGATTCAAGCTGGCGATGAAACAATAACTGGTAAGTAATGAAACCGAGAGAAGTAAGGTAATATAACGATCATGGAATATGGAAGTGAATCAAGACCAGGACTCCAAGTTACTCAAATAGAGTACCGCATTGTAACCATGCTGCAGTTCATGGGCACAATTACATAACTCCACCCAAGTCGCCCAAGTCCTAGAGATAACAAGGAATCAAGTTTTCGAGTCGATATGCAAAGGAAGTTTGCACGTCGTAAAAGATATAATCAGGAAAATCTTGATTCAAAAACGGTAAAACGGCAAGGTGGCAGGACATGTTTTCTAAACACGGGTATTCTGATTCATGTATTGGGTACCATACCCAACTACAAAACAATCAACCCGACTAACCTATGTCTCTGATACCAAAAGAACCATGTCACGCCCCGCTTCCCAGAGTACGCTAAGATGGGCACGTGACATAGCCAACCATGCTACCTGTGGATAGGAAAATCCTTCCACAGTCACATTACGGCTGTAGAGATATCAAGAACAGGAAAGTAAACTAACTATCTAATACATGTCCATAAGCCAGAGTAAAAGAGTCAAGAACTAACAATATGCGGAAGCCAAAAGAAACAATAAATGAAACACCTGGAAGTGAAACTATATACCGACAGGAACTTCGCCGCTCGTCTAACAGCGGCACTACTCCTTATCAGTCTGCAATAAGGTAGGAGAATCTGGGCCATGCAAAACCCAGACGTCAGCGCGTCGTGTCATCAAGCAATAAAATATAAACAGGGTAACAGGCAATGCAAATATAATCATGAATGAAAAGCAGATGTAACAGTAATGTAAATCAGGCAGTGAAGGGTAGTGTGCAGTGAGTAAACTAAACTGTTCTATTGGGTTATCTACTCTCAAGTCTTTGAAATCAAATTGATGAATCATCGATGTAACTCAATAGTATCCCGTGCATACCCGGGACCACGGTCCAGATTCTCGGGCTGAAACTGAGACATGCCGCTAGGCACTAAAACAAGAATATGTACAGATGAATGATGTCAGCAGCATCATTCCAAGGCTGGCCTAGCCTCTAAAACTGATCAGAACAGGTATCGAACTGTCGAGTTACAAGTCAGGTTTCATCATTGATTTCCCCATACCCCCAAGTTGTATGTGTAAGTCAAGTCAGGTATTCAATAATCGAGAACTAATGCCAACACAGGATCAGGTAAGCAGGTTTGTCTGGATAGACAACAGGAACGGTCCGTGAGGACTTCTTGTCAGGTTTGTTGGCATTAGACACGAGATCAAGTAACGGGTCAAGCCATGGTACATCAGGTCGAGTCAAGTAGTGTACGGTACCATGTTGGGTCAGGTGATATGTGTAGCAAGTCATGTCAGGGTGTAAAAGATATCATGGGCGTGCTCATACACAGCTAGCATAATCAGGGTTATGAATAATCGAGTATGGATACCACCAGCACAATAAGCTGGCAGAAATAATATGACATGCAAATAGGTACAGGTTAAAGTATATAGATGCACAGTTATCAGTTTGTATTTAATAGCTGGTTTCAACCTTACTTGAATACATCAAAACACATATGAATGTTAAAATCATGCTAATACGTACTAAATACTCTAGGAATGCAATGACATCTAAAATACGTTCAATTAATGCAACTGGGTATTCGGGGTAGAAACTATTTAAAGGTGCTAGGAGTTATGCAGTTAATTAGTAAGCAAATTAAACACGGATGTGGGTATACGATATGGTGCTCTAACATGCAATGAATTATGGTTTAAGATCTAAGTCTACCATGATATATTCTGACATCGAAATGCAATAATGAAGATTAACAGCCTTAGATTCCATTTACAGTCTTAAACATGAACTAATTATATATAGATGTTATAGTAGCATGTAGCAAGATTAACTTGCCTGGACGGATCCGGAACAGGAATACGGAACTTCTCACGTCGGCGGGAAACGTCGCGACGCGCGCACGGTACACGGAACAGATCCAAACCACGTACAGCGTGATCACACAGGTCAGGTATCCACGTTGGGTCATCGGAATAGTCGTCGGCACGTCGGATCCCGGCAACGATAACAACAATGAATCAAGAGAACAATACACAAGAAGAGAGGAAGGGATGGAGGGAAAAATGGTAGAATGAAACCATTGGAGAGAGCTTACCGTAGCTGCGTTCTGTGGTTGCAGAGGGGAGTCGGCAAGGGGGTGTCGACGACAAGGGTTGCCGACGAGAGGTTTCCCGGCGATGGTCGATAGCCACGACCCAAAAGAGAGAGAAGAAGAAGAAGAAGAAGAAGAAGGAGGAGGAGGAGAAGGAGAAGGAGAAGGAGAATAGGGTTACAGCTCTGGGTTTTGGGGTCAAGTACGAGGCGGCAAGGGTGTTGTCGATGAATTCTCCGGCGATAGGGTCGCCGGCATGCTGGGTTCTGCGGCGCCAGGGTTCTGGGCATGCAGGAAGAAGAGGAGCTCGGGGGTTGAAGGTTCTTGGCGTCGCCGGGGTTGCAGAGTGATTGGGTACGGAGAGGGAAACGAGGTGAAGGTCGGGTTAGGGTGACGGTGAAGTCTCCGACGAGGCTTGGTGATCGGTGGTGATGGCGTGGCAAGGGTTTCATTGGTTCAGGGATGTTGGTGGCGGCGGGGTTGCAGAGTGATTGGGTACGGAGAGGGAAACGAGGTGAAGGTCGGGTTAGGGTGACGGTGAAGTCTCCGACGAGGCTTGGTGATCGGTGGTGATGGCGTGGCAAGGGTTTCATTGGTTCAGGGATGTTGGTGGCGGCGCTGAGCACCCGGGAGCAAGAGGAAGGAAGGAGAAGGAGATTACGACAAAGGTTGTGCCGCTGGGGTCGCCGGAGGTAAGGGGACGATAACGGGTTCTTAGAGTTTGAGGGTGCAAGGTGACGTGAAATGGAGGAAGAAGAAGAGGAGAAAGATATGGAGGGAGATGAGGAGAGGGGAGAAAGGTGGAGGAGATGAAGACGAGAACGAGGATGGAGGTGGCGACGACGACGGCTAGGGTTCTCGTGCTCGAGGTTTTTTGAAGACGAGAAGAAGAAGAAGGAGAAGAAGAAGAAACGGAGGGAGGTGATCGTAGCAGACGAGGGAGGTGACGGGACTCCGTTCACCGCAAGAGGAGAGAGGAAGAGGCGCGATAGGAGAGAGAGAGAGAGAAGCAAGAGGAGAGAGAAAGGGAGAGGAGAGAAGAATTTGTCGCTAGCGGGTAAAAGATAGGAAAGAAAGAGAGAGAGAGAGAGAGAGAGAGAGAAGAAAAAGAGAAGGGGAGAGAAAAGAGAGAGAGAGAGAGATGGTGGGGCCAGCGAAGGAAACCTCTGATTGGGTGAAGAGAAGAGTTAGATTAGGGAAACAAATTGAATAAGATTTCTGGTGGTTAACGAAATATAATGTGGGCTTAAAGAAAATCTAATATAGGTTGTGAATAAGAATTTCAGCCAGATTTAAAGATTAACAGGTTTAACTAAATGGGATTTGGCAAGATGCAAAATATTTCTGAATTGTACCCGGGTCGGGTCCAAGGATCTGGATTTAACAAATGAAAAATATTAGCAAGTTCCAAAAATTAAAATGAAGTACTTTGTAACAGAAAAGCATACCCCCAAGAACGGACGCACGTACGTGCGTGTAGCCGTCCAAACACGTCCGTTTCACTGAACAGGACGAGAACACGATGCAAGGACGCTACCACAGGGTTAGGGGTATCAGGCAGGCTATGAAATGCAATGTTAATTTATTTTCTTATGATTTAAATTGTTATATGCAAAAGATGCGATATAGGATAAAATACCAGTACACTAAATTATGAGATGAACTAGTCCATGCAACAAGTCCAGATAATGTATAATGAGAGTCAAACAAGTTCTAGCAAACGGGTTGGGTCGAATGCCCAGTAACATGCAAAATACTATTCGCACCCAAACACGCTAAATCAGGAATAGACCAAGAATAAATAAAATACTGAAACTGGAATTGGTACACATGAACTCGGGTGTTACAGTGACAGAGGTGAGGATGACGAGGAGGTTGTGGTGCCGACGAAAGGATGAGGGCGAGGGTGCAGGCGTGGGTTAGGGTTCGGGTGTTGGGTTTTCATGGCGGCAGGGAAATGTAAGGAAGAGGGGGAGAGGTGTTTTGTTATAATATTAATATATATATATATATATATATATATATATATATATATATAGAGAGAGAGAGAGAGAGAGAGAGAAAGAGACAGAGTGAAGAGAATGGGAGAGTATGAGATAGAATAAAATATTTAGTTTAAAATATATTTAATATATATTCGTATATATAGTAACTTAGTAACTATTAGGTTTCAAAATATATTATAATATATTTTATAGGATTTATAGCTAATTTCAAATCTACTCCGAAAAAATCCCGGGTTCTGTCTAAAAATCTAGTTTTAAAATACGAATAATACACGTGTCAGTTAAAATTATAATACGACATCCGGTTAGATAAAATGCATACCCCCAAGAATGGATACACGTAAAAACACGTAGCGATCCAAATGAGTCTGTTTCATTAAGCTGAACATGAACACGATGTCAGGATGCAACCACAAGATATGGGGTATGATAACAGGCCATGTTAGACTTTAAAAATATTATATTTGGTTATAATTTGTATTATCTAAAAGAAATGCAGATGCAACATATCATATAAGTGTAATATCAAATCTAAATGTGCACGGATTCTCAGTACTAGTAAGGATATGTCGTAATCTAGAACCAAGATGGGTTTCAAGCATGCGGGTTGGGTCGGATACTAACCATAAATACCAAAGCACTATCCGCACCCAAAACAAGTAATAATCAAGAAATAGTCACAATATTAGAAAATACACAAATCGAATATGGTATAAATGAACTAGGGTGTTACATATATATTATACTCGGGGTGCTTGGGATAGTTTCTTGTGTGAATCCAACGGAGTTTCAGGAATCCCGTATTAACCTCTTTTTTATTTTACTCGAATATCAGTCGGGTTGACTCATTCACAGCCTAGAGCCCCGATACTAACACATGAAATAGACCCGTGTTTCCTTGCTCCTAAGACCCCACTCTTGAGCTCTTGAATACTTCTACAGCTGCATTAACATTCACACTTGGAACTTAAGCTTAACATAGTGACCATATAGAGACATATAGTATATTCTTACCCTTGAACATATACTCTTACTCGTCATATATATATTCTACACTTGTCATTTTCTTTACTCTTATTTTATCCTTGATACTTACCGAGATCTAGTTCGCTGACGGGCATTCCACCCACCTTTGTTTTCTTGGAATGTTCGTCAGATACGGTCGAGACGGAGGAAGTGGACGCTGCTGAGGAGGATTACGACTAGATAGCTACTCAGGGCTAGCTCAGCTTCACTTTTCTTCAATTTGTGTATGACACTTGTTTAGGCATTTTCCTTACTGTATTTACTTTCCAGCATAAACCCATGTACTTGTAAATATTGGAAGTTGAATGTAAATAAAAATGTTTGTTGAAAAAATTTACAGTCTTCATTTGTTCTTGCATTGTGTATTATTGTTTCAATACGCTTGTTATATTTATTTAGAGAACGACCTTCTCTGGATAAAAATACGCCCTAATAAAAGAATATAAAAACTGGCAGAGACAGTAGTCCACATGTCGAACGCTCGCCACGCAATAAAAAATACACAGATGAATCTAAACTGTACATCTACCATTGCACTTGGGGCTATCCAATACGACAATTCGAACAAGCCATCACAGATATAAACATCACAGCAGCATAATCAAGTATATGCAACCCCGTCTAAATGACTTATAACAAATAGACGATATTTGAAAACATATACATCACATCACAGATATCAACGATGCAAAATTTTCAAGTTCTAAACTTTCAAGTTGCCCCAAAGCAAAGATAACACTAGGTGAAATCTGGGACAAATCAAACAATACCAAAAATCCCAATTTCCAAAACCCAAGACACTGGATGAAAACGAGGATCAAATATGAACAGTAAACCGCCGATAGTGGGTTTTTGGCAAAAACGAGCGGGTTTTCTACGGTCAAATCTCCTCGTTTTCATTGTGTGTCACTATCTCATCAAGAGTAAGCCTCTGCACTTGTTCAAAAAATTTCAAAGACCATAAAATTTTCAGGATAGAGAGTGGGTTTTTGAAATCTGAATTTTTCAGTTTTGAAACTAATGTATAGTCTACTACTAGTTTCTAATATTTGGATGGCTCGAATACCATGTTGGGATTCCTTGCGCCCTAGCCGCTAACCACGGCCGTTGCGAAACGAAAAAATTTGGCTTTTAAAAACTTTGGCGCTAGAAAACACATCCTAGAATCACACCAAATATCGAAACTAGCAAGCTATATGAGTTCTAGCTACTGTGATAGAGTTTTATACCTAAGTTCCATGTTCTTCGGGTCTTCACTCCACTTCTTAAACTTCTTGAGGCCTCCTTGATCAAGCTTACTTGATGTCCTTCTTGATCCAAGATGATCCACCCGAGAGTTAATAATTCAAGCTTAGCTTCACTAATGAAGCAACATATTAACCTAGTTTGCTAATCTAGGTTAGTCAGGAGATGTAGTGAGTTTTCTAGTGTATTTCTATCTCTCTTCCTCCCTTGATTCTCAACACATGAGATGGTAGGGAGGAATATGAAGAAGAAGGAGGAGGAAGTCAAGAAAGGCAAGTGAGGAGAGAGAAGCTCATGGTGAGAATGAGATGAAAACTTGTGTGAAAAAATAATGAACCATGGTTTTGTATATCTCATTTTTTCAATATAAAATCACAATCATGCTTGAATAGTTTGAACAAATAAATATTCAATTCATTTGTCAATACTATTGAAGCATGGTTCTCACCATTCTCACCTCACCACCTTTACACCTCATTTCCATTTAAAAGAATAAATGGATAAATAAAAAATGAGGTGTCCAACTTCTAGAATGTTTTCCGTATAAATACGGAATACACTCTACTGTATATACATACCCGAATTCGTACTAAAATACGAATACCCAAAAGATAGAATAATACTACTAATATAATACTAGTATTAAATCAATATCTGATTTAACAAACCGGTTTAATCCTAAGCCCGCTAATATTATCAACCATCCGATCGAAAACCTGGATATCACTAGAATATACATATCGAAATATGTATATGTAAATTATTAAATCAATACCTGATTTAATAATCCGGCTTAATCCTAAACCGACTAGTATTATCATTCAATCGAAACCCTGCACGTATAAATATATGGCCACCACATCGTTTCACCTGAATCAGAGAATCCCTGTCATGCATTGCTTCCCAATAGACAGAAACGGTGACGTGGCAAGCTCACGGTATATTTATCCAGAGAAGATCATTCCCTAAATAAATATATTAAGCGTATTGAAACAATAATACACAATGCAATAATAAATTGAGACTGTAAAAATTTTCAACAAATATCTTTATTTACATTCAACTTCCAATATTTACAAATACAAGAGTTTATGCTAGAAAGTAAATACAATAAAGAAAATGCCTAAGCAAATAGCATACAAAAACTGATGGAAAAAAAAGCTGAGCTAGCCCTAAGTAGCTATCTGGTCGTAATCCTCCTCTGTCGCTTCAACTTCCTCCGTCTTGGTAGTATCTGACGAACATTCTAAGAGAAGAAAAAAATGGGTAGAATGCCCATAAGCGAATTAGCGCTCGGTAAGTCCCAAGAATAGGTAAGAGTAAAGAAAATGAAAATAGTAGAATATATATATATATATATATATAACGTGTAAAAGTATATGATCATGGGTAAATATATGCTATAGGTCTCTAAATGGTCATTATGTTAACGTTACATTCCAAGTGTGAATACCAACGCAGCCGTAGAAGTACTCACGAGCTCAAGAGTGGGGCCCCAAGAGAAAGGAAACACGGGCCCATTTCATGTGTTAGCATCATAGCTCTAGGCTGTGGATGATTCAACCCGTGTATAATATGAGAATTCTGAAGCTCCGTTGGATTCATACAAGAAATTATCCCAAGCACTTCGTGTATAATATATTATAACTGGTTAATATGATTATCTGATTTGATTGATTGATATATCTTGATCGAAACCCTAGATTGCAAAAGGTGTAAATTATATTCGAGTGAGTCAAGTAATATACGAGTCACGAAAATTGCAATCCAGGTTCGAGTCAAGTTGGTTCGAGTAGATTGGATTCGAGTTCATATTCGGGTTTAGATTCGAGTTCGAGTTTGTATTCGAGTTCAAGTTTAGATTTTAGTCTGGATTTGAGTTCATGTCTTTTCATGTGCATTGATGTAAATTGTTAAACTCTTATGTTCAGGAGATATCTGCAGCTGCTGCATATGTACGGCAAGATTTGTGTCTTTTTCCAAGACAATTGTCATCGATAAATCTGTTAAATTGTCTAACCTGAATAGGTAAGCACTCACTTTCTCCGGCTTCCTGAGGCTCAAGAGAATTTATCCCGCTTAAATATATATTTATCTAAGGTCCTTAAAATATTATTTCCATATCTCGAGGGGGTTTTATGAAAAATATTTTAATATAGTTTCAAAATAAACCTCGAGGGTGATTTATAACATTTAGGATTTTCATGAGCATGTTTTTTTAATTATTGGGGTATTTTAATGATACAACCTAGCTTTTTTGAAAATTTGTAGTATTTTTATGAAAACGACTACTTTTGGAAACTTGGTGGTATTTTATTAACATTTTTTAATCTTTCATTTTAAAAACATAGTTTCTTAATATGCTTTTATTGAAAATACGGGTTTATATTTTTATATAACTTTTCCAAAAACTAGTATTTTATTAGGATAAGTCACGTTTCTTACAAACCATACTTTTATTCCTTTCGAGACCGAATACTCCGTGAGGAGTTCTGCATCTCGCTCTACTGTCCCAAGGATATGCGATAATCCGCACCATCCATTAGCGGGTCCTCTAACGAGAGTTGTAGAGGCGTAATTGCCAAGGATTCGAAATACCGATTTAAAGAAATCCATTTTGAAATGGTGTGGTATTTTAATGAAAACCTTATTTCTTTAACTTAGCCATAGATCTAGAATACCGTGCTATGGAACCATGGTGTGCATATGGGATAGGTCGTTACCCCGTGAAATTTTTTTAAAGGTATTTAAACAAATTATCGATGAGAGGGTGATACTAAAGTTCATGGTATTTTACTGAAAAAGTTTGGTATATGTTCGTTACATATGAAAATTTTGTTAAAACTAATAGATGTGAAATAAGGTTAGGAATATTGTAGCATGCTAATTTGATCTTGTTTGCTTATCACATGGCTTGCAAACGTTAAAAAGAAAGCGATATCGGAGATAACTCCTCTTTTGTTGGTTTGTTTTAAAAAGTGATTTGAGATATAAAGAGAGAGGAATGAAGGGACTTACTATTTTTATATAACTAAGAAGAGATTAAAGAAACTCTCAGAGGTCGTGGTTTCGTCGGAGATGCTCCGGTCGCCGAGTTTGGCTCGCTACTCTATTTGAGGGTCTTAACTCTACTTGGCACTTAGAAGTTTTTAGAGAATTTTTGCTAGAATTTTTGCTAGAATTTTAGAATGGAGGAGAGCTATGGAATAAGGTGGTAGTTATAGTGAAGAATTAGGGTTTTGGAATTAAAATTGTGGATTAAAATACATTAAAAAGATGTTAAATGGTGAACTTATGGATTTCTATTTGATTGTAGGGAAATCAAATAGTGCAAAGAAGTTAAGAGGAGCTGAAAAGATGAGTGTACAAAGCACAGAGCCTATTGGAGCTCATTCGACCGTCGGCACCGGCCCTAGAGGCATTTTGTCTGGTCGGATCTCAAGATCTGGCCTTGAGATTCGTACCACATGGGTTTTAATGTGTGTACACCTCATTGCGCCTATTTGATTTTTCTGAACTTTTCATTTCCCCATGTATTGCACGTGCAACTCTTGGGCTTCCAAAAATTAAAAAGAAAAAAAATCAGAAAAAATAATTGTGTCTGATGAGAATCGAACACACAGGCAATGTTACAGCAGTGTAGAGGCTTTACCGGTGAGCTACAAGTTGTTTCTTGCTTTTATTTAACAAAAGTAACTTTTAACTCTTACACAGACTATAATACTCTTTTCTTTACAATAACAAGAATTTTCTGTACAGTGATTTCAGAGTCGTTATATTCTACCATATTTATAAAAATTTTATTCTCAAAATTTACAATTACATAGGGACTAATTTTTAAATATGTAAGGGTGTCGTGTACGCAAATCCTCTTCTCTTTCCCAAGTTGATTCTCCTAGAGAATCCTTTCTCCACATCATTCGGACCAAGTTTACCTCCTTGTTCCGTAATGTCTTCACCTTTCGGTCCAGGATCTCAACTGGTTGTTACTCACAGGTTAAGTCTGTTTGTACTGTGATCTCTAAGTGATGAAGTATATGGCTAGGGTCGCTCATATATCGTTGTAGTTAGGATATGTGGAACACATTGTGCACTCCTTCCAATGAGGGTGGTAGTGCTAAACGGTATTCCACTTTTTCAACTCGTTCGAGTATGTCGAACGATCCTATGTATCTTGGACTGAGTTTACCATGTTGGAGATAGTGCCCTCAGAGTCAATTATTAGATCACAGGTACGTGATTGCAATGATTGAGGGGAGGACCTGTCCCAGTAGGACAGTCTTACTCAAGATGATAGTATGCTATCTGGTTTATCTTTATCATCATGTACTGCGTTAGATGACCTTACGAGTCGCTATTACACGTTGATAGAGCCCCTAAGATTCTTGCTTGACTACCAGCAGTATGAGGGAGATCATATACGTGAGAGCTGGGGTCTATAAGCACATCCTTAAAAGGTCCCTAGTCGTGGGAGTTTCGAGACAGGGCATCAATTCTCCAGAGTAGACTAGTGTATACAGTCGAGACCCCGACGAGGGGCGGTAGCCGGTCTCACAAGCCACTGGTGTCAGTTGGTTCATCTGAGATGTATACAGGTGCTCATTAGGTTATGAGTACACCGGACAGGACTCGCCGGGAACCTGCTAGTTGGGATTATACCTGATGTCAGATAGCAGTTCCCTGGTGACATGTGTACAGGTTAGTTCATCGACCTGAGATCGTCATTAGTCTCGTGTGAGTTCCCACTGTGCTTTGATTACTACCCTACCATGCTCAAAGGAGACGTGAAAACAGGTTTTAGTTGGGTACAGTCCTGAGCCAAATGGAGGCAGTGAGCGGATCTGCAGGGGTTCGTCTCTCCCGGTATTGGGGGTGAGATCGCGCTGTGTCTAGGAGAGCCAGAACATGAAAAGTCCTTGGCCAAGGCAGGAGATTTGCTGGTAGGTATTCCAGTAGTATCTCAGGGTGTTCTGGGCTACACTCCGACACGACTTGTACCGCTTTTAAGGGTCTGACTTTTACCAACCCCCTAGGCCCGCCATGCGATGCTCATAGACGAACGGACCGGACTGTACGGATATTGTCACTGACAGGCTCAGTAGGGTGTCAGGATGAGTTCGCTCATCGACGTCCCTTTTGGTCAATAGCTGGTAGCCCGTCACGTATGGCTAATACCTCTGACGTGCTAGTGGTTAAATCCACAGCCATAGTATTGACGAGTCTTTAGAGTCCACCACACACACAGTTACTCAGGTTTCGGGCGAAACACTGTAGAGGCCGTATGGAGATATGGCAGGGTTCGATCAGATACGTGCGGTATTGTACGGATCGTGATCGGACGGTTTTTACTAGCCGGCTTTGGCTTAAGCCGGATCCTAGGATTTGACAGTGTAGATTTTGTCTCTTTGCATTTGTGTTCAGTGGGAATACAAATGCGGGCATGTATATGCAGTAGTGGGGTTTTCCTGTAATTTATTACGGGATTAGATTTCTGAAGTTGCCAGTTTGCATTCCGTTCCGGCCGGTTTTTCTTTGTTCCTTCATGGCCGGACTTTCGTTGGAGGGGGTTATTTGCAAGAGTGCAAATAACTTATTTGTGGAGGGGTTTATTGTGATTTGTGGCTTCTTGTCATCATTAGATTCCCTTATAGTCATTTTCATTGCTTTTGTTTTGATGGTTGGTGATAGGATTTGAGCTTGTTTTTGCTGTGACCATTTTCTTATGCTTATCTCTCATTTCTCTTTTTGATAAATTAATTCTCCACCATTTTTTTCCTAAGAGGGGCCGGCCACACTAGGGAGAGGGGAGAGGTTTTCATTTTAGAGAAGGAAAATGTTTCATCTCATTTTTCATGCCACTAAATTCCTAAGCTCATTTCCATAGTTGATTTCTTCACCTCCACATCACCATGGCAACTTCTATAGCCCTAAAGAGACAAGTTTCTACACTTCCTCTACTTCAACCTTGGACGCGTCGGCAAGCCAACTTCGCGCCCGAGTTGCCTCAGTCCAGAGGTGGGAGCCCGTATACGAACCCGGCTACGTGGTGCCTTTCCGACGAGGACGTGACGGACGAAGTTTCAGCGGGAGATCGGAGTGGAGACGAAGACCGAAGGACACGAATCGCTTGGTATAACTTCTCTACTCTTTTCTAGTTTGCTAGTTAGCTAGGTTAATGGCCCGATCCGGGTGAAAAGTGCGCGGTGGTGCCGGTTCAATAGTTTTTGAAAGTTTTCGTTTCCGCGTTTCCGGCGTCGGATCGACCGCCGGGGCGCCGCCGCGGACTTACACTGGTATCAGAGCCATGCCATTAACCATGCCTAGCTTGCTCTAGTATGTTTAGAACTCGATCGAACAAAAATCCCCAAAAACCGTATTTTCCTATGCATGTGTTTTCTGTCGAATTTTTTTCTGCTCCAAAAATTTTTCAGGTCATTGCAGAAACACAAGCAGGAAATTCTAAGAATTCTGGTAAAATTTGATGCAGTGATCGTTTAGTACGGCCGCGGAAACACGGCCAAACCCATGGTTTGGCCGCGGTTCCGCGGTGGGAAAGTGTCTTCATTGCGCAAAATTTTTTCAGTGGGCTTTTGAATAGGAAAAAGGGGTTTTGGGATATTCTGTTTGGGCCCAGATTTTCTGTAAGTGCTACAGTACTGCTTGGGGCCCACTTCGGTAAATTTGTTCGATCGAATATTTTAAACACGCTAGTTCACAGTATTTACATTATATCTGCGACCGTGAATGTCACTCAATCGGTAAATCCAGTCTATCTGCTATAGCCATTTTAGACGGATTTGCGAACGTGACATTCACGCTGATGTTCTGTGTTGTGCTGTGATGTTGCGGATTGGTCGTGGGGGATAGCCTGGATGCAATGTTAGTACAGTTTTGTTGTATTTATGTACATTTGATATTGCGGGGCGAGCGTCCGACATATGGACTGCCGTTACTACCTGTTTGTATTATTCTTTTGGGGCACGACCAGGTTGCGGTCGATGTACCCGTTGTATGCATATTTTACTTTCTGTACTAGGATTACCCCGCGGAGGGGTGCACAGATAGCCGGGTTCTAGAGGGCAATAAGCCCGCATCTCATAGCGTTGAGACGGAGGGGGCTTTACTCTAGAATTGGCGGGCTATTCGCCGCACTCGTAGGGGGTATAGGTTGACCCAGGAGGGGTGCCCAAGTTACCGAATTCCGTGAAGTGCTGGGTGGTCCATTCACGTTGCTGAAGGGGACTGCCTCGCTTCAGGTTTTGGCGGGTAACTTGCCGCGTCCGTAGGGGTCTAGGTTTTCATTGCACATGCTATCCACACGACCAGGGGAACGTCGGGTTTCAGTAGCGGCTCTGTGAAACACGGGGATCCCAGATATCTGTATTGTTCTGTGATGCTGTACATTTCTGTGATGTTGCATTTTTATCACGCCTTGAGCGAAAATTATATATTATATATATACTAGTATATGTTGTATATGTTTTTCATCCGCGCTAGTCCAGTCCCCGCTCTGTCGTTAGTTAAGTAACCTAACAGGTGATGACGGGACCCAGTGGCGAATGCGGATGGCATATACGTACATCATTATTTTCGTTCTTTTGTGGTGTGATCAATTGATGGGACTGCGTTGATTCGGATCAATGCAAGATAAACAAATCTATTCTGATGTTGTTGGAACACTTTTTCAAAAAGATGTTATTGCAAGGGCGTTCTCTTTTGTTTTGCACAGTGGTATTCGGTTATGAATATCCAGCTCCTCAGTCGACGAGGCAAGGGCCGAGATCCCTTCACCGGGAGTGACCCCTTGGACAAAAGTTTGCGTCAGGGCAATAACTTCACTATAGTCGTTTACTTTTGCTTTGCATCGTGGTATTCAGTTGGAATATCCTGCACCTCATTCCACGGGGAAAGAGCCGAGATCCCTTCACCGGGAGTGACCTCTTTAGCAAAGGTTTTCGTCACAATATTTTTAAAAGCTATCAGTTCCTTCAACGATATCAAGTTCATTACGTTAAAGGTTTTCGCCAGAAACCATTCGTAGCCCTCCATCATTTCGGTTAAATATTCGGTAGTATTCAAGCTATGTATTTTGACCTCACGCCAAGGCATAGTGATTGGTAGCTGCCGGATATTTATCTGTTGCATAGATAGATGCGTTGGTTTGGGACAGTCGTACTACTATTTTGGCCTACGTCAAGGGTATGTACGGGTGGGTTCAAATTAACATGGATAATGATGGGTAGAACTTGACATGTGACTTATGATATTTTGACCTCACGCCAAGGTCATAAGAGCATGGGGCAAAAATCCACATCGGGAGTTTCAAAAGAACTGAAACTTGCCAGATATGCGCATACCTTCTGGAGTGTGATAGCGTGAGCGGATTCCGTCACGTTATCATGCGATGATAGTTGGATCCCGATTCCCACTGATGAGTTGGTTTACTCCTCGGGTGATCCCGGCTAATTCTTCTTTCAGGTTTGGGGAAGAATTTGACGTTACAGTGGGAGGTTTCCAGATTAGATAAAGTGATAACCATTCTGATCTAGGTTAGAGTGCACGCTGAGTGTTTCTTTTCTCTCTCTCTTTGGCAGCGACCTTTGACCCGACCCTAGACTATGACTCAGTGACCAAGTTGACCGGACCTTCTTAACACTGGCTTTTGGATTGTCAGAGTTGCAAACCTCATTGCCACTCCTACTTTTACCCTTTTCTCCAGGACACCCCGTATTACTACGAACGTCCACTTCCATTGGACAAAACCATCGTATGGTTATATACGAACTCGAAGGAATTCGAGGATGGTTTCTGGTTCTGGAGAAAACGAATAGGACTATTCAGTTGTCTTTTCCTTTTTCCTTCTTTCAGGTTGCGAGTACTCCTTAATTTAGGAGTAGTACACCCATTATGCTTATTGGATAGTCTTCTTCCAAACCTTAGGCTGGTGCGAACGATAGGGAATGAAGAAAACCGGTTAGCCTAAACGGTGTACAGAAGGTATTAAGTTAAGACAAAGCAAGGGATTAGTAAGAGGGCAAAGTAAATTGCGACTGCTATTCACGACCAAACCAAATATTTCTTCGCCAATCCCACATCACCTTTGTATTTCTCCAGGACACTCCGTATCACTATGAAGATCCCAAGTTTATTGGATAATCCATCGTATGGTTATATACGAACTCGAAAGGAACTTGTTCCAGTTCGGGGATGGATCCTGGTTCAGGAGATATAGGAATAAAGTACATTCGGTTGTCTTTTATCTTCACCTTCTCTCGCATTGCGTGTGCTCCTAGGATTAGGACAGTACACCCATTATGCTTATTGGATAGTCTTCTTCCAAACCTTAGGCTGGTGCCGAACGGTAGGGAAGGAAGAAAACCATTTGGCCTAAAGGGGTGTACAGAAGGTAATGACTAAAGACATATAAAGGGATTTGGAGAAATGGCAAAGAATTATACGGTTACAGTTGTGAATCTGGATAATGGAAGAGGCATTACTAGGAATACCGGAATACCCCATCGAAACATTTCAATATTTCAGTTTCACTGTGTACTGTTAAAAGAAAACTGATTTCCCAATTAGACACTTGCTCCAGGGTATGTATTTACCGGGTATGATTCTCACATCTGTATGGTTTTACAGATGATGAGTAGGAGTAAGTTATTGGGAATTAGGTGGTCATCCTCATTATATCGGGATTCGTTGTAATTGTGATATTTGAGGAAGTCACCTGGGTTGTTTGCCGGTCGGCAAATATTTGGTTTTGAATATCCGTTGTTATGCACCAATTTCAAATTGATATATCTGTACGTCTATTTTTATAGAGTGAGATATACCTTTTTGAAATTATGTCTATGACATTTACCTATATCAGTGGATGGTTATGTAAGGAGCATTGAACAGCGGTGTAACTCTTCTTAACCATAAGTACAGTTTTCAACCTACGACACACAGTGAATGAGTCACTAGACTCAGGGGACTTATACAGAGTATTGTATATTGTCCAGTGTCCATTAGGACAGAGGGGTTGGTACTCGTACTATATTCTGTTTACTTGTGACTTCTCTAGTTCTTAGACACGTGTTTCGTAGAAACACTGGGTCTGAGTTTTGAGAAGTTATAGGTATATGAATGAAGTAGAGAACCAGGTATTGCAAGAATCGGGATTCTTCAAGGTGATCGAAGATGTAGATACTTGTGAATGGTATTCAGTTGTTAGTAATGATTAAGAGAACTTGCTTCTCTTTCAGATTACTCATAATTGGAAGTACTCCTAAGTTGAGTAACGCTGATCGGCCTCTTTCCATTTAGTTGACATGCACTGGAGACAGCTGCATGATTTGAATCTGGTTCAATTAAATCAGTGCCTCTGTTTCTATATTAGATATAGAACAGTTCATATCTTGACATTGTTAAGGTACGGGAAGTTTCCCGGCTTATGCTTAAAACCAAACACTGGATAACTCAAGGCATGTTTCTGTAATGGCTGTTTGTGGGTTGACCCGGGCTATGACGAGGGTTGACTTTCTACCATCTGGAAGATCAATAGTGATATTGTTCTTGACTCGCCACAGTTTTATTAAAAATGGATTTTTTCAGAAAACAGTAGTGGGAGTATGGTAGAACTGGAAGTGATTCCAGAACCGCAAACGATTACTGAAGATTTAATAAGAGCCTAAAGATTCAATATGGTTTGACATTCCATTGGCCACTCCGCAAATATGGTGGGTAACCTCAGGCACCCGAGAGGTACTTCGGTATGCTCAAGGATGATGGCAGGGAGGTTCTTGTTTACCCAGACTTTCCATTGCTGTTGTTTCAGACTGTGAGACCCGGTAGGAGGATGAGTATAGCGTCGTTCTAAACTAGCTTTAGAAGTGTACGTCTATATGACTCTGCCAGAGGGTTGTCGTAGTCAGTGGGAGCAGCGGAAGCATTGGTGGACATCAGGCTTATGTCTATTTATAGACTAAAGCAGATATAGCGGAGATAGATCATCTATTTCTGATGTGATAGTCATAGGTTTGGCTTCATCAGAATATGAGATAGATCTGTTAAGAAGGTAGTAGGGTGTGATGTCCTGGTCTTTGATGACATACACAGAGTAGGAAGTGATATTCCTATACTACGATCGGTTATACTTTGGTCGTCACACAGTGGTTTCTCCATACAGGAATTGAATCTTATATCAGACATTCTGGTTACTAGATCTATAGTTTTAGATCTAGATTTGGGTGGTTTCCCAATCAGGGTACTTTGACAGCATTCTAAAAGTATTTAGAATGGACGACTCCTCGCATGGTGGTGTACCTACAGGTAATGGAGTCACCCTCTCTTAAGGTGTCTTATAGACTAAAGTGGAGAGGGATGTGCATGATTGGCAGATCACTTGCTTAGGCAATTGAGTCAATCATGAAATGTCAAGCACCACACCAGAAGTTGTTCTTGCAGTAGGTGCAATAAATTGATATTGATCCAATCCTGGAGAAACAGTCGGAAGCAGTTTTAGAACATAAGTTGGTGTTCTAGGGATATGATAACAGCATTCTCCTTTGGGAGACCGTTATCATTCCAGGCTTCCAAGGTGACCTGGATGGCAGAGTGGCTGTCAGAGTTATAGTTTTCCCTCTGACGAGGGGCAGTATATTGGACAGGTAGTCCAGGTGGATACTGAGGGAAGGCATGGCGCAGGATACTGATTAAGTTCAGTTGACGATACAGTCTAAGAAGTTTGGATTTGGAGTTCATTTATGAGCTAGGTCCCATCAGACATCCAGACACATTCAAAGACAGGTATTGCTCATTTCGGGAGATGGCTTTCTCCGCGAACTTGAGATAAAGAGAGACATAGAAAGAAACATCAGAGCGGATCCACTCACTGACGCTATTCCTCGAACGCAATAGTTTCGCAAACGAGCTTTGTGAGACTGACTAGTAGAGGAGTTGGGTGCTCGGTATCACACGAGCTGTGAGTATGCGATATCGCAATAATTAGCCTTGAGTGCAAGTGGAAGATTGTTGGAGATAATGCCCTTAGAGTCAATTATTAGATCACAGGCACGTGATTGCAATGATTGAGGGGAGGACCTGTCCTAGTAGGACAGTCTTACTCAAGATGATAGTATGTTATCTGGTTTATCTTTATCATCGTGTACTGCGTTAGGTGACCTTACGAGTCACTATTACACGTTGATAGAGCCCCTAGGATTCTTGCTTGACTACCAGCAGTATGAGGGCGATCATATACGTGAGAGCTGGGGTCTATAAGCACATCCTTAAAAGGTCCCTAGTCGTGGGAGTTTCGAGACAGGGCATCGATTCTCCAAAGTAGACTAGTGTATACAGTCGAGACCCCGACGAGGGGCGGTGGCCGGTCTTACAAGCCACTGGTGTCAGTTGGTTCACCTAAGATGTATACAGGTGCTCATTAGGTTATGAGTACACCGGACAGGACTCGCCGAGAACCTGCTAGTTGGGATTATACCTGATGTCAGATAGCAGTTCCCTGGTGACATGTGTACAGGTTAGTTCATCGACCTGAGATCGTCATTTGTCTCGTGTGAGTTCCCACTGTGCTTTGATTACTACCCTACCACGCTCAATGGAGACGTGCAAACAGGTTTTAGTTGGGTACAGTCCCGAGCCACATGGAGGCAGTGAGCGGATCTGCAGGGGTTCGTCTCTCCCGCTATTGGGGGTGAGATCGCGCTGTGTCTAGGAGAGCCAGAACATGAAAAGTCCTTGGCCAAGGCAGGAGATTTGCTGGTAGGTATTCCAGTAGTATCTCAGGGTGTTCTGGGCTACACTCCGACACGACTTGTATCGCTTTTAAGGGTCTGACTTTTACTAACCCCCTAGGCCCGCCATGCGATGCTCATAGACGAACGGACCGGACTGTACGGATATTGTCACTGACAGGCTCAGTAGGGTGTCAGGATGAGTTCGCTCATCGACGTCCCTTTTGGTCAATAGCTGGTAGCCCGTCACGTATGGCTAATACCTCTGACGTGCTAGTGGTTAAATCCACAGCCATAGTATTGACGAGTCTTTAGAGTCCACCACACACACAGTTACTCAGGTTTCGGGCGAAACACTGTAGAGGCCGTATGGAGATATGGCAGGGTTCGATCAGATACGTGCGGTATTGCACGGATCGTGATCGGACGGTTTTTACTAGCCGGCTTTGGCTTAAGCCGGATCCTAGGATTTGACAGTGTAGATTTTGTCTCTTTGCATTTGTGTTCAGTGGGAATACAAATGCAGGCATGTATATACAGTAGTGGGGTTTTCCTGTAATTTATTACGGGATTAGTTTTCTAAAGTTGCCAGTTTGCATTCCGTTCCGGCCGGTTTTTCTTTGTTCCTTCACGGCCGGACTTTCGTTGGAGGGGGTTATTTGCAAGAGTGCAAATAACTTATTTGTGGAGGGGTTTATTATGATTTGTGGCTTCTTGTCATCATGAGATTCCCTTATGGTCATTTCCATTGCTTTTGTTTTGATGGTTGGTGATAGGATTTGAGCTTGTTTTTGCTGTGACCATTTTCTTATGCTTATCTCTCATTTCTCTTTTTGATAAATTAATTCTCCACCATTTTTTCCTAAGAGGGGCCGGCCACACTAGGGAGAGGGGAGAGGTTTTCATTTTAGAGAAGGAAAATGTTTCATCTCATTTTTCATGCCACTAAATTCCTAAGCTCATTTCCATAGTTGATTTCTTCACCTCCACATCACCATGGTAACTTCTATAGCCCCAAAGAGACAAGTTTCTACACTTCCTCTACTTCAACCTTGGACGCGTCGGCTAGCCAATTTCGCGCCCGAGTTGCCTCAGTCCAGAGGTGGGAGCCCGTATACGAACCCGGCTACGTGGTACCTTTCCGACGAGGACGTGACGGACGAAGTTTCCGCGGGAGATCGGAGTGGAGACGAAGACCGAAGGACACGGATCGCTTGGTATAACTTCTCTACTCTTTTCCAGTTTGCTAGTTATCTAGGTTAATGACCCGATCTGGGTGAAAAGTGCGCGGTGGTGCCGGTTCAATAGTTTTTGAAAGTTTTCGTTTCCGCTTTTCCAGCGTCGGATCGACGGCTGGGGCGCCACTGCGGACTTACATACCGCTCTTGCCAAAACAGATCACTCCTCTGTTTGGAGAGATCTTCAGGAATACATGGTCTCCAGGTTGGAATTCCAGGTGTCAGCGCTTTGTATCTGCCCAATGCTTCTGTCAGTCTTGGGCGATGCACATTCTTTCCCTGATCGTGCGAACTACGTCCACAGTTGCCACGATCATCTCTGGTCCAAGAAGATCGCGATCTTCATCGTCGTCCTAACTCAGCGGGGAATGACACTTCCGTCCATAGAGTGCTACGAATCTTGCCATCCCAATACTTTCCCGATAACTGTTGTTGTATGAAAACTCCACAAGGTGTAGGTGATCTTCCCACGATCCTCCGAAGTCTAACATACAAGCTCTTAGCATGTCTTTCAGAATCTAAATTGTTCGCTCTGACTATCCATCTATTTGTAGATGATACGCCATGCTGAAATTCAGACTCGTTCCTAGGCTAGCTTGCAGACTCTGCCAAAATTGTGATCGGAATCTTGTATCACGATCGGAGACGATGTAAACAGGTACTCCATGTAATCTCACGATCTCCTGTATGAGTTTATGGATATCAAAAATGGTACATCTTGAAGGGTTTAAATCTTATTTTAGATTTATGCTCACCTCCATGTACTTCTTTGCTAACGTCTCGGTTGACTGGCCAAATCGAAATGGAATAAAGTGAGCCGACTTGGTGAGTCGATCCACAATAACCTATATTGCAATGTTAGCTTTCATGCTGCGAGGAAGGGCGGTCACGAAGTCCAGGATAATATGCTGCCATTTCCATTCTGGGATTGGTAACGGCTGAAGTGGACCAGCAGTTCTGTGATGTACAACCTTCACTTGCTGACACACCAAATACTTGGCTACACTCCTTGCTACTTCTCGCTTCATTCCATGCCACCAGTAGTATTGTCGTAGATCCTTATACATCTTCATACCACCTGGGTGTACCGAATAAGGAAAGCTGCGAACTTCTTTCATCAACTCTTCTCGAATAAGTCCGACTGGCACGCATAAACGACTCCCATATTGAAAGAATCCATCCTCGTGGATGATGAAGTCAGTTCGAATCCACTTTCTACTTGTTCTCGGATCTTTTATAGCTTAGCGTCATTTGCTTGAGCTGCCTTGATCTGATTGACAAGAGTGGACTGGACTTGTAAGTTTATCAAATATGAAGCGTTACCTGGCACAACTACTTCAATCTCTAATCCGTGCATTTCTTGCTGTAGGTTCCACTGAGCAGTGAGGTTCATTGCTAATGGCTGGCGACTAAGGGCATCGGGAACTACGTTCACCTTCTCAGGATGATACTGTAGGTTAATGTCGAAGTCTGCTATGAGTTCTAGCTATCTTCTCTGCAGCATGTTTAGTTCCTTCTGAGTAAATACATACTTCAGACTCTTGTGATTTGTGTATATATCCATTCGTTCTCCCAAAAGATAGTGGCGCCAAATCATGAGTGCGAAGATGACGGCTGCCAATTCTAGATCATGCGTTGGAAAGTTGCGTTCATGTACCTTTAACTGTCTTGATGCAAAAGCCACAACTTTTTCATGCTAGTGTAGAACACATCCTAACCCTTTACCGGATGCATCACAATGTACCACGAATCCTCCAGATTGATCCGGTATTATAAGAATAGGTGCAGAGGTTAACCTCAACTTGAGTTCTACAAAAGCTTTTTCACATACTTCTGACCACACGAATGCTTCATCTTTACGTGTGAGCTTGGTAAGGGATGCACCAATCTTTGAGAAGCCTTCAATGAATCATCGGTAATATCCTGCAAATCCCAAGAAACTTCGTATATCACCGTCTTTGGTGTCGGCCACTCACTGACAGCTGACACTTAGCTGGATCTACAGAGATTCCTTCACCTGAAAGAATATGTCCGAGAAATCCGACTTGATCTAGCCAAAATTCACACTTTCTGTACTTGGCGTAGAGCTGATGTTGTCTTAATGTCTCCAGGACAATCCGTAAGTGCTCGGCATGTTCTTTCTGATTATTTGAATATACCAGAATGTCGTCGATGAAGATGACAACAAACCTATCTAGGTACTCTCGAAAAACTTGGCTCATCAGGTTCATAAAGATGGCAGGTGAATTGGTCACTCCAAATGGCATTACGAGATATTCATAATGACTATTACGAATCCTAAACGCCGTCTTCGGAATGTCGGACTCTTTGACCTTCACCTGATGGTAACCCGAACGAAGATCTAGCTTTGAAAAGACACAAGACCCACTTAACTGATCGAAAAGATCATCGATGCGGGGTAGTGGATACTTGTTTTTAATCGTCATTTCGTTCAGAGCTCGATAATCTATGCACATCCTGTATGAACCTTCTTTTTCACCAGTAGCACCGGAGATCCCCAGCTTGAAGTACTTGGACAAATCCAACCTTTCTTCAAGAGTTCGTTCAACTGAATGTGGATCTTCTTCAATCCTTCCAGACTTAATCGGTACGGATCTTTTATTACTGGTTGTGCGCCGGGTTGTAAATCGATGCTGAATTCAAGAGCTCGATCGGGAGGCAAACCTGATATATCTTTCGGGAATACATCCTCGAACTCTCGAACTACCTCTGGCTTCGATTCTTCTGCTTGCAATGCTGCAACCTCTGCCTTCTTTGATTTTTCTTTGTAGACGCTAGGTTCCAATGTACGGTCTCCACTCTTGAAATAGAACACTGGATGATCTGGTATTTCGAACACTACCCTCCTTTAGCGACAGTCAATGGTAGTGAAGAAAGTTTCCCAGCCAGTCCATTCCGAAGACTACGTCAAAGTTCGGTGTTCCCTTATGAAAAATGAATAATAAATATAAAAAGCAATGGGAAAATTCCCCAAATGGAGCATCACGTGCCCACACGTGATAGGCACTGCGCTTGACTAAACAAGGCTGAAACTGAGCCTCACATGCAGACACGTGACCTCTATATACAAAATATATAGGCGCCTTCTTAAAACAAACAATTGGCCAGAAAAATTCACGTGATAGCACGTGACTCTCTTTGGTGGGCTTAACTTTGTAGGGTCACATGCTACACATGATGGGCTCTTATGCCTTCTGAACCGATAGAATTAAACTCTAAATAAAAGGGATCAAAGCCCTATTTGGAAAATATTTCCTTAGATCTTTCTAAACAAGGAAGATTGTGCTCTGTAAAGCAGAGCGCCGTTGGATTAAAAATCCAATGGTGATTAAAAATCACCAATTTACAGAAGAAGATTCTGTGTAGGGAAATATTTTCCTAATCTTGTGACAAATATCTTCTGTAAAACAGAAGTCCTTGGATTAAAAATCCAACGGTGAATAAAATTCACCGGTTGATCTAAAGATCATTTTGGTTGTTTATAAAATCAATCAAAATCTCTCAATAAGAGATTTTCTGAACAAATTGATTATTTTCTTTCTCCTATAAATAGGAGACAGGAAAAAAAAAGAGAGAACCCCCTAAAAACTGCAAGTTCAAAAGAAAAAAAGAAACCCTAGGTAAGAAGGAACAAAACACAGAGAACATCTTACTTCTTCTTCGTCTCCACAAGGGTTTAACCCTTTATATAAGAAGTTAGTTCTTTCTTCTGGTAAAGGATCTGCAGAAGCAGATCTCCCCACAGCTTGAGAATTTAATTCTCATCAGGGAGATTCTGCCATACAGATCAAAACTTAAAGGAAGATCTAAGTTCAGAGAATTTAATTCTCCCAAAAAGTATATAGAAATTTAATTCTTCTGATAAAACAAGGGTTTAACCCTTCATATAAGAATTTAGTTCTTTCTTATGGTGAAAGATCTGCAGAAGCAGATCTCCCCATAAGTTGAGAATTTGATTCTCATCGGGGAGATTCTGCCATGCAGATCCAAAACTTAAGAGAAAAACTAAGTCCTAAGAATTTAATTCTTACAAAACAGTAGGCTTGAAAGTCTCAAAACTCAAGATCTCCATGCACGTAAAAATATTAGCACCCAACATGATAATAGCTGATCACGTGCTCCCACGTGAGCACTCTTGATGAATGAAAGAGAACAACTGAGATCAGGTCACGGGTCCCCACATAACCCCACTAAAAGTGCTTAGCACTTCCAAAAGAGAAAGGGTATAAACCCCAGAGATAGTTTCCATTTTTGGGGCACCTCACGTGATCCCACGTGACCCAATAATACTTAGCGCTCAAAAAAGAACGGGGGAATAAACCCAAAGAAACAGCGCCAACTTTCAAGCGCCTCACGTGAACCCACGTGAGCGCTTCAAATTTTTAGTGTTTAACACTACTTCAAACGCCTCACGTGAGAGCACATGAGCGCTGAGCATATACTAGTGTTTAACACTATGAAAGGCTAATATTAGCCAAACTCAAACCAAATCTCCCGAGGACAATCAATTGAGCCCCTCATGCTCCGGGTCCCCAAAACCGATCTCAGTCCCAAAGATAGCTAATGAGCTTCTAACAGATGTCATCTAAAATGATGTTCATCCTATTCCTCCTCAGTCGGGACATTGGTTAAAAGGTACATCTCTCAACACCTCTAATATATGTCGTTGTAATTCCTCAACGTTTTCAGGGAGGTGGCGGGTCTCGACAACCAACAACTTTTTGGTACATTTCTTAACCCATGGATACACTCCAATAGACCGTAATGTCCTTAAACTAACTATGGACTGTAATGTCCTTAAACTAATCTTTATGGACTATGATGTCCTTAATCCCAATGGACCGCAGCGTCCTTAAACTAATGATGGACCACAACGTCCCTAAACTAAACTCTATGAACTATGATGTCCTTAAACTCAATGGACTATGATGTTCTTAAACCCAATGGACCGCAACGTCTCTAAACTCAGACGATAGAGCCCAAATACTCTTTCATTGGATCTAAATGATCCCAAAATCCCGTTGAGTAGATCTTGGTCTAAAATTAGACTAACGTATCCTCAACAAACATTTAAGTTGATCTTAATCTCAAACAAGATTAAGGATCCTTAAATCAACCAAACCCAAATCTAAGAAAATACGGATTTGGACTAATCCCCACCCTACGGGAGACAATATAAATTAGTCTCCGTATACAATCCACGGGCAACCAAAAAATAAAACAAACATACATGACACGAAGTGAACATCTGTAGAAGGAGAAAATGGTTATCGCTATGCGGTTTCGTAATTAACTGCAGAGTCTTGCGCCTGCAGGGAAGAGCGTCTCCACAATAAAAAAAACCCGTCATAATGAGAGGGAATCTGACAAAGTTTGCTATAACGGCCGCCTCCGTCTAAACCTCCGATACACGGTGCCATAAATCAACTTGGCATCTTCGGAGAGGTGGATGGATAAAACCAAATAGCATCTGCCCCCAAAATTCAGGCCAGACGTTCCAACGTCCCGGCCGCGTCTTTTGGCAGTGAACATTCGGTATATCCAGCACCTTGAAGTCCACATAAAATTCTCGACTGCAGATGACCACTGGACACAGATCATATCCTAAAGTTGCTTTTAGAACGCCATTCCCTGAACTGAAATTCCAGCTGGATAAAATCGGTTTAATAGGGATCGCATGAGTTCAGACGAACCGTTGCGACATAAAATAATATGATGCCCCGGTTTCGAAAAGGGCCAGAGCAGGTAGGGAGGCTACTAAGATTGTACCTAAGTTGTGTGGGATAGGTTTAGATATAACAGATATAAGATGATTATGAATTGAAAGGACTTGAAAGAGAATAGGAAAGGGATTTACCAGTGATAACCTGACCCATAGTTTCGGCCTCTTCGACTGACATGGTGAATGCTTGGCATCGTGACACTTTCCTCCGTGCTTGGTTAAACTCTCGGCGTTGGGATTGAGTGATCTGGATGCGGGGAGCTGGAGCTGGTAGAGCTAACCAGGAAGGAGGAGCTTGGATCGCCGGTTTAGCTGGAGGGTTGTTGGGTCTTCGGTTATGTGGGTATGCTCCAATGGCGTGAGTAGAAGACCCATAGATCAGGCAAATGTTGTTCGCCCTGCGATAGTTCTTCACAAGATGCCCTGTTCTCTTGCAGTAGATGCAAAAGTCTGGCCTGCTGTTGGCGAACGAACCTACTGGCCTCCGAGATGTTCCGTTAAAAGATGTCCTGGAAAAGGCCCCTCATGTGATCTGGTGCACAGGGCATTTCACACAGGCAGTCTGCGGCGTACTATTCTTCTTCACGACTGCCTCATAGCGCCGGGAAGCCTTCAAAGCAAGTTTATGGGTTGGGAAATCCCCTGTAATGAGTGCACCTTGGATTTCAGAATCCAACCCTTGCTGAAATCGTCGTACCTGGATCTCAGTGGTGGGAATAAAATGTGCAGCGAACCTGTTATGACCTTGTATTAGCAGTGTAGTGAGTGAGATCATAAAATTGAATTTGAGACAATATACCAGCTGAGCATGGTAAACTCAGCATCATATTCATCCACAGACTTAACCCACATCGAGTCCTGCTGTAGATGGATGAATTGCTGCTCCATATCAAAACGGGAAGTCTTAGGGAAGTACTTGGTATCGAAGAGGTCTCGGAATGTTCTCTATTCTATCGATTGTGCGAGATGGCTCTTCTCAGCCTTCCACCAAATTCTGGCGTTATTGGTTAGTTGAAACTTAACAACTCTCACCCAAGCAATATCTGTCACTTGAGATGCTTCCAGATCATATTCAATCGCTTGAGCCCATTCTTCTGCCTCAAGTGGGCTCTCTTTTCTCGAGAAGTGTTTTGGGTGTAGTGCACAAAACTTCTTAACTCCGGGTGCCTCGGTTTTTGGGCGGTGCATGAGGATAGCAGTCTGCTGCTGCTGATCCTCCAATAGGCACTTGATAGTCTCAAGCAGTACCGTTTACTCATTGATAGGAGCTGCAATGGTAGGTGGTGGTGGAAGAGTAGGCGGTGGAGTATTGTCGTTGACGTTCGTGCTGGTGTTATTCGGAGAGTCCATCACTTTGATATAAAAGATAGGTTAGGATAGATTCAAGCAATTTGAAATGCAGGGAATATAAATGTTTGTTAAACTCATTAATTCTTATGATATATTGTTTACGACTTTATGCAGAACTGACCTGCATGGGCCACCAACAAAACCTGTCAAGCCCCCTTCCCAATAGACGGAAACGGTGACGTGGAAAGCCCGCGGTATATTTATCCAAAGAAGGTCATTCCCTAAATAAATATACTAAGTGTATTGAAACAATAATACACAATACAAGAATAAATTGAGACTGTAAAAATTTTCAACAAATATCTTTATTTATATTCAACTTCCAATATTTACAAATACAAGAGTTTATGCTGGAAAGTAAATATAATAAAGAAAATGCCTAAACAAGTGGCATACAAAAACTGAAGGAAAAGAAGCTGAGCTAGCCCTTAGTAGCTATCCGGTTGTAATCCTCCTATGTGGCTTCAACTTCCTCCGTCTCGGCAATATCTGACGAACATTCCAAGAGAAGAATAAAATGGGTGGAATGCCCGTCAACGAACTAGCGCTCGGTAAGTCCCAAGAATAGATAAGGGTAAAGAAAATGACAAGAGTAGAATATATATATAATGACTAAGAGTATATGATCATGGGTAAATATATACTATAGGTCTCTAGATGGTCATTATGTTAACGTTAAGTTCCAAGTGTGAATGTAACAACCGAGTCCAGTTCTACAAGTTTCTGTTTCCGTATGTGTGGTGTGTAGTATTCAGTTCATTGTCCTGATTTTGTTTGTTGTTAGTTATAAATTTACCCCGACAATTCAATTTCTGCATATAACAATTTAAGTCTTTTAAAATAAATTAAAAATACTTGTCATGGCCTGCTCATTACCCCTAACCCTGTGGTAGCGTCCTTGCATCGTGTTCTCGTCCCGTTCAAAGGAACAGACGTGTTTGGACGTCTACGCGCACGTACGTGCGTCCGTTCTTAGGGGTATGATTTTTAATTATAAAATCCTTCATTTTTAAATTTTGGAACCCGCCAATAATTTTCTTTTTCGAATTCAAATTTTTGGACCCGACCCGGGCGCAATTCTGAAATATTTTGCATTTACACCAAATCCCTTTTTTCTAATTTTATCCGCCAGAAAATAATTTTCCCTATTTTTAAATCCCTTTAAGAAAATCTTTCTCTTAACCTCTCCCCTAACTCCCTCAGCCTATCACAGATTTTCTTAACCAAAGATATTATTTTAAAACCCTCAAGTAAATCTTTTACAAACTTCTTCCTAAACAGCTCTCCCCCTCATCCAATCACAACCCTCCTTTCCTCACCGCTGGTCCCCACCACTTCATTCTCTCTCCCCCTTTTTCTCCTTCTCTCTCTTATTCTTTCTCGCTCACCCACTACGAGACGAGTTTCTTTCTCCTCTTCTTTCTCTCTCCTCTCGCTCTCCCCCTATCTCTCTTATCTCGCACCCCTTTCTCTCTCATCTCGCGACACTGTAGCGAATCCCGCCACCGCCCTCGAATCCCATCACCTCCCTTCACGTTTCCCTTCTTTTTCTCTTTTAAAACCCCGCGTCTCCTTCTTTAAACCCATCGCAGTCAAACCCTAACCCTGGCCGCTCCTCTTCCTACCCGAGCCCGACCTCGTCAACACCTCAATCTCATCTTCTCCTCATCCTCTTCCTCGTCTCCATCTTCTTTTCTCTCTCTTTGCCCGAGGCTGTGCACCCTGCGCTTGATCCCCAGCCGTGAACCCAACGCCTCCGGTCGTCGCCAACGCCTCCGGTCGACGCCGACGATCACCAGACCACCCCAGAACACCCCAGTAAGCGCTTTCTCCATCTCTTTCTCCTCTTTTTCTTCGTTCCTTGCTTCCTGCATTGTTACTGTTATGGGTTCTTGATAGGTTGTTACTGTTCATCGCCGGAGCCCGTCGATCTCGCCACAACTGGTCTCGCCGCCACCGCAGCACCCCTCTTCAACCCTGTATGCTTTAGTAACCTCACTTTCCCAGGTTCTTTTCCTTGCTTTCTTTCTTTTCTTGTTAAAGATTTGTTCTTTTCTATTGTCACTGTTCGCCGGAATCCGACAGTGCCGACGACGTTTTCCGACGACCCAGCGAGGACATGCGACCCATGTGACTCCACTGCTCGTTGTTTGGGTTCATTTCGTGAACCGGGCGCGCGTCGCGATTTTTTCCCCGCCGACGCGTAACGTTCCGTTTTCCGTTTCGCGACCCGTCGAGGCAAGTGAAACTTGCTACATGCTATTTTAAACTATTCATATGCTAAATTACTTATTTCCTGTTAAATCTCTAATTAGAATCGAAAGAAATGGATCTCAAGTTAACCGTATAAAGTCCGTTACACATTTTTTATAATTCCGAACTTGAAACTTAATCTTGCATCTGATTATTTATATCTAACGATCACCGATATATGATAGATCACATTTGTTTAGTGCTATGATATCCTTTTATCCAGTTTAGCCTATCAGACATTCATGTGCAACTTTAACCAGTCTAATTACAACTGCATCCATTAAACATATTATACATGTCGTCGCATCCATGGATCACTCAATATTTACTAACCTGTTTTGCAGCATTCACATCTATCATAATGTATTCACATAATGCTGACACTGTCTGTTAAATACAACTGATAACTGTACAGCTAATTAATTAAATCTGCTTTATTGCTTAACTTATTACTTAGATCGTGTTGTTAATAACCATGCTTGATTATTATAACCATGATTATGCTAGCTGTCTGTAAGTACCCACATATTCTCTTTTACACCCTGGCCTGATTTGCTACACACATATTATTTGACCCGACATGGTACAGTACACTACTTGACTGGACCTGATGTACCATGACTTGATCCGTTACCTGATCTTGTGTCTAATGCCAACAAACCTGACATGTAGTCCTCACGGACCGTTCCTGTTGTCTATCCAGACAAACCTACTCTTACCTGATCCTGTGTTGGCATTAGTTCTTGATTACTGAATACCTGACTTGAACACTTATAACTTGGGGGTATAGGGAAATTAATGATGAAACCTGACTTGTAACTCAACAGTTCGATATCTGTTCTGATCGGTCTTACGGGCTAGGCCAGCCCCGGAGTGATGATGCCGACATCACTCGTCTGTACCTGCTACCTTTTACTGCCTAGCGGCACGTCTCGGTTCAGCCCGAGAGTCTGTAGACCGTGGTCCCGGGCATGCACGGGATACTATTGAGTTACATCGATGATTCATCAATTTGATTTCAAAGACTTTAGAGTAGAAAACCCAATAGAACAGTTAGTTTACTCACTGCACACTACCCTGCACTGCCTGATTTATATTACTGTTACCTCTGCTTTTCATTCATGTTTATATTTGCATTGCCTGTTACTCTGTTCATATTTTATTACTTGATGACATGACGCGATGACGTCTGGGTTTTGCATGGCCCAGATTCTGTACCGTTACTGAAGTCCGAGCATGAGTACTTCAGCCAGCAGGCTGAGCTGTGAGGTGTCGCTAGTAGTTAGTTCTTTATTTCCTGCATTTATTTCCTGCATTTATTTCCTAATGTGAGCCCGCATTATGGGACATACATTCCAGTTATATTGTATTGGATCTTTTGCTTCCGCACTTTTATTATTCTTCACTCATGTTATCTTGGCTTATGGACATGTATTTTAGATAGTTATATTTTTTTCTTGATATCTCTACAGCCGTAATGTGACTGTGGATGGATACTTCCTACCCACAGGTAGCATGGTTGGCTATGTCACGTGTCCAATTTAGCGTACTCTGGGAAGCGGGGCGTGACATAGAAGTATTCACGAGCTCAAGAGTGGGGCCCAGGAGCAAGAAAACACGGGCTCATTTCATGTGTTAGCATCGGGGCTCTAGGCTATGGATGAGTCAACCCGACTGATATTCGAGTAAAATAAAAAAGTGGTTAATACGGGACTCCTGAAGCTCCGTTGGATTCACACAAGAAACTATCCCAAGCACCCCGTGTATAATATATTATAACTGGTTAATATGATTATCTGATTTGATTGATTGATATATCTTGATCGAAACCCTAGATTGCAAAAGATGTGAATTGTATTCGAGCAAGTCGAGTAATGTACGAGTCATGAAAATTGTAATCTGGGTTCAGGTCAAGTTGGTTCGAGTAGATTGGATTCGAGTTCATATTCGGATTTAGATTCGAGTTCATGTTTAGATTTGAGTTTGGATTTGAGTTCATGTCTTTTCATGTGCATTGATGTAAATTGTTAAACTCTTATATTCAAGAGATATCGGTAACTGCTGCACATGGACGGCAGGATTTGTGTCTTTTTCCAAGTCAATTGCCATTGATAACTCCATTGAATTGTCTAACCTGAATAGACAAGCACTCACTTTCTCCGGCTCTCTAGGGCTCAAGAGAATTGATCCAGCTTAAACCTATATTTATCTAAGGTCCTTAAAATATTATTTGCATATCTCGAGGGGATTTTATGAAAAATATTTTAATATAGTTTCAAAATAAATCTCGAGGGTGATTTATAACATTTAGGATTTTAATGAGCATGTATTTTAATTATTGGGGTATTTTAATGATACAACCTAACTTTTTTGAAAGTTTGTGGTAATTTTATAAAAACAACTACTTTTGGAAACTTGGTGGTATTTTATTAATATTTTTTAATCTTTCATTTTAAAAACATAATTTCTTAATATGCTTTTACTGAAAATACAGGTTTATATTTTTATATAACTTTTCCAAAAATTAGTTTTTTATTAGAAAAAGTCGCGTTTCTTAAAAACCGTATTTTCATTCCTTTCGAGACCGAATACTCCGTAAGAAGTTCTGCACCTCGCTCTACTGTCTCAAGGATGTGCGATAATCCGCACCATCCATTAGCGGATCCCCTAACGAGAGTTGTAGAGGCGTAATTGCCAAGGATTTGATTTACCGATTTAAAGAAACCCGTTTTGAAACGGTGTGGTATTTTAATGAAAATATTATTTCTTTAACTTAGCCATAGATCTAGAATACCGTGCTATAGAACCATGATGTGTGTGTTTGGGGTAGGTCGTTACCCTGTGAAGTTTTTCTAAAGGTACTTAAACTAATTATCGATGAGAGGGTGATACTAAAGTTCATTGTATTTTACTGAAAAAGTTTGTTATATGTTCGTTACATATGAAAATTTTGTTAAAACTAAAAACTAAAAGATATGAAATAAGGTTAGGATTATTGTAGTATGCTAATTTAATCTTGTTTTCTTATCACGTGGCTTGCAAAAGTTAAAAGAAAGCGATATCAGAGATAACTGTCTTTTGTCGGTTTGTTTTAAAAAGTGGTTTGAGATAGAAAGAGGGAGGAATGAAGGGACTTACTATTTTTATATGACTAAGAAGAGGTTGAACAAACTCTAGGAGGTCGTGGTTTCGTCGGAGATGCTCCGGTCGCCGAGTTTGGCTCGCTACTCTACTTGAAGAGCTTAACACCACTTGGCACTTAGAAGTTTTCAGAGATTTTTTGCTAAAATTTTAGAATGGAGGAGAGTTATACCATGGGGTGGTATTTACGGTGGAGAATTAGGGTTTGGGAATTAAAATTGTGGATTAAAATGCATTAAAATGATGTTAAATGGTGAAATGAAGGGTCTCTGTTTGATTGCAAAGAAATCAAACAGTGCAGAGGAGTTAAGGGAACCTGAAGAGACGAGTGTGCAAAGAACGGAGCCCATTGGAGCTCATCCAACTGTCAACGCCGGCCCTAAAGGCATTTTTTCCGGTCGGATCTCGATCTCTGGCCTCGAGATTCGTGCCACGTGGATTTTTAAGTGTGTACACCTCATTACGCCTGTTTTATTTTTCTGAACTTTTCATTTTCCCTTATATTGCACGTGCAACTCTTAGGCTTCCAAAAATTAAAAAGAAAAAAATCAGAAAAATAATTGTGTCTGATGAGAATCGAACACACAGGCTATGTCACAGCAGTGCAGAGGCTATACCAATGAGCTATAAGTTGTTTCTTGCTTTTATTTAACAAAAGTAACTTTTAACTCTTACACAGGCTGTAATACTCTTTTCTGTACAATAACAAGAATTTTCTGTACAGTGATTCCAGAGTCGTTACAAACCCTCTGTGTAGGAATCCAAAGACTCGACAGTACGCTGGCAGTGGGTTTAACCATAACACGTCAGCGGCACTAGCTGTACGTAACGGCTACCCAGGTACCTGTCAAAAAGAAGGCCGACGATCAAACTCATCTGAACCCCTACTGAGCATATCCATGACAATCTCCGTACAGTCCAGTCTCTTTGTCTAAGAGTATTGCATACCGGGTCTAGAGGATGGTAAACGTCAGACCCCCTACTAACTGGATAAGTCGTATCGATATGGCTCAGGACTAATCCAAGAAATTACTAATCTAACCATCAATAAATCTCAACTTCCTTGGCCAAGGTCTTATGGTTCTGGCCAACCGGACACAGAGCGATATTGACTCCCAATACCGAGAGAGACGAATATCTGACAATCACTCACTGCCTTCACGTGGATCGGGACTGTACCCAACCAAAACCTGTTTGCATGACTCAGTAGAGCCGTGGTAACATAGTAATCAAAGCACAGTGGGAACTCACATGAGACAAATGATGATCTCTGGTCTAAAGACTAACCTGCACTCATGTCACATGAGAACCGCTATCTGGCGATAAGTATAATACCATCTGGAGGTTCTCGGCGAGTCCGTCCAGTGTATTCACCCTTAGTGAGCACCTGTATACAATCTTAGGTGATCACACCAATGTCCGTGGGACCAACCACCGCCCCTCGTCGAGGTCTAGAAACATATACACAAGTCTATTCTGAAATATTGATACCCGGTCTCGATATTCCTTCGACTTGGGACCTTTAAGGATGTGCTTATGGACTACCCAGCTTCCACAAGTATGATCGCCATCATAACGCTGGTAGTCAAGCAAGATTCTACGGGGGTTTTCAACATTTATCTGCCATATGTGATCGTGTGTAACATATGCACATGTTAAGATAAAATTAAACCATAATAAGATACTACTGTATCTAGTCTTTATCAATATGTCTAAGCAATATAAAGCAACAAGAGAAAGAAATACACATATTAAGACAAAAAAAACTTAAATAATATACTATATATAACTGAGTAAGATGATCCTGTACATACATATCTCTAGCATCCTATACAATACATCCATCTAGGGCATACATATCTAGCAGTTGCCTCTCAGCCGCCCAATCAAGCACAGGGCTCTACTCATGAACCGGGAAACAGTGTTCCGAGATCGCCGACACCTATTCCTTCAAATCGAAAGGTGGGCGAACCGCATGAAAGTTGGTCGCATCCTATCTCGGGAAATGTCTTGACTACCGATGACAGCAACTCACTAACGCAAGAACAAATCATGGATTTGGTCGCCAACAAAATCAAATCATTGATAGTCGAAGTGTGAAAAGATATCAGAAGTAGTGGGAGAACATATCCTGCTCGGTATGATCTGGTAGAGTTTCCTAGCGGCTATGTCATCCCCAAATTCGGAAGATTCGATGGGACGGGAAATGCGAATCAACACATCGCCCACTTTAAGTCCTCATGCAGGAATACTAGGGGCAATGATGCGCTTCTCCTCCACCAGTTCATTAATAGCTTAACCGATATCGCTTTCAACTGGTACGCGAGCATACCGGATGGCTCCGTTACTACTTTCGTCCAAATAGAATCTCTGTTTCTGTAAAGGTTCACGAGTGTCAGCGATAAGATCACCATTGCCGACCTCGTAAGAACCAATCCAAAAAACAACGAAAGCGGCATGGATTAATAAGTATTTCTTTCTTAGAGTACAATTCCCAGTGTAGTGACCAAGTCTTTTTTGCCGCCCAAGAGCCCAAAGCGCGAGCGCCAGAGCGCTCACATGCCTGGCACGTGAGGCATTAGCGCCAAAAGCGCTAGCGCCCGAGCGCTCACGTGCATGGCACGTGTGGCGTTAGCGCCCAAAGTGCTAGCGCCCGCGTGCCTGGCACATGTGGCACTAGCGCCCAAAGCACGAGCGCCCAAGCGCCTAAAGCGCCCGAGCGCCCACCTGCCTAGCACGTAAGGCGCTAGCGTCCAAAGCGCTGGCGCCCGAGCGCCCAAAGCGATGGCGCCTAGCGCTCAAGGAGATAGCGCCAGCGCCCAAGCGCCCGCATGCCGCGGACGTGAGGCGTTGGCGCTTTCTCCCATACATCCTTTGGATGCCCTTTCCCCTTTATACACACACACACACACACATACTCTACAACACTGTCTCCCGTTAGAAAAAATTTCGAATAGGGTGCTGCCCCGCACCCCGCAGGGGGGCTGCTAGCCCCCTTGACCCCCAGCTCACTATCCAGGTAGCGGGACCCCCGTAAAAACTCTGCAGGGCCCCCGATATATCCAAAACCCCTTCAAAACAAAACACTGCATATTGAGTTCGCATGACCAGTTTAACCCGTCAATCAGAGGTTCTCTCGCTCCAAATGCGATGGTAATTAACAGCAGCTGTTCAGTTGATAAAACTGCACATTTAATATGACATTTTTCCAACTATTTCTATATAATAAAAGGTGTTTATTATAATATATAATACATATGAGGGTTTATCTGTAAAAATACTATTTTCATGTGTTTATAAATTATAATTAACATTTGGTAGGAAAAAGTAAGCATATAATATCCATGTAACATTTGGCCCATTTAAATATGCTTACCTTATTAAATACCTTTGACTAATTCTTAATGGTTAAGTTAATATCTCAATAAAACAAACTCTACTAATATTATTTGTTTAGTTATTGTGCAGAATTTTCAGGGCTGAAATCAAGGAAATCAAAGTTGGCAAAACAAACCTGCCTAATTAAGAAAGTAAACTAAAGAAAACAATTCTGGCAGTGATGTAGAAAAGATTTTTAGTTTCCAGAGATTCGTAAGATCACAACGTGTCATCAAGATAAATCTCCAGAAAAATAAATCAAGTGATCTCCCTATAAGGCCGCGGAACCGCGGCCAAACCCACCTATTGGCCGCGGTTCCGCCGCGTATTGGACGAGTTGGGAGTTAGGATTTTGCTGTTGGGATCTTAACCACTGGTTTCCAAATTAGGAAACTAGGGTTCTGGCTCTGGGACTATAAATAATGACCGAGAGCCTCTTGAAAAAAGCATCAAGCTGAAGGAATCACGAAGTTCGCGACAGGCTCACGCATCCAGGCTGATCATCAACTGTTCGTCTCCCTCCTTAGAAGAGATCGAGAAGCAAACTAGAATTTTTGTAATCATTTTCTAAGGGAACAAAGTGTAAATGAATTTTTTTGATTAATAAAGGTAGTTGTTTTCTTATTCTATCTTTTTGTAGTTTTAATATGATTTCCCTCTCCATCTCTTCTTCTCCCAACATGCGCGAGTAATTTTTCGCTTGTTAGGGTTCATGGGATTAGAATAGGTTAATGGATGATGAAGATCCTTAAACTCTTTTTTAGTCCTATAAAGTTTATAAACTCTATCAAAAGAATAGTTAACATCCTAATTGGGCGCGCTATCAATTCATTGATAATCACGACCTCGATTAGAGATTAGATTAACAATTGTTTTGGTAAAGGCTGGATATGAACGGAGCTCCATGTCGAGATAGGGGTTAAGAGTGGGAACCCTTTTCCCTCCAGAAACCCTAATCTACATGCATCACTGTCGTTCTAGTTTTAAATCTATTAAAGGATAAAAAGAGTAATTTTTAATCAATCATCCATAACTACTAAATCCTAATGAACCCTACAAACCCCCTTTTAATATTAAACTTACAACCGTAGTTAATCTAGATCTATATTTTGCATCCGTGTTTAATGTAGATCTAGAAACTATTTCCACTATTCTATATTCCTCTATTCTTCCTCTTTTTCAACACGTTTAAAGTAAGATTAAAAGATTCAACATTTCCCTGAGGATGACCCGTACTTACCTTGGTCTAGCAATGCGCGACACCGTATTGATTGCGGTTAACTACTACACATAAAAAAAGATCAATCAAATGGCGCCGTTGCCTGGGATACGTGTGTAATTTTTTATTCTTACTATTTGTGTTGAATTCTTATTCGATCTATATCATAATTAAAATAAATCTGTAAATTGTATATTTAACAAATTGTGTGTGAATTTTGCAAGAAAATCTGGAGTCACAGACTTGAGGAAACAGAAAAACAGAGACATTCATCGAGATCCAGAGGAGTACAGAAGGCCACGGAGCAAAAATTCATCAACTGATCCTTCTTCCTTGCGGCTGAACCGCGGCACAAGAGCCATATACGCGGCGGAAGCGCGGCGGGGTTAAGGAGTTAGGAGTCCTAACTTCTCTGGTAAGTTTCTCAACTTTTTCTCTCTCCTCTGAAATCCAATAAAATATCTTTTCTGCAGGATTCTTTGCAAAATTTTGCCGCTCAAAAAATCTTTTTGCAAAGTTTTGTAATTGGTTTGGTAATTCATATTTTAATACGGATTTTTAAGGGGCAAGACCAAATTTCAGATTAGGTAGGGATTTTATCACCCTTCCGAAGCCCCACAAATCACAAACCGAGTATCTGCATTAACCCTACATTAATTTAAAAAATATCTAGACAAGACTCTAAGGACTGTCACGCTCATTAAGGACAAAGGAAGGTCATGGGTAATTTATCGCTTATCCGCATTACTGTTGTGGTGCCTAGGCAAGTGTGTCGAAGGCAAGTGGTTATTTATTTAAGGCCCGCTATTTTCGATGATTCGGATAGCGGATACCTCCCACTTACCTGACACTTACCTGACCACAAGAGTAGTAAAGAGGTGGGAAAGAATTGATCCTACGGCTTGTCCTTTGGAAGTCTAGAAGCGGTCTAGAGACTTGACCTATGCAACCTTAGTTCTAGGGTTGTTTGTGCATTTTTATGTGATTTGTCTAAGTCCGACACACTTTTCAAAACATACCATTTTTAAAAGTACACACGCTGCCACTTACGCTAAACCCACTTAGTGCATGCTTGGCTGGACACGGGATTCTAGTGCCCGTCTTGTCCGCGTTCCTGCTATCGACTCTGAAGTCGGTGCTTCTTCATCTTCTTTTCCCCCACCACCCACCACAACGACCAAGATGGACGGTACTCCATCAAATTATAACACCACGCTGCCACCGCCTGTAGGTGAGCTGAATCCACCGCGCATCTCTCTCCAAGAGAGATGCTATCCTATCCGTGGTCCAGTTCCCACTTGCTTATCTATTCCACCAGCCAACATGGATAATTTTGAAATTAAACCCCACTACATCAATCTGTTGCCCAAATTTCACGGGCTTGAGTCTGAAGACGCGTACGTTTTCATCACTAAATTCGAAAACGTATGCGCAATGATGGGTACTTCACAACTGACTGTGGATGCTATGCGCTTGCGTCTTCTCCCATTCACTCTGTGCGACATGGCAGAAAAATGGTTTTACAATACTGCCGCACACTCTATCACTAATTGGGATGAATTCGTAATAGAATTTCTTAAGAAGTTTTACCTAAACCATAAGACCGCCCGTGTTAGGAGCGAGATCAACCAGTTTACCCAGCTTCCCAATGAACCATTTTGGAAGTGCTTTGAACGTTTCAAGGATCTGCTTGTCCAATGTCCTCATCATGGAATAAATAGATGGGATTTGTGCCGAATTATACATGAGGGCATTAATCCAGCGACAAAGCAGATGCTTGAAACAAATTGTCAATGCAATTTCATATCTAAAGATGATGGTGAAGCTTGGAAATATCTGAAAGACCTCGCTGAAAACACTTTGCAGTGGGAAAGCGTAAGACCATCTTCATATAGGGGAGGTATTCATCAGCTCGATGTTTCCATCGCAGTAAAAGCCGAAATGGCAGCGACGCAAAAGAAGCTCGACGCTATTGAGAACAAATGCTCATCAGTCTCCCTAAATCAGGTAACGCTTCCCAAGACAGTGTGTGGTTGCTGTTCAGATCCTTCACACTTGACGGAAGAATGTCCTATGAATGCACCATTTCAAGGTCACGAGCAAACTAATGCTGCTTTTCAACAGCGACCTAGAAATGATCCTTATTCTTCCACGTATAATCAAGGATGGAGGAATTATCCTAATTTCGCTTGGAACCAAAACCAACCCCAAAATCAAAACCAGTTCCAAAGCAACTATCAAAGACCTCCTCCACAGCAACAGCAACCACAACCACAAAGTCAGCACCCCTTTCAGTCACAAAATTTTCAAAATCCGGCCAACACCTCTGCACCGCAATTGGCCGGTACAGATAACTCTTCACTCGCACAAACTTTGGATTTGTTTATGAAACATACCATTCAAATGTCGGCTGATATGAAGTCTTCTATTGATACCATAAAGAAAGACTCCGCCTCCCACGGTGAGAGTATTAAATCAATAGAAAACCAAATTGCACAGTTGAACGTCGCAATGAGTGCGAAAGAGAAAGGGAAACTCCCATCTCAACCCCTACCGAATCCTGGCCACTCACAAAATCATAACATGAGTGCCGTGATTATGTTGAGATCGGGAAAAGTGCTGAATAACCGAGTGGGTAAGCAATTTGATGATGTTAGTGATACCAATGATACCCCGGTTTCTACTTCTTCTCCTAATTCGTCTAGTCTCCCACCTTCATTTGAGCATATTCCCCGTTTTCCCCAAGGCTCGAACACTTTGCCCAATCTATCTAAGAAGATTCCCACTCCAATTTTGGGATCTAATCCGTCCCCACAATCTTCTCCACAAATGTTAGACCAAAAACTTATTAATCAAGCTCCATTTCCAAACAGATTAAGGGCCAATAGACCTAACCCACAAATGGAGAAGATTATGGAAATGTTTAAGCAAGTTAACGTAAATATTCCTCTCCTAAATGCTATTCAACAAGTCCCATCTTATGAAAGAATCCTTAAAGACTTGTGCACTAGGAAGAGAAAAACTCAAGTGCCTAAAAAAGTTTTCATGACAAGTAATGTTAGCACAGCTTTTACCCAGCAGATACCAAAGAAACGTAAGGACCCTGATTGTTCTACCATCACTATTTCTATTTGGGGTAAAAATATTAATCTTGCTTTACTCGCCCTTGGCGCTAGCGTTAACTTGCTTCCTTATTCAGTATACGAGCAGTTAGGGATTGGAGAGTTGAAACCCGCCCATTGTACTCTCCAGATGGCAGACCAATCAATCACCAAACCTCGGGGTGAACTATAGGATGTGTTAATTAAATTCGGGGAATTTATATTCCCTGTGGACTTTATTGTTTTAGATACACAGCCTGTGGCAAACCTACGCAATCAAATCCCGGTGTTACTCGGTCGACCCTTCCTAGCAACTTCTAACGCTGTAATTAATTGTCGTAACGGTTCTATGAACTTATCCTTCGGGAAGATGACAATTGAGCTTAATATTTACAAGCTAGGAAGTCAACCATCTGAACCTTCTGCTCACTTGCTTGATGTTTGTTCCATCCACGAGATAGCTCCCGAAAGCTGCATGGAGGAGGAACTTTGCTTCGATGATCTCGACAACACTAGTGAGACATCGTTTGATCCTGCACAACTTCATAGTGAGAATATGTTCAATGAGTCTATCCCAGAGTTTGAATCCGTTGACTCGTCGCATAAGTCAGTAGCACTTTCCGAGTCAATATCCTATGCAAGGTTTGAACCTCTTAGGGAGTCCGAATATCATTCCCTTACCTCACCTTCTATTGTCTCTCCGCCAATACTTGATCTCAAACCGCTACCTTTTCATCTTAAATATGCATATTTAGGTGAGAATGAGACTTTGTCAGTGATTATATCCGCTTCTCTAGCCTTAGAGCAAGAGAACGCACTTTTGGCAGTATTGAGATCAAATCGGCAAGTATTTGGTTGGACAATGGCTGACATCAAAGGGATTAGTCCATTAATTGTTGAACATTATATATATCTGATGGATGAAGCCAAACCAACCTGAGACCCACAAAGACGGTTAAATCTCGTTATGAAGAAGGCGGTAAAGAAAGAAATCGTCAAGTGCCTTGATAGTGGTATAATTTACCCTATATCTTATAGCCAATGGGTAAGTCTGATTCTCGTAGTCCCTAAAATGTCTGGCATCACGGTCATAACTAATGAAGCTAATGAGTTAATCCAAACACGCACCTAAACTGGGTGGCGCGTATGTATTGATTATAGAAAACACAATACCGCGACGAGGAAATATCACTTCCCTCTACCTTTCATTGACCAGATATTAGAACGATTAGCTGGAAACGAATACTATTGTTTCTTAGACGGATACTCTGGCTATAACCAGGCCCCCATCGCCGAAAAGGATTAAGATAAAACAACATTTACTTGTCCTTTCGGTACTTTTGCTTATAGACGCATGCCCTTTGGATTATGCAACGCTCCCGCGACATTTCAGCGATGTATGATGGGGATATTCTCAGACATGGTTGAGAATTTTCTGGAAATTTTTATGGACGATTTCTCCATTTTTGGGGATTCCTTTGAGGACTGCCTTCGTAATCTTGACGCGGTTCTTACCCGCTGTAAGGATAAGAATTTAACTTTGAATTAGGAAAAATGCCATTTTATGGTCCAAGAAGGTATTGTCCTTGGACATATAATTTCACGAAAAGGCATTGAGGTTGACAGAGCTAAAATTGATGTCATCCATAACCTCTCTCATCCCAAATGCGTCAAAGATATACGATCATTCCTTGGACATGCAGGATTTTATAGGAGATTTATTAAGGACTTTAGCAAAATTACTAAACCCTTAACCCTTCTATTGGCCAAGGATACTACATTTTACTTCGATTCGGATTGTGAGGCTACTTTTGAATCGCTTAAAGGATCGCTCACTACAGCCCCCGTTCTATCATCTCCGTATTGGAACTACCCGTTCGAGCTTATGTGTGATGTATCAGCTTTTGCTATTGGTGCAGTCTTAGGACAGTACATTGATAAGATGCCACATGTAATTTACTATGCAAGTAGGACCTTGAATGATGCACAAATAAATTACACAGCTACCGAAAAAGAACTCTTGGCAGTTGTATTTGCATTAGAAAAATTCAGGCCCTACTTGATTAGCTCGCCAATAGTGGTTTACACTGATCACTCCGCCCTACGACACCTTTTATCGAAGAAGGATGCTAAGGCCAGGCTATTACGTTGGATCTGAAGGGTTACCCAAGACGGCAACAAGGTTTCGGGAGACATCGTCCATGCCAAATTAAAAATTTGCCGTTTTAGCTAACCCTAAAATAGATCGTTAACTAGAAATAATACGGGAAACATTTGCAAACACTTTGCAACTAATAGTGAGCAAGGAATACAACCTTTGTAGACCGGTCCTTCACTTGAAATAGCTCCGTGTAGTAGTCCCCTCCGCTGCGATCTCAAGCTCCGGACTCTAGAGAGACTCCGTAGAAGAAACGAACGTGCTTGTTTCGAAGACTTCGAAGCCGAAGATGATTTACGTCGGGGAGACACTAACTCAAGCTATTCCTTCACAAGGTCATGAACTTTGTAAAGATAACACCCTATACTACATGGCAAGTAGTAGAGGATGATGAAGTAGGAAGTGGACTCCTTTTAGAATTGATTTCCTCACACTTTTTCTCAAACCACCATTGAAGCTAGCAAGCTTTTTAGGAGGAAGAAGAAGAAGAAGAACTCTTCACAATCATTCATCCAAATGAATTATATGTGTGGTTAAAAATGCAACCAAGGGTTAAGCATGTCATGCTTAACCCTTGTAGAGAGTTAACCACAAGCTATGGTTAAAGGTTAGGTCAAAAATATCTCAAGCTAGACAAAAGGATTGGATAAAGTCAAAGAAGAAAATGAAGCTTCTACAAGCTTTCAATAATTATCAACCATGACAATTATCCATACTTTTTGAATAACTTAAAGATAAATAAAAACCCTAATCTTAACCTTAGTAAGGTTTAGTCTCTATAAACCCTAGTTGCATATGCAACCAAGCATGATACATTTAACATATATCACATATACATCAATGTATCCAATGTGAGAAAAGAAATCATAAGTGAGCTAATACTAGTTAATGTAATGTAATATATCAAATATATAATTATACATTAAATTATTAAATCAACACTTGATTTAATAATCCGGCTATAACCGACTAATATCATGTGTAACAACTTATCAAATCAATACTTGATCCGATAACCCGGCTATATCGCATACAAACGATCAGTGTCACGAATCGCGAGAATAGAATATGGTATCTCATATCGTATCAATCTCGGTCCCTCACATATCACATATGTGCTCCTACTCCGTTTCGCTTGAGCCAGGAAACCCCTGTGTAGGACTCTAAAGACTCGTCATTACGCCGGCAGTAGGTGATGATCATATCAAACACCCACAAGCCGCAAGCGGTCTGCTAAATGTAACGGCCACCCGGGAATTGAGCGATCAGAAGATCAACAAGCAAGCCTGCTCACACTCCTGCGAATCCAGTCAGTAACACTACCGTACAGTCCGGTTTCTTCTTCTGATATGTCGCATATCTCGTCTAGAGGTGGTAAACGTCAGACCTCAGTAACTCGATAAGTCGTGTCGATATGAGGCTCATAACTGGTCGAGAAACTACTGATAACACTTACCAGTATATCTCTGAAACTGTCTTGGCCAAGGACTTCCTGTTATAGCCAATCGAACACAGTGCAACATCAACTCCCTATACCGGGAGAGACGAAACCCCTCCTATCGCTCATTGCCTCCATGTGATTCGGGACTGTACCCAAAATCCACCGTTTTGCACGCCCTCCTAGATGTGGTATGATGGAAATCAAAGCACAGTGAGAATCACACAAGACTCTATGACGATCTCGGGTCTACAGACTAACCTGTACCAGTTTCACCAGAGAACTGCCATCTGACGTGAGATATAATACTATCTGGGAGTTCTCGACGAGTCCGTCCAGTGTACCCAGTCTCCACTGAGCACCCGTATACTATCTCTGATGTCAAACACCAATGGATATGGGATCATCCATCGCCCATCTACATGGGTCGAGAAGCTATACGCTAGTCTACTCTGGTATATCGATGCCCTGTTTCGATACACCCTCGACTAGGAACATTTGAAGGATGTACTACACTGTCCCCACTAGTATGATCTGCATCATAGTCATGGTAGTCAAGTACTCATCCTAAGGGCTTTATCAACATGTAACATAGAGACAATCAGAGTATATGTTAAAATAAAGTGCAACCAGATAGCATACTATCATGTCGAGAAAGAAAGTCCTCCATATATATGTCCAAGCATCCACTACATTATACATCGTATGTACAGTAATGGCCTCTAGGGCATACATATAAGTAACAATCTCCCACTTGCACTAGGGCCATCTGTTGTAGTATCTCATACCCAACAATCAGCAGTGGTTGACGTATCTCATACTCAACCATCTCATAAATCTCTCTACCGGGAATAGGCCTTTGTGAGTGGATCCGCTCTGTTGTCTTCTATGTCTACTCTCCTAACCTCGATCTCCCTGGAGATCAACCATCTCCATGATCAGTTGATACTGCCTAAGAATTTGTCTGGATCACTGATGGGACGGGGGTTCCTAGGCCAAATCCACAACTCCATTGTCACACAATGGTAGGAACAAAGTTCATCTCATGAACTTATATACATCTATACTACATTTTTGGTAGCATCCTAGGTAGCCATGTATCCAGCCTTTATCATTTAGTATGCCACGGTATCTAGCTTGGAACTCTTCCAACATACCGTCCTTCCAACGAGGGAAAAGACAATGCATGTGACTGACATTCAGTCGACCTTACCATCCTAGATCCTATCCAGTGATTCTCCTCAGGATCAATTGACACCATCTCACTGCACCTAGTAAGAATCTTAACATCCAATTAGATCTATCTCATAGATCCAAAACCCAGGATTTAGGAGGTATCACATTGATCTATATGGAGAATCCTTGTGATAAGAGGAGATTGACCGAGCGTAGCATAGGAAACTCCTTTCCTATCAAGAGTATGTCATCTACATACGATACTAGGATCATCACCATACTCCCTACTACCTTTTTGTATATACAAGGTTTATCTACCATTTTGATGAAGTCAAACTCTTTGACTACCATATCAAAACAGATGTTCCAGCTCCGCGATACCTGCTTTAACCCATAAAACAACTTGCACACGTTTCCACTGCTCCCACTGTCTACGAAGCCCTCTGGCTGTGCACTTATAGATGCTCTCTTCTAAATCATCATTTAGAAAAGCAGTCATGACACCCAACCGCCAGATATCGTAGTTATGGTATGTAGCAATGGCAAGTAGGATCCGGATGGACTTAAGCATAGCTTTGAAAGTCTCAACTTTTTCATATACACCAAGTAATCTTCTCAAGATATACTTGCTCCTGATGGGGATTTAACCCTTCAGATAAAGCAACCAAAGTCCATACTTTGTTGGTGTATATGGATTCCGTCTCAGATCGTTTAGCATCCATCCATTCTCACAGAGTCCACACTCCTGATGGCCTGCTCGAAACTAGTTGGGTCATCATCTCATGATGCAATTCTTGCTCTCACTGTCATAAAGAAACCGAAGTATCTCTCAAGTGGATGAGGAACCCTACTAGATCGGCGGAGAGGCTAAGCTTTGTTGGAAATTATTGAATCCTCCGGGTTTACCAAATCATCAGCTGCAGTTTGTATAACTCCTTCCGGTTCTATCTCATGACCACTAATTTCTTCACAAGAAATTCCCTTTCCCAAAGGTGGCATGCTGAGAAACAAAACAACTTTTGCTCTTCAGAGTGGTAGAAGATATTCCCTTGCGAATGCTTGGGATATCCAACAAACTTCCACAGATCTGACCTTGCCTCGAGCTTGTCCGGATTTTGCTTTTAGACATAAGCCGGACAACCCCAAATCTTAACATCCTTAAGAGATGGGCTCTTCCCATACCATATCTCATATGGAGTGGTAGGAACCTGATTTGATTGGAACCCTATTCAATAGGTATGCAGCTTCTCAAGTGCATAACCCCCAAAAGGAAATAGGCAACTCAGTAGTACTCATCATAGAGCACATCATATCACATAGGGTGCGATTGCTCCGCCCCGATATACCAACGTGCTGTGGTATATACGGAGGAGTAATGCTGAGAGAGAATCTCATTCTCCTTTAGAACAGTCTAGGAATTTCGTGCTCAAGTATTCTCCTCCCTGATCACATCAAAGGACATAATACTTATACTCGTTGTGGTTCTCTACTTCTGACTTATATTCTTTGAATATCTCAAAAGGTTCAGGTTCGTGTTTCAACAGGAACACATGTGCGAATCTTGAGAGATCATCAGTAAATGTAATAAAGTACAAAGAACCAGTCCTGGCATGTGTAGACAGGGGACTTTCATACATCAGCATGTATCAATCCCAAGAGTTCACCAACTCTTTCTCTGTTTCCAATAAACGGAGCTATGGTCATCTTATCTTTGTGACATGACTGGCAAGTTTCACAAGATGTAAATTCAAACTGATTTAAATATGCATCTCTATGTAACTTCAGCAAGTCGGGTCACATTGATATGACCCAGTTTACAATGCCTCAAGAAGGATTCGTTCATTTCTGAACTCTTCCTCTTGTGTATGTTCTGTACGCTAAGAACTGTAGTTTGATTTAGAATGTATAAGCTTTTAGATAACGTGCCTGAACCTATCAACTTTTGATATAGGAAATGTTCAAAACATTATCCATCAATACAAAATTATATCCTTCTTTACTAATAAAGAGACTGATATGATGTTGTATATCAGGTTCGGTATCTAATAACATTCGTTCAGAATCAATGTATTTGGTAATACAGGGTGATAACTGCCAACAGAATTGGCTTGCAACAATTGCACCGTTTCCAACTCTTGAAACTTATCACCCGTTCTCAGTTCTCTTCCTTTCTATAGCCCATGTAACAGATTACAATAACAGGATCCTGATCCGGTATCTCATACCCAGGACGTAAACGATACTGAAAAACGGTTCTTTGTAATGAACACACCCGAAGAAGATGTATCAGCATACACTTTCTTCGTTTGGGTGGCACGGGAATTCTGGTAATCCCCTATTTCCTGCTCGGTCTTATAACAATTATAAGTTAGAGTGGGACCAATGTTCCTTAGCGCAGTATAACAAGCGGGTTCAGTCAATACATCCGTATTATTATCTTGATTAAGGCGTGACATGGTCGCTACCTGGAGAGAGAGAGAAGAAAACACTCAGCGTATGCTCTTGTAAGATTAGATTGGTTATCAATATAACTAATCAGGATGGCTCCCACTGTTTTAGTCAAATCTTCCTTCAAACCCTAAAAGGAAAGACTAGCCGGGATTAATTACACCCTACAAGTTCGTCGATCTTTCATCCAGGCCAGTGCTGGTACTTTGAGGGAGGTTCCCCGTGCTTTCGCATGGACCTAATTAAAATAAATCTCGTTTTCCCAGAGGCGTAACCTCGTTGACACCTTTCTAGACACCTACTTGATCGGCTAATTGTAATGTATAAAACTCTCCCAGGAGTAACTCTTACTCGCAGTGGGTATCGGGATCCAAATATCTCATAGAAGGTATGCAATCTCATTGCAAATTTCAACACTTGAAATTCCCGATAATATTTTACCCCTAGCGTCCTATGACCTTGATGCAGGCCAACAAACCATAGTCTGCTAGTCAAGTTCAACCCGTCATTTCCCGATTGAATTAAACCCACCCGCATGACCCTTGACGCAGGCCAACAAAGTCGCACGACTACCCTAACTCAATCGTATCATATGCTTTAGCAGATAAGCATAAATAGCTACCGTACACTACGCCTTGATGCAGACCAACAAACGTAGCACGAATACTATGAAGTACTTATCTGAAATGACGGAGGGATACGATAGGTTTTTAAGAAAACCCTTTGCGTAATGAACTTGATATCGTCGTAGAATCGAGTGATTTAAAATGGAGTGTTTTTTAGGCCTTGCTAGTTTTGCTAAAGAGGTCACTCCCGATGAAGGGGTCTCGGCTCTTTCCTTATCGAATAAGGTGCAGGATATTTCACAAATACCACTATGCAAAGCAAAAACTATAGAATCAATCAAAAGACAAACCGAGTGTGTAGCATCTGCCAGTTATTGCTAAAGAGGTCATTCCCGGTGAAAGGATCTCGGCTCTTTCCTTATCGAATAAGGTGCTGGATGTTCTACAAGGAACACCGCTATGCAAAACAACAACTAGAGCTACCTGTTTTTGAAAATTCGATTCCACAACATCTTTAGGTTTCTTTTATTTCATTAATCTCATTAATGAAGTCGCATTTCATTATGCTTCACAAGCATTAGATTTGAAACGAAATCAACAATATATAATATATATCTCATATATATAATATAAACATTCGTCTCAGGCAGTAATATGATCTCATCACAGAACATTGCAGCAGAAGAACATATATGAAATTTGGATATACTAGGATTTCCGTGTTTTATTTTAAGCCTGTATAAAACACGGATTCCACAGTCGTGATGAATAGCCAATCCCACACCCCTAGACCCCTACGAAAGCAGCAAGCAACCCTGCCAATTCTAGAGTTAGGAGACCCAGTCTCGACTCCTCGACATGGTCTCCCACTGGATCCTAGAACCCGGTTACTTGTGCTCGCCGCCTTGGGTCTATCCTAATGCGGAAAAGTAAATAATGTACATTGGTGACATCATCCTCAACCCGGAAGTGCCCCAATAAAAGAATATTACATACAATGAATTTTACATGAATGAAAAAGAAAACTCTCATCTCACATAAAACCCCCGGCTATTCAAAAACACGACGATCCAATATAACATATCCAAGCAACACATAGCATCGCATGTCATCAACGTAAGTAAATATGCGTATCCCAATTGTCGTTGACATATAGCACCGAAACCGGCGATACACCACATATTACACTTACGGTCACAGAAAAGAAAGTGAAAAACTACAACAGTTGGAATCCGCAACCACCTTAGACATCATAAACCCAACGTATCACATACTTTGGATTTCATGCCTAACCAAATGAATTCCTTAGACATCGCATGCCTAACAATTATAAACCCCGCATTTTAGTCTCAATATCGAAAACTCTTTTCAATATCTAGTCGGACAATTCAACAAGATTCCCGACATCCTGATCGAATGCTCGTCGGAAACTTTAGTAGACGGCCGCAACCCCGATGCCGTCGACGAAGTGCACTAAGGCGGAACACCGCTGCCGCGAGCACCCGAACGGATGCTTTTGGCGATAGGGTTCTCCTACAGTCACTTGGTCGGGGCTATGGGGCATGGCTATCTATTAAGTTTACCCGGCGAGTATCCGTGTACGCTACGTGATTGCGACGGACTTTTGATCACATCAAAATCCCATGGCAACCGATCAACTGAGACTAAACCGCTAGATTTATAACATTCAATTTACTTATCTCATAACTACATGTGGATTCCAAATATTGTATCCCATCACATAATATCCGGACGAAATTAAACTCTTCGATCGATTCATCAAAATCCCATAATTTCCCGACAGCTCAACACTTCAGCACAGTTTTAGTAATACCCAGAAGATGCCTCAGTACCTATGAACCAGCCGTAGAAGGGTTAAACCAACGCCTCACATGTGAAACGCTAAACTATCACAAACCCTAGGGTTCAAGTGATGGTTTTGATGGCCACATAATCGAGTTAAGGTTTCGTTCTTCTAGAGGGTCCACGGAATCACTTGCATATTTTTCCGAATACGCTAAACTTGGAAAAATGGATTTTTGACATTCGATCGAACTTTTTAACTTCGCCTAGACAATATGTGAAACACCCGAAACAATGTTAAAATTACAAATACGAAACACTCCGAATTGCTTATAGTGTAAAATTACATCACATGCAAAATTAGCAAAAATAAACAACACCTGAAACATCAAAACTAAACCACCGGAACACTGCAAACATTTCAGGGGAGGGGGCTCGGTTTTGGCCGATATGGGGGGGTGCTCGGGCCAATTTTTTCCAAATGCCCTGAAATTTTGTGTGGGTTAATGATATATCCTATACATCACCCTGTACTTGTTTAAAAAAAATTTTGACAACTTTTTGAAATCGATAGAAACTATAGATTTCGTGTTTCAGTTTCAGAGTTGTTTCGGTTTCGTGATTCTAACAAAATCCATATTTATTTCTAGCATTGCTCTGATACCACTAAAGGGATACCCAAGACGGCAGCAAGGTTTCGGGAGGTATCGTCCATGCCAAATTAAAAATTTGTCATTTTAGCTAACCCTAAACTAGATCGTTAACTAGAAATAATACGGGAAACATTTGCAAACACTTTGCAACTAATAGTGAGCAAGGAATACAACCTTTGTAGACCGGTCCTTCACTTCAAATAGCTCTGTGTAGTAGTCCCCTCCGCTGCGATCTCAAGCTCCGGATTCTAGAGAGGCTCCGTAGAAGAAACGAAAGTGCTTGCTTCGAAGACTTCGAGGCCGAAGATGATCTACGTCGGGGAGACACTAACTCAAGCTATTCCTTCACTAGGTCATGAACTTTGTGAAGAGAACACCCTATACTACATGGAAAGTAGTAGAGGATGATGAAGTAGGAAGTGGGCTCACTTTAGAATTGATTTTCTCACACTTTTTCTCAAACCACCATTGAAGCTAGCAAGCTTTTTAGGAGGAAGAAGAAGAACTCTTCACAATCATTCATCCAAATGAATTATATGTGTGGTTAAAAATGCAACCAAGGATTAAGCATGTCATGCTTAACCTTTATAGAGAGTTAACCATAAGCTATGGTTAAAGGTTAGGTCAAAAATATCTCAAGCTAGACAAAAGGATTGGATAAAGTCAAAGAAGAAAATGAAGCTTCTACAAGCTTTCAATAATTATCAACCATGACAATTATCCATACATTTTGAATAACTTAAAGATAAATAAAAACCCTAATCTTAACCCTAGCATAGTTTAGTCTCTACAAACCCTAGTTGCATATGTAACCAAGCATGATACATTTAACATATATCACATATACATCAATGTAACCAATGTGAGAAAAGAAATCATAAGTGAGCTAATACTAGTTAATATAATGTAATATATCAAATATATAATTATACATTAAATTATTAAATCAACACTTGATTTAATAATTCGGCTATAACCGACTAATATCATGTGTAACAACTTATCGAATCAACACTTGATCTGATAACCCGGCTATATCGCATACAACCGATCAATGTCACGAATCGCGAGAATAGAATACGGTATCTCATATCGTATCAATCTCGGTCCCGCACATATCACATATGTGCTTCTATTCCGTTTCGCTTGAGCCGGGAAACCCCTGTGTAGGACTCTAAAGACTCATCAATACGCCGGCAATAGGTGATGATCATATCAAACACCCACAAGCCGCAAGCGGTCTGCTAAACGTAACGGCCACCCGGATATTGAGTGATCAGAAGATCAACAAGCAATCCTGCTCACACTCCTACTAATCCAGTCAGTAACACTACCGTACAGTCCGGTCTCTTCGTCTGATATGTCGCATATCTCGTCTAGGGGTGGTAAACGTCAGACCCCAGTAACTCGATAAGTCGTGTCGATATGAGGCTCATAACTGGTCGAGAAACTACTGATAACACTTACCAGTATATCTCTGAAACTGCCTTGGCTAAGGACTTCCTGTTATAGCCAATCGAACACAGCGCAACATCAACTCCCTATACCGGGAGAGACGAAACCCCTCCTATCGCTCATTGCCTCCATGTGATTCGGGACTGTACCCAAAAGCCACCATTTTGCACGCCCTCCTGGACGTGGTATGATGGAAATCAAAGCACAGTGGGAATCACACAAGAATCTATGATGATCTCGGGTCTACAGACTAACCTGTACCAGTGTCACCAGAGAACTGCCATCTGACGTGAGGTATAATACCATCTGGGAGTTCTCGACGAGTCCGTCCAGTGTACCTAGTCTCCACTGAGCACCCGTATACTATCTCTGATGTCAAACACCAATGGATATGGGATCATCCATCGCCCATCTACATGGGTCAAGAAGCTATACGCTAGTCTACTCTGGTATATCGATGCCCTGTCTCGATACACCCTCGATTAGGAACATTTGAAGAATGTACTTAGCGACTACACTGTCTCCACTAGTATGATCTGCATCATAGTCCTGGTAGTCAAGTACTCATCCTAAGGGCTTTATCAATATGTAACATAGAGACAATCAGAGTACATATTAAGATAAAGTGCAACCAGATAGCATACTATCATGTCGAGCAAGAAAGTCCTCCCTATATATGTCCAAGCATCCACTACATTATACATCGTATGTACAGTAATGGCCTCTATGGCATACATATAACTAACAGGATCATATTGTTACAAGAATTTGATCTTGTCATCCGAGACAAGAGTGGATGTGAAAACGTTGTAGCCGACCATTTTTCACGCATCACTTCTTCACCGACATTGACCGTGTCGATAAATGATTCATTTCCCGACGAACGGCTCTTGACTGTATCCTACGAACCTTGGTTCGTGGATATTGTGAATTGTCTAGTGACGGGACTTATTCCTGGCAATTGGTCGAAACAAGGCAAACTTCGATTTCTATCCCAAGTAAAATACTTTTATTGGGATGAACCTTATCTGTTTAAGTATTGTTCCGATCAAATCATTCGCAGGTGTGTCCATAACGATGAATTCAAGAGTGTGTTATCATTTTGTCATGATCAGGCATGCAGCGGTCATTTTGGTCCTCGAAAAACGGCGGAGAAAGTTTTGCAATGTGGCTTTTATTGGCCAACATTATTTAAAGATGCATATGAACATTGCAAAACTTGTCCGCGATGTCAGCACTTAGGTCGGATTTCACGAAAAAACGAGATGCCGCTCCAACCTATATTGGTTGTGAAAATATTCGATATTTGGGGTATTGATTTATGGGCCCTTTTCCCAACTCTTTTAGGAATTTATATATCTTGTTAGCGGTTGATTATGTCTCGAAATGGGTAGAAGCAATACCGTGTCGTACTAATGACAACAAAGTTGTCATTAAGTTCCTTAAAGAAAATATCTTTTCGCGATTTGGACACCCTCGCGCTATAATTAGCGACAACGGGACACATTTCTGTAATCGGTCTTTCGAGGCCTTGATGCGGAAATATTCAATCACTCACAAACTTTCTACGCCCTGTTATCCCCAAACAAGCGGGCAAGCTAAGATCTCAAATAGGCAGATCAAACTAATTTTGGAGAAGACGGTTTCTAAAAACCGTAAAGATTGGTCAACCAAATTGACGGATACTCTTTGGGCATTTCGCACCGCTTATAAGACCGATTTTGGTATATCTCCATACCGCCTTGTGTTTGGGAAGGCATGCCACCTTCCTGTCGAGATCGAACATAAAGCAATGTGGGCTATTAAAGAGCTTAACTTCGATTTTGATCAAACGAGCAGCTATCGGAAGCTGCAATTGAATGAGCTAAGCGAACTCCACGATGAAGCTTACGATAATGCGGTGATGGTAAAGAACTGGACTAAAGTGTTCCATGATAAAAACATTTTTAGAAAAACTTTCACATCGGGGCAACAAGTCCTTCTTTACGATTCTCGTCTCCATCTTCATCCGGGTAAGCTTAAATCTCATTGGAAAGGACCTTTTGTGGTGCGGTATGTACACCCGCACGGGGCAGTAGAAGTTGAAAATTTGAAAAACAGTTCAATTTTTAAAGTAAATGGGCATAGATTAAAACCGTATTTCTATGCTGACCCAGCGGAGGAGCTCGTGTTTTTACAGGAGCCGATTTATCGTAACTGAATTTCCTCCGCCTCACCTCCATGTTTCGGCAACATTTTCTCATTTTAAGAATGGAGGTGAGTGAAAATAGACTTAACTGAATATCTGTGTGTGCCAAAGAACAAGTTTGGGGGTAGTTTTCATTTAACAATTATTTTACCCCTTTTGTCTCTCCCAAAGTATACAGGTCCATGCTCTCAAAAGACAATATCAGTGAGGACACTGCTGAAAACAGGTTTGGGGGGAGTTTTGTATTCACTGAATTATATTTGATAATGGGCATTCAAAATTTTTTGTTTTTTATATAACAAAAGAGTAGAAAGTGAAAAATTATATTTAAAAGATAGGAATAGTTTAAGAAAAACAAGAAAGTTAGATGTTTTCTTAAATGAAACTAGTAATAAGTAGTTATGAGCTGTTGTCCCAAGGGTTAGTAAGATGAAGGAAATTACTAATCTGAGGATAAAAATAAGCCTGAAAAATAGTTCCTATTCTGGAAGCCAAACATTTGAACGTTGATAACCTACTTTACGCACTTACACACATCTTGAAACTCGGGATAGTAGAGGATACCTTGAAATGCTCTTGTCTAAAAACCAAAGTATGAAGAAAATAAAAGTAAAGAATAAAAGATAAAATGGTGAAAAGAAAAATGAACACTGGCTTTGTTATCACCGAGGCAACAATAAAAAAATATAGCAAAGGTGCTTTATCACCTAGTGCCTTAGACCAACTGGTTTAGGAGCCACTGCTAAGCCTTAGGTGTTGCAAGACGAGGAAAAGCACCTAATTAGCAAGCACAGGAGTAATCAGTCGGTTAGTACCTCAAGAAGTATTAACGGTCGCATGAAAAATGTGTGAGCAAATTCCATATAAATATCAATTAAAAAGTACTAAGGTAGATGGACAAGAGTATGATTGCTTGAATTGAATTCTCCGAGTATAGAGATGTCCAGTTCACACACGTAGGGGTATATGATCAATGTTTGGAGAAAAGATAGGGAGGAAAACTAAAGGCGATGTTTTATTGAGAGATGATGTAATTTCTAACATTTTTTCATAACCATTAAGATAGGGCTCAGAGAAACTGAAAAACTGGTGTAGTTGAAAACTCTTATTTTCAAGTTCTTTCTTTTATAGTTCTTATCATTATATGTAACTTTCACTATCTTTCTTTTATTATTGGATTTTGTGGGTGTAATCCGCTGAAAACCCTCAGGAGATAACACTCCTCCTACTAGGGACACCTAGAGGTTTAACGGCTTGTTGCACGTGCTCAGTGCAATCGTAATGTCTATGAAAGTGTGCTTAGGTTTTTCCTTTCTTTTTCTCCTTCTCTTGAATAAACTAGTTTGCTCGGGACGATCAAAGATAAGTTTGGGGGTATTTGTTCAGTTGATAAAACTGCACATTTAATATGACATTTTTCCTACTATTTCTATATAATAAAAGGTGTTTATTATAATATATGATATATATGAGGGTTTATCTGTAAAAATACTATTTTCATGTGTTTATATATTATAATTAACATTTGGTAGGAAAAAGTAAGCATATAATATCCATGTAACATTTGGCCCATTTAAATATGCTTACCTTATTAAATACCTTTGACCAATTCTTAATGGTTAAGTTAATATCTCAATAAAACAAACTCTATTAATATTATTTGTTGAGTTATTGTGCAGAATTTTCAGGGCTGAAATCAAAGAAATCAAAGTTGGCAAAACAAACCTGCCTAATTAAGAAAGTAAACTAAAGAAATCAATTCTGGCAATGACGTAGAAAAGATTTTCAGTTTCCGGAGATTCAAAAGATCACCACGTGTCATCAAGATAAAGCTCCAGAAAAACAAATCAAGTGATCTCCCTATAAGGCCGCGGAACCGCGGCCAAACCCACCTATTGGCCGCAGTTCCGCCGCGTATTGGACGAGTTGGGAGTTGGGATTTTGCTGTTTGGATCTTAACCACTGGTTTCCAAATTAGGAAACTAGGGTTCTGGCTCTGGGTCTATAAATAAGGACCGAGAGCCTCTTGAAAAAAGAATCAAGCTGAAGAGATCACGAAGTCCACGATAGGCTCACGCATCCAGGCTGATCATCAACTGTTCGTCTACCTCTTTAGAAGAGATCGAGAAGCAAACTAGCATTTTTGTAATCATTTTCTGAGGGAACAAAGTGTAAATGTATTTTGTTGATTAATAAAGGTAGTTGTTTTCTTATTCTATCTTTTTGTAGTTTTAATATGATTTCCCTCACCATCTCTTCTTCTCCCAACATGCGCGAATAATTCTTCGCTTGTTAGGGTTCTGGGATTATGGTAGGTTAATGGATGATGAGGATCCTTAAACTCTTTTTAAGTCCTATAAAATTTATAAACTCTATCAAAAGAATAGTTAACATCCTAATTGGACGCGCTATCAATTCATTGATAATCGCGACCACGATTAGAGATTAGATTAACAATTGTTTTGGTAAAGGCTAGATATGAACGGAGCTCCATGTTGAGATAGGGGTTAAGAGTGGGAACCATTTTCCCTCCAGAAACCTTAATCTACATGCATCACTGTCGTTCTAGTTTTAAATCTATTAAAAGATAAAAAGAGTAATTTTTAATTAATCATTCATAACTACTAAATCCTAATGAACCCTACAAGCCCCCTTTTAATATTAAACTTACATCCGTAGTTAATCTAGATCTATATTTTGCATCCGTGTTTAACATAGATCTAGAAACTATTTCCACTATTCTTTATTCCTCTATTCCTCCTCTTTTTCAACACGTCTAAAGTAAGATTAAAATATTCAACGTTTCCCTGAGGACGACCCGTACTCACCTCGGTCTAGCTACGCGCGACACCGTATTGATTGCGGTTAACTACTACACATAAAAAAAAAGATCAATCAAATGGGAGGTTTGTATTCACTGAATTATCTTCGACACTGGGCATTTAAAAAAAATTGTTTTTTATATAACAAAAGAGTAGAACGTGAAAAATTTTATTTAAAAGATAGGAATAGTTTAAGAAAAACAAGAAAGTTAGATATTTTCTTAAATGAAACTAGTAATAAGTAGTTATGAGCTGTTGTCCCAAGGGTTAGTAAGATGAAGGAAATTACTAATCTGAGGATAAAAATAAGCCTGAAAAATAGTTCCTATTCTGGAAGCCAAACATTTGAACGTTGATACCTTACTTTACGCACTTACACACATCTTGAAACTCGGGAGAGTAGAGGATACCTTGAAATGCTCTTGTCTAAAAACCAAAGTATGAAGAAAATAAAAGTGCAGAATAAAAGATAAAATGGTGAAAAGAAAAATGAACACTGGCTTTGTTATCACCAAGGCAACAATAAAAAAATATAGCGAAGGTGCTTTATCACCTAGTGCCTTAAACCAACTGGTTTAGGAGCCACTGCTAAGCCTTAGGTGTTGCAAGACGATGAAAAGCACTTAATTAGAAAGCACAGGAGTAATCGGTCGGTTAGTACCTCAAGAAGTATTAATGGTCGCATGAAAAATGTGTGAGCATATTCCATATAAATATCGATTAAAAAGTACTAAGGTAGATGGACAAGAGTATGATTGCTTGAATTGAATTCTCCTAGTATAGAGATGTCCAGTTCACACACGTAGGGGTATATGATCAATATTTGGAGGAAAGATAGGGAGGAAAACTAAAGGCGATGTTTTATTGAGAGATGATGTGATTTCTAACATTTTTTCATGACCATTAAGATAGGGCTCATAGCAACTGAAAAACCGGTGTAGTTGAAAACTCTTATTTTCAAGTTCTTTCTTTTATAGTTCTTATCTTTATATGTAACTTTCATCATCTTTCTTTTATTATTGGATTTTGTGGGTGTAATCCGCTGAAAACCCTCAGGACACAACACTCCTCCTACTAGGGACACCTAGAGGTTTAACGGCTTGTTGCACGTGCTCAGTGCAATCGTGTTGCCTACGAAAGTGTGCTTAGCTTTCTCCTTTCTTTTTCTCATTCTCTTGAATAAACTAATTTGCTCGGGACGATCAATGATAAGTTTGGGGGTATTTGTTTAGTTGATAAAACTGCACATTTAATATGATATTTTTCCTACTATTTCTATATAATAAAAGGTGTTTATTATAATATATGATACATATGAGGGTTTATCTGTAAAAATACTATTTTCATGTGTTTATATATTATAATTAACATTTGGTAGGAAAAAGTAAGCATATAATATCCATGTAACATTTGGCCCATTTAAATATGCTTACCTTCTTAAATACCTTTGACCAATTCTTAACGGTTAAGTTAATATTTTAATAAAACAAACTCTATTAATATTATTTGTTGAGTTATTGTGCAGAATTTTCAGGGATGAAATCATGGAAATCAAAGGTGGTAAAACAAACCTGCCTAATTAAGAAAGTAAACTAAAGAAAACAATTCTGGCAGTGACGTAGAAAAGATTTTTAGTTTCCGAAGATTCAAAAGATCACCACGTGTCATCAAGATAAAGCTCCAGAAAAACAAATCAAGTGATCTCCCTATAAGGCCGCGGAACCGCGGCCAAACCCACCTATTGGCCGCGGTTCCGCCGTCTATTGGACGAGTTGGGAGTTGGGATTTTGCTGTTGGGATCTTAACCACTGGTTTCCAAATTAGGAAACTAGGGTTCTGGCTCTGGGACTATAAATAAGGACCGAGAGCCTCTTGAAAAAAGCATCAAGCTGAAGAGATCACGAAGTCCGCAATAGGCTCACGCATCCAGGATGATCATCAACTGTTCGTCTACCTCCTTAGAAGAGATCGAGAAGCAAACTAGCCTTTTTGTAATCATTTTCTGAGGGAATAAAGTGTAAATGAATTTTGTTGATTAATAAAGATTGTTGTTTTCTTATTCTATCTTTTTGTAGTTTTAATATGATTTCCCTCTCCATCTCTTCTTCTCCAAACATGCGCGAGTAATTCTTCGCTTGTTAGGGTTCATGGGATTGGGGTTGGTTAATGGATGATGAAGATCCTTAAACTCCTTTTAAGTCCTATAAAGTTTATAAACTCTATCAAAAGAATAGTTAACATCCTAATTGGGAGCGCTATCAATTCATTGATAATCGCGACCACGATTAGAGATTAGATTAACAATTGTTTTGGTAAAAGGCTAGATATGAACGGAGCTCCATGTCGAGATAGGGGTTAAGAGTGGGAACCATTTTCACTCCAGAAACCCTAATCTACATGCATCACTGTCGTTCTAGTTTTAAATCTATTAAAGGATAAAAAAAATAATTTTTAATTAATCATCCATAACTACTAAATCCTAATGAACCCTACAAGCCCCCTTTTAATATTAAACTTACAACCGTAGTTAATCTAGATCTATATTTTGCATCCGTGTTTAATGTAGATCTAGAAACTATTTCCACTATTCTATATTCCTCTATTCTTCCTCTTTTTCAACACGTTTAAAGTAAGATTAAAAGATTCAACGTTTCCTTGAGGACGACCCGTACTCACCTCGGTCTAGCTACGCGCGACACCGTATTGATTGCGGTTAACTACTACACATAAAAAAGATCAATCAGCAGCTTAGTCCGCGTCTGTCAGAGATTCAGATCACCACAATCAATAAACCCCAGCCTACCCTATGCAGGAGGAATCTGTAATGCGCCTGACAAGCGCGCACGTATTCCCATCTCAATGGGGTGATGAAAAACACCCTACAGATTCTGGCACGCCCGGTGGGACATCTCTCTCCTCCAATATTTCGGATTAAACGTTCATGCGAACTCAATCAATATACATATCTATATTTATACTAAAATAATGCTCTTTCATGCAGGTTTTCAAGCAATCACTTTTCAACAATGTCTCCAAAGGTGAACTTGGCTCTCGGCACGGCTCCCATCTCCTACACGATGAAGATGGACGCCAGGACGGTTCTTCCGGCCAGTATCAGGCGACAATGGGAGGAGCCGCCGCTACCATTTGGCTCTATTCTGTTCATGCCAGCTAACGCCGTCCCTGGTCTTCAATCCACAGTGATGGATAAACCAGCCTCAAAGGGGAAAAGGTCGAATGTCATTGTCGCGAGGGCACCTCAACCCAAGCACAAGTCTGTTTCCGGACGACTCTCCATTGCTCCAGCTGGGGGCAAAGCCATCAACACGAACAAAGCAACGAGGCGTCTCGAGCAAGCTCCAACGATACCCTCGACAACTGCTCGATCAGGTATTTTCTTTAAGCTCCCTATCAATCGACTCACGTTGGCTTCCCAGGAAATAGATGCCCGCCAAGCCCTTAAAATTGAGAAGCTAAGGCAAAAAAGGCTCAGATATAGAGCCAACAAAAGGGCTAAGGCTCCCGCTAGGCTGAACTTTATGAGGTTCGAAGAACATGGTTACCCTGCCAAAGATGAGGACATGGCTGGATATGTGGTCCATATTGTCTACATGTGGGCACACGCAGTAAGAGCAAGGATGGGGCTACTACATCTCAAATCCAATCTGATGTGATTGTAGCTGTCACTTCCCAAGACCAGCATCCTCCGGAAGGTAATGAAAATCCTCCCAGTGAAGCTGATAAGCAAAGAGATCTCTCGGTTCATGAGGAGTCGAGCTCGGAAAGCGAAGATGAGCCAATCTTTCGTCCCAAGAACGCAGAGCAGCAACTTCTACAAGAGCTCCGAAAACAGCTCAGAAGTAAAGACAAGGAGATGTCCAAACTTTACTCCAAAATTGACGACTTGACGAATGTGGTCTTGCAGCTCACGGCCCGACTTGCCTCTCAGCCGCCTAATCAAGCGCGGGGCTCTGCTCATGAATCGGGAAACGGTGTCCCAAGACAGCCGATGCCTATTCCCTCAAATCCAAAAATGGGTGGACCGTATGAAAGTCAGTCGCATCCTATCTCGGGAAATGTCTTGGCTACCGATGACAGTAGCCCGCTAACTCAAGATCAAATCATGGATTTGGTTGCCAACAAAGTCAAAACATTGGTAGCTGAAATCGAAGCGCAAAAAGATGTTAGCAGTAGCAGAAGACCATATCTTGCTCAGTATGATCTGGTAGAATTTCCTAGTGGCTATGTCATCCCTAAATTCGGAAGATTCGATGGGACGGGAAATGCGAATCAGCACATCGCCCACTTTAAAGCCTCATGCGGGAATACTGGGGGCAATGATGTGCTTCTCCTCCGCCAGTTCATTAATAGCTTGGCCAATTTTGCTTTCGACTGGTACGCGAGCATACCGGATGGCTCCGTCACAACTTTCGTCCAAATGGAGTCTCTGTTTTGGCAGAGGTTCATAAGCGTCAGCGATAAGATCACCATTGCCGATCTCTTAAGGACCAAGCCAAAGAACAACGAAAGCAGAACGGATTTTATAACCCGACGGCGCAATCTCTCCGTCAAATGTGAACCGCCGATAGAGCAGGACCAATATGTCAGTCTCCTCGTCGGAAATCTCAACAATTGGATGACCCCGTTTCTATGCACCGCGCGCCTCAAAACATTTTAAGAGCTGACCAGGAAAGTCCAAATGTTGGAGCGCTCAAAACAGGAGTCCTCCTCTGATTCCCAAAATAACAATAGGTCCTGAAGAAACCGAAAGGACGATAATTGCAAAAGCGAAAATTCCGACGATTCTGAATCTTTCAACACCTCGGCTAACCGAAATAAGCAAGGGATGAGCGGGTCTAATGCCAACCGGCCTCGGAAGCCAGTGTTCGGAGAGGGAGGAGAAGCTCCACTAAAAGAGAAGCTGGATAAGGTCTATTATTTCAGAAGGGACAAAATCCGTAAAATATTCAAAGATGCCCTAAGAAACAGTCTACAATTGCCAGAATCAAAAAGACCGCAAGAAGCGAATATGACCGACGACCCCAAATACTGCCCCTATCACAGAGTGATAGGTTATGCCATTGAGGACTGCTTCGTCTTCAAAGATTGGGTCGAGAAGAAATACAAGGCAGGAGAGATAGAACTGTATAAAAGCATGTTAACAAACATTCAAGCTGCGACCGCCAATTTCATACAAATGGAGACCGAAATACTTCGTGAAACTGATTCTCTCAGACATCTTCCTTTCTCTGAAAACAATTGACCACCATGTCGCTAAACTGGGAACAATAGACCTCTAAATCGTTAAACTGGGGATGTAAAAATGTGTAAATAAAACAAAAATAAAAAGTAAAAAAGCCGAAATGATGGGGCAGCCGCGAATAAATAGCCGAAATGATAGGGCAATCACGACCTTCGCGATAGGAAAAGCTGAAATGATAGAGCGGTAAAAAAAACAAAACAACGGCGAATGATGAGTCGCTCCTGATACCATATTCCAGTGCAGCGATGCAGACGCCAACCAAAATCCAATTTTTCAAAATTCCCCCAGCCCTACGGTTGGTCCCCAAGTTGACTACCGTATACAATTCATGGGCTGAAATAATTCTCATCATACCCATATCCCACTGCAATCACCACTCTAGCGGCCGGTCTCCGCCCTTGGAATTATACTCCATTTGGGAAGACCCACTCAAGTGTCCTCACGATACATGAGGAGAACAAACTTACGAGATCCTCGACTCGTAAGAAAACACCTTCGTGGGATCCTTACGACTCACGAAGGAAAAAAACACTTGGGAGACCCCACGAATCCTAAAGAGAAAGTACACCTACGAGATCCTTTTGACTCGTAGGGAAAAAATGCTTTTATGGGACCCTTACGGCTCATAAAATTGAAAAGTCTTAGGTGATAGGGACTTAAACCTGTCTCTTAAGCCATTGCTCCCCACCAGGAAATTGAAAATGATGAATTGCTCCTGGCACATGTGCTTCAGTGTTAGCAACGCTGATGCCTACCATAACCCCAAAATTCCAAACTCCAATCCAATAGACCACTAAGTCTTTAAACTGGGAACAGATGACCCCTAAGTCGTTAAACTGGGAACAGATGACCCCTAAGTCATTAAACTGGAAACGAGGGAGATCCCCTCACGGCGAATGATGAGTCGCTCCTGGTACCATATTCCAGTGCAGCGATACAGACGCCAACCAAACTCTGAATGTCCCAACGGCGAAGGATGAGTCGCTCTTGGTAACATATTCCAGTGCAGCGATACAGACGCCAACCAAACTCTGAATGTCCCAACGGCGAATGATGAGTCACTCCTGGTACCATATTCCAGTGAAGCGATGCAGACGCCAACAAAGTCACGAAATTCTTCCGGCCCTACGGTCTGGATCATACATCCTGCAAAACCGTATACAATCCACGGGCGTAAAACGATCCCAATCTCTCCCAAGTCCTACCGGCGAGACCACATTGAAAGTCTCACCAGCGATGAAGATTCAAAAAAAAGGGGTATGTCCACAAGCAAAATGGACACGGATGAAAACCCGAAAGGGCTCTGTGTGTAAAAACAGCAGGACTGCCGGTGAGTTTGTGAAAACCCGAAAGGGCGCAAATTCATGAAAAAGAGATGAAATGCATTCGCAAAGTCCTCTCGACTTTGTGAGGAGAAAATTCCCGCGTGAGATCCTTACGACTCACAAAGGAGCAATACACTTAGGAGTCCCCATGACTCCTAAGGAGAAGACATACCTACGGGATCCTTACGACTCGTGGGGAGAAAATGCTTTTATGGGACCCTTACGACTCATAAAATTGAAAAGTCTTAGGTGATAGGGACCTAAAATCTGTCTCCTAAGCCATCGCTTCCTAATAAGAAAACACAAATGATGATTCGCTCCTGGTACCGTATCCCAGTGTAGCGATGCTTATGCCAAATAAAAACAAAAATCCCCAAACCCTCTCATGGCAAATGATGATTCGCTTCTGATACTATATTCCAGTGTAGCGATGCTGATGTCAACCCAAATCAAAACAAACCAACAACCTCCGCGGCAGAATCATGCTTCGTCTCAAAGTGTACCCCGTGTCGAAATCATGCTTCACCTCGGAGTATCCACCTTCCCTATCGGAATTATGCTACGCCTGGGAATCATCCTCTACATCAAAACCAGTGACACTCCGTTCCGGGGCAAACGTCGACCACAGACACTCCGAGCCGGGGACAAGTCAACCAACGACCTCCTCGTCGGAATTATGCTCCGCCCTGGAATCAAGTCAACAAGCGACCTCCTCTCGGAATTATGCTCCGCCCTGGAATCAAGTCAACAAACGACCTCCCTATCGGAATTATGCTTTGACTCGGTATCAAGTCAACCATTGATCTCCTTGTCGGAATTAAGCTCCGCCTCGGAATCAAGTCGACCAACAAGCTCTGCGTCAGAATCAAGCTTCATCTCAGAGTGTACCCCGTGTCGAAATTAAGCTTCGCCTCGGTGTATCTGCCTTCCCTGTCGGAATTATGCTTTGGCTCGGAATCAACCAGCGACCTCTTTGTCGGAATTAAGCTCCGCCTCGGAATCAAGTCGACTAACAAGCTCTGCGTCGAAATCATGCTTCATCTCAGAATGTACCCCGTGTCGAAATCATGCTTCGCCTCGGAGTATATGCTTTCCCTGTCGAAATTATGCACCGCCTGGGAATCAACCTCTGCATCGAAATTATATTTCAGTCAGAATGTCTGCCACCCATCGGAATTATGCTCCGACCCCTTTAGAATCATGCTCCGCTCGCCGGAATTATGCTCCGACCCCCTTTGGAATCATGCTCCGCTCGTCGGAATTATACTCCGACTCCCTTTGGAACCATGCTCCGCTCATCGGAATCATGCTCCGATCCCTGGAATCATGGCTCTACTCTTCGGAATTATGCTTCGATCCTCGGAATTATGTTCCGACTCTTCGGAATGATACTCCGACCCTGGAATTATGCTCTGCAAATCGGAATGATGCTCCGATCCTCAGGAATCATGCTCCCCGAGGGATGCTCCGCCCCCGGAATGATGTTCCACCTCGAAGTCCAGCTTCAAAATCCATCAATTTCATGCACACAACTCAAATGCGCGGCATGCATTTATTGATGGGGGCACTTTGTTGGGATCAAAATTTGCACCCCGGTTGACCAAGTCAAAGTCAAAGTCAACCCCAAGCCAGGTGGGCCTAAGCCCAGGCTAAGTGGGCCCATGCCCAAGTCGAGCCCACGGCCAGCCTCCCCATGCCAAAATAAAAATCATGCAATAAATAAATTTGATGTTTTTTTATGCATGAATGTAAGTAAAATGGGCATAAAGCCAAATTTTGTAAAAGTCCATGGCTTATGTGCAAAAAGAAAGAGCACATGAAGCATGTGATGGGCAAAATGCCATTTTGTAAAGCCCAAGGGGCTATATGTAAATGTGTAAGCCTATAAAAGGCAACATGGTGATGAATAAAGGATACAACTTTTCATTCCTCTAAAAAATGTTATGGTTTTTGTGCCTCCTTCTCCTTCCTCAAGGTTCTAAACCTTCTTCTTTTTTTTGAATTAAATCAAGAGTTTTACTCTTCCTTTCCCAAAACTGAATAGTTTTTCACCACAAAACCCACAAAGGGGAGCTTGGATCTTCCATCAGATTTTAAAAAGGAGAGATTTTTAAAATCTCACCCCTCTTGTTATCCAAGAGCCGGCCAACAAAGAAGGAAGAAGGAGACTCATTTCCAAAGACCCCATTTTAGGGAAGATCCAGGGCTCAAGGGGAGAAGCCCCTTCATCAGCTTCAAGATATCTTAGGAGTTTAACTCCTCATACACACACACACACACACACAAAATAATAAGTATTTCTTTCTGGGAGTACAACTCCCAGTGCAGGGACCAAGTCCCTTTTGCCGTCCAAACGCCCAAAGCGCGAGCGCCCAAGCGCCCACGTGCCTGGCACGTGAGGTGCTAGCATCCAAAGCGCTAGCGCCCGAGCGTCCACGTGCATGGCACGTGTGGTGCTAGCGCCCGCGATTCTGGCACGTGTGGCGCTAGCGCCCAAAGCGCTAGCACCCAAGCGCCCGAGCGTCCACGTGCTTGGCACGTGAGGCGCCAGCGCCCAAAGCGCTGGTGCTCTAGCGCCCACGTGCCTAGCACGTAAGGCGCTAGCGTCCAAAGCGTTGGCGCCCGAGCATCCTGGCGCCCAAAGCGATAGCGCCCAAGCGCCCGCGTGCCGCACACGTGAGGTGCTGGTGCTTTCTCCCATGCATCCTTTGGATGCCCTTTCCCCGTTATATACATATATATATATATATATATATATGTGTGTGTGTGTGTGTGTGTGTATGTATGTATGTATGTGTATATATATATATGTATGTATGTATGTATGTATCCATACACACACACACACATACTCTACAACACTGTCCCCCGTTAGAAAAAATTTCTAACGGGACGCTTCCCCGCACCCCGCAAGGGGGCTGCTAGCCCCCTTGACCCCCAGCCCGCTATCCGGGTAGCGGGACCCCCGTAAAAACTCTGTGGGGCCCCCGATATATCCAAAACCCCTTTAAAACACAACACTGCACATTGAGTTCGCATGAACAGTTTAACCCGTCAATCAAAGATTCTCTCGCTCCAAATGCGAAGGGTAATTAACGGCAGCTTAGTCCGCGGCTGCCGGAGATTCGGATCCCCACAATCAATAAACCCAACCTACCCTAGGCAGGGGGAATCTGTAATGCGTCTGACAAGCGCGCGTGTATTCGTATCTCAATGGGGTGACGAAAAACACCCTACACAGTGATTTAGAGGATGATCATTCGCTATTAGTGATATACATATATACATTAGGTCATGGGCCTAGCGGCACGGCTGACAGGGTTATGTCCCGGGCATAGCGGACCGTAGTGTCGGGCATGCACGTGACCCTTGTTAAACACGAGCATCCTTTCCACCATTTGATTTCATTGACTTAGTGACCGATAAGTAGTGATATGCACATTGCCTAGTTTATTGACATGATACCTATATTGCACTATTCATATTCAATTGATATTTATTATACCCATGCTCTGCATTTTGTTTCCCTTCTCATGTTTAATAATATTGCATACCCATCATATATATCTATTGCTATATGTGTCACCCTGACGACCTGAGTGTGCATGCTCAGAGGACAAAGTAGATCCAGCCCAGGAGCAGGACCTGCCTTACCTCGAGGATAGTGCGGACATCTAGATCAGCGATGCCAGCGCTATCTTTTCCTTGATCTCTATCTGGTATATCTTTTATCTGTTTTGATAGAATTAGTGACTGCATTTCTCATTACCTGTGCTACGATTACGGATTACCACGTAATGCTAGAAGCCGAAGTGTGACTACAACAGGATATTTCCTTGGCTGTAAGAGCATGGCTGGCCTTGTCAACCCCTCGTATTCCGTATTTTGGGAAGCGGGGCATGACATGGTTTTGTTGGTATCAGAGCGCCAGGTTTAGATTGGGATTACAATTTTCAGCTAGGGCTTGACAATTTAAGTCGCTCATTCGGTCTAGATTGTAAACTTGTTATCCTTGATTAGGATCCCTACAGTTTGTCAAGCTATATTTTGACTCCATCCGCTAGAGTTTTGGGTGACTTGGTAGAGTTATAAGATTGTAGCTATGAACTACAGCATGGTTACAAGGCAGTACTCTGCTTGAGTGATCTGGAGTTCTACATTTGATTTCCACTCGTTTGAGTTTCACCTCACCATATATTCTTATTTCGTTGTCCATTCTATATCTTATCCTGATTCTTATATCTTGTACCTTATGTCGTCCTTAAATTTGTTATTTCAGGACCATGACTTCCAACAACTCTCCGTCCTCCTCCACTACCTAGAGTCAGACCGCCGAGATTTTGAGTGTGCTGGAAGGTTAGATGGAAGCCCAGGAGCGAACAAACGATCTCTTAGCTGAAGGACTAAGAAGGCAATTGGCTCAAGGACCAGCGGGAGCCTCAAATCGTAAGGGAATCCCTGTTAAACGAAGAGGTGGCGTGCAGATGAAGCGCTCATTTGTTCCTCAGAAATAGAAGCAGCGGAGAACTCAACGTTGTGGTTATTGAAAGAGACGAAGACACCTTCAGAGAGACTGTCGCAAGGCCAAAGAACAGTGCTTGATTTGTGAATCCGACGAACAACTTGTCAATGGTTTCCCTGGAAGGAAGTAGCTGCAAGGAGAAGATTCATCAACACTCTCCACTTCTACTGACTAACTTGGTTGTTTCATAGTTCGAGTTTCAAGGACAGTACGGACCCAACACAGGATTCAAACTCGCTTTACGAGATCGCAGTGATCTGGATATCAACGCAAAATTATCACCCTCCTTGGTTTCAATAAAGACATTGTTATTTTATTTAGTAATTGTTTCTTTTCATTTGAACTTTTTTTTTGTTGGACCCCTTGGTTTAAATGAAAAAAAAAATGTGAGTTTTGATTTCTATATCGTTCCCTTGCCACTCATTTCCTTATACTACTTACCGCATCATTATTCAAAGTTTTGATTTTCCATCCTTTATCTGCCGTATATTTTTCCATGTGCTACACATCTTTAGTTGTTTTCTTATGAATTCCACTATCTGATCATGACTCTCCCTTTTCAGGCCATGGCCAACCCTGGGACAGCGCCGCCTCTCGATGAGGACACTCGGTCCTGTATTTCCTTGGACTGCATGCCGGTGAGTTCAGATGACGAGGTCGATGGCCCACAGGTTATTTTCGACAACAGCGATCCCGAGGACGAGGAAGTCACAGTCGCAGCTCCAGAAGTCGACATGATCAGCGACTCTGACGAGGAAGAAGAGGACCCCGAAGAAGACCCGATGGAGGAAGATCCTGAAGAGGATCTAGTGGAAGAAGTTCCAAAAGAGTTGAGTTACGTGGAAGAGGACCCCGATGAAGAAGCTCCCGCCGAGGAAGAAGGACCAGGAGAAGAAAACCCCGTAGGGGAAGAACCCGTAAACGAGGCCCCAGCCAAGGAAGAGTCGGAGGATGAAATCTCGAGTGAGGAGGAATTTAAGGCGGAAGAACCTCCAGTGGCAATCCTTGCGAGGCACCATGGAAATGGACGCCCCTATCTTAGCGCGAGAGCTTACCATAACCTGTTGAACTTCCATAATCGCGACAGACGCGACTTATCTTTGTTTCTTCTGGCCAAATAAATCTATGTATAGCTTAGGTCCACTTTTATCTTTCAAGTATGCTTTGTTTAAAATTTTCTAAGGAAAAAAAAAAAAAATATATATATATATATATATATATATATATATAACAATAAAGTTTCTGAGTACGCAATTCTTTTGAGTATTGATCTGCATGATGCATTGACTGTTTCCCCTCCCCAATAATTTCTTTCCCTCCTGAGATTCATTACTCTTACTTCATCCTTGAACCTTCTGGCCAAATAAAGATTCCCTGGGGTTGTTTTTGTAATTTTAGACATGCGGATCAAAATGTAACCTAGGGTTTCTATTTTCTATAAATAGAACTCTAAACATTGTAATTTCTTATGCCTCCCTTCATTAATAAATTTTAGAATTCTTTTGGAGAGCATCGGTGTTTCTTTTCAATTCATGAATTCAGATCTGACAACCCTGCGTTGATGATTGGAGAGATGCATCTGTAAGTAGATTTAATTTCTTGCTCTAGTTTAGATTTCAATTCTTGCCCTAGGTAATTTTTATTCTCTGCCCTAGATAAATGTTCTTCAATTCACTAATGAGTGAGTAGTTTTCTCGCTTGTTAGGGTTAGGAATGGAGAAGGATTTGAGAGACGAAGATCTCTCATCTCTTTTCTTTGCCAATCTTTTATGAAAATTAGAACTCCATGCATACCTTCTTATTTCGCTCCCTACGGCACTCTACCCTCGAGGTAACGGTGATTCCGTAGTCTAAAGGCCCGGATTTTAAGGTTTTCCATGGAGGTTAGGGTAAAGATTAAGAAAGGAAGGACAAGGATCTAGAGGAAGAATCAATCTTCCCAATCATCCTAATCCCTTTTGTTAAGATTTACCATAACACTAATATGATATCTTTAATTAAAGGCAATGGAAAGAGATGTAGATCTTTGTTTACCAAATTTTCCCTAAACCTAATCCTAGCAAGTTTCTAATCCTAGTATCATACAACTTCAATTTTTAGATTTAATAATTAATCCGAACACCCTTCGGAATTAACTCGTTAGAGCGATTAGGAAATTCACAACATCCCTGTGGACCGACCCGTACTCACCGGCTAGCTGCAAAGCGACGCCGTTCTTGATTGCGGTTACAAATATTTTTGATCTATCTTTTAGAAAGCGCAAGCACGCTAAATCATTTCAATCAAATGGCGTCGTTGCCAGGGATGGCGTAGAACTTTCCTTTTCGCAATTTCGGGTTAATCAAAATTAAAAAAATCATAAAAATCTGAAAAAATCAAAAAAATATAAAGAATATATATTTTGTTATTTTTGGAAGGGATACTTTGTTATTTGAATTTTGCAGAATATACAAATTCGGATCTGGAGGTTTCCAGAAAGCGAAACGGAAAAGGAGATATCGGAACAGAAGGGATTTTAAAAAACAGAGAAGCACAAAAATTTTGGAGCCCCAAACCCTCCAACCCGCCGCGATTCCGCGGCCAAAACCCACCTTAGGCCGTGGAAACGCGGCCGTCTTGTCGAGTCGTCGCATCAAAATTTTTCTGGGGACCCGAGCCGGCTTTTTCACCGCGGATCCGCCGCACAATACCTATTCTAACCGAGGAAACGCGGCCATTTGGTGTCTTCGGTTGATGGAATTTGCACTGTAAGCTCCCTGTTATTTTTCCTCTGTAAATTTTGAGATATTTTCTGAAAATTGCCTGCAGGATTTTGTGCACATTCAAAAATATATTCCCTTCCAAATAACGATCTTGTGCAGGATTTTTGGGCCCCGCTTGAACTAAATTGATTGCAAGAAATATTTTGTTGTTGCATATCTTTTCTCGAATATCTTTTTGCAACAATTCTTTCCAAATAAAGATTCTTGTGATATGCTTCAAATAATAACCAATTGCAAGTAATATTTTGCTGTTGCATATCTTTTCTATAAAATATTTTGCTGTTGCATATCTTCTCTCTAAAATCTTTTTGCAACAAAATTTTTTCCAAATAAAAAAAAATGAAAATAACAAGGACAAATATTTTATAGAGCTTGCAAAATTTTTTTAGCCCCAAATAAATTCTTGCACCATCCAACCTTCCTTCTTGTCACCTTTCTTCTTCTAACATGGGTACCCCACATAAAAAATCATTAGCCGAACTTGGGTATCCCGAACCTAATTTTGCGTCATATGTCAATGTGTTCGGTCAATTTAAAGACGATCCTTCCATGCCTAAAAAATCTTTGAAAGATCACATAGAGGAGTCTAGGAGAAATAGTTTGACTTTTCAACCCACTTTGTGTCAACCAAGTCAACCTTTACCACCTACATATGTTGACACCACTTCTTTAAGTCCTTCTGTCACTTCTAGGCCGATGTCCATTGCTGAGCATATTGCTCAATCTCATAGCCGATCTTTCACCTCTCTCCACACATCTAGTTCTAGGGATCAACAAGACTATTCACCTTTTTATCCACATGTTGACCCTACCTCTGTCCAATCACCCACTTCCTACTAGTCCTACCCGACTTTTCCACCGTCACTAGACAATGTTTCTACACAGCCTGTTGGGAGTTTTGCATATCCACACAATTTCGAATCTTTTCCCGAAACCCCCTTACCACCAAAGTCTAGTCTGGAAGAGGCGTTGGAGGCATATATCGCAGCAACAAATAAAATGGTTAGGAATGTGGAAGCGTCCGTGGCCGCCCTTATGCAATCTGCTGAACCGGTAGCTAGTTTCCCGCTAGCCCCAAATTTTTCAATATATGAGGAGGCGGTTGGACAGAATGAGAATGTGAGAGGATTTCCAAATCAAACCTACCCTTACCCAATTGAAGCCCACAACTCCAGTTTTCCATCGATTGCCCTAAATAGTTCACCTGTTGAAAATAAAAATGAGTTGTGTGATTTTGTAGTGTTTGATTTGCCAAATTGTGAGGAACCCCTTTCGAGTGAAACCGCACCTAATCCTTTCGATCTTTACACCTCCACTCTAGAACCTAAATCGATAGATATCCATGCTTTTGATGAGGTGTCTAAAGAAATTGATTTTCACTTGATTGAGAATATAGACGCCGGGAATATTTCGGATGATGAACCTGTCGATTTGCTTGAAATTTTATGTTCAAATCATCATCCTGAGTTATTAAATGTTTCTACCGAATCTCATATGCGTCTAGACTTTGATGATAATGGCATGGATGAGTTGAATATTGAGGATAGTATCAAGAAGAGTCTTGAGGATAATATTGAGGTTGAATCATTTTTGTTTGATGTGTCTGATTTTCCAATTCATCCTCCTGAACCTTTGACTGTTATATCACCCTCCCTCCTTCCCATCGTTCCGACCCCGCTTGAAGACTATGAGCTTGAAACCTTTTCCATCGAATCTGACACAATTCTCACAGACGATGACACCTACGAGTGTTTCACTTTTTCGGACGATGTTGATGACTCACCACCCGAGTTTGAGTCCTTTACATTTTCAGATGAGCCATCAGACTCGGTTGATTATAATAGTTTCGAACCATTAATAGAATCTTTCAAGTTCGAAACAGTTTACTACGGTGAGAAAGATACTATCCCTAATTCACCCCCTTTCGTTTTTCCCATTGTTCCGACCGAACAAAAGACCGTTACGCTTTCATCTCCAATACCAAGTTCAGCGTACCCATGTTTTCTTGCGAATCTTGAGGGATTTGACCCCATTTCCCGACGGGTTGATAGGTTAGCGCAATCGCTTATAACATATCGGTCATCACATATTGCGCTAATTTATTCACTCAATTTACACCCTCAAGATCGTACTCCACTTCCTTCTTCTTTTCGCCATTCTTCTCCCCCACCGAGACCATATTCTACCATTCTTCTTTCCACACGGTCTCGCGTGCTTCTCATTTTCTTGCACCAACTATACCATTTCCACGATAAGATTTTTGAATGGTTGGTGCTAACCTTTGGCTTGTGCAAGGCCAAGCTTAAGTTTGGGGGAATCTTTGTATATATGTATATATTTTTTTTGTTTTCTTTTCTATAAAAAAATAAAAAAAATTTCAAAGCATTAAAAAAATAAAAATTATAAATAAATAAACCGGGGAGTGCCGGTATTTTGACCCTCTTGGTTTAGCATGACAGTGAGGACACTGTCAAGTTCAAGTTTGGGGGTATGCTCGGTACGTCTTCTTCCTTCGCATTCATTTGTACATACTTTTGCATTTGCATACTCATTTGAAAAACCATAAAAATTGAAAAAATTCAAAAATTATAAAAATTATTGTATTCAATTTTGGCTTATTTGACTAGAGTTTGACAGATAGGTTAACTAGCTAGGAACAACTAGATCTTAGACTTACTGAATTGAAAACCCTAAAAATAACATTCCTTAAAGTTTAACAGTAGAAAGTATATACCTTGTAGTTTATTTAGAAATAGGCAAATTTTGGGTTCACTTCTTGGGCTAAGTCGAAACAAGGGAAGAGTATTGATGTTCTTATTAGAGTATAAGTTTGAAAAATAGTTCCTAGCTTAAGTCTAAATTCTGAAAATGTATACCCTACAATTTGCACAATCACACACCTTGAAACTTGGAATAGTAGAAGAGACCTTGAAATGCTCTTGTCTAAAGTCCTTAGTACAATGAAAATAAAAAAAATATATAAGTGTGAATAAAGAATAAAAAATGGACACTGGTTTTTGTGATCACTGAAGGCTGCAAAACTAGAAAAATATTTAGCGAGGGTGCTTCATCACCTAGTGCCTTAGACCAACTGGTTTGGGAGTCACAGCTAAAGCCTTGGGTGTTGCAAGACTAGGAATTACGCTTAAATGTGCGAACATATTTTGTAATCGGTCGTTGGTACCTCAAGAAGTATTAACGGTCGCATGAAGGATGTGTAAGCGAAATTCAATTAAAAATTCACTAATTAATAAGTGCTTTGGACAATGGACGAGAGTACGATTGCTTGATTTGAATTTCCAAGTGTAGGGGTGATATTTACACACACGTGGGGATATGTGATTAGAGTTTAGAGGAGAGAAAGGAATGAAGAATAGAGCTTATATCTTTAATAGAGTTGATAGAAATTCCCAAGTTGAGATGGAATCCTAGAAGGAAAACTTAAGAGATGCCGAAAGCTAAGTAAGTCTATAGAACATATATAATCTTAAGTTAAATAATGAGGAAGTGTGAAGAATGTGGGTGGATAATTTGCGAGTCAAAAGATAATAGAATTCCTTGTTAGAAAACCTAATTGGACAACAAAAGTCAATGGGCCGAATTGATAGGATTTTGTGGGTAGTATCCGCTGAAAACCCTCAGGAGACAACACTCCTCCTACTAGGGACACCTAGAGGTTTAACGGCTTGTTGCACGTGCTCAGTGCAATCGCGTTTCCCTGCGAAAGTGTGGTTAGGATTTTAGTGAATAATAATAAGTTTGCTCGAGGACGAGCAAAAGATAAGTTTGGGGGTATTTGTTCATACCATAATATTGCATTATTATATTCACCATTCTTATTCTTTTTATAAATAAACAGGTGTTTTTGACGCATGGCTGCTACATGTTACAGGTTACAGGTTCTTGGACAGAAAACAGTGAAAACAATGTAATGACAATGAAAATATGGACTTTTGACCAACAAACAGAGGACTCTTGATCAAGCCTACATCAAAGAATAGTTCACGATCAACAAGGCAAGGCGAGGCCCAAAATAATAAGGCAAACGGTTAAAAGATCCATAGCAAAATGTTCACTGAAGATCTGGAATTGATAAAGAAGCCCAATTGATAAAAGGAACAAAGAACCAGAAAGCCCAAAAGAACATAAAGTGGCCCAAGAAAAATTATCAACTGAGCACACTAATGGGCCGCGGAACCGCGGCCCAAGCCCTACCCATGCCGCGATTCTGCGGCCATTAAGAGCCCTCTCTTAAAGAAAATTTTACCATGATGTTGAGACGGTTCTGAAAAGATTCCCTGGGGTTGTTTTTGTAATTTTAGACATGCGGATCAAAATGTAACCTAGGGTTTCTATTTTCTATAAATAGAACTCTAAACATTGTAATTTCTTATGCCTCCCTTCATTAATAAATTTTAGAATTCTTTTGGAGAGCATCGGTGTTTCTTTTCAATTCATGAATTCAGATCTGACAACCCTGCGTTGATGATTGGAGAGATGCATCTGTAAGTAGATTTAATTTCTTGCTCTAGTTTAGATTTCAATTCTTGCCCTAGGTAATTTTTATTCTCTGCCCTAGATAAATGTTCTTCAATTCCCTAATGAGTGAGTAGTTTTCTCGCTTGTTAGGGTTAGGAATGGAGAAGGATTTGAGAGACGAAGATCTCTCATCTCTTTTCTTTGCCAATCTTTTATGAAAATTAGAACTCCATGCATACCTTCTTATTCCGCTCCCTACGGCACTCTACCCTCGAGGTAACGGTGATTCCGTAGTCTAAAGGCCCGGATTTTAAGGTTTTCCATGGAGGTTAGGGTAAAGATTAAGAAAGGAAGGACAAGGATCTAGAGGAAGAATCAATCTTCCCAATCATCCTAATCCCTTTTGTTAAGATTTACCATAACACTAATATGATATCTTTAATTAAAGGCAATGGAAAGAGATGTAGATCTTTGTTTACCAAATTTTCCCTAAACCTAATCCTAGCAAGTTTCTAATCCTAGTATCATACAACTTCAATTTTTAGATTTAATAATTAATCCGAACACCCTTCGGAATTAACTCGTTAGAGCGATTAGGAAATTCACAACATCCCTGTGGACCGACCCGTACTCACCGGCTAGCTGCAAAGCGACGCCGTTCTTGATTGCGGTTACAAATATTTTTGATCTATCTTTTAGAAAGCGCAAGCACGCTAAAATCACACCAATCACCGGGCTAGTCCCTTATACATTATTAGTGTTATTTCTTATTACTGTAATTATATTCTGTGACGTTTGTTATTCGAAATTTAGTTTTCTTTATCCTGTGTTTATCAAAAAAATTGTGTGTTATTAACTACTTCCGTTTTACTAATTCTAAATGCTTTGCGAGTTGCTTGCAATACCTCCTTTATACGAATATATATTAAGTTACATATTATTTTATCTCATTTTTTCCATATTGCCAATATTCTCGTCAGATTTGAGGTTCTATCCTTTTCAGTTTTAATCTAGTGATATAGCTATATATTGAATGCGTTTTGTCTTGTAAATTTCTACTAATTTAGATTATTTTCTTTGTCATCGCTTTTAGTTTACATTTCACTCTTATTGCTTCCACGACAAGCTCATTTATTTTAATTTTTGCATTCTCTTTTATCCCGTTCTTTATATATATTTTTATATACACTCTTCTCTAATGACTACTCTCAGCTTATTTTTAGAGCTACCTTGCTTCCTAAGGGCCTATTAAACATTCTTTCATTACTGATTATTATTGTCTTCTTTTAAAATTGTAATTGTATATATATAGTTTATTACTTTTAATTGTTATGTCCTCGTTCTTATTTATGAATATTCCTTTTTGACTACTCTAATTTTCAGTTTTTTGTGTATAAATATTTGAATTTCATCTGATTCTTTTTACATAAATCACTATATAGTAGTATTTGATTTATTTTGTTGCTTTTTGCATGGCATTCTATAGCTTATCGTTTATTTTAATTTCGAGGACGGAATTTTCTTTAAGAAGGGTATAATGTAATACCCAGTTCCGTTGAAAATACTTTCCGTATTTTAAATAAATATTTTCCCTATTTTCATTTCCATTTAAATATTTCCTATAATATTTCCCTATATTTTCTAGTAAAAATTACTAATCCCTTTAAAATACCTATTTAAAATCCTAACCCAACCCCCCACTTCCCGAGCCCAGCCCATGACCCTAACCCGACCCGACTCCCTCTCCCCCTTCTTCTTCTCCCCTTCGCTTCTTTTCCCGCTCGTTTCCCGCTTCCCCCGCTCCTCGCGCCCACGCCACGAGACCCGCGCTCACTTCCCCAACGACCGCGCCCACTTCCCCACAACCCGCACTCGCCCCACTACCGCACTCCTCCAACGTCTCTCCCCAACAGCCGCGCGACGACCGCGCCCTCGTCGCCAACAAACTCCCCAATGATCCCTCTCCTCTCACAACCAACCCCCTCTCTCGTTCTCATTCCCTCACTCACGCTCTCCCCTCTTCCCTCCCACGCACCACCATTGCCTTCATCTTCCTCACCCCGAGCACCCCACTGTAAACCCACCGCCCGAGCTCCCTCATCGCCTCCACCAACCCAGCCCCATCTCGCCGACCTCACCACCAACCGAACCCTAACTTCCCTGCCTCCACGAAGACAGCACCACCAATACCTTCCATAAAGCCCACCAAGACTCTTCGACCTCGCTCCTCTTCTTTCTTCTATCTCCTTCCCCTCCGACAAAACCCGCGGCGAACCCATCTTCCTCAGCAACCCAAGAACCATCGCTTGCCCTCGTCTCCCTCACGCCCTCGCCACCACCTCTCTCCTCCCCTCTTCTTTTCCCTGCACACCCATCCCCCGACCCCTCGAGCTCCTCACCTCGCCGACAAGCTCGAGCCACCAAGATCCCCCATCGGCCTCACTCCACCGACCGTCAACTACCACCGCCGGCACCACCTCACCGTCGACCACCAAGAGCCCGCGCTTAAACCTAAAAGACGCTACAAACTCCCGACAAGAACCCATATCCCAAGACTCCTCACTGCACAGAGTCACGCCCGAGAACCCATTGCCTGCACCCTCTCGTCGCAAGACCTCGCTGGAGATACGACCCTCGCGACGTCACCCCCCTCATCGCCTTCTCTAACCCAGATCCTTGAACCCCACAGCCTCGGTCGCTGTCGCCATCCCCGAAGACAACAGCAGTCAACACTACCTTGCTCCCTCCACTTGCTCCAGCCACGCCCCAGCACTGCGCGTCGACCAGTCCACCATCGAAGGCCTCATCTCTGCGAACTCGAAGCCTTCAAGTACCGCCACCAACGTCGATCTGTGCAAGCTGTAGCCAATCGGAAGCAAAGATTTGAGGCTCCACCACTGCGATTCCAAGGCTCGTAAACTCCGGTTTTGTCGCAACGACCGTTTTCGCATCCGTAGCGTGCATTTCAGTGTCCGAGCGATCCATCATCTCCGTGATATCGTCTAAGGCAAGTGAATATCGGTCACTTGCTTATTCATGCTAATATAGTGGTTAAACAAATTAATAATGTTAAATGATTTCATGCGCGCGCGCACATACGCACAACGATAAATTATACAGAGTAGATCAATAAGTTTAATGCATATGATGTACCATGATTTATCCTTCAATCTATGAAAATGAATTGTTGTTATTGACTATAATGGATGTATCACACACATGATTTAATTACTTGTTTTAATTATTTATATGAAACCGGCGTTGGATTGGTACTCGTGTTTATAATCAAATTATTGGAGGCATTACTTGTATGAAACCCTTATTCAAAGTCCCCAACTTTATGATCACTAGTTTATCTACCTGTTAACTAATATTTTATTGAATTTAGACACGAAAAAAACGACGTTTAGATCGCGTAATCTCGCCCCTAAAAGGCAACGTTAAACCTTGATATCACCGTACCTGTCACGTTGCAAAATTTATAGTAAATTGAATATGAATCGAAATGTGATGTTCTATGGCTCATATCGAATCCGACTTGATAATATAAAACCATGCATAGTTCATTTTTTGATATCAATAAAATTACTGTAACTATTTTTGGCTGCGAGTGCGGCACCGGACTGCAGTCCGAGGCAGCATTTCGCTTGGGTACCTGACTTCGAATACCTGTGCATCCTTGATTTAAACTGAAAATGCATGGATCCCCATATGAATACATAGGTAATTTAATTATCTAACACATGAATCTGGTCTCGTACAGTTTCACCGTCGTTTGATATTTAATTTGTATTTTAGAGTGTCGATGTGTTCTGCAGTTTCTGCAGTAACGTTTCTTACACCGTCATATTAAACAGGACATAACTTCTAATAAAGAAATGCTAGTGATAATACCTTTGATGCTTTGGAAATACAACAGATAGAAATATATTTTATTCAACGGGGGCAATACCTGAATCTGAACATAATCACTGGTAAAACGCGCGTGAAGTTAGACTTTCAGTTGTGAAACTGGAATTTCAGCAACCGACCGCTAATTTAAAATGATGATAATTCCCTAACCTAAATTCCGATTGACATGGAACTAATTTTAATGATTAGATAATCAAGTGTACTTCACACACCTTTTATATTGTTTTGGTCGATTCTATACGTATGAATTATCGTAAATTTTGCCAATTATATGTCATTGGTCGTCATTGAAATAGTGAATATCTGTTCAGTGCATTTCTGCATATTTTCGTGCTTGATTTATACCGTTTGCATAGTGATCATTCACATTGAGACCTACCGACTGTTTTTCATTGTCGATATAAGTGTTAGTAATTGGGTTGTGTCAAATACGACAGTGATATTGATAAGTGGAAAAGTGATTGAAAGTGACATCGATACGTATTTGTTCACAGTCTATCGAATACCTGAAGGCATACTATAACCTGGGAAATGGGGAAATCAAGGTGTAATTGAACTCGTATTTAGCAAGGTACAGTGATTTAGAGGATGATCATTCGCTATTAGTAATATACATATATACATTAGGTCGTGAGCCTAGCGGCACGGCTGACAGGGTTATGTCCCAGACACAGCGGACCGTAGTCTCGGGCATGCACGAGACCTTTGTTAAATACGAGCATCCTTTCCACCATTTGATTTCATTGACTTAGTGACCGATAAGTAATGACATGCACATTGCCTAGTTTATTGACATGATACCTATATTGCACTATTCATATTCAGTTGATATTTATTATACTCATGCTCTGCATTTTGTTGCCCTTCTCATGTTTAATAATATTGCATACACATCATATATATCTATTGCTATATATGTCGCCCTGACGACCTGAGTGTGCATGCTCAGAAGACGAAGTGGATCCAGCTCAGGAGCAGGACCTACCTTACCTCGAGAATAGTGCGAACATCTAGATCAGCGACGCCAGCGCTATCTTTCCCTTAATCTCTATCTGGTATATCTTTTATCTGTTTTGATAGAATTAGTTATTGCATTTCGCATTACCTGTGCCACGATTACCGATTACCACATAATGCTAGAAGCCGAAGTGTGACTACGGCAGGAAATTTCCTTGATCGTAGGAGCATGGCTGGCCTTGTCAACCCCTCGTATTCCGTATTTTGGGAAACGGGACGTGACAAAATCAGCAGTGAAAAAATGTTGGAATCATGTGAAATTTGGTTTATCGACATATTAGACGATAAAGATCAAGATGCCCGATGCCGATCGTCGAATAAAATGATGGAGGACGTGATTTGTGCCGCCACCTAACGCAAAAAGCCTCCTAGGGCCTCTTTACTCCATTATTCTCACACACATACATATATCATAAACAAAATACAAATGTGTTATTGCTCCTGTGCTAGTGCATGATATTGGCTGTGGGTTTGATTCACACCATTCAAATAATTATTTATTTTTGGAAATAAAGTATTGACCATTCATTTTAATCATGTTAAATATGAATTCTTTTAGTGTGTTTTTTTGCAAATGAGAAACATTTGGTTCAATGAAAAATGCAAAATGATAGAAAAAATTTGAACAAAATCCTAATAAAGCCTTGCTGCACACTGTGCCCCTCTTACCATAATTCCTGGGTCCGCCACTAATTACAGTAGGCATGTTTGTATTTCGGATTAAAATCTGTCGGATTTAATTTGGGATAATAATATCGAGAAACGCACCTATGTTCTCTCAAGTTAAAAAGGATAGAGATTTTCTTGCCAAGGACATGTTTGGATAGTTTGGGATAAGATTAGAAATGTTAGATTTTGAAAATAAAAAATATAGATTGTTTTGGATGGTAGGATTGAGAGAATATAAAATAAAGATATGATAAAAGGTTCAAGTTCGAAGAAAAAGTAAACATGCAGGTTAAGTGGGAAAAAATTAGTTTTAAGCTAATTTTTATAATTCGGAGGAATAGGCCATTGTCGGAGTTATTTTTCCTATCAATTAACTCACTAAATACACATCCAAACAAATTGTTCCGTCGGATTGGTCCAATCAGAATTAAAAATGGAATCTATGCTTTAAATCAATGGAAAGTATTTATCTAAACAAGGCAATCTCCTTTTTGGCCGATTAGCAGAATATAAATTCTAGCTTGAAAAAACCATACTTCCATAACATGCTTTAGAGGAAAATGGCCATGAGTGAGAACTTCTCAGGGCCATTTTCCGGAGAATCTAGAGAGGATGGGGAAGAGAGTGGGGACCACCCATGCTGATGGGCCCCATCCACTCACCCATCCTCTTTAGGTTCTCAGGAAAATAGTTCACAAAAGTTCTCAGAACCATTTTGCTCTCTAATTTATATTTATAAGGAGCATTTATTTTTCATGCTTTCATTACTTTTTCCGATTCCAAAATGATTTTTAGTATAGATATTAATTGCGATTGATAATGAAACGGCGGTAGATTGCTCACTAAACTTATTTTCGGAGTTGTAAATTTACTTTATGCATATTAGATGAAACTAATGGCAGGATTTGATTCACAAAAACTTTGAGAAAAATTTATGGGTCTTTTGCAATATATATTTGGGCCCATGAAAGTGGAAGCAAAATATCCCGATAGCATTGCTCATCAATAATATTACAAGTCGAACATGTGGCGCTTCCAATTTAAATTTTAAGAAAAACAAATGAGATTAAAATATCCTTCATTATTAGGATGTTCATGTCGTCTTGACGCTTTAGTTGTAATTTTTTTCTTTCTGAGAAAACTGTCCGCCCACTACATGCAAAACAATTACATTATTTTGTTAAAATCAAAATTCCTACTTCATATATAATCTATAACAAACAATCTTGATTCCGATTATGCGTCGTGTGCAAAATTCCGGTGCATTTTGATTACAGGATTTAATATATATTTTCCAACATCATCTGCTAATAACCATATCCCCTTTGTGGGGTCCCACAAATTCATCCCAAATTGAACCCCAACTGAATCTATCACAAGCAAATCACACAACTCTATTCCCAGAAATAGCTTAAAATTTCCATAGAGTCTATTGGACAATGATGTTAGTTGCAAAATTCATTTTATTTACTAAATATGCACACAGCTGATGACCATTTTAATTAAAAGCAATGGCTACAAGCTTTAGCGTCATCCCCCATTTTTATTCTGCATTCCCAAAATTAACCCTCAGCTAGCCCTCATTCCTGGCTAGCTAGCTAATTACCTACAATATTAATACATAGTACTATCCACACTACCAGTAGTCTTAAAACACACCAAAATTTTCAAATTGAGTAGCTCCACAACGACATTTCCCCGTGGTTGTCCCCCTCAAGTTCGAAATCCGGCGTCATGGTCATCATCGGAGGCGGATCGATGAGCATCCCCTGTGCCATGTCGAAATACAATCCCTCTTCCTCAAACAACAACTCATTGTTGTAAGCCGCGTTATTGCTACAATCTCCCCCTGCAGGCTCCTGCAGGTTTACCGCCGCCCCAGTGCCGTTCTCTCGCAAATTCTCCGGCCGGAACAAATAGGCCGCGATGGCCGCGGCCCGCTGGATGCCCCTGGGGCTGGTGGACTCCGGCACGGGCAGCACCCGCGCGGAGTCAGCAAAGTTGAGGCAGGCCGACCGCCCTCGAAGGGCGATGGCGGCCACGTCGTGGGCGCGTGCCGCCATCTCGGGGGTGGGGAAGGTCCCGAGCCAGATCCTGGACCTCTTGTTGGGCTCGCGCACCTCGCAGACCCACCGGTCGGCGTTGCGGCGGCGGACGCCTTTGTAGACCGGGTGGCGGGTCTCGCGGAACTTGGTGCGCCCCGCCCGGCGCTTCGGGGGCAGGGAGGAGACGGTGGTGTAGGTCTCTTCGTCCGAGGCGGATAATCGAGCAATCGGATCCATTTCAAAGGAGATTGTACAAGGTTTGAGTGAGAGTTGAGGGAGGGAGAAACTGTTGGTGGTATTTATAGGTTGGGGAACGCGGGAAGATGGGAGTGCCAGGGGATGGCATGAGCCAGCTGGGATTTTGTTTGAGAGTGACATTTTCATTTGCATTTTTTTTAATTTAAAAAAAAATGGTTTTTCGTGAAGTGGGGTAGGGGTGAGTGAAGTGGAGAGGGCCGTGGGTATTGTTGATGGAGAGAGGGAGAGATAGAGGTGTTGCTGGAGTGAGACTGAGCCAATGGTTTTTGGGGAGAGAGAAGGAAGGTGCTAGGAATCTGGGTTTGATTTTTATGTGGTGGTTGATCCCCCATGGCAGGGACTCCGGATCCCCTATTGGGGTTCACTATTTTGGTTTTCGTGTGCTTGTGTTTTCAAGTAATAGAAACATCCATCTATGTTGTGGACGGTTTTAAGTGTGCATAATAGTAACATCCATCTATCCCTACAAAAATAGGAAAAAGAAAAGCTTTAGTAACAATTTTCACAAGAAATCAGTGTACTGATAAATATGCAATCTTTAGGCTTTATTTACTAAAACCCCCCCTTGGGTTTGTCCCCGTCACGTTTAACTTGCCTCGACTTTTAAAATTATAAGAAACTACCATATTTAACGGTGCCATATCAGCACTGACCGTGCCATGTCACCTAAATTTCTACTTTATGATCTTTTTAAAAAAAAAATCAATCTTTTCTAATTCTAACCCTAATTTCAACGAGGGTTTTATCTTTATATCTCATCCTCAGAACTTACATATTTCTAAATTTCACCACTAAAAATTCATATTTCAAAACTGTCGCCCTAAGACTTTTTCGTTAACCAAAAAAACCCACGTCATCAATATTCCGTAAGAATTGAACCTGGGTTAGTTTGATTTAACTAAGGACTTGAGTTAGAGATGCAATTCCTCCATCTTTCTTCTCAAAAGACCGAGAATCCTGCTTCTTCCTTTCCCATCTTCAAGTTTTTCATGGGTTTCATCATTTCAATAGACCCTAGATCGTTTTTCATTAGAGTTGTCAAAATTGATACAATAAGGAGCTCAAATTCCTTTGCATCAACACATAAGCAATAGGAGAAGAGAAAACCCTCCAATTTTTTTGTCTAAAGAAAGCCCTAATTTCAAAATCAAGAGGAAATCCTAACCCTAATCGTAATTTGAAAGAGGAAGATGACCGCTAAGAACATTTTGGTCTTAAGTCTCTTAACGGGTTAACATCCAAAACAAAAGGAAAATTCTTATATGAGGCTGAGAATCAGGGGAGATTTATGAACAAGTTAAAAGTTTTAGGGATGAAATTTAGAATTCTTAGGATTGAAATTTAGATATATGCAAGTTTTGGGATGAGATATAAAAAGAACTCTTTCAAAAAAAAGGTCATTTTCCTTCTACTCTCCGTCACCACATAAGTCGGCCGCCACTCCCAACCTCCCCCCGGACCCCTTTCCTCTTCTATTTGTCTCCCACTCCCAACCCCGACCTCCTTTTCCCCATCTCCTGCGCGTTCCCAATCCTCTCTCCCTCCGATCCTAGCCCCCGACCCTCCCCCGGTCCTCCCCTCCCCCCTCCAACCCTGATCCCCCTCTCCACCTCTCCCTCCCATCCCCTAGCCCCCTTCCTCTGATTTCCCCTTTCCCAAAAACCCCATCCCACCCCTTGTCCGCCACTTCTTCGACCTCCTCCCTCTCCTCCTAAAAACATATTTATTTAATTAATATTTTGTAATTATTATTAATGTAATTAATAATTAGTTAATGTATTATGAAAGAACAAAAAGGTCTTTTGCTATGAAATTTAACACCGTTAAATTTGACTGTTAAATTAGGGTATTTTCTATGATGTTGGAAAGAAATGATGGTTTTCTACCACGGGTCTAAACCTCAAGGAAGATTTTGATAAATAAAAGTCTATCATTTTTCATTAAAAATACCACCAAAAAAAAGAAGAGAAAAATCCATGAAAGTAATATCATTCCAAATCATTATCTCATATACATGTAAACCTTTATACCTTCTAATAATACCTAATACAAAATATTTTATCTTTGAGTCTTAGTCAAACTTAATCAGAAAGTACTTGAATTAATGACTATCAAGAAAGCATACATAATCATGGGTATTATGTTTTTTTCTCTCACCAAACACGCGTATGTGCATATCATATGCATGTTGTTAGTAAACTGCAAGCTTATGCAAAAGGGTTTGAACTTCAAAGCTCTTGCTCAATCAAGGCTTTACATTATGCTATATTGGTACTCGAAATATCTCTTATCAGGGTCTATTTGATGGACGAATTGGTTGATATTTGCACTTATATTGTTTAGTTTTCCATAGCTATAAATGAGAGATTGTTTTCAAGAATGTGATTAGGATGGACAGACTATGTGTTACAATTAGGGAAATGTGTTCTAAATTAGATAGATGTATGTCTAACATTCTTCATACGAAGACTCATATAATAACATACCTATATTTTTTCTACTACTTATTTGATCCCATGTCATCAATTCTTTTGTCTAATCCATATAAACCGTCATCTCAACCATGTCCAGCCCTATTACCTCTATAATGTCATCGTGATCATACCAATGCTGCCATCACCTCTACCACGGTCCTTGTGGTCTCCTGCACTACCATCATCTTTTCTTGATACCTTAAGCTCAGTTACCACCAGCTATTACTATTGGTGGTATCACCATGGCGCTTTCATCATCCATCTTATCACTATATTACTTTTATCATCAACATTTCTCCATATATTTTGTATTTTGAATGCCCCCTCCCTCCCGGATGAATGCTAATTCAACAATTATATGATGATGTATCATTTTCTAACCAAAGATTGTTAGCAAAATGGATAAACTATATGAAAATTGATGTACACATGTTTAAAAAAAATATGTGGCAAAAATACTCATGTAGACGGTACAAATCAAGCTAATATAATATACTAATTATATAATATTCTTCGTCAATTAATTAATTGTTAATCTATTATAATCATATAAACAACTGTTTGGGAAAAATTCAACATACTACTACAATATGGGGTTGCCCCTACGGACTCAGGAATCCGTAGGGGAAACTATTTCTTGCCCCTACGGATTTATCCGTAGGTCTCCATCATTGTCCCTACGGTGCCTTGCGTTCTAATTTAAAAATATTAAATCATAATTTGTGGTTTGGCCCTACGGAGCAGCAAACGGTGGACCTACGGTTATGTCCTTAAGGGCATATAAATAGGTTATTAATAAAAAAACACATAAAAGTCATCGATCGTTCCCAAATATTCTCTTTCTCACTCTCCTGCACCTCGATCGCTCGTTCCCGCGTCTCGTCGCCACCGCCCTCCGCGCCTCATCTCCATCTTCCCCGGTCGTTCCCAAAACTACCTCATCGACTTCCTCGTCGCCACCATCCGCGACTCGTCGCCGATGTCGTCGACCATCGGTCTTCTCTGTCGTCTCCTCTACCTCCCGCTACAGGTTAGTAAATCTCAAATTATTTATAATTTTGATGATGTTAGGTCTAGGGTTCAGGGTTCGGGTAGGGGTGAGGGTTAGGGTTAGACATCGGCATCGGGTTTGGTTTAGGTTAGGGTTAGGGTTCGGTTGGGGTTGGGGTTGGGGTTCGGTTGGGGCTGGGGCTAGACTGGGGTTGGGGATAGGGTTCGGTTGGGTTGGGGCTGGGATGGGGCTGGGGCTAGGTCTTGAGCTTCATCACCTGATATAGCGAAATACAAAGCGTACTTCAGTACACCCGATCTCATTGAGTTTCCTATTGAAGTTACTGGTCAAACGGCATATGCATATTTTTATTCGCCATCAAATCCCAATTATCAAGCTACCGAGAACGAAAAGCCACCTTTGTTAGTCGAGAGTCATGGTAATAGACTTGTAATTATAGATCATAGTCAATTGTTTTTCCTATCATTTTCTTGATCCAGATGCTAATAAACTTGTTAGTTACTATTTTTATGACGTATTTGTCTATATTTGTTGACAGTGGCCTTTTTTTTGGATGAACATGTTTTTTTGATGCATGTTTCAGTCATGTGAATTCATATGTTGCGTATAACGTTTTATGATATCAGTATCTTACATTTGTAGTTTTAATTGTTGATTGTTATAGATGAATGCCATTGCAATAATAGTTTTTGGTTGATATATTAATTTTTCAAATATTTGCATGTATATATCCATGCTTGCCTGCATATATGTATATATGAGGATAATGGGTATATTATTAGGTTGCCGTAGGAAAATTTTTTCCTTCATATGGCTGTCAAAAGTCAATCCTTAATCTCTTTGTGGATGATCAGTTCTATCTATCTTGATCTCAATGGTTTAAAATCATGTTACACACACAACAAGAATACACAACAAACGCATCATTAGACAGTGATTCAAGATGTTCAAGTTAAAACAAATATATGATACTCGATGATAATATGAAACCTTCATATTCTTATCGATACTCATATATGAAACTAAAAGCGCCACTTAGTCCCCGTCTATCGGTTAACATACGTTCGATATTCGTCGTGACATAGAACTATACGAAAGTTGTTAAATATCGGACGGTATAGCTCGATACTAACAACCGTCGTATAGTCTATGTGACGAGAAGATTCAATCGTATGATAACCGATAGATTTGTCCCGTGTGGACAACTTAGGAATGTATAAAGCATACACCTTCATTCACTTGTGTTTTCATTCGTTTCGAGATATTTCGTCGGTACCTTTCTGCTGGTTCTCCATGTACAAAGATAGATTAGGTGTTCATTTCAACGTTGTTTCACAGCTTTGAAATGATTATCTATTCTATTACAGTGTACTCGAAGAACAGCGGGGAGGTGCTGCCGAAATTTACTCGAAACGGTTGAAAGCACAAGCGAATGGGTGTTCACTCTATATATTCTTAATGGGATAGAAGCCTTACCCCTGACAGCCGGAACACACACATACAACAAGAATACACAACAATCGCATCATTAGAGAGTGATTCAAGATGTTCAAGTTAAAACCAATATATGATACTCGATGATAATATGAAACCTTCATATTCTCATCGATACTCATATATGAAACTAAAAGCGCCATTTAGTCCCCGTCTATCGGTTAACATAAGTTCGATGCTCGTCGTGACATAGAACTATACGAAGGTTGTTAAATATTGGACGGTATAGCTCGATACTGACAACCGTCGTATAGTCTATGTGACGAGAAGATTCAATCGTATGATAACTGATAGATTTGTCCCGTGTGGACAAGTTAGGAATGTATAAAGCAAACACCTTCATTCACTTGTGTTTTCATCCGTTTCGAGATATTTCGTCGGTACCTTTCCGCTGGTTCTCCGTGTACAAAGATAGATTAGATGTTCATTTCAACGTTGTTTCACAGCTTTGAAATGATTATCTATTCTATTACAGTATACTCGGAGAACAGCGGGGAGGTGCTGCCGAAATTTACTCGAAACGGTTGAAAGCACAAGCGAATGGGTGTTCGCTCTATACATTCTTAATGGGATAGAAGCCTTACCCCCGACAGCCGGAACACACACATACAACAAGAATACACAACAAACGCATCATTAGAGAGTGATTCAAGATGTTCAAGTTAAAATCAATATATGGTACTCGATGATAATATGAAACCTTCGTATTCTCATCGATACTCATATATGAAACTAAAAGCGCCACTTAGTCCCCGTCTATCGGTTAACATACGTTCGATAATTTATTCTTTCAACGACAAACGCACACACAAAGCATATACACGGATTTCCTCCTTTGTCAGTAACTATCCCGTTCTTAGATTTCTCAATATAATCACCATAACCTACAATTTATATGTTATACAGTCTAACATGGCCCATGAGTACGTCAGAGTTAAGGACTGGATGTATGTGGATTGGCAACAACGTATGCAACCTAAGTATGTCTCAGGAGTTGTTGCTTTTATTGAATTTGCACGCGCACAGAATAAGATCATAATAAAGAAGATTCTCTGCCCGTGCGATAGATGTGGTAATAAGTACCGGCAGAAGGTAGAATTGGCAGAGCTTCATATTGTAAAATATGGATTTAATAGACTTTATACAATTTGGAAATATCACGGGGAAGGATAAGAACGCAGTAATACGACAGAAGAAGAAGGAGAAGATGGTAATACGGCAGAAAGAGAAGACGGTAATTTATTTCCATCAGAAGAAATGGAGGATATGATAGAGGCTTCCCTAGGTGAATCTATTCGTACCGAAGATGACATTCCTTCCGGTCAAGGACCGCGTGCGGATAAATATGAAAATTTCATGAATGATGCTAGAAAACCAATTTATGAGAATGCAAAGTATTCCATCCTCTTATGGTTCGTCCAACTTTTCCAGATTAAGTGCCTAAATGGATGGAGCAACAAGTCATTCACAATGCTTCTTTCGTTCTTGAAAGATTCTATGCCCCCGGGAAATAACGTGCCCGACAGCTAGTACGGAGCCCAGAAGATGATGTCTGATTTGGGTCTAAAGTGCGAGAAGATTCATGCATGTCCTAAAAATTGTGTGTTGTACCGGAAAGAGAATTCAGATTTGAAAGAGTGTCCAACATGCGGAGATGCCAGGTATAAACCGAAAGATTCTGATAAGAAGCCTGATATACCTGTCAAGATAGCACGATACTTTCCCATAACACAGAGGCTACAGAGGCTATTTAGGTGCAAGAAAACAGCCGAGGCAATGATTTGGCATCACCGTGCTCCTCCAAGTGAAGATGGAAAAATGAGCCATCCAAGAGATTCACCGGCATGGAAGGATTTCGATAGGAGGCACGCAATATTCAGTAGCGATCCTCGCAATGTCTGGCTCGGACTGGCTAGTGATGGCTTCTGCTCATTCAACTATATGGTTGGAAGTCACAGCACATGACCCGTTGTAACGATAATTTATAATCTGTCGCCTTGGTTGGCTATGGACCAATCATACTTTATGATGCCTCTTCTTATCGACGGACCAAACTCACCGGGAAACAATATCGACGTCTATTTCTGACCTCTGATCGAGGAGTTAAAATCTTTGGTCATTGATGGTGTAGAGACATACGATGCAAACACAAATATAACCTTCATACTGCGTGCGGCTTTAATGTGGACAATTAATGACTTTCATGCATATGGAATGCTATCAGGTTGGTCCATACATGGTCACAAAGCATGTCCTCATTGCCATCAACACACAACAACGAAATTCTTGAATTTTAGCAGGAAGGTTTGTTATTGCGGCCATCGACGCTTCCTGCCTCTAGACCACCCCTGCAGATTAGACACTGTTCACTTTGATGGTCATCAGGAGCTTCTTGGACCTCCAGTCCCATTGTCCGGAGAGGACGTGACTGCTCAATGGGATGGTTACAATAATGTGACCTGCCAGAAACTGTAGGGTGTTTTTCGTCACCCCATTGAGATGGGAATACACGCGCGCTTGTCAGGCGTACTACAGATTCCCCCGGCCTAGGGTAGGCCAGGGTTTAATGATTGTGGGGATCCGAATCTCCGGCAGCCGCGGACTAAGCTGCCGTTAATTACCCCTCACCTTTGGGGCGAGGGAACCTCCGATTAACGGGTTAAAAATAGTCATGCGAACTCAATGTGCAGTGTACGTGTGTTGTGTTTTGAAAGGGGGGGGTTGGATATATCGGGGGCCACGCAGAGTTTTTACGGGGGTCCCGCTACCCGGATAGCGGGCTGGGGGTCAAGAGGGCTAACAGCCCCCTTGCGGGGTACGGGGCAGCGCCCCGGCCCGAAAAATTTTTTGAGGGGGAGAATGTTGCGGAGTATGTGTGTGTATAAATTTGTATACATATGTATATATGTATGTATGTACACAAAAGAGAGAGAAAAGGCATCCAAGGGATGCGCAGGCGCGCAAGCGCGCGCGCCACGTGTCGGCACGCGGGCGACTTGCGCACTTGCGCAGTTGCGCAAGCGCGCGCGCCACGTGTCGGCACGCGGGCGCCTTGCGCACTTGCGCAGGTGCGCAAGCGCGCGCGCCACGTGTCGGCACGCGGGCGACTTGCGCACTTGCGCACTTGCGCAAGCGCGCGCGCCACGTGTCGGCACGCGGGCGCCTTGCGCAGGTGCGCAAGCGCGCGCGCCACGTGTCGGCACGCGGGCGCCTTGCGCACTTGCGCAAGCGCGCAGGTGAGGCACAACAGGCTTTTAGCCTAAAAAAATTTCTCAGAAGAGAAATCAGAGAGGAGTTGGACTCCTGAATGTGTTTTTCTTCTTCTTTTTTTTGGGGGGGGTTTAGTGAAAGATGTTCTTCTTCTTCCTCCTGTTGCTTGCTGGATCTTGAAGATCAAGAGATGTGAAATCTCAAAATCTCTCCTTTTTAAGATCTGATGACAGATCCAAGTTCCCCTATGTGGGTTTTGTGGTGGAAAACTATTTAGTTTTGAAAAAGGAAGAGTAAAACTCTTGATTTAATTCAAGAGAAAGAAGAAGCTTTTGGAACCTTGAAGAAGAAGGAAAGAGCTCAGCTCTAGAAATTTCTGGAGAGAGAAAAAAGTTGTTGGGATATTTCATTATCCTTGCCTTTATAGGCTACATATTTTACACATAGTCCCTTGGGCTTCACAAAATTGCATTCTGCCTATCCCATGGCTCATGTGCCATTTCTTTTTGCACATAAGCCATGGGCTTTACAAAAATTTGTCTTTATGCCTATTTTTTTCTTACATTTATCCAAAAATAAAATGAAAGAAATACAACAAAATTATTTATTACAAAATTTTTTATCTTGGCATGGGTGGAGGCCGGCCGCTTCATGTTCTGGCTCGACCCGGGCATAGGCCCACTGGATCTGGGCTTGGGCCCACTTGGCTTGGGGTTGACTTTGATTTTGACTTGGTCAACCGGGGTGTAAATTTTTACCCCAACAAATTGCCCCCCATCAATAAATGCACACCATATATGTGGGTCGTGTGCATGAAATTGATGGATCTTCTTTTACCTGGAGGCGACCTGATTTGGTTCCCGCTTTTTGGGAAGCTGGCACTGCCCTTTTTACGACATGGACGGTCGTTGCTTGACATGACTCCGAGATGGAGTGTCCGTGATAGACGTTTCCCCTGGCCCGGATTGATCTGGTTCCCGCTTTGTAGGAATCCTGCGCTGCCCTTTTTGCGACTTGGACGGTCGGTGCTGCCCTTTTAGCGACGTGGACGGTCGGTTCTGCCCTTTTTGCGACTTGGACGGTCGGTGCTGCCCTTTTAGCGACTTGGGCGGTCGGTGCTGCCCTTTTAGCGACTTGGACGGTCGGTGCTGCCCTTTTAGCGACGTGGACGGTCGGTGCTGCCATTTTAGCGACTTGGACGGTCGGTTCTGCCCTTTTTGCGACATGGACGGTCGGTGCTGCCCTTTTAGCGACTTGGACGGTCGGTGCTGCCCTTTTAGCGACTTGGACGGTCGGTGCTGCCCTTTTAGCGACGTGGACGGTCGGTGCTGCCATTTTAGCGACTTGGACGGTCGGTTCTGCCCTTTTTGCGAAATGGACGGTCGGTGCTGCCCTTTTAGCGACTTGGACGGTCGGTGCTGCCCTTTTAGCGACTTGGACGGTCGGTGCTGCCCTTTTAGCGACGTGGACGGTCGGTGCTGCCATTTTAGCGACTTGGACGGTCGGTGCTGCCCTTTTAGCGACTTGGACGGTCGGTGCTGCCCTTTTAGTGACTTGGAAGGTCGGTGCTGCCCTTTTAGCGACGTGGACGGTCGGTGCTGCCATTTTAGCGACTTGGACGGTCGGTTCTGCCCTTTTTGCGACATGGACGGTCGGTGCTGCCATTTTAGCGACGTGGACGGTCGGTTCTGCCCTTTTTGCGACATGGACGGTCGGTGCTGCCATTTTAGCGACGTGGACGGTCGATGCTGCCATTTTAGCGACGTGGACGGTCGGTGCTGCCATTTTAGCGACTTGGACGGTCGGTTCTGCCCTTTTTGCGACATGGACGGTCGGTGCTGCCATTTTAGCGACGTGGACGGTCGGTTCTGCCCTTTTTGCGACATGGACGGTCGGTGCTGCCATTTTAGCGACGTGGACGGTCGATGCTGCCATTTTAGCGACGTGGACGGTCGATGCTTGATTTGACTTGCTCTGCTTCTTGCAGTGTCAGGGGTAGACTTGACTTGCTCCGCTTCTTGCGGTGTCGAGATTGGATTCTGACTCGCTCCGCTTTCTGCGGTGTCGGAGTGGAAGTTGACTTGTTGATTTGGGTTGACATCAGCATCGCTATACTGGAATATGGTACCAGGAGCGAATCATCATCTGTCATTGAGAGGATTCTGGGATTTTGGTTTTTGTTTGGCATCTGCATTGCTGCACTGGAATAATGCCAGGAGCAACTCATCATTTGCCCCGAGAGAATTTGGGGATTGGTTGTTTTTTTTGTTTGGCATCTGCATTGCTGCACTGGAATAATGCCAGGAGCAACTCATCATTTGCCCCGAGAGGATTTGGGAGAGATTGGGATTGTTTTACGCCCGTGGATTGTATACGGTTTTGCAGGATGTATGATCCAGACCGTAGGGCCGGAAAAATTTTGGGATTTTGTCGGCGTCTGCATCGCTGCACTGGAATATGGTACCAGGAGCGACTCATCATTTGCCGTTGGGGTATGGGATTTGGAATTTGGTTGGCGTCTGCATCGCTGCACTGGAATATGGTACCAGGAGCGACTCATCATTCGCCATTTGGGGGTTGGGGAGCGATGGCTTAGGAGACAGGTTTAGATCCCTATCGCCTAAGGCTTTTCAATTTTATGGGCCGTGAGGGTCCCATAAAAGCATTTTCTCCCTACGAGTCGTAAGGATCCCGCAGGTGTATTTTCTTCTTAGGAGTCGTGAGGACTCCTAAGTGTGTTTTTCCTTTATGAGTCGTAAGGATCCCACAAAGGTTTGTTCTCCTCATATATCGTGAGGACACATGAGTGGGTCTTATCAATGGAGCATCATTCCCAAAGCGGAGACCGGCCGCGTAACTGGTGATTACGGTGGGGCATGGGTATGATGAGAATTATTTGAGCCCATGGATTGTATACGATGGTCAATTTGGGGACCCACCGTAGGGCCGTGAGAATTTTGAGAAATAGGATTTTGGTTGGCGTCTGCATCGCTGCACTGGAATGTGGTACCAGGAGCGACTCATCATTCGCCGTTTGGGGACTTGGAATTTGGATCTTGTTTGGCATCAGCATTGCTGCACTGGAATAATGCCAGGAGCAACTCATCATTTGCCTCGGGAGGACTTGGGATTTGGGTTTTTGGTCGGCATCAGCACCGCTAACACTGAAGCGAAATGCCACGAGCGAATCATCATTTGCCGTTGCCTGTTAGGGAACGATGGCTTAGGAGATAGGTTTGGGTCCCTATCACCTAAGGCTTTTCAATTTTATGGGCCGTGAGGGTCCCATAAAGCATTTTCTCCCTACGAGTCGTAAGGATCCCGCAGGTGTATTTTCTCCTTAGGAATCGTGAGGATTCCTAAGTGTGTTGCTCCATTGTGAGTCGTAAGGATCTCACGCAGGGGTTTTCTCCTCACAAGGTCGAGAGGACTTTGCGAGTGTATTGCATCTCTTTTCACGAGTTTGCGCCCTTTCGGGTTTTCACAGACTCGCCGGTAGTCCTGCTGTTTTTACTCACGGAGCCCTTTCGGGTTTTCATCCGTGCCCGTTTTGCTTGTGGACATACCGTTTATTTCTTCTTCTTTTTTTTTTTCATTTTTCTTTTTTTTTCCTTTCTTTTTCTTTTTTTTTTTGCCGCTGGTGGGACTTTAAAAGTAGTCTCACCGGCAGGATTTGGGAGAAATAGGGGTTATTTACGCCCGTGGATTGTATACGGTTTTGCAGGATGTCTGATCCAGACCGTAGGGCTGATGTGCTCAATTCGCCTGCGGCTTGAAGCATTCATGTGTAGTATTTCTTGAGATATCGGCCATTGATGGGCGGCATGGGCCTTTCTCCCTCGGCACTTATTAGTTGGTAGGATCCTCCGTCGAACACTTTCTCGATGACGTATGGTCCTTCCCAGTTCGGCTCGAATTTTCCCTTGGCATGTCGATTGGGGATGATCGGTCTTTTAAGGACCAACACCAATTCACCTTTCTTGAAAGCACGGAGACGAGTTATCTTGTCATAGGCCCGTGACATTTGGGCTCGGTATAGCTCCAGATTTTGCTGCACCGCGAGCCTCTTTTCTTCGAGGGCATCGAGTTCTTCAAGTCGAAGGAGCACGTTTTCCTCTTCTGTCAACTCATGCTGAACGGCCATTCTTAAGCTTGGAACTTCGACTTCGAGGGGGAGGACCGCCTCCACTCCGAAGAGCAATGAGTATGGAGTGGACTGAGTTAGAGTACGGTGCGTGGTACGATATGCCCACAACGCCTCGTGAAGCTTGAGATTCCAGTCTCTCTTGTTGGCTGAAGCATTTTTTCTCAGGAGCTTGCATAGAGTCTTATTGAAGGCTTCGGCTAGCCCATTGGCTCTTGGATTATAGATGGAGGAATATCTCCAGTCTATCTTGTGCTGAGTAGCGAACCTTGAGACATTGAAGCTCTTGAAAGAAGGCCCGTTGTCAGAAATGATTCTTCTTGGTGTACCGAAGCGGTATAGAATATTATGCTGGAAGAATGTCAGAATATCCTTTGTCTTAACTTCTTTTAGCGGGACAGCTTCAGCCCACCTGGAGAAGTAGTCTGTCGCGGCCAGTATGAACCGGTGGCCTTTAGATGACGGAGGATCAATTGGGCCAACAATGTCGGTGCCCCAAACTTCGAAGGGCCACGACGCCACTGTAGGATGCAATGGGTTGGGATGCTTGTGAATAAAATCACCGTGAATTTGGCAGATATAACATTTCTTTGCATGCTCTCCGCAATCCTGTATCATGGTGGGCCAGTAATACCCAAGCCGTTTAATTTGAAGTTGCATCTTGGGGCCAGATTGGTGAGCACCGCAAACGCCCGAGTGGACATCTTTCATGACCTTTTGGGCTTCGGCCAATGACAGACACCTGAGCCAGAGTTGGTCATATGACCTGCGGTATAATGTGTCATTTACAAACACGTATCGGAGAGCTCTTTTCTTCAGCTGAATCCTCGCAGATTTTTCTTCGGGCAGCTTGTCGTATCGGAGGTACTCTATGAAGGGTTCTCTCCAATCGGGCTCGTCTTGGATGATCGAAGCTTCTTCCGCAGGACTGCTCTTCTGTTCCGCGCTTTCCTCTTCTCGTAGAGAGACTGGGGGTAGAATTTGCCGGCTCCTGACTGTGATCAGAATTTCGTCCATTTCAGGATCAGCCAGCTCTTTGGCTAGGCGAGCGAGTATGTCGGCTTTTCCGTTCAACGCTCTAGGGACTCTCGTTAGTTCAATATGAGTGAACCGTTTCATGAGTTCCACCACTCGGCCTCTGTACCGAGCTAATTCGAGTTTGTATATCTTATAATCGCCGCTTACTTGGTTGACGACGAGCTGGGAGTCACCGTAAACTCGTAGCCGACGGATTTCCATTTCTATGGCGAGCTCCAAACCAGCTATCAGAGCTTCATACTCAGCTTCATTGTTTGTCCGAGGCTCGGTGAGAGCAAAAGAACGCCGTAGGGTTCCCATTGATGGTGTGATGAATACCAATCCTATCCCTGCTTTTATCTCCGGGACGCTTGATTTACTGGAGGTTCTTATCGATGAGGCCCCATCGAAGTAGAGCTCCCAACATGGCTCGTCATTCTCGAGGTGCAGCACTTGTTTGTCGGGTAACTCACAATTTAGTGGCGACCCTTCAGGTATGGGATGAGCAGCGAGAAAGTCTGCAAGAGCTTGCCCTTTTACTGCTTTCTGAGGGGTATAAACTATGTCAAACTCAAGTAGCATGACAGCCCATCTTGCCATTCTGCCGGCTAGGCTTGCTTTGGTCATCAAGTGTTTAAGCGGGTCGACCTTGGAGATCAGCATAACCCGATGAGCGAGCAAATAGTGCCTCAGCTTCTTCACAGCAAATATTAGAGCCAGGCATTGCTTTTCGATTGGGGAGTAGTTGTGTTCCGCCCCGACTAGAGTTCGACTGAGGTAGTAGAGGGCATTTTCTTTTCCTTCCTCGTTATTCTGGGCAAGGAGCGCACCGAGTGACTCGTCCAGCGCGGCAGTGTAGAGAATCAGCGGTTTATTCGGAATGGGAGCGGCCAGCACTGGAGGGTGCAACAAGTATTGTTTAATGCTTTCGAACGCTGCTCGACATTCGGCATCCCAGATAAAAGGAGCTCCTTTCTTCATGAGCTTTGAGAAGGGCCTACATCTCCCTGATAAATTTGAGATAAACCTCCGTATATAAGCAAGCTTGCCTTGAAAAGATCTTAGCTGCGTCAGACTCTTCGGAGGGGGCATCTCCATGATGGCCTTTATCTTTGATGGGTCAACTTCGATCCCTCGGTGTCGGACTATGAAGCCCAGGAATTTTCCTGATGACACGCCAAAAGCGCACTTCAGAGGATTCATCTTCAGATCGTATTCCCTCAGTCTGGTGAGAACGATCCTGAGATCTTGGATATGATCGGCCTTAGCTTTAGTCTTGACGACCAGATCATCAACATAGCATTCGACGACTTTATGGATTAGGTCATCAAAGATATTAGTCATCGCCCTTTGATATGTAGCACCTGCGTTCTTTAGTCCGAACGGCATCACCTTGTAGCAATATATTCCGATCGGGGTTCGAAATGCTGTGTGCTTCTCATCCTCAGGCGACATCTTGATCTGATTATATCCAGACGAGCCATCCATAAAGGTGAACAACTCGTAATTTGAGGTGTCATCGACCATCATTTCCATGACCGGTAGCGGGAAGTCGTCTTTAGGACATGCCTTGTTGAGGTCCCTGAAATCGACACAAACTCGGATCTGCCCATTTTTCTTCTTCACTGGGACTATGCATGCGATCCAGTCTGCATATTTCTCTTCCCTGATGAAGCCGGCATCGATGAGTTTCTTGGTTTCCTCGATGACCTTTTCTTCCAACTCCCTTCTCATTCTTCGAGGAGCTTGTTTGACTGGCTTAGCATCAGGAGATATAGCCAGCTTATGCACGGCTACCTTAGGGGAAAGGCCAGGCATTTCTTTGTACGTCCACGCGAAGCAGTCGACGAACTCACGCAGCAGGGCAATTATCTGCTCTTTCATTTCCTCCGACAAGAGTGAGCTGATGTAGGTCGGCCTTGGATTATCGGGCGTTCCTAAGTCAATCTCGGTTAGCTCATCAAAGGTTGCTTGTCCGCCATCTTCGAGCTCTTGAGGAGCTTCTTCTGGCTCGGCTATCTCGTCATCATCATTTGATCTTTCGCTGGTCTCACCAACATGGATCATGTAGCACACTTTGGAATCAGGTTGAATGTAGCCTATGCCCCGTCTATCTGGAATCCGTCCATCGATGAGTGCTCGGACCTGGGGCGGATACCATAGCCCTTCGTAAAACTTTGCTTCGGACTCCGTTTGATATAACCGGCATCCGCACTTCTTAAAGTATTCCCGCATCTCGGGCGCATAGTATCTGGGATTGAGGACGGCTCTTATGCCTCTCTCATAGGGAAGGCACGCGACAGAAAGGTCGTCCGGGTGCACAACGGGGTTTGACCCATAAAACAAGATGGCCTTCTGTCCACTTTTCCTCCCGGGAACGTAGAAAGTTTTCAGCTGGTCCATGGTGGAGATTGATAATGCATCGAGCTCTTTGCACATTTGCTCTGGTACCCTTGTAACGGCTAGGGACCCTTCTGCAACTTTGAAGGTCTCTCGTAGTTTCGCTTGTTGCGTGGGGGTCCAATCTGCACCGCTGTTGCACGACAGGTCCTCCTCCTCTGACTCTTCAGTGTCACTGCCAAGATGAGGGCGGACTTTGCTGCTAGATGGGCCTTCAGTAACAGATTCGTCCGTATCGCTGCCGAAATGAGGGCGAGTTTTGCGGAAGGACGGGCTTCCGGCGTCGGACTCATCAGAGTCGCTGCCGAAATGCGGGCGCACTTGGGTATTTTTGCTTTTGAAAGTGATAGCCGGCGCAGATTTGCTTTTGAGTCTTGGGGCCGTTCTATCCTCGGTCAGTTGTGGCTTGGCATTTTGGTGGTTCGTAAAGTACCGAGAATCTTCATATCGGACTTCATGCACACCGAACGGCTGGATGTCTCCGTCAATGCGTCTTTCTTCGCCATTTTTAGTGTACTTCATGCATTGATGGAGAGTTGACGGAATGATGCCATAATTGTGGAGCCACGGCCGCCCCAAGAGAATCTTATAAGACGTGTCGGCGTCGATCACGTATATCTTAGCTTCAGTTTGCAGATCCCCAAATTTGATTGGCAGAGCTATAGACCCCAGAACCTGCTGGCAATTTTGGTTGAAGCCTTGAATGACAATCCTTTCCCTTGACAGGTGTCGGACGTCCATTGACAAACTCTTAAGAGTTCGCAAGTTCATGATGTTCACTGAGGACCCCGGATCAATCAATATGCGATTAATTCGATCTCCGTCGCTGTACCCGGTCACGTAAAGCGGCCGATTATGCTCAGCCGTTCCCAGTAGCAAGTCTTCATCCTTAAATGTGACTGTGGCGGCATACAAAGCATGCTGGGCTTCTTTCATGTTAATTTCTGCAAAGTGAGCCTGATACCGCTCGGGGTTTTGTAGAGCGTGGATGAGAACATCTCTAAGCTCCTTAGATAGGACCAAGGCGTCGTAGATGCTCAGGAGAGACGGAAGCTTCCGGAGATGCGCCAAGACATTATAGTCCACCGAGGAAGGACTTATGTTTTCATCAGCCGGTTCTCTGCCATCTTCTTCATTAGCGACATGTTTTTCCTTCCCTTTTGGGGCGTTGCCCTGATTTTGCGGTAGAGCCCTGCCACTTCTGAGCTGGATTTGATTGGCCTTCGTGGAGAGCTCCTCGTCCTCTTCGGGAAAACAGAGATCATCCTCGGAGTCGCTGCCAAGATGGATGGAATAGCAGGTCACTACTGGGATCTCTTCATTGGAGTCTTCTTCTAACTCCTCCAGAATTTCAGCCGCTTGTACAGGGAAGAACTCCTTCAATTGAATCAATGTTCTTTCCTTTTGCTCATATTCTTCAAGAGAATCGATATACTTTTGAATGGTCGATCTCCCTGCAGACTCTTTTTCGCGCCGATCTGCACTTTTCTTCTTCTTGAGCTTCTTGGATTTTGAGCCTGATGGAGCCGCATTGGCAGCTGGACTGGTAGGCTTCTTCTGTCCTTCCCATTCCATCCTGGGTTCTTTTCGAAGTAGCTTTATCATCTTCTTCGTCTTATTAGATATGTGCGTACTCCACGGAGGCCGCGATGAGTCAGTTTCGTTTGTTAGGGCAGCGGGTTCGGCTGTCTGCTCCCAGAAGGCTTCAGCTTCCGTCTGTATAAAGTTGGCGGTTGCAACTTGATTGTTCACCAACACGCTTTTGGACAGCTCGATCTCTCCAGCCTTGTACTGCTTCTCGACCCAATCCTTGAAGATATAACAATCCTCGATCGCATGGCTCACTACTCGGTGGTACGGGCAATACAGGGGATTGTCGGTCATTTTTGCTTCTTGGGGTCTTTTCGACTCCGGCAGTTGTAGGCCATTGTTCAAGGCATCTTTAAATATCTTGCGGACCTTGTCCCTTCTGAAAGAGTAAACCTTGTTCTTTTTCTCCTCTAGGGAAGGCCCATCTCCTCCCAGCAATGGCTTTCGAGACCGGTTGGTTTTGGATTCGCCCGCCCTTCGCTTTTCTTCATTGTCGGAGGCATTGAAGACATTGGTACTGCTGGAACTCCCGCTTCTACGGTTGTCGTCCCGCTTGCTTTTCCAGGTTTTGTCTCTCTGAGAGTCTGGCGGGGACTCTTGCTTCGAGCGTTCTAGCATTTGGACTTTCTTGGTTAGCTCCTGAAATGTCTTGAGGCCCGCCGTACACAAGAATGGGACCATCCAATTGCTGAGGTTCCCAATGAGAAGGCTGACGGACTGGTCCTGCTCCAGCGGCGGTTCGCACTTGACTGTGAGATTGCGCCATCGGGCGATAAAGTCGGTGTTGCTTTCATTCTTCCCCGGCTTGGTCCTCACAAGGTCGGCAATGGAGATTTTATCACTGACGCTCATGAACCTTTGCCGGAACAGAGACTCCATTTGGGCAAAGGTAATGACTGACCCGTCCGGTATACTCGCATACCAGTCGAAGGCGACGCCGGTCAGGCTGTTGAAAAACTGACGAAGAAGGAGCGCGTCATTGCCCCCCGTATTTCCGCACGATGCTTTGAAGTGGGCGACGTGCTGGTTTGCATTCCCCGTTCCATCAAATCTTTCGAACTTAGGAATGACGTAGCCGCTTGGGAACTCAATCAGATCGTACTGCGCGGGATATGGCCGCCCACTACTGCCGATTTCTTTCTGAGCTTCAGCTTCGGCCACCAATGTTTTAACCTTGCTGGTGACCAAATCCATTATCCGATCCTGTGTTAGTGGGATAGTGTTATCTGGGGCCAAGGCGTCCCCAGAGGCGGAATGCGGCCGGCTTTCATGCGGCTCGACCAGTCTTGGTCCCAAAGGAACAGGCATTGGCTGCCTCGGATTGTCATCACCCGGCTGATTAGTAGCGGCCTGTGCTTGATTAGGAGGCGCTCGAGCAATTTGAGCCATAAGCTGCATCACCACGTTCGTCAAGTCGTCAATCTTCGAATAGAGCTTGGCCATCTCTTTATCTTTGCTCCTGAGCTGTTTTCGAAGCTCTTGAAGCAGCTCCTGCTCCGCTGTCCTGGGTCGGAAAGTCGGCTCTTCCTCGCTGTCCGAGCTTGACTCTACATGGACCGAGGGGTCTTTCTGCCTATCATCCTCATCGAGAGGGTTTTCTTCATCCAGCGGGGGCGGCTGTTCTTGGGCGGCGGCAACCACATTCAGGCTAGATTGGGCTTGGGATGTGGTCGCCCCGTCCTTGCTTTTGCTGCGAAGGTTGTCGCTAGGGCGCCCGCCCGCCATATAGACCGTATGGGTGATATATCTGGCCGTCTTTCTATCATTGGCGGCTGATTTCACGGATCGCTGTCTTGACCCCCTTGCTTCGGTAGCTGGTAGTCGATTAAAGGCGGCTGGCCTAACCAGGTTCTTGAATGGTGCTGGCGCATCTTTCCTGGGTTTTCCCCGCTGCTTTCGTGCGGCACAGAGCGCTTGATAGACTCTTGATGAGACAGTGTCATACTTCTTCCGTTGGGGCCGGGACACGTCTCTTTGTGGCACTGTTCGGACCACTGTCTTCTTGATTCTGGCGGTCATGGCGTTTTTCTGAACCCACTTCAGAGGCTCGAAGGAATTGCTGATTCTTACGTCCGACTCGGCCGTCGTCGCCGGGCGACCCTGCACTTGGAACTTCACATGATTCCATTTGGCCGAAGCCTTGGCCCTCTTGTTGGCTCGATACCTGAGCCGCTTCTGCCTTAACTTTTCTGTTCTAAGCACATGGCAGACTTCGGCTTTTTGGGAAGATGCCGCAGGCCGGTTGATGGAGGGCCTTGGAGATACGCCCGATTGTGCATTTGTTAGAGTCATCGCCTGAGCTCGTCCTCGACATTTGATGTTGCCCTTCGCATCGGAAGTCTTGCCCCCAGCTAGAGCGCCAGGGACTCGTTCAGACATCATCTTAAGTTTCGGTTGTGGTGCCTTGGCGATCACGACATTCGGCCTCTTACCCCTTGAGACCGGCTTGGCCACCTGTTCCGCCGGGATCTCTGCCAGTTGAGCGCTTCCGGCAGGGTAGATGATGACAGAGCCAAACTGGCGGGGCGGCTCCTCCCATTGTCGACTGAGGCTTGCGGGGAGAACCACACGAGCGTTGATCTTGACCACGTACGGAATCGGGGTCACGTTGGAAGCTGAATTCGTCTAGGAAGACATTGTCATCGAAGGTTGATTGCTGCACGGAAAAAAGAACACCATTTCAGTATAGGCAATCGATATGTATATTGATTGAGTTCGCATGAACGTTTAACCCGAAATATGGGAGGAGAGATCGGTCCCACCGGACGTGCCAGAAACTGTAGGGTGTTTTTCGTCGCCCCATTGAGATGGGAATACGCGCGCGCTTGTCAGGCGTACTACAGATTCCCCCGGCCTAGGGTAGGCCGGGGTTTAATGATTGTGGGGATCCGAATCTCCGGCAGCCGCGGACTAAGCTGCCGTTAATTACCCCTCACCTTTGGGGCGAGGGAACCTCCGATTAATGGGTTAAAAATGGTCATGCGAACTCAATGTGCAGTGTACGTGTGTTGTGTTTTGAAAGGGGGGTTTGGATATATCGGGGGCCACGTAGAGTTTTTACGGGGGTCCCGCTACCCGGATAGCGGGCTGGGGGTCAAGGGGGCTAGCAGCCCCCTTGCGGGGTTCGGGGCAGCGCCCCGGCCCGAAAAATTTTTTGAGGGGGAGAATGTTGCGGAGTATGTGTGTGTATAAATTTGTATACATATGTATATATGTATGTATGTACACAAAAGAGAGAGAAAAGGCATCCAAGGGATGCGCAGACGCGCAAGCGCGCGCGCCACGTGTCGGCACGCGGGCGACTTGCGCAGTTGCGCAAGCGCGCGCGCCACGTGTCGGCACGCGGGCGACTTGCGCACTTGCGCACTTGCGTAGGCGCGCGCGCCACGTGTCGGCACGCGGGCGCCTTGCGCAGGTGCGCAAGCGCGCACGCCACGTGTCGGCACGCGGGCGCCTTGCGCACTTGCGCAAGCGCGCAGGTGAGGCACAACAGGCTTTTAGCCTAAAAAAATTTCTCAGAAGTGAAATCAGAGAGGAGTTGGACTCCTGAATGTGTTTTTCTTCTTCTTTTTTTTTTTTGGGTTTAGTGAAAGATGTTCTTCTTCTTCCTCCTGTTGCTTGCTGGATCTTGAAGATCAAGAGATGTGAAATCTCAAAATCTCTCCTTTTTAAGATCTGATGACAGATCCAAGTTCCCCTATGTGGGTTTTGTGGTGGAAAACTATTTAGTTTTGAAAAAGGAAGAGTAAAACTCTTGATTTAATTCAAGAGAAAGAAGAAGCTTTTGGAACCTTGAAGAAGAAGGAAAGAGCTCAGCTCTAGAAATTTCTGGAGAGAGAAAAAAGTTGTTGGGATATTTCATTATCCTTGCCTTTATAGGCTACATATTTTACACATAGCCCCTTGGGCTTCACAAAATTGCATTCTGCCTATCCCATGGCTCATGTGCCATTTCTTTTTGCACATAAGCCATGGGCTTTACAAAAATTTGGCTTTATGCCTATTTTTTTTTTACATTTATCCAAAAATAAAATGAAAGAAATACAACAAAATTATTTATTACAAAATTTTTTATCTTGGCATGGGTGGAGGCCGGCCGCTTCATGTTCTGGCTCGACCCGGGCATAGGCCCACTGGATCTGGGCTTGGGCCCACTTGGCTTGGGGTAGACTTTGATTTTGACTTGGTCAACCGGGGTGTAAATTTTTACCCCAACAGGGATGGATCCGACGAAACAGGTCAAACCACCATTTTGGAACAAGTTAAGCATTTTCTTCGAGCTTCCGTACTGGTCAACAAATTTAGTGTGTCATTGTCTGGACGTCATGCATATAGAGAAGGGAGTATCAGAGCACATACTCAACTTGCTTCTTTGTAAAGACGGAAAATTGAAAGACAACCTGAATGCTCGGATGGATCTACAGGAGTGGGGAATAAGAAGTGAATTGCACCCTAGACCGGTAGCGGGTAAACCAGGCAAGTTTGTACTTCCCAATGCCGCTTATCATATGTCACAACCGGAGAAAAAAAGATTCCTGCAGGTGTTGCATGATTTGAAAGTTCCCACAGGTTTCTTAGGATCATCAATAAAAATTGTGAAAGGCAAGATCGATGGGCTGAAAAGTCATGATCACCATGTTATCGTGGAGCACCTTCTTCCATTAGCCCTCAGGACTTCTCTCCCTGAATCGGTTGATCTATTAATCAACGACCTATGTTGTTTTTTCAGAGAGTTGTGTGCTAAAACACTGGAGGTTGTGACGCTGGATAAACTAGAAAATTCTATTGCGTTGATACTTTGCAAGTTTGAGCGTATTTTCCCACCGTCATTCTTCGATATCATAATACACTTGACGGTTCATCTTGCAACTGAGGCTAAGTTAGCCGGACTGGTACAATATCGATAGATGTATCCCGTCGAGAGGTACGTGTAATTTTTCGTTTCACGCAATTTTTAAAATTATTGTTGTCCTGTATGCCCGTATTTATTTATTCAACATATTTTCTTTAGGTACCTCTACACTCTTAAAAAGTATATACGCAATACAAATCGACTATAGGGTTCTATCATGCAAGGTTATTTTCTTGATGAAGCAACCACATTTTGTTCCCGCTATCTGGACGAGAACATTGAGACGGGACTTAACCGGCCTCGAAGAATTCAAGACGGGCCATATGGTAAAGCCGATTATAAGAGGGTAGACACTATGTTTATCAACAAGATATACCGGTTTATCTTGCTTAATTGCGCATGTCTTGAACAGATTAGAGAGTAAGTTTTTTGGATTAATTGTTATATTTGTGTTTGTGTGTGTGTGAAATGATATAATATTAATGTCACCATTATTTGTCGAAAACAGAATTCATTTTAACGAGGTACGTGAGGGGCATCCTGATTGGAACGAAGAACGATTGAAAAAATATCATCAGGATAATTTTTTTGATTGGGTCACAGATCATGTAAGTTATTCGAATAATATTTTATTGCTATCAGTTTTAATCTAAACTTATATCATTATGTATTTGTCGTAAAATTTGTTTTGTTAGATCCACGATCCGAACTTGTCTGCATCATTTGAGAGTGATTCAAGATATTTAGCTCAATTTCCTAGTATGGAGGTTGCATATTATAAAGGATTTGGTGTCCTTGGATACAAATTCGAAGTTAAGGACATAAAAAAAACATCTGAAACCACTTAGAATAGTGGGATTGCGATGGTAGGATCGGACAGTGTGATTTATTATGGGTACTTAAATTGTATACTCGGCATCCACTATCCTGGACGATCAGAACCCTTTTATATATTCTAGTGTCCTTGGTACGATACGCGAACCGATACGGATAAGTGGAGAAGCAATCTTGGGACTTGGAAAGATGAATATGGATTGACCAGTGTGAACACACTTTGATTTTAAGGTCAGGAAGATCCGTTTATCTTTCCGGACTAAGCGTTCCAAGTATAATACTCACAGTGTTTGAAGCATCCGGGATGGAGTGTTGTATGCCGTTGGAAACCCAGAGATGTCTATGATGTCCCAGAATTCGAGGACAGCGATGAGGATGAAGAAGAAAGAAGGCTTAGAGTGCTCCGACCGTCTGTTTCAAAGGACGGGTTGTCTTCGGCCGATCATGAAGTTACGTGGTTTAGAAATGATATCGATGATGAAATCCAAGTAGATATGTATAATGCGCCCACGAAACAAAAAAGGTTATCAGTAATGTTATATTATTACTTCACATGTTATGATCTATACATATATAGTCAATACTTGTAATGATTGTCTAATGCGTCTACGAACCGTTTATCTAGATTTGATGACGATGACGGGAGCAGCGAGGGGTGGCAGGAGCTCCATCCGCGGCACCGGCAGAGGCAGAGGCAGAGCGGTTCTGCCGCCCGAAGAGCTGCGTAGGGAGCTTTAGAGGCCCGGTCTTGCACCCAGATCGGAGACCCCTTCGGATGCCTCCTTCCGTGTGGACTTTGCCACACCTCCAGGTATATTGCACGCATATCCATTTTGAATGTAATATTATAGATATTCATGCATGTTCATGTCAAAATTACTTATATTGTCAATATTTGATTGTCTAGTTGTTGGTGATGTGTCCACATCAGGGACAGAGGCCACTCCCGCTCCTCCAGGTATGTTTATATATCATATAGTGCATGTATATTGATTTAGAAAGCTATATCATAAATATACACACATTACTTTTGCTCTTACTTAGATAGTAATTTTTTTTATTGTCTAGCTGTAGGTGGTGACACTACCGCACCTGCGGGTATGTTTATATATCCTATAGTGCATGCATATTGATTTAGAATGTTATATTATTAATTTACACATTCTTTTTGCAATTACTTATATAATCTATTTTTAATTGTCTAATTATAGGTGGTGCATCCACATCTGACGCAGGGGCCACTCCTGCCATTTCCGTACCCTCCGCATCGTCTGTAGGTTAGTATGAATAAATATAAAATATTTATTCATTTTACATATCCTTTATAGAATAAATATGAACTTCATGGAAATTTAGCGTCAATACTTATTTTCTAGTTGGAGGGGATGCGTCCGCATCAGGGACACCGACTGTTCCTCACCGGAGGAACTATCATCCCGCTCGTGCTGCTGCCCGGGCCCAGGCTCGTGCTTTAGTCACCGGAGGTATACATCACACTTCAATTTTCGTTTAACCTTGATTTCTTAATACAACTTTGTCTTAATATTGATTGTATTGATATTTCTTGCAGACGCAGGGCCTCCCCATCCCCAGAAGGGGACTCGAGGCCCGAATCAGTCCCATAGGCTGAGGCCTGACAGAGCTAGGGGAGGAAGCATTCTCCCTCTTTTTTACCCTTGATTATCGCTATACCGGTCCTCATGCCGAGAGGTTCGGCCTGTATATGGGGGATGAGAGCTGGCTCGTGAAGAACTATCCACTTCACGTTGAGTGGGGCGATCAACACCGGCGCTCATTCGCCCTCTTCTTTGATCAAGCTCGGGTATTAATATATATTTTCATTTGATTTATCCAATATATTTATTATTAACACTTGCAATCTAATAACAATGTTTTTTTGTATTTTCAGTTGGATTACGATTTTCAGCCTGTACCCGACCCTGATCACCCCGGGAGGGTGCTCGACCTTCATGCTCTGTACAATGGCCTGCTGAAGAACATGCAGACCAAGGTCCGATACAATAGGAATGAGCTGAAGGCCGACTGCTACTCCCTGTGGATGGTGACCCCCGAGGCAGAGAGCGGCCCTCCTATCTACTCCGGCCTTTGCGAGAGTCGACGTAGAGACATGGCCTCTATTGTGCGAATATTTTGACTCTCAACGTAAACAGGTATGTATTTTAAATGTAATTCATTGTTTAGTATATAATTTATTTTTTTGTGTTCCTTAATTAGAAAACTAAATGTGAATGTGTTGTGCAGAAACATGCCGCTCAAAATATAGAGAATAGGAAGTCAGCGAAGAGGGGTCGCCCCACTTATACAGGTGGCTCGAGGAATATTACTCGAGCCATGGAGTTATCGGTAAATTACAATAGACCGGCCTTTATGATATAATGCAATATTAAGAGTTATTTTCTAATATATCTAATATTAAGAGTTATTTTCTAATATTGCAGACAGCTCAGACCCTGGCGCATGGTGGTACACCGAGCGTGCTGTCCGCGTATCTTGTCGTCCACGGCACCACGACAGATCCCGCCACGGGCGAGCTTGGATACCCCGACGTCGCTACCCTGGAGTATTGCGTAAGTGTTAATATTTATTCAACCCCTATTTGAAATTTTAGTTTTGGAAGGTTCAAATTTAAATGATATACTTATATTTTACTGGTTAATGTGGGTGTAGGAGCGGGTGGTTGAGCAGGCTGAGACATCGGGGATCGATTTTACCGGACAGAGCGATCCGATGCTGCTGATGTCACGCCCCGCTTCTCAGAGTGCGCTATGATAGGCACATGACAGAGCCAACCATGCTACCTATGGATAGGAAAAATCCCTCCATAGTCACATTACGGCTGTAGAGATATCAAGAACAGGAAAGTAAAATAAACTATCTAGTACATGTCTATATGCCAGAATAAACGAGTCAAGAAATAATGTGCGGAAGCAATAGATCCAATAAACAAAACACCTGGAAAGTAAAACTGGATACTAACTGAATCCTCACCGCTCGGCCTGACGGCGGAAAATACACTTGATCAGCCTGCGAGAAGGGTAAAATGCAAATACAAATGTCAAAATACTATTCGCACCCAAAACACAGTAAACCAAGGAACTACCATAAATAAGTAAATACTTGAACTGGAATTGTTATAAATGAACTAGGGTGTTACAGCTGACCACAGTCCTGGACGCCGTACACGGAGGGCACCACGGAGGTTGGGAGAGAGGCCGGGGACTGGGCCCTAGCAGGGCCCATATGAGGTTGGACTCCACCCCGGCGGTTACTTCCTCCGTCTCCAGTGAGCGACGTGTCCAGCAGGAACTGGAGAGCTTGAAAGCCACCGTTCAGGAGTTGAAGGAGATGCTGGTATGTATATAACTTAATAGTAAAATATCATGTCATATTATAGATATCAACATATCCAATATTAGTACGTAACCTGAGCTTATTTGGTTGTAGACTTAACTTTGATTAATCATACATACATATCTAATTAAAATAAACTACGGTTTTCCAAACTAGATATCCAAATGGGGTTTTGAAATAACTTGATAATGATACGAATTCGAATAATACATAGTTCTTACTCGCTTATTACACACGTTAGGTCCAGACGCGACAGGGTACATCGACCGAGCCTCCACATGCATCTCCTTCGGCTGCGGCTCCGCAAGCCACTACATCGGCTGCGGTTCCGCAGACAGCTCCTATAGCTCCACCGCCCTCTCAGACTCCCGCAGCCGCGGCTCCACAAGCCACTACCCCGATGGCGGCTTCGCAGACCACATCGCCAGCTCCACATCCCGCTCAGACTCCCGCACGCTCCGCATTGCATGATTTATTGACCGAGAAGCAGGCGCGCCAGATTCTGGCGTTTATCAGAGGTGGAGCTGGACCGAGCTAGGGTAGCTTTTTGATTCTTATATTTTAAACATGTATTTATTTATATGATACATATTGTACTACATTTTGGATGATATTGATATTGGTGGTGTTTGCGTGTTTATATTGATATCATATTCTGCTTTTTGGTTTCTTTTGTATATTATGCGTGAGATGTGATTATGAATACTGTGATATATGTTCTGCGTGATGATTAATTTTATATATGATCGATGTATATATTATTGTGTACAGGGCGAGAAAAAAATAGGCAGCCCTTTTTAAAAAAAACCCTGATAATATGTACCTACGGATTTCTCCGTAGCGCCCTTTATTGCCCCTACGGATTAATCCGTAGGGCCCAACTATGTACCTATAGATTTATCCGTAGGGGCAAAATATCAGGACACCTGATATTTTTCCCCTATGATCTCAGTATCAGGGGTTAAGCTTGCCCCTACGGATATATACCTACACACTTATCCGTAGGGGCCACTACTTGGTCCTACGGATACATCCGTAGGTACACCTAATCTATTTTATAAAACCGTAAATAAAATAAATTTTTTGCCCCTACGGCCTATTCCGTAGGGCAAACTGGACCTACACATAACTCCGTAAAGGTAAATTTTAGTCCGTAGGGGCAAGTTCAAGGCTTCCACTTGCACCTACAGCGTTTGTACCTACAGGGTATTTTCTTGTCCCTACGGATATAACCGTAGGGGCAGTGGTTTGCTCCTACGGATAAATCCGTAGGGGCAACCCTTATTTGTAGTAGTGACAATAATTTTGTTACTGCAAAATAAAACTTGTTATAGGGTAAATGATCGGTATCGGTGTGTGTGTATCTATACACACACACACACACACACACACACACCATTCAGGGACATTGATGACACCCAATATCGACGACCTCCAAGATCAGAACACGTGGCAGATGACGTGTCCCAAGACTGAGGAGGAAGGGCCCGTAGAGGCCGACCAGGCCGCCTCACACCCGACCTGCAAGCACAAGCTGGCCCTCCGTGAGGCCCCCTGCAAGTCAGCCTCCTCGTCCATTCATCTCACCTCGAGCCACCATAGGACCAAGACTCCTCGGCCTCCCCGCTCATCCCGAGCCCCCTGCCGAGGCTGTCTTCCTCGGCCCTCCGACCAACTCCGCCACTCACAGGCGTAACCGTCGCTCTGCGAATCTTGCCATGCGCGGATTCTCCGCCCGCAACATCCCACGTTCCACGCCATCACGATCCCCATTAATGGGCGATCTGCTCTCTACGCGGGCGTGACGTCGGGAGTGTAACCGCCGGCGAGATTCTCACGCCTGCTGCTGCGTGCCGCCACCGCTATATAAACCCCCATCACAGAGGTGTCAAGTAAGCCATTCTTTTACACTTTACGCCGTTACTCTGCTCGGATCTCATCACTAACTTGATCGTCGGAGGGTCCTCGGTGGTACCAAACCACCCCGGGACTTCTTTGCAGGTACTCGGCGATAGCCTCTTCACCCCACCTTCTCCTCTCAAAACCCATTGAGACTCACACGCAACGAAGGACAATCAACCCAGTTCACCTCGAGATCAACGGAAGACGACATCTGACGGAGGCCCGAAAAGGAGCTCCATCAGTTGGTGCCGTCTGTGGGAAAGTTAAATTCCACAAAATACAAAGTTGACCTTCCTATCTCCTCTCTCATGGCAGACGACCATCATGGGGATCCCAGTACCAGCCGCCGCCTTCCGCTCACCGAAGGCGGGGATGAACCTCCCCCCATGACCATCATCAACGCCCTCACAGGCCGAATAGATCGCCTGCAATCCCTCGTGGAGGCCCTCGTCCGCGTCCAAACGACCGCGTCCGAGCCCCAGATCGCTGCTCCTCCACCTCCAGAAGACTCTGTCCCTGTATGGACGGCCAACCACCAGCAGGCTGCATCCCCTCGCCACCGGTCCCTCGAACCGGCGCTCCCTGAGGCCCGCTGGACGCCACAGGGATCCACGCCGAGATCCTCCGCCAGGGAGCCTCGCCCCGAGCCTCCTCGTGACCCTTACCCCCCTGAGGAAATGTCGGTCACCTCATCTATCCACGAGCATAGCCGACCCCACCATGGTCGGCGGGAACGCACAGAAGGGGTCCACCCCGGCCACTCAAGAGCTACCCCATCCCGGGACCTGAGGCACTTTATCGAGAGAAACCGGGGCCGCTCCCAGACATAGTCCACCCGCAGCGGGGCCCGGGAATCTCGAGGTGCCGATTCCTCAAGATACCACGGCCGGCTCGACGCCCTCGAGAAGAAGATCGAGGGCATGCGCCGAGAAGCTCACCTCTCGAGCGACGGGGCTAAGTACGCCTCCGTCTCGCTCACGAAGCCATTCACCGAGGAACTGCTCGCCGTGCGCGTCTCCTCGCGTAATAAGCCCCCGAAAGTCTCTCTGTTCGACGGGAAAACCGACCCAAAGGACCACTTGGACGCTTTCACCGCGGGAATGAGCTTCCAAGATCACTCCGACGCCGCCCAGTGCAGGGCCTTCCCGGCCACTCTCATCCGCGCGGGTCGGGACTGGTTCTGAGGGCTCGAGCCCCACTCAATTTCAACCTTCGACGAGCTAGCCACCCAGTTCCTTGGCCATTTCGTAGGGAGCCGTCGACAGAAGCGCACGGTCGACTACCTCTTCACGATTAAAAGCGGGGACAAGGAAACGTTCAAGGCCTACATTACCCGCTTCTTCAACGCCCTCCTCGAGGTGCCCGAGCACCGGGACGAGACCGTCATAACGGCACTCAGATCTGGTTTGATGTACAAAGAATGGTTGCGTTCCTTCGCGCTGGCTCAACCTAAGACCATAGCCGAAGTCAAGGCGTGGACCGAGCGCGAGGTCTAGCTGGAATCCGAAGTGAACGCCAACCTTCCCCGGGCGGATCAGCCCGACCAGAAGAAAAGGACTCGGGAGGGCGGGCCGGAGCGTCAGCAGCCCTACCACCCAAAGTTCCAAGAGTATACCTCCCACAACGTTTCCCTCGGAGTGTTGCTGGAGGAGGCCCAGAATGAGGGGTTCTTCAAGTTCCCCCCGGTCCCACGTCAGGCCGCTAAGCGAACCCGGGGCCCCTACTGCGCTTTCCACCGGGTACTGGGCCATGCCACGGAGGACTACAAATAATTGAGGGACTATGTCGAGGAGCTCATCCGGTCTGGGCACCTCGCCACCTACCTAAGGGACAAACGGCAGGCCGACCGCGAGCAAGAGCAGCCTCGCCCTCCCACCGACCTGACCATCGGCCAGATCATGCTTGTTTCAGCAGACAGCTGGCCTAGGGCTTAGGGAGCCCCATGCCTTATGCTAACTACGAGGGCTGACAGCCCTTCAGGGAGCTCGACCCAAGCCGACCAAGTCATCCTTTAACCTGTACCTGTCCTTTTCTTTCTTTTTTCTATAAAGCAATGTAAATTCTTCCTAGGATCTACTGTTGACTAAATAAAGATCAATGGAACATTGCGAAAAAGAAAGGAAATCTTTGTTCATTCAAAGGGTATTATGGGCTCCTCAGCCATACATGCCAAAAAAAGGGTACAATAGCGAGGGTAAGGGGTGCACCGAGCACTACTCGTGGTATTCGGCGAAGATCTCTGCCAACCGAGGCCGCGCGAGTTCCAGCCTCTGTTCCCGGTTCCCCCCGCTGGCGTCAACCCCGAGCCTTAACTCGTAGCATTCCCGGACGAGTGCCTCCGAGCGCGCCAGCCGGTTTGCGGAGATCAAGTCGAAGCGCCTCAAGGACCGCAGCTTGCCCACGGCCTCATCGAAAAGCTGCTCCGACAGGGGGTTGTAAAGCCCCAGCGATGCCCTCCAGATGGAGTACATCAGTAGCTGCAGCAGGGAGGAGCGCCTAGGGAGCAGCCGACCGAAGTGCTCCTCAATGCGAGCAACCACCAACTGCACCGTTTCCTCGGTGCGGTCGCGATCATAAAGGTACACATCTGCAGAACTGACGATTTCGGGGATAGTGAATGGGAAATCCTCCATTTTCGATGGCCTATCTACGAAGGGGGAAAAACCAGTACCCCTTATATAGCCCGTTGTGCAGCCCAATGGCCTCCACGCGGCGTCCATCGAACGTCACCCGGTCGAAACGAAGCGACGAGCCACGTGGCTTCCATCGAACGTTACTCGGTGGAAACGAAACGACGCGTCCCTGTCGCTTAACCTCCCTCGGCATTCAATGCACTAGATGCACACGCCGTTGCCCCGATCGTTCCCATTCCCCGCACCTACAGCCGAACGACCAGGCTGCGCCTCGTCAAAGATTCAACTCAGCAGCCGCCTTGCTCAAACATCCCCGGCCGGCAGCTCCCCTGCCACAACGTCGGGGATCCAAAAGCCATCCCAGAGGCAGTCGAGACCAGAGGTTCCCTCGCTCGGCTATCCCCCACGGGCAGCTTTCCTGCCACAACGCCGGGGATCAAAAAAGCCCTCCCAGTGGCAGTCGAGGCCCGAGGTTCCCTCTCTCGGCTATCCCCCACGGGCAGCTTCCCTGCCACAACGCCGGGGATCAAAAAATCCCTCCCAGAGGTAGTCGAGGCCCGAGGTTCCCTCGTTCGGCTATCCCCCACGGGCAGCTTCCCTGCCACAACGCCGGGGAATAGAAAAAGCCCTCCCAGAGGCAGTCGAGGCCAGAAGTTCCCTCCCTCGGCTATCTTTCAGGACAAAAGCCCTCGCCAAGAGGCACCGGGCAGTAACCCTGCCCGGCCAAGGGTCCTTGGTGGGCTTCCTACAGCCTTATAGCTTTCCTCGCGCCAAGGGACAAAGTCCTCCCAGAGACAGTCGGGTCGTCGCCCGGCTATCCCCGGCTGGTAGCTTCCTACCACAACCGACAGGGATCAAAGTCCTCACCAAGAGGCACTGGGCAGTAACCCTGCTCGGTCCCCGTCCTGAAGAATCAAAAAGCCCTCCCAGAGGCAGTCGAGGCCTGAGGTTCCCTCGCTCGGCTATCCCCCACGGGCAGCTTCCCTGCCACAACGCCGAGGATCAAAAAGCCCTCATACAGAGGCACCCGAGCAGCTACCCTGCTCGGTCAAACACCGGCTCCTACCCTCTACACCAGGGATCAAGAGCCCTCACAAGGAGCATCGGAGCGGCTACCCCGCTCAACCCCCTAAGGCTGGTAGTCGCCTACACACAACTCTAACAAACTAAGCCTTCGAAAGAGACGACCGAGAAGCTACCCTGCTCGGCCACCCCCGGCGGATAACCCCCCTAACGCCGCAACAGATACATGAAGCCTTAGCAGGAGATGACGGCGCAGCTACCCTTCCCGGTCACCCCCAGATGACGACCGATACTCTATAAGAAACAGAGGTCAGGTCTGTCCAAACCAAAACGATCTCCCCCTCAACCTCGGGGCCCAAGGAGATACCTCCTCGGAGACGCTCGTCGGCAAACAACCGCAGTCAACTCGACGGACGATCGTTAAACAAAGGGCCAACCTGACATGAAAGCACAACGGCGCAAGTAAAAATATCCCAAGCAAGTATTCCTCACAAGCAGATGCCAGAAAGGAAAAATTTATCACAGCCGAAGAAGAAAACCTTTTTTACTACTGCCAAAGATAAATTTTTACAGAAGGTATTTTCTGGCTCCTCAGCCTTATAAAATTCAAAAGAAAAACAAAATGAAGATAGGAGAGCGGGGGCTCTACACCTCGGGCCCGGGCACGACCTCGAGGTCCTCAACCTCCACCACTGGGGGCGCTGGGTCCTCGGCCCCCACCTCGCCGGGAGCCTCTCCCCCTTGCTCGTCGGCGCCCATGAGGGGGAACTCGGCCCGGAGATCCGTGCCGTCGAATTTCGGCACCTTGGACTTCACGGCATTAAGGGCGCCGTGCCAGATGCGAGTCGTGACCACGGCCAGGTCGTCGTAAAAATCCCTCAACCTCTTATATCTCGCCACGGCCTTCGATCCAGCCGACTTGAAGGCCTCGGCCGACGCCCCCAGCTCCTTCCGGAAGGTCTTCACCGTCTTCATCAGGTTGCCGGCGAGCACCTGGGAGTCCCTGAGCTTGCCCTCGGCGATCGCGGCAGCCTCGCGATGCCGGACGACCTCCCTTTTCCCGGCTGCCACCTCGCCCTCCAGGGCGGTGATCCTCGCCGACGTCGCCTCCTGCTCCCTCCTGGAGCTTTCTTGCAACGCGACGAGCAGGCCCACGGCCTCCACCGCCAAGGTTACCACCTCGGTCTCCATGCGGAGGGCGAGGGCCACGTGCTGGAGAGTCTGGAAAGGCGCAAAAAGAAGAAGGATCAGAAACATGAAGGAAAACACTAAATCTGACCGCGCAATGGGGGCTTACCTGCACGGCTTCCTGGGCGATCGACGCCAGCTGAGCTTTGAGGGTCCCGCCAGGAACCCAACCCCCGGCCGAGGTCTCTATCTCGTGAAGGAGGCTGTCCGCGACTGACAGCCTGGACGGCACCGCGAACCGGCGCCCCCTTCCTCCACCACGGTCGGTGAGGACCGGCCCCGGGAAGGTCTCCGAGAACTCCTCTTGAGCGGCTCCGAGGGGGAGCCGATCTCCTCTTCCGAGGCTGTGTCCTCCACAATCAGGGCCCGCTTTTGACCCGACACTTTGCTGGGGCCCGGGACGGGATCCACCGCCGAACGTCCCCGGGGAACCGTCACCGGGGCAGTGGGAGCGGGGGAAGGCTGCGCCTCAGAAGAGCTGGCACCCCCGGCCCTAGCAGGCTGCCTCGGTTGGCGCATAGCATCTCGGAGAGTGCCGAAGTCCATGGATCCTGCACAAAACAAACACCCAACTTATCAGCAACACGAGTTAAGCATAAACCCAGAAAGAAAGCCTAACTTACAGACGAACTCGGCGGGGCTAAGCCTGGCCCAACTCAAGACCCTCTCGGACAGCAGCACGTCATGTCTGGGGATGGGCTCCCACGACGCCACTCTCACCGCGGCGGGGTCGTTGGACAGGTTCCCCGGCAAACACTTCTCCCTCGACCATTTGGTGGGCACCGGCCAGTCCTCGCCCTCGGGAGGGAAAACGAAGTAAAATTTCTTTTTCCAATCATGGATGGAGGAGGGCAAGGCTACGACCCCGGTCCCGGCAACGACCCAGGGCCACTTCCTAAAAGTAAAGTAAACCCACCTTGGGTCACCCGCTCGACCGCCGGGGTGACTCTTGAAAACAAGGGAGGAATCGAGGAGGGAAAGACTGAAAGGAACCGCCTGTAGCCTCAGGCGGATCAGGAACTCAAGGAGAAGCCTCCATGCGTTCGGCACTAGCTGGCCAGGGGCTAAACCAAAGAAATTCATAGCGGCGATGACCTCAGGAGAGAAGGGCAGGCACATTCCGGCCCAAAAAGCTTCCAAATACAGGGCAATCTCCCTGTCCCGTACCTGGTCTGCCCTCTCTCCCTCCTCGGCCAGACGGAGCGTGTAGCTCGGAGGAATGTGGAAGCGAGCTCGAGCGTTGGCGAGCTCGTCCTCATGCCTCACCCAGCGCGAGGTGCTGGGGGCTACATCTACCGCCTCCTCCCTAGAGGCGACCCCCGCCTCACGGCCTCGGGGAGGGGGCCCAGCCCCTGCTCCCCGAGGGGACTCGGACACGTCTAAAGGAACCCTAACATCTACTCCTACAACGTATACTGATTCTACAGGGGAAGACATCTAACCTAGGAAAAAAATCTTCAAAAGTCGGGAACAAGGGAGGGGAGACAAGCGCCGAGCAGCTGGGGGTTGAGAATGAGGAAATATGAGAGAGTAAGGGCCCTAGGACGGGTCCCACCCGTATTTATTACCACACGCGGCCTCATCCAACGGCGCCCGTCGTCACCCGCCGAAACGGCTTCTTGCGCCCAGCGGCTCAGATCGTTCCACGTGGCAGCCCAGCGATTGACTGCGTCCCATCAGACGCCGCAGGCCTGCGCGCGTCACATCAGCCGGTTGGCGCTCGACACGTGGACCGTCGCTTCGACTGCAGAGTGCACGAACCGGCGCACCCTCCTTAAATGCAAAGATCTCGCCTCGATTCTCCAGTGGAAAAGACAACCGACGGCTCGAGGACTCATCCCGGCACAACCCTGAGGAGGAGCTCATCTCGGGGGGGGCAGTCCACTCCTGACCCGACCCGCTAGATGGTCGGGGCAAGAGTGGGGAGCTAATGATGACACCCAATATCGATGACCTCCAACATCAGAACACGTGGCAGATGACGTGTCCCAAGACTAAGGAGGAAGGGCCCGTAGAGGCTGACCAGGCCGCCTCACACCCGACCTACAAGCACAAGCTGGCCCTCCGCGAGGCCCCTTGCAAGTCAGCCTCCTCAGCCATTCAGCTCACCTCGAGCCACCATAGGACCAAGACTCCACGGCCTCCCCGCTCATCCCGAGCCCCCTGCCGAGGCCGTCTTCCTCGGCCCTCCGACCAACTCCACCACTCACAGGCGTAACCGCCGCTCCGTGAATCTCGCCATGCGCGAATTCTCCGCCCGCAACATCCCACGTTCCACGCCATCACGATCCCCATTAATGGGCGATCCGCTCTCTACGCGGGCGTGACGTCGGGAGCGTAACCGCCGGCGAGATTCTCGCGCCTGCTGCTGCGTGCCGCCACCGCTATATAAACCCCCATCACAGAGGGGTCAAATAAGCCATTCTTTTACACTTTACGCCATTACTTTGCTCGGATCTCATCACTAACTTGATTGTCGGAGGGTCCTCGGTGGTATCAAACCATCCCGGGACTTCTTTGCAGGTATACGGCGACAGCCTTCTCATCCCACCTTCTCCTCTCAAAACCCATTGAGACCCACACGTAACGAAGGATAATCAGTCAAGTTCACCTCAAGATCAACGGAAGACAACATCTGACGGAGGCCCTAAAAGGAGCTCCATCACCCTTCATCTCTCTCCCCCCTCTAAAGTGCTTCCTTTTTTCCATCCAAAAACACTTCTCATACAAATTAAACAAAGCACGCCTATTTTCATACCCTTTTCTTTTGAAACAAATTTAATAAATGTTATATGTTGAAATCGTTTTCAACTGACAATATCAGGTTGAGATTTTGCTTTTCTTCCATCCAAACAATCCCTAAATAAAATAAAAATACGTACCGCAATTTGAGTAGATAGATGCATGGTCAATATATTAACAAAAGTAAAGTATTGTATACCAAGAGACATGTAATACAATCGAAGACTCAAGGTGGTTAAGCATATAATTAATTAATTAAATTAAATTGATACAATAATTAAGGGGTCAGAGTCCACAAAAAACAAAGGAAGCCACCTGAGAGTTGACACATCACTGGCATATTTCTTAATTTGTACTATAAAATATTAAATTTAAAGGGGGAAGGGATTTACAGTTGGAATCGTTGTGAAGGCCGCGTATGGACGGTGCCAGTTGATGGATATAGTGGACCCCACATAAACACACATCATCCCATCAACTGATTTTGGAGATTTGCGTTATTATTATTTTGACACGTTCCAATGAATTAATACACGCTTTTACTGCGTGTTTTTTAAATTTCTCATTCCTTTGCCTTGCTTTCATCCGCTGGCTAAAACGTTACACTCCATGAGTGAGCTGCTGACAGTGGTGGATGCGGTATGTTTCAATGCAGAAAAAAAATATTTATTATTTTTATCGGAATATGATTTAATAAAGCAATATTTTTTAGAGAGAGTTTGATGGAGGGTAGGATCTACTTCAGATATTGTTCTCTGTCGATCTGTAACGAGCGTTGTTAAACGGTTGAGATTTGAGTTGAAAGTTATCTCCTAGAGTGTGTGGATCTCAATGGGCTGAGTTCGAGGTGGAAGCCGAGCTACCTGCAAGTAAGTCCCGGGATGGATGACCACCGTAGGACCCTTCGACGATCAAGTTAGAGACGAGAAATATTGGCAGAGTAGTGGGTTATTGGAGTTAAATTGCATTACCTGAGTCGTCTGAGAAAGGGGTTTTTATAGTGGTCACATAGAGCGAGCAGGTGCGAGATCTTCGCCGTCAGTTACGCCCCTGACGTTACGCTCGCGTGAATGATGGGATCTGAATGATACGAAAGAGTGTGTTTGTAGAATAACCGCAATCAATAACGGTGTCGCGCGTAGCTAGACCGAGATGAGTACGGGTCATACTCAGGGAAACGTTGAATCTTTTACTCTTACTTTAGTTGTGTTGAAAAAGCGGAGGAATAAAGAATTTTGTGAATGGTTTCTAGATCTACGTTAAGTAAGAATGCAAAAATATAGATCTAGATTATTTTAGGGATGTAGTTAATATAATAAGAGGGCTTGTAGGGTTCGTTAGGATTTAGTAGTTATGGACGATTAATTAAAAGTTACCATTTTTATGCTTTAATAGATTTATAACTAGAACGACGGTGATGCGTGTAGATTAGGGTTTCTGGAGGAAAAAGAAATCCCACTCTTAACCCTTATCTCGATACGGAACTCCGTTCATATCTAGCCTTTACCAAAACAATCATTAATCTAATCTCTAATCGCGGTCGGAACTAACAAAGAATTGTTAGCGCGCCCGATTAGGATGTTAATGATTCTTTTGATAAAGTTCATAAACTTTATAGGACTTAAAAAGGGTTTAGGGATGTTCATCATCCATTAGCCTACCCTAATCCTGCGAACCCTAACAAGCGGAGAATTACTCGCGCATGTTGGGAAAAGAAGATGAAAAGACAGAGAGGGAAAATATAATGTAAAATGCAAAAGAATTAAATAAAACAAGTACCTTTATTAATCAACTTGAACAATCTACACTTTATTCCTTAGAAAATGATTACAAAAACTTGGTTTGCTTCTCGAACTCTTCCGAAGGAGGTAGATGATCAGTTGATGATCAGGCTGGATGCGTGAGCCGTCTTGGACTTCATGATATCTTCGGCTTAATGCCTTCTAACTTTAGCCCTTGGTCCTTTATATAGCCCTCAAAGAAGAAAAACTAGTTACCATATATGGTGACTTCCTAATAGGGTAACTTTCCATGCCTGGATTCTGAGTCCCTGTCAGTATTGATTTTATGATTTTGGCAGATTTTTGATCCTGACATCTTGAACATCTTGATCTCTTGACCTGAGCTAAATCTTGCACAATATCTCTATGAATAATGTTAGTTTATTTATTAAATTAGAGAGAGTATCTTAATTACTATATATGATAATAAATTTTTAAGAAACTTGATCAAGAATATTTAATATGCTATGCACTTTATATGGTAATAAATCTTTAAGAAACATGATTAAGAATATTTGATATGCTATACATCTTTTAATTACTAAAATATTATGCATATATTTTGAAATATTATTCTAACCATTTGTATGATATTATATCTTTTAAGAATTGTGATTAGAATATTTGATATGATATGCATATTTTAAATTACCGAAATATTATATAAATATAAAATGCTTATATTTTCCTTCATAATATTAATTATAATATATAAACATATGGCAAATAGTATTTTGCAGATAAATCCAAATATGTTTAATATTTATAATAAACACCTTTTATTATTTAAAAAATGTAAGGAAAACACATTACCAAAGTACAATATTTTCAACTGAACAAATACCCCCAAACTTAACTTTGATCGTCCCGAGCAAACTACTTATTCAAGAGAAAAAGAAAAAGAAAAAGAAAAAGAAAAACCTAAATAGCACACTTTCGTAGGCAAACACGATTGCACTGAGCACGTGCAACAAGCCGTTAAACCTCTAGGTGTCCCTAGTAGGAGGAGTGTTGTCTCCCGAGGGTTTTCAGCGGATTACACCCACAAAATCCTATAATAAAAGAGAGATGGTGAAATTTACATATAAAGATAAGAACCATAAAAGAAATACTTTGAAAATTTAGAGTTTCCAACTACACTAGCTTTTCAGTTATCATGAGCCCTATCTTAATAGTCATGAAAAAATGTTAAAAATCACATCATCCCTCAATAAAATATCGTCTTTATTCTTCATTCCTACCTTTCATCCAAATATCGATCATATACCCCTACGTGTGTGAATAGAACATCTCTACACTCGGAGAATTCAATTCAAGCTATCATACTCTTGTCCATCTGCCGTAGTACTTTTTAATTTGATAAATATTTAGATTTGCTCACACATTTTCATGCGACCGTTAATACTTCTTGAGGTACTAACCGACCGATTACTCATGTGCTTGCTGATTAGGTGATAATATTTTCCTCGTCTTGCACCACCTAAGGCTTAGTAGTGACTCCCAGACCAGTTGGCCTTAGGGCACTAGGTGAAGAGGCACCCTCGCTATATTTTTTTATATTGCTGCCTTGGCGATAACAAAACCAGTGTTCATTTTTCTTTTCACCATTTTTATATTTTCTTCATTTTTTTTCATTTCCTTCATTCTTTGGCTTTTAGACAAAAGCATTTCAAGGTATCCTCTACTATCCCGAGTTTCAAGACGCGTGTAAGTGCATATAGTAGGGTATCAACATTCAAATGTTTGGCTTCCAGAATAGAAACTATTTTTCAGATTTATTTTTATCCTCAGATTAGTGACTTCCTTCATCTTACTAACCCTTAGGACAACAGCTCATAACTACTTATTACCAGTTCGTTTAAGAAAACTTCAAATTTTCTTGGTTTTCTTAAACTATTTCTATCTTTTGAATGCAATTTTTCACTTTCTACTCTTTTGTTATAATTTTTTTTTTTTAAATTTTTGAAAATGTTGTGCTTATGCAAAATATGATGCAAATTGATACGTAAATAAGCACAAACCTCCCCCAAACTTGTATTCAACAGTATCCTCACTGTTGCTATCTGCTGGATCACAAAAACCTGTAAGCTTGGGATGACATTATTAATGGGTGTAAGAATATATGAAAGTGAAAATTCTCCCCCAAACTTATTTTTGGCTCACAAATTTGAGGACAAAAGTTATGTTCAAGAACCAAAAATATACCCTCTCGAACATGAGTTAGACAATATGTCACGCCCCGCTTCCCAGAGTACGCAAGATTGGGCACGTGACATAGCCAACCATGCTACCTGTGGGTAGGAAGTATCCATCCACAGTCACATTACGGTTGTAAGGATATCAAGAACAAGATAAAACTAATCTAATACATGTCCAAATCCATAATAACAAGAATCAATAAACAATAAGTGCGGAAGCTAATGATCCAATACAATGAATAAACAGTACGTCCCATAATGCGGGCTCACATCTAGAAATGAAATGAAATAAATAAATTAAACCCTAAGGAACTCACAGTTCAGCCTGCTGGCTGAAATACTCCTGCTCGGTCGTCGACAGTGGTACGGAATCTGGGCCATGCAAAACCCAGACGTCAGCGCGTCATGACATCAAGTATATAGTATAAACATGGTAATAAGCAATGCAAGTATGAACATGAATAAACAGTAATAAGAAATAACAAAGCAGGATAATGTGCAATGGTGACTGAACTGTCCTATCAGGTTTCTACTCTATAGTCTTTGAAACCAATTGATGAATCGTCGATGTAACCCAATAGTATCCCGTACATACCCGGGACCACGGCCACAATATTCTCGGCTGCAGCCGAGACATGCCGTTAGGCACAGAATAGGAAAGTGTACACTCGGTATTACCCCGTACATACCCGGGATCACGGCCACAATATTCTCGGCCGAAACCGAGACATGCCGCTGGGCACAGAATAGGAATGTGTACACTCGAACGGTAGTGAACTGTCGAGTTACAAGTCAGGTTCATCTTTGATTTCCCCATACCCCCAAGTTATGTATGTCAGGTCAGGTATTCAGTAGTCAAGGATCAATGCCAACATATGATCAATAAAAGTAGGTCTGTCTGGATAGACAGCAGGGATGGTCATGTTTGTCGGCATTAGGTATGAGATCATGAAACAAGTCATGTGATGGTACAACAGGATGAGCTGGTATGTATGTATATGTCATGTGTAGCAGGGTCAGGCCAATATGTAGTGCAATCGGGTATGTGCTCACAACAGGTATACAATCAAATAATGAACAGCAGCAGGAAACAGTAAATAACCATAATATTCCATGTAACCACAGTGATGTTTTGTATTCTCTTATTAACAGGTTCACGCACCTTTGGGGTGCAATAGCCACAAGGTGAAGCAATATCCACAATCATAAAGCAATGAAACTACATGAATTTACACTAAGTATAAAAATTGTCTCGTGAATGATTTAACAATTAAAGCAGATATGACCCAATTGTTTTATTTAGTTGAAATATGGCTTGGTAGTGGGTTGATTAATTACGAGAAACTATTATAACGATTCCATATTAAAGATAACTGCAACTATCAATTCTAACTTATAATATAATATCAATTACCATCATTAAGTTGTTGTATTATATAGTATGAATTCAACTGCGTGGCAAGACTAGATCTCACACGCTAGCATGTTAAAGCAAGTATTCAGATACTTGCCTCGACGGTTTCGCAAACCGGAAAGCACGGATGCGATGTCGGCAGAAAACACGATATGATAGCACGGGCCACGGATCGAGTCCCAACAGAGAACAACGGGATCACACGGACCAGGGTACTTCGCTGGAGCGTCGGGTTCGCCAAGACGGCACGGTCGGATTCCGGCAAAAACACGGCAACGAGTTAGCGACACACGATAAACTTAATACGATCAGCGGGGGGGTGATTTGCACAAAAGGAAGGATGAGAAAGGCTTACCGGGAGACACCAGGGGTAACCCCGGCGAGCTCGACGGCGCTGGAACGCCGGCGAGGCAGCGACGGCGGCTGCAAAGGCTTGAATAGCCTCGGGTTCGCTGGAGAGGGTAGTGCGACAAGTGGTGGTCGGCTCTGGTGATCGAGGGGGAGACGGAGGTGGCTCCGGTGACGACGGCGAGGATCGCCGGCGCGTTCTCCGGCGAGCAGCAGAGGGTAGGTGATGGGGTTATGGGCTCGGGTTGGTGGTCCGGCGAGGGGAGGAGGGAAGCGACGACGAGGTCGGGACGAGGAGGGTGAGAGGGAGTCACGGGCGTCGTCGGCTACGGGAGGCGGCGTCGACGTCGCGCTCTGCGGCCGAGTGGAGGCGTCGGGGTTGGGTACAGGCACGGGAAGAGGAGCGGAGGAAGGAGGTGCGGCTGGGCTCGCGGTGGCGAGGGCGGCGACGGCGAGGTCGCGGGGAGGTCGGCGGTGAGGTCGCGAGGAGCTAGGGTTAGGGTTTCGTGGGTTCTCGTGATGGGAGAAGATGAGCGGGGAGGCGGCTGCATGGGATATAAATAGAGGAGAGAGAGAGAGTTGTTAGAGGGAGAGAGAGAATGCGGGAAGAGAGAGAGAGAGACAGGGAAAGGGAAAGGCGGGGCCCACGGGGAAAGGAGCCACGCTATTGGCTGGGGCTGAGGCGAGATCTGATTCGGTAAGGATTGTGAAAGATTTAATTGTAAACGAATATATATTCGTATAAATATAGTTTTAGATATTAAATTAAAATGGGCCCTTTTTGGCGCGAAATGAAACATTTCCAAATCGCGCCCGGGTTGCGCCCAAATGTTCCAAATTCAAATTATAGGATTTTAAGCGGGTTCCCAATTTTGAAAAGAGGTGTTTAATGATTAAAATGCATGCCCCCAAGTCGGACACTTGCACGCGCGCGTAGTCGTCCAAACTTGCCCGTTTAGCCAAACGGAACGGAATCTCGACACGCGGACGCTACCACGCGACTAGTGGCGACGAGTAGGCCAACATGGACATTTTAAATTTCATTTTAGGAGTTAAAATTTGTTATGTGCCAAAATGACTTAACCGGTTAAAATTTAGCAATAAACACCAGAAAATCAGGAAAATTGGAATGAGCAATATAAAACCCTCAACTTGTAATATAAATAGTATTATTGGGCTCGGGTGTTACATCATACCCAACTACAAAAAGAATTTCGTCCTCGAAATTCCAAGAGTACAGGATAGCTAACTACTGGAAAAGGTGAGGGAATTTCTGCCAAATCTCGTCTTCTCGCTCCCAAGTGGATTCTCCATGCGATCGATTACCCCAAGAAACTAGCACAAGAGAGATAACCTTGTTCTTAAGAACCTTTTCTCTTCGATCCTTGATTTCAACTGGTCGCTCCTCAAAAGTTAGGTCCTCTCGCACAGTCAACTCCGAATGATCCAAGACATGAGTCTCATCACGAACATACCTCCGTAGTTGAGACACATGAAACACGTCGTGAACTCCTGCTAATGACGGTGGTAACGCCAACCGGTACGATACCTCTCCAACACGCTCCAAAATCTCGAAGGGTCCAACGAATCGAGGACTAAGCTTTCCCCGACTTCCAAAGCGAATCACCCCTCTAGTCGGTGATATCTTCAGGAATACCAAATCACCCACGGCGAACTCTAGAGGTCTTCTTGACGTGTCGGCCCAACTTTTCTGTCTGTCTTGAGCTGCCTTCATATGCTTCCTGATTGTATTCACTTTCTCGACTGTCTGCACCACCAAATCTGGTCCTAGTAACCTTCGTTCACCAACATCATCCCAACAAACAGGTGAACGGCACTTACGACCATACAACGCTTCAAACGGAGCCATCTGAATAGTTGCTTGGAAGCTGTTGTTGTACGAAAACTCCACCAGGTGTAGATGATCCTCCCAAGAACCTTTGAAGTCCAACATGCACGCCCTCAACATATCTTCAAGGGTCTGGATCGTTCTCTCCGATTGTCCATCAGTCTGAGGATGATAAGCTGTGCTAAATTTCAATCGAGTCCCCAAACTTTCTTGTAAACTCCTCCAGAAGTGCGACAAGAACCGAGTGTCTCGATCGGACACGATGCTTACCGGTACTCCATGCAATCTGACAATCTCCTGCATGTACCGCTCTGCCAAAGTCTCCGTCGATTGACCAACCCGAAAAGGAATAAAGTGAGCTGCCTTGGTCAACCGATCGACAATCACCCATACCGCATTGTTGCCCTTTGAACTCCGCGGTAAAGCCGTCACGAAATCCATGGTTATATGTTCCCACTTCCACTGAGGAATCGGAAGTGGTTGCAACAAACCAGCAACCCTTTGGTGTTCAGCCTTGACTTGCTGACACACCAAGCACTTAGCCACGAAGCGAGCAATTTCCCGTTTCATACCTTCCCACCAGAAGTGCTGTCGAATATCTCAGTACATCTTTTTCCCTCCTGGATGTACAGAGTAAGCTGAACTGTGTGCCTCCTTCATAAGCTCTTCACGCACATCTCCTTTTGGCACACACACACGGCTACCATATCTCAACGAACCATCTTCATGGATCAGTAAATCGGTTCGTAGTCCGGCTCCAACCTGTTCTCGAAACTTTTGCAGTCTAGGATCCTGCGATTGTGTCGCTTTAATCTTCTCAACTAAGGACGACTGTACTTGCAACTGCATCAACTGTTCTGTAGCATGGGGTAGCACAACCTCCAAGTCGAATCTCCGAAAATCCGCAATGATCTCTCTCTGTGCAGTCAATATCTGAATTGCTGGTAACCGACTCAGCGCATCCGGCACGACGTTGACCTTTCCCGGGTGGTACTTAAGATCGAGGTCATAGTCGGCCATCAGCTCCAACCATCTGCATTGCCTCATGTTCAACTCCTTCTGAGTGAACACATATTTCAAACTCTTGTGATCCGTAAAGACTTCGACTCTCTCGCCCAATAGGTAGTGTCTCCAAATCTTCAGGGCGAAGATCACGGCTGCAAGCTCTAAGTCATGAGTCGGATAGTTCTTCTCATGAGTCTTCAGCTGTCTCGATGCGTAAGCGACGGCTTTCCCATTCTGCATCAAAACACATCCCAATCCCTTTCCGGATGCGTCGCTATGAATCACCAGTCCTCCTGAATCATCCGGTACGGTCAGGATAGGGGTGGTTATCAATTTCTGCTTCAACGTCTCGAAGGCCAATGCACATCCATCCGTCCAAACAAACGGTACCTCCTTACGCGTGAGCTTGGTTAACGGCTCAGCTAAACGAGCGAAGTTCTCCACAAATCTCCTGTAGTATCCGGCGAGTCCAAGGAAACTTCTTATCTCCTCAACATTCTTTGGAATAGGCCAATCTCGAACTGCTGCAATCTTTTCGGGATCGACGGCGATTCCATCGCCCGACACGACGTGCCCCAGAAACCTCACTTCTTCCAGCCAGAATTCGCACTTACTCATCTTCGCGAATAATTTCTCTTGTCTCAGCGTCTGCAGTGCGATCCTTAAGTGCTCAGCATGCTCCTCCGGACTCTTCGAGTATACCAGAATATCGTCAATGAATACCACAATAAACTGGTCCAAGAAAGGTGAAAAGATCCTGTTCATCAAATCCATGAATACTGCTGGCGCATTAGTCACTCCGAAGGGCATCACTAGATACTCGAAATGTCCATATCGAGTTCGAAACGCCGTCTTGCAAATGTCTTCTGCTTTCACTCGGACTTGATGATATCCTGACCGCAAGTCTAGTTTCGAGAATACCCTCGCGCCATTAAGCTGCTCAAAAAGTTCTCCAATGCGAGGGATCGGGTACTTGTTCTTAATAGTCACCCGGTTCAATTCTCGATAATCAATGCACATCCTTCTCGTGCCATCCTTCTTCTTTACTAAAAGAACTGGAGCTCCCCACGGCGAGTTGCTGCTTCGAATCCATCCCTTCTCGAGTAATTCACCAACTTGTTTCTTAA